>CM038643.1:29279064-29892064 GCA_021554675.1 Leuciscus idus | reverse complement strand
CCATGTCTGCCAGATGTTCAGTCCGCTCCTGGTTGGACATTTAGAAGAGTTTCTGTTATTGAACTCTGTGGTTGCCATTGTGCTGAAGAGTAGCGCTGTCAACTGTGATTTTCACTTTGCTGCAACTTCATGTGTTTAATAACCCCAAATCACAATTTCTCACTGAAGCAAATTCTGCGATCAGCAAAGAGCAGGTGCTAGTGATGGAGAAATGAAGCTTTGTGAAGCACTGAGGCTTTTCCCTCAACTGTATCGTAGAATGGTTCATTACTCCAAGCTTTTCAACACACTGCACACTAACAACATCTCGTGGTCAAAAGGTGGAAAATCTGCAGACGACACACACATTTATGATTGTTTCTAATAATAATTCAGTTTGTTACAAACACCATATAAGGCAATACAAATATTTAATCTAATAATAGTGTTTCCCGTCATTACTTACATGATCTATTAATGAATGTGAATAAATGTATGAGTCTGTGAATATATGTATGAAAAAATAAATGTACAAATGAATAAGCTAATTGTGTTGTGCACTGTTGTGTTGTACAGTGAGAGACTGTCACAGTTTTTAGGGATACGCTTCGATCAACACGAGCAGTCTTATGAGTTCATAATCAAGGATCGTGTAGGAATATGATCAAAATAAATGAAGGTTATTGAGGAACGGTCAGTTGAAGTGCTTGTGACCTGGGGATTAATACTGAAATTGAACATGCACAAAACTACATATGTAAATATTTGTATTATGATTTATTCTTATCAAAGAAGCGAATGACACTGGAGCTGCACAAGGGGTTTGTGCTATTTCTGAATCAGAATATGAAGCAGTCACGTGGTTGTGTGTGAAAACGAAGCTTCGGACGTCACAGATAACGTGGTTATGGTTTTTAAAAAAATGTTACTGGAGTGTGATTAGATTTAGAAGTAAACATTTAAACCGTTAGATTATATAGAGGATCGTGTCTCTTTAGAGGACTTGGAGAAACCACACGATCATATGATTACGCCTGTTTCACACATAGGCTTCTCCATTTGCAGTGTGTATGCGTCGCAGGAGCAACACACACTATTGTGTTTCCTCCTCCACGAAGTGCCGTCCATTATGTCGTGTTGTTGAGGATCTACTGTGTAGTTTTCTATTAATTAGTTCCCCAAAAAACACTCTCTCTTCAGTAGATCCAGACTATAACTGAAAGCGGTTTGAGTTTTTCTTTGTTCAGTTTGCACACTAAATATGGGTTTGAGCTCTTCATTTTGAACACTTAAAGTGCACCAGATTTATGAATTTAACATTAAAATGCACAACATTTTCTTCCGGAGGAGGGCATGCCCCCGAACCCCCTGGAGGAGCCGAGGTCACCCACCACAGTTTTACTAAAACTCCTGTGAGAAACACTGGCACTGCTCTGCCAGAGCCGCTTATAGCTTGTGTTAGGACTCATCACTGTGGAGTATACTTCAACTGTTTTAATAAATGATTTTTTTATTTTTTTATTTTTATTTCCTCTGTTAACTCTCGCTCGTTCCTACTAAGATAGGAGTTGGTATTCAAGGGCGTGCAAAAGATGGTTGGTGTTTATGACCATATCTAGTGGGCCGGTCTGGGCCAAAATGCAACCACTAACTATGCATCAATTCTACACTCATTATTTAAGTTCATACTTAGATCAAATGAGTAGACTTGATAACATCCAGTGTACTTTTGGACACCACTACAAATGCCTGTGTCCCAAAATAGTGCCTCTATTTAATAGTATACTATAGTGGACTTTGACAACTTCACACCAACTACATATCAGCACTGTTGCATCTTAAATGCTAATTTAATATAAATAAAATGTCAAAATACATATTCTTGTGTAACATTATTTGAAAAACATTTAGATAATTATATTACATTTAAAAAAAGACTAAAATGTGATTTCATAATACATTTTGTTTTGTCAACCACATAGTTAATAGGCCATTGCCATTTAGAAAGCTGAACCTACAATTACATATAAACTTCATACTTATGCCATATTTGTTTAAGCCATTAATAATCCAACAACAAAGCCCTATACCAATAAATACTGATACATTTAATTTATACACTTATGAAAAATTATTTTATATTGAATTAATAATTTGTATAGTATTTTTAACATGCAGAATTGCTGCTGTGCAAAGGTGTACAGTAAGTCAAATATGATGATTATAACTTGATATATGCAAACTACAAATTCATACATTTTAAATTAAATCCTATAGTAATTTTGGTCATTAATTAATTCATTATTTTAATTACTCTAAAATTCTAATATTTGTAATAAAATTACCACTTAAACACCACTGACAGAAAATTACACAAAATAAAAAAGATAAATGCCTGCAGAAATATCTAATTGTGAAACTCTTTAAATAAATGTAATATTGGCCAAACATTCCCTTCTACTATCCACTTAATCTTTAATGTTGCATGATTGTTTAATATACAAATACTACAATTACTAGCTTAACATACACACGGGTATTTGGACAAAACATGAAACAGAACAAAGGTTGAAACTTTTATTTTCAAAAACAACAATGAACAATTATTTGCAAGTTTAAAATAAATACAAAACAAACAAAAAAGTATACATATTTATATGTATATAATATATTTAAATATCAAATCTAACTATTGACCTTCCTTTATAAAATGTACCAATCATAAATGAACATCCATTTAAACATTAAAACTAAAAACTACAAATGCAATTTCACAATTAACTGCAATAATTATAATCTACTACGATTAATTATAAAAACTTAAATTAACGTCACATTATCATTATATTAAACTTCCACAAATTCCTACATATTAATGTCACATTCACCGTCTGTCATCGTCCTGTCAGCACTACACTACCCAGAACTATCCATATTAAACTTTTGTACTATTTTTGTCCCTAAACTACTGCCTATCTTTAACAAACTTAACCAACTATTTTAACACATTATAACACTAATCTCACTGAACGACACATTTTACTTAATCTCAATTTTCCTAAATATTTACTAGCATTCCAAACTTTAAAAAAACAAATAACTTGCAATATTAACAACTTTTTTTTTTTTGTGATTGTGATTTTTACACCATTTATCACCTTTTCTTCCCAGTCTTCCCTGGATTTCTCAAACTTCGGTCACATTTGGCATGCTTTGGACGTGCTCCCACCTCTTTTTCCACAGTTCCTTCAACAGACTCTTCACTTCTCTTACAATCAGTCATGTTGCCCTTTTCATCCACTTCAACCTTCTCAGTCTCCTTTTCATTCACACTATCCAACTCTTCACCAGTTTCACTCCTGAAACACTCCTCAAGCATGAGATCATCAACAAACTCCTGAGGGGTGCTGCAGCTTGCAGTCGGGCCTGAATCTGTTGCCCGATCCATCTCGTTAGTAAAATGCTGCTGCAGTAATGTGGTTTCCTCTGCCCTTTAACTGGATTCTGTCCTCCACAAGCAGCTTGGACACCAGAACATTCAGATCCTACATTTAGAAGTTGGCGCAGCACGTAATCATCAATGAGAAATTCTGTCATTTTCCCAGTAAAATCTTCGATAGCACACAAAACTGCAACAACACCCCACACTGTTGACATCTTATTATTGCAGTGTCAAGGTTAACATTTGGCAAAACATGTCGCTTTGGACACATGTACTCCACTTTCACCTCTGCGGTGACAAGCTGCCCTTCAAAGACCTTCACGTTGTTTACAATGCCATGTACCTCCATATCAACATCTAGCAGAGTTACTTTAGACTGTGCTGTAGTGGAAATGGACGTTTCTCCACCGAACTGCCTCACGGACACATTTGTCAAGTAATAGCATTTTCCATTGTGCTAAATTTCGCCGCCCCATACACACAAACACACAAAGCGATACCATGTGTTTTGTCTGCCACATCATAAGATCTTTTCTGCATCTTCTGATGGGATCTTGTGACACACACTTGGTCTTCAGTCAGTTGAAGAATCTTCACCGAGACATTAACCTAAAAATTCCCAAACAAACAACAAAGTACTTAGTCCCATATGACAACAACACACTTACACATTAATACAATTTTACTACCAAGCAAAATACCATAACTCATTTTGTGACAAACGAGTCATTAATTTGTATAGGACATAGATGACCTACTTTATGATATATATAATTATATTTACTTAATTACTGGCTGTTTGTAAACCATGTCATTCTTAATTTTTTTGTTTACATATCACAAATTATTAACAGTCAGTAAGGGTAAGGAACTACATATTTTTATAACCTTTTCAAGAAAAACAAGAACTACAAAAAAAATAAAAAAATAAAATAATACTACCAGTACATGCATCCATTTAATATATACAGTCTACATTTAACAATTATTTTTTGTCCATAAATCAAATGATCTATATTTTTCTGATCTAATCAGTCAGATCTTTACTTGTACAATTAATACATTCCCAACATCAGCTATTAATCTTTTAATGTTTCATCCACATTTAAAATAAGCAAGATATTATTAGGAAACACTCAAATAAAATACAAACAATATTATAACATTAATAAAAATACAATCTGTAATATGGCAACATTCCATGTGTTGTGCTCGGGTCTCAGGGGCCGAAGGCTGTTGTGAACGAGAGGCTGAGGCAGTTGGATCCATGTGCAAAGCTTTATTGTAACACACCAGAAGACACTTTAGAGCTGATATGCAACACAAGCAGACAAAACCGAAGGGCAATCCAAACTCGTAGTCAGAAGTGAGCAGATGTCAGGGCAGGCAGAGAAACGTTCGTAAATGTCCAGGAAAACAGGCTAAGATCAAAACCAGGGAAACGGGAATCTTAGAAATAATGCTCGGAACTGTCTGCAGGAATAACACTGGCAAAACAAGACTTCGCAACTAAACAATGGGAAGAACAGTCCAGATATAGGTGAGCTGAAGATGTCCAGGTGATGGTAATGACAGATGATAAGGTGACTGGAATGATGGGAAGTGCAGTTTCTAGAATTCGGGAGATAGTGATCTGATGATTCCAGAGGGAGGCAGCACGGAGCGCTCCGTGACAGAGCCCCCCCCCTGCGAGCGGCTCCGGAAGCGAGGACCTGGACGGCGGCGGGGTCTCCCGCGGGGCCTCGGGGCTGGACGATCCGGGTGTTCTTGATGGAAGGAAGCCACCAAAGAGGGATCCAGAATGTCTTGGGACCTGACCCAGGAGCGTTCCTCCGGGCTGTACCCCTCCCAGTCGATGAGGTACTGGAGAACCCCGCCGCGACGCCGGGAATCCAAGACCTCTCGCACCCGGTACGCCTGCTCGCCGCTGACATCAATGGGGGGAGCCTGCACTGAAGCGACCTCCTCCTGGACCTCCTCTCTCCTGGGAGCTGCCGCGGGCCTGAGGAGAGACACATGGAAAGTGGGTGAGATACGATAAGTAGAGGGAAGTGCAAGACGATAAGACACAGGTGTGATCTGACGGAGGATCTGGAAGGGACCAATGAATCGGGGAGATAGCTTTTTGCATGGGAGTTTTAAACGGAAGTCCCGGGTGGATAACCACACCCACTGTCCCGGGCGGTAACGGGGACCCCCGCGCCTCCTTCGGTCAGCCTGGTGTTGGAACTGGCGGACGGCTCGTTGGAGGTGGACATGCGCAGAGTTCCATGTTTCCTCGCTACGTTGAAGCCAAGAATCGACAGCCGGGAGATTCGTGGGCTCGCCGGCCCATGGGAACAGCGGGGGTTGGAACCCTAGCACACACTGGAATGGAGTTAGTCCGGTGGCAGGCTTACGGAGGGAATTATGGGCATATTCCGCCCAAACCAGGTATCGGCTCCAGTCCTGTTGGTTCTGATGACAGTATGTACGGAGGTAGCGTGTGAGGTCCTGATTAAGACGCTCGACCTGTCCGTTGGCCTGAGGGTGGTACCCCGAAGTTAGGCTTACATTTATATTTAACTTGGAACAGAGCTCTCTCCAGACTCGAGAAGTGAATTGAGGACCACGGTCCGAGACAATGTCCTCCGGAAGACCATAAAGACGGAATACTTGATGCATGAGTACCTCCGCCGTCTGTAGGGCGGTGGGCAGACCAGCCAGGGGGATGAAACGACAGGCCTTGGAGAATCGATCAACCACGGAAAGGACAGCAGTGTATCCCTGGGAGGAAGGAAGATCAGAGACAAAATCCACAGCTATGTGGGACCATGGGCGTCGAGGAACTGGTAGGGGCTGAAGGAGTCCGGCTGGTTTCAAATGTGAGGATTTGACAGTATTGCAGACGGTGCATTGGTGGATGAACTTGATGACGTCAGCTTTTAACGAGGACCACCAGAAACGGTTCGTGACAAGATGCTGGGTAGCAGAAATCCCAGGGTGACCTGCACTGGGGGTGCAATGAACCCACTGGAGAACTCGAGAGCGGAGTTCAGGAGGCACAAAGAGTCGATCAGGGGGACACTCGGAAGGGACAGGATGGTTCCTCAAGGTTTCCGTAATCTCCGAGATGATATCCCATTGAACTGGCGCAACAATGAGTGTGGATGGCAGAATTGATGTGGGTTCAAACTGTTCACTGGAACAATCGAACTGGCGAGAGAGCGCATCAGCCTTTCCATTCTTAGATCCTGGACGATAAGTAATTTTAAAATTAAATCTGGAGAAGAACAGAGACCATCTGGCCTGTCGAGCATTCAAACGTTTGGCTGATCTAATGTACTCCAGGTTGCGATGGTCAGTGAGAACGGTGAATGGATGGCGAGATCCCTCAAGCCAATGTCTCCACTCCTCGAAGGCGGCTTTCATAGCCAGAAGTTCTCTGTCTCCCACTTCGTAATTCCGTTCTGCAGGATTGAGCTTGCGTGAATAAAAGGCACAGGGAAACATCTTAGCCGGGTTACCGTGGCGTTGGGACAGAATAGCGCCGATGCCAGTATTAGAGGCGTCCACCTCCACAATGAATTCCCGTTCGGGATCCGGATGGTGGAGAATGGGAGCTGAGGTGAACTTTTCCTTTAGAAGATTGAATGCCAAAGTACACTCAGACGACCACTTGAAATGTTTCCCCCCCCCCTGAAGGAGGGATGTTAGCGGGGCCACAGTGATGCTGAAGTTTCGGATAAACCTTCGATAAAAATTCGCAAACCCCAGGAAACGTTGAAGCTCCTTCACAGTGGTGGGTCGAGGCCAGTTCACAACGGCTGTAACCTTGCTGTCATCCATGGTAACACCCTCTGCGCTGATGACATAGCCAAGGAAGGATATGCTGGTTTGATGAAATTCACACTTCTGAACCTTTGCATACAGCTGGTTGTTGATGAGGCGTTGGAGGACAGCTCGCACATCCCGTACGTGGTCTTCAAAGGAATTTGAATAAATAAGGATGTCATCAATATAAACTATGACTCTCTGGCTCAGCATGTCGCGGAATACTTCATTTACAAAAGCTTGGAACACAGAGGGACAGTTCGAAAGGCCAAACGGCATTACCCGGTATTCATAGTGCCCCGTGGTCGTCGAGAAAGCCGTCTTCCACTCATCACCCCTCCGAATCCGAATAAGATTATAGGCATTCCGTAAGTCCAGCTTTGTAAAAAACTTAGCGGTGCGAAGCATCTCCAGGGCTGCGGGAACCAGAGGCAGAGGGTAGCGATATTTCACAGTAACTTCGTTCAGACTACGATAGTCGATACAAGGACGAAGGCCTCCATCCTTTTTTTTCACAAAAAAGAACCCAGCTGAAACAGGAGAAGTAGAGGATGTAATGAAGCCCTTAGCGAGTTGTTCATCTATGTAAGCCTTCATTGCGTCAGTCTCAGGCTGGGATAATGGATATACTCTCCCGCGGGGAGGTAACGCTCCAGGCAACAGTTCGATTGCGCAGTCTCCTGCACGATGGGGAGGTAGCCGAGAAGCCTCCTGCTCACTGAAAGCCTGGGCGAGGTCGTGATAAACAGCTGGAACACCTTGGAGATCTGGATTTTTGATACAATTCTGGGCTGCTTCAGGACCATGAACAGCGGGTTGACAGTGGGAAATACAGTGAGGGGACCACTGAATAATCCTCCTTTCAGACCACGAAATATGAGGATTGTGCTTCTCCAGCCAGGGAAATCCTAGGATTAATGGATGAAGAGGAGAGTGGATAGTGAACAGATGAATTAATTCAGTATGTTTAGTTCCAATGTTAAGGGTGAGCTGTTTAGTGGTGTACTGGACCTGACCCGACCCCAGGGGGCGCCCGTCTAGCGCTGCCACAGCCACACGGGATCCACATGGAATTAGAGATAAATTATGGGCTTTAGCAAAGGCCAAATCAATGAAGTTTCCAGCTGCCCCAGAGTCAATTAAAGCTGTAACTTTCAGAGATTCATTAGTAGTACACAGAGAAACCTCCAAATTGAGAGAATTAGAATAACGAGTATTGGGACTCACCGCAGAAAAATCGCCATGAGTGGGTCTCACGGGACAGGACGCCCTCAGATGGCCGGTTTGAGCGCAGTATAAACATAGATTGTTTCTCCGCCTCCTCTCGCGCTCCTCTGTGGAAAGGCGCGTGAAGCCGATTTGCATGGGTTCGGGCCCGGAGCTGGCGGAGGGATACTCGTTGAAGTGTGTTCTGAGCGAGGTGCGGCGGGCTCGCGAGAGGTTATCCAGACGGACAGCGAGCTCCATGAGTTGACTCAAAGTTTTGTCGTCGTCGCGGCAGGCTAATTCTCCCTGAAGATCCGCGTGCAGGCCCTTTCGATAGAGGAGTTTAAGTGGATCGTCGGTCCAGCCCGTCTGAGCCGCGAGGGTGCGAAATGAGAGAGTATAATCTGCCGCCGTGGAATTTCCTTGACGTAAGGATAATAATTGCTCACCGGGATCCTTCCCTCCCGCGGCGTGTTCAAAAACCTCTCGAAACTGAGCAATGAAGTCGTCATAACTCGGGAATGAAAGCTCTCCTCCTGCCCAGAGTGCGGTGGCCCATTCCAGTGCCCGTCCCGTAAGAAGAGAACAGATAAAAGCTACACGAGCATCATCAGAGGGAAACAACTGTGGCTGTTGGCTGATGTAAAGCGTACACTGCAGAAGAAATCCCTTGCAAGCAGCAGGTGAGCCATTAAATTTCTCAGGTAGAGATAAACGAGGATTATTAGATGCGGTACTCACGCTGGGTGATGGTGGAACAGGTGGACTGGCGTTTTGAGCTTGATTAGTGGCTGTTGCTTGAGCAGTAAGGGCTTGCATGGTTTTCACTAACTCGTCAGTAATGGAGGTTAGTTTTACCAGTTGTTGTTGATGTACGGTGAGAACTGAGGCTTGAGACGAGAGCTCCGTAGAGAGATGATGTAAAGCTGCTGGATCCGGGGGTGGCGAAGTCTTCTGTTGTGCTCGGGTCTCAGGGGCCGAAGGCTGTTGTGAACGAGAGGCTGAGGCATTGGATCCATGTGCAAAGCTTTATTGTAACACACCAGAAGACACTTTAGAGCTGATATGCAACACAAGCAGACAAAACCGAAGGGCAATCCAAACTCGTAGTCAGAAGTGAGCAGATGTCAGGGCAGGCAGAGAAACGTTCGTAAATGTCCAGGAAAACAGGCTAAGATCAAAACCAGGGAAACGGGAATCTTAGAAATAATGCTCGGAACTGTCTGCAGGAATAACACTGGCAAAACAAGACTTCGCAACTAAACAATGGGAAGAACAGTCCAGATATAGGTGAGCTGAAGATGTCCAGGTGATGGTAATGACAGATGATAAGGTGACTGGAATGATGGGAAGTGCAGTTTCTAGAATTCGGGAGATAGTGATCTGATGATTCCAGAGGGAGGCAGCACGGAGCGCTCCGTGACACCATGCATATGACACAAGCAAAAGATTTTCTCTCAAATGTTTGTTTTACGTTAGACATAACCAGGGCTTAATTTGAGCCTGAACACGCCGGAACATGTTCCGTCACCTCCGACGTTGGATCCAACATTGGACAAAAACCTCGTCTTATATTCGGGTATGGGATTGAAACTAATTAAAACTACTGTGGAAACAAAGACACCTACATCTTGGATGCCCTTGAGGTAAGCTAAAACATACCAAAATTTAATTTAAAAGTGAACTATCCCTTTAACTTCTTCATATTTTTGCAAAAACTCTTGAGATATCGTGATATAATTTTGAGACTATATCGCCCACCACTACAACCCTCATATTTTTCACATAAATTGACAAATTAGCAAAATTAGTATTAGTGTTAACAATAATATTGATGCATCTTTGCAGTTCTACAATTTAAAATACACTACTTTTGCCATTAATTACATTATGCAATAACTAAAACGCCTAATAACATAGAACTACAGTACAATTGTCTTACTACACATTAGGACATACACTTACCATTTTTTTTTTTTTTTATTTCTCCCTCAAAAGTAAACAAATAAGTACAAACCTAACTTTTGCCAGCACCTTTAACGTTATTTTCCTTATCCAAACCATGTACAAACATAAATATCTTACCCTTTGATACTCGCGGGGATCCTTCAAAATGTAATCAACTTTCACATCTTCAACAACTTCATGCAGCGTCTCATCGAACACAAAGTCCAGCTGTCGAACACACCTTATTGATGAAGATGAATTCACCATAATGTCCATGTCTCCTAATAATAAGCAACAAGCAATATATTACATTTCTACATGAACAAATATTTCACATTACACCTAATTTCACTTTGTATTGAACAAAATCTCAATCCTTCACAATAACAATTATTGACTGATACAATAAAATAAATAAAATCAGATAAAAGTACCAATTATATCTAATATATTAATAAAAAATAACATTAAATATATTTCATTTATAAAACACATAGTATATATTAATTAAAACAATCTCCCTTCCCTTAACAATTCAAACAAACTTTTAAAATTATTACTATGTTGTAATTATTATTTAAAAATATATTATATCAATCTATAAAATTTAAATTATTTTATATCCACATTTGTTTAAAAAATGTTGTGCCTTTAAACTTTTGTACAATATCCATAGATTACATTATTCTATACATTTGTTCCTCTACCACACTTTTACTATACTACATTTTTAGGGACTACATTAACTTACTTGTAATACTTGGTAAATGGCAACCATTCACATACATAATTAAGGAACAATGCAATAATTTGATGCATGAGACTATCATAGCAGTTATCACTACCAATCAGTCACAACTAATTTAATAAATATTCCCTTGTCAAGCCCTAAACACAACTGAGTCTACTGCGTCATTACCATGTCAATGGTTTATACAAGTATTAAATCAAACAGCATTTATCTGCTACTTTTAATCATAAGCCAAACAGTTGGACCTTAAATTTTAATACACACCTTCAGCTTCTCTATGTTTCATACTTTCACATTCAAGATGTATATTAATTATTGATGTAACAATAGACAAAATTAACAATCCAATACAAAACTCAGTTTTGAAGTCACAATTCAGTACAACAGGGATGCAAAATCTAAACAATAAATATATATTTTTAGTCTATTTAGTCTTTAGTCAAAAATTGCAAATTAGATATCTCCCCCATATTGCACAGCCCTAGTACATAACATTATTTATTAATTACTTATCCCCACCTTTTGATTAACAATACACCTGCATAATCAAATTAATCAGATTGAATGGATCATGACAAATATAGCTGAGCTGAGGTACAGACAAAATGAAAATGATCGGTTAAAAAAATGGGCTGAAATATACCCATGTTAAGAGGCTCGCTGCGGAGTCAGCAGTAGCGATGTACAAACTGTTGAGGGCAAAGAAAAGAAAAAGAGAAGGTACTTTTCAAACAAGTGGCGCATTGATGACTAAGGGAAAAAGAGGGAATAGTTAGCCTACCTTCGCTTTATTTTTATTTTTAAATAAGTGTGACTTCTCCTAGGGGAAGTGAGGTATGCCTTAAAGCAGTCGAATTTTGTAGTTCTTTTTGTGCTCAGGTTACTACCCAAACAATTCAGTCAAACATACAAAGTCAGCGCTCTAGTCTAACCTTACAACGGAAAGTTTGGCTCAGCCCTCAGCCAAAACGATTGGCCAGGGAACAAATTATAGATTCACGAGACCAAATATCGCCCGTTAGATATACACAAGAGTCAAGACGAATTATATCTCATGTTTAACCACTACAGAGACGTCAGAGTCAGCGGCAAACGTCAGAAGGACTAGCCGATGAAAGGCTGTTCCAGGCGGGGTACATGAGCGCCGAGCGCCCGGTGATCGCCTGGATCTCACAACATGGATCAAATTTTCATAAATCTTTATAAATAAACCACAGATTTCAGCTTTAAATAACTACATTCTCGCCTGAAAAATTCTAAAAAACTACATTTCGTGACACAATAACAGTAGTTCCCCATCGTTACGGGGTCTCCCGCTGCGTCCAATGAACGCTACGGGGAATGCCTTCGGCATGCGGTATCTGAAGCCACTATACAACTATTCCAATCTGGATTGGTGCGCGTCATCGTGCGTCATGACGTTGCATGTGACGGTGTCCCGGATGCTATATAAGGGTCACAGGAACAAGGAAATGACAGCTTCTGTTCTTCAGCAGCGTTCTGTGTCACTGTTCGTTCTATTTGGTGTTGTCTGTCTTTGAGAGTGATTATATTATGGCGGAAAAGAGCTTTCAGAAATGTGTACCTCCTTGCCCACGTTTTTTGTGTGAGGGAGATACTCACGCTCTTTGTGTGGTTTGTTTGGGAATGGAGCATGCTCAGGCAGCACTCGAGGGTGCTGCCTGTGAGCATTGTGAGAGATTGCCCCTGAGAAAGCTCCGTTCCCGCCTGGCTCTATTCGATAAAGAGTCAGGTCAACCACGTGCTCCCCGTGGATCAGGACCCGCGTCTGCTGAGGCAGCGCGGCGACTGCATTCATGGGGATCACAAAAGGATTTAGCAATGGATGTTGAGACGACCGAGGTCCTTTCTCAACATTCCAATGCTGAATCCATTCGTCCCGCTCAGGGTTCGGGAGCCCGCGCTGCGGCTTCTCCCTTCCCCGAAACGGGCCCGATGCTCCACTTATCTAGCTCCGAGGAGTTAGATATTGTGGGTGTCGAGGCAGAGGAATGTGTGACACCGCCATCCCATTCCCCTGCTTTCGAGGAGCTGCTGGATGTTGTGACCAGAGCGGTGGCCAAGTTAAATATTGAGTGGCCACCGCAGGTGCAGGAAACGGCTGTTAAAAGCAAGCTGGATGAACGTTTCCTGCAAACCCGGTCACAACCTCCACGCCGTAGCCTGCCGTTTTTCCATGACCTCCACACCGAGGTGTCGAGGACATGGGATAAACCCTTCTCCTCCCGTGTTTCCGGTCCCAACACACATATTTATTCAGATATAATGGGAGCGAGGGAGATGGGTTATGGGACGATGCCGCGGGTGGAGGAGACTTTCGCCTCTCATCTCTCTCCCGACGCGGCATCATCCCTGCAGGCTCCGGCGCTCCCCACCAAGCCCTGCCGTACTACATCAGCTTTGGTGGGGAAGGCTTATATGGCGGCGGGTCGGGCTGGTGGCTGCCTGCACACTATGGGGCTGCTTCAGGCGTACCAGGCCGACCTGCTAAAGGAAGTGGATGACAGTGGGGAAGTCTCCTACGACGATATTCGAGAATTACGTCGTACGGTAGACGTGTCTCTCCGTGCCACCAAGGAGACGGCCCGCGCTATCGGCCGCTCTATGGCAGCACTGGTGGCTACGGAGAGGCACCTGTGGCTGACACTAGCTGGTATCGGCGACAAGGACAGGGCTTGTCTGCTCGATGCCCCCCTCTCTCCTCGTGGCCTCTTTGGCGACGGCGTTAATAACGTCGTCGAGAGGTTTCAGGAGACGAGGAGGCAGTCAGCCGCATTTAAACAGCTGATTCCCCGCCGTCATCCCAAACCTCGCGAGCCTGCCGCCAGGGGGCAGTCTCGTGAGGGCGCCGCCTCCAGCTCCTCTCACATCCAGCAGCAAAAGGAGAGTGTTGCCTCCCGGATACCCCCGCAAAAGGCCTGGCTCCGGAGGCAACTCTCTCGGTCGAAAGCCCCGGCTCAGAAGGCGGATCTGAGGACCGTCATTCAGGGCAGGAAGGCTTCGGCCAAGAGGCCATGACGGGATCCGCAGGCCTCAGAGGGTGTCCCCCTCCGTGTGACATTTTTAAATCTTCGCTCCACGGAGCCCTCAGGAAATCGATGTAACCCGACTCCGGTTACACCCATTTCTAACGAATGTACGGCATTATCAAAGACCCTGTCTCATTCGACCCTCTTGAGGTCTGCTGAAAAAAATAAGAAAAAGATTCAGTTACTTCCTGCCAGTAAACTGCTTCAGGTCACTGTGAAATCTGCTTTATCGCCTGAGACTAGCCCAGAAAGACTAATCCCACTTTCAGATTATTTAGACGCCTGGAAAGGCCTTCCGAATATATCGAAATGGGTTCTGGATATAGTTAAGAGGGGTTATAGGATCCAATTTAAAATTCAACCACCTCGTTTTCAAGGGGTGTTGCACACTTTGGTTCCTGCTGATCAAAGCCAGGTGATGGAAGATGAAGTTAGTTCCCTTTTAGCAAAAGAGGCGATAGAGGTTGTCCCTGTTCGGGAGAGGGAACTCGGTTTTTATAGCCGGTATTTCATCGTTCCTAAAAGGATGGTGGACTTCGTCCTATAATAGATCTTAGGGTTTTGAACAGATCTCTGACGAGATTTAAGTTCAAGATGCTTACCATACCCAATATCGTTCAACAAATTAGATCCGAGGACTGGTTTGTGACGATAGATCTTAAGGATGCTTATTTTCATATTTCCATCATTCCTTATCATAGGAAGTTCCTTAGATTTGCTTTTGGGGGAAAAGCTTATCAATATAGGGTTCTTCCTTTCGGCCTAGCCTTATCTCCTCGCACGTTCACGAAATGCATGGATGCAGCCCTTGCTCCATTGAGACTTCAGGGGATTCGCATTCTTAATTATATAGATGATTGGCTAATTCTGGCAGAATCAGAAAGCCTGGCAATCCAACATCGAGATGTTGTTTTGCGTCATCTTCAGTGCTTGGGATTAAGGCTCAATGTTAAGAAGAGTTCCTTGTCTCCCCAGCAAAGAACAACATTTCTGGGGACAGAGTGGGATTCGCAAGCCATGCGGGTCCAATTGACTCAAACTCGTATCGAGAGTATCTTAACTGAGGTCAAGATGATTAGGCTAGGTCAGGCTATCACTGTAAAACGGTTTCAAAGAGTTTTGGGCCTTATGGCAGCCGCTTCAGTGGTAATTCCCTTCGGCTTGCTCCATATGAGGGCCCTACAGTGGTGGCTCAGGACCAGGGGGTTTTCCCCGAGGGGTAACCCCTTCCGCACGATTAGAGTTACGTCCAGATGCCTTCGTGCTCTAGTCAGCTGGAAAGATGTACGGTTCCTGTCTCAAGGCCAGGTGTTGGGGACTTCGGGTCACAGAAAAATTCTGACCACGGATGCTTCCCGCACAGGCTGGGGTGCGGTTATGGAGGGCCGTTTCACCCGGGGGGTCTGGGAAGACCGCCACCTTTCTCGACATATTAATTTTCTCGAGATGATGGCAGTGTTTTTCGCCTTTAGGCATTTTCTCCCAGACCTCAGAGGCTATCATGTCCTGGTTAGGTCTGATAATGTATCAGTGGTCTCTTATATCAACCATCAGGGGGGCTTGAGGTCTCGACCTCTGTGTAAGCTAGCCCATCATATATTACTGTGGTCTAAGGATTTTCTGTCTGTGAGATCCATGTATATACCTGGGGTTGAAAATGTGGGAGCAGACACCCTGTCGAGGCAGGGGCCGAGGCCCGGGGAATGGAGGCTTCACCCTGAGGTGGTGAAGCTCATTTGGGAGAGATATGGCCAGGCGGAGGTGGACTTATTCGCTTCTTACGAGAATTCTCATTGCCCGCTCTGGTTCTCTCTTTCGCACCCTGCACCTTTGGGTTTGGAAAGGCAAGGTACAGACGTGGCCGAGGCGACGTCTGTACGCCTTTCCCCCGGTGACTCTGCTCCCTGGAGTTCTGGAAAGAGTAAGGAGGTATGGAGTGGATATCATTCTTGTGGCTCCGTTCTGGCCGTCACGGATCTGGTTTTCTGACTTGGTCAGTCTCCTGGCAGACTCCCCATGGCAGTTACCATTTAGGGGAGACCTTTTGACTCTGGCGGCGGGCTCTTTATTTCACCCACGCCCTGAAGAATGGAATCTTTGGGTATGGCCCTTGAGGGGGTCCAGATCCCTTTAGTTCTAATTCCTTCCGGAACTCTTAGCTATGCAGGATAACTTTAGGGAGGGGGAACCCGAACCCCAACGGAAGGGAACCGGAAAAAAAGGTTCGGCATTTTGGTATCATTCACAACTTTTGACAGTGGAAACGGAAATAATTGCGTACCGTACTGCTCAGTGGAAACGAGCCATAACTTTAAACAGAACGTCTTTCTTGAAGTGCACATTGTAGATCATAACAGAAATTAGCACAGCCAAAACTGATGAATGATTGAAACCTCTTCCAGCAGCGGTCGGGACGAGTAGAGCGCAGTCTGGACGGTTTAGAAGTTGCAGATGTCCTGATCAGGCCAGTGTGCACATGATGATGGACAGGAGTTATAGTCCCATACTCCATTTCAATGAAGTCATTCAACTGTGCTCTCAGAGTTACAGTTATATTCATAAAGAGCCTTCGAGTCCCACCAGGTGTAATCCACGTTTAGAGAGTTGGGTCACTCTCCCACTCTTTACTGTAGATACAACTGTATATTTATGCCACTTTGACATACTGATCACTCGAATATACAGCTACAAATGATCTCACTAAAAACCTGTCAGTCATGAATGATCACGTCTGATTGCTGATCTCTGATTGGCTGAATCAGATCTGCAGTGGGCCGGTGTATTTACACATCATGATGACTGATTTTATGGACTACATGCACACTTGAGTTTTGTTTATAAACCAGTTAGTCTATAAAATGTAGGTGTTTGAAAACCGCCAAACCAATTTTTACCTGAACAATCAAACTCAAAACTGGCCAAATCTGGCAGCACTGGCTTCATGTCGTTACTGTTTCCAAATGTCACTGGTTCGTCACTAGGGGGCGATGATCTCTGTGAACCCATGAACCACTGTCTATTTCATTTTACCTGATCTCAGATCAGTTTTTTAAATATTAATGTTTATTGACACATTTTTATAATAAAAAAGGAGTTGTAGTTTAAAGTGTGTAATTGGTCTGATTACCAAGCTCTCCATAAAACAAACAAAACAAGCCCTTCAATTTAATAAACTAACACATATTATAAAGACATTTCATATTTACTGGTATTAGATGATTTGGTAATTGCAATGAATAGATTAGACTTTAAATTAAAACATTTGCATTTGGTGTGTAAAAGGTGTTTTTATGCTGAGTTTCCGCTGTTCTGACCAGCGTGTGCCGTTTCCAGAGCTTCAATACAGTGAATCATTATGCAAATCAATCGGTTCAATGGTTTCTAAAAGCTTTGTTTCTCCATCACTAGAGCAACATGATTTTGGTTCTCTCTTGAGTTGATAACAGCAGGCCAGATAGCAAACTTTGCCTGGCCCACCTCCACTTCTGGCTGGGTCCCCGGCCCAAAACTGGCCCAACACACTGAACATGGACTCACAGAGCTTCCTCTGGCCCAGATGTGGCCCACACCCTGTAAAGTGACTCTTATTGACTGATATGGCCCAGGTCTGGCCCAGGCACTGTAAGACAGATCTGGCTGAGAGTCGGCTGGGCAGAAACTGGCAGTGAAACACAAACTCAACCAAGAGTTTTTATTATAAAATTAACAAACACACTTTAATATAAACATGTATGAACAATGAACAAATACACTATGATATTAACATTTATTAACAACACACTGATTCTTCATTTGTGATCATGTATTAGTTATGATTTTCATAACATGTTCATATATATTTACACCATTGTCTATAAATGTATAATGATCTTTTTTAGGATATTTTTATATAATAAAGTTTTTAATCTCCTATAAATGTAATGATCAGTTTGTCTGCGCTGCTTCACTAAAGCAGAAGTGAAAGTGTTCCAGTCCAGATCATGTAACCAATCAGAGAGTGAGACTGAAACCCCATTTGCATTGTCAGGGTGGAGTGATTGTGATCCTCTCAGAATAGAGCAGCTCTGTCTCCAGAGACCATGTTCAAACCCCAAGAGCTTTATTTGACATTTACTGCTACATCAACCTTCTGAAAAGCACCTGCATCTTCATCTGTTAGTTGAATGATGTTGTCAGACACAAAGTGAACTTGTTGAGAAGCTTTATTGAATGTTGCAGCAAACACAGCAGATTGAAAGATCTCACACACACACACACACACACACTCAGTTTCAGTATTGAGTTGTAAATCACTACAGCTGCAGCACTAGACTCATGTGAATCCTGCCTGACACAGGACACTCAGATACGGCTCATCTTCAGGAGAGAAACATCAGCACTCAGAGCTCTTGTGGAACGAGACCTCATGAGGAGCTCCATCATGTGTTACCTTGCAGACGTACAGCTCTCCCGCTTCCCAGCGTGCTTTGCTGAGGGTCAGGACGCTACTGCGGCTGTAGCGGCCGTCCTGCTGGCTCTCTGCGCTGGTCAGAACCCCCTCGGTGACCTCTGACCCGTCCAGTGTCCAGCTCACCAGCGCCCCCTGTGGAGAGTAAGAGCTGAGCAGGCAGAGCAGTGCGGCTGAGTCTCCAGAGATCTGCAGAGAAGAGGGCGGCAGCAGAGACACTGAGGGCTTCACTGTGGGACCAGCTGCAGGAGACAAACACAACACATTCACACACACACACACACACACACACACACTGCACTGCACATTCACAGCATAGGAGTAATGCTGCTCTAGTTTTAGATTAAATCATTATAAAACAATATCAGTAACACTTTATTTAAAGCTTTCATACATATTGCATTATAAAAGTATTTTTAATGCATTAATTATGCACTGCTATATACATTAAAATGCATGTATGATCTAAAGTGTAACAGCAGTTATAACACATATTATCTATTCATTGATCCACCTTTATGAAGAACAACCCTTTTGAGATGAAACAATGAAATAGCAAATATTATAATGCATTTTAGATTTGGTTACAGTTATTAATGATAAGATATAAGGCATTGTAACATACATTATGAAACACTTTATAATGCATTAAAGGCTTTAAGTAAAATTTCGACACAATATGTAATAATAATTATCATTAATAAATGTTGTTCTTGTTTCAACTTGTTTTAAATTGTGTTTAGGAATATTATAATAATTAAATAGACAGACTTACTGAGCACTAATTATAACTGCAGTTATAACACATTATAATATTATCTATTCATTGTTACACCTTCAAAAAATTATAATACACTAAAACTCATGACAAACAACCAATTTTAGACGTAACAAGGAATTTGTAAATATTATGAAACATTTTAACTTTGGTTACAGTTATTTATGAAAACAGACATGACATTATAATCTACATTAATGATATATTTAAAAAATATAAAGCGTTATTATCTACATTATTGAAACCTTTATAATGCATTATACATAAAGGCTTCAAGTGAAGTTTCGCCACAATATCTAATAATCATTATTATTAATAAATGTTGTTCTTGTTTCCACTGTAAAACACTTTCTGAAATCTAAATTGTATTTTTTTATTAGGTGACAGACAGACTTACCGATCACCAGTTTAGTTCCTCCACCGAAAGTCCACCACAGTGATACAATCTAATGAAACGCTCGTACAAAAACCTCTATTCCACTCGAGTGAACACACAGTCCAGCAGAGAGAGAGAAACAACACTTCAACACACTGATATTAGAAGATCCTCAGCTCTTCTCAACACTCACTCATTCAGATTTGACTAAATGCTTTCTGATATAACACTGTTTAAAGAAATATATTTGATGAGCTGTGACCTCTGAGGTGACCTTTGACCTCTTTGATCATGGATGATGTTGTGGAGTTTCTCATAATGATGCTTCTGTTCTTCATATGCAGATCAATCATCATGATTCACAGAAAAACCTGCAGCTTCAGACTTCAATCTTCAGTGAAAATCTCTTCAAATAATGAGTTTATTGAATATTAGAGCCAACGTCAACAGAAAGTGTCAACAATGAAAATATAAAAGGTATTTTGCATGTTCTACACAGTCAAGCATGTTTTCATATTCAAGGTATGTTCTAAAAGTATCTGGACTGGTTATGAATCTCCACACAAGATCATGAAACGTGAACAAGCTCTAATATGTCTCCATCTTTAACAGCCTGTTTCTTCTCCATTTGATGATTTCAGACACACATGAGGCTTCATGATAGATGGAGTGACACCATGAACTCTGATTAGAGATTCACAATCAGTCCTGATACTTTCTGAACAGACTCATGATTCATGATCTTACTTTAGTGATGGCGCTTCATCTAGTGGAAGTGTAGCAGTGATGATGGTCACATGACTGAATATGGACACAGAGATGGACGTTCATCTGCACATCCTCAGTGTCTCAGGAGTCAGAATAAAAATACAAAATAAAGTCATGATTCTGTAACTCTAGTGTATATTAGTTTGTTATCAGCACAAGCTGTTGTAAATCCTGCCCACTTCTTTGCATTGTCAGCACATGCTTCAGTGCTCTGAGAGTGTTTATAGTGCTGTGAGTTTAACACTTCATGACTGAGAGCAGAACACAATCTTCATCATCACACAAGACTAAACTAAAGCAATGAACACAATCAACATCTTCATCTGGACCATTGCACTGTTTATTCAAGGTTTGTTGAATACAGTTTTTATATCTTATATCTTTTATATATTTTATATCTTATCTTAAAATGTGAAATATGTATGTTTATCATATACTGTATATCATCATGTATATATATATATAGATTTTTTTTTTTCAGAGTGTAGAGGACAATATACTGTAACTCAGAGTCCATCAATACCAGCAGTTCAACCAGGAGAAGAAGTCAGAATAAACTGTAAAACCAGCAGTAGAGTGCGTGATGGTGATCGTTTAGCCTGGTACTCACAGAAACCTGGAGAAGCTCCTAAACTCCTCATAAACTCGGTGAGGAGGGGCCAGGAAGTAGTGGTGGAGACGCCGGTGAGGACAGGCCAGAGAATGGTGGTGGTGGAGATGCCGGTGAGGAGGGGCCTGTAGAGACCACAGGGAGTGGTGGTGGTGGTGGTGGTGGAGATGCCGGTGAGGAGGGGCCAGGAAGTAGTGGTGGAGACGCCGGTGAGGACGGGCCAGGGAGTGGTGGTGGTGGAGATGCCGGTGAGGACGGGCCAGGGAGTAGTGGTGGAGATGCCGGTGAGGAGGGGCCAGGAAGTAGTGGTGGAGACGCCGGTGAGGACGGGCCAGGGAGTGGTGGTGGTGGAGATGCCGGTGAGGACGGGCCAGGGAGTGGTGGTGGTGGAGATGCCGGTGAGGACGGGCCAGGGAGTGGTGGTGGAGATGCCGTTGAGGAGGGGCCTGTAGAGACCACAGGGAGTGGTGGTGGAGAAGACTTTATTTTATGTGGGATCTGGGGTTGTTCCTCAACATGTAGCCTCAAGTGATCAACATTTATTCTTGGGAATTTCACCCCCCCCCCCCCCCCCCCCCCCCTCCTCATCTTCGAGGTCTGCACTTTTCCCTTCCAATTTAGTGATTGTATAAGGGCCTAGAAAGTTTGCCTCCAGTTTTCCACCCTTTCTCTGTTGGCTCCTTATATTTTTCCTCCACACTTTGTCCCCCACTTTGAATTCCTTCTGGGCTTTCTTCTGTTTGGATTGTTGCCTAACCCTTTCTTGGGAAGCTCTAGTGTTAGTATGAGCCTCATTTAAGACCTCACTCATAGCAATCGCCGATTCTGTCAGCTGTTCAACAGACATTGTATCCTCCACACTCTTGTCAATCTGACAAAAAGGGCAGGACAATTCTGTTAAAAAAGTGCTACCTATTTATCATTAATTATATTTATATGAAAATTGTAACAATCTGCAGTTACCTGATAGTGCTCAGGAATTTCTGAAGGTTACCGGGCCACCCTCCCAAACATTAAAAAGTACGGTGAGTACTTAGTTGTAACCTGACGCTTTGTCCTAAGCCCAAACATTACTGCATCTAGATGTCTATCCCATTCATTGGGCTTGTCTCTTACAAGCTTGCAAAGGGATCTGGTAATATAATAACATTATTTTAAGCTTCAAAGCAGTCAGGAAGGAACATTTACAATCATACATCTAGCACACATTTTTATAAAATTTTAATAATAGTGTATTGAGTGTACATATTCATTAAGTGCATTTGCTAGGAAAGGAAACAATGAATTTAGCATTTCTATTATCATGCTCTACTTAAATACATAAATGGCTAGTTATTTGCAAAATTGTTATCAGTGTGAAAATAATTAAATTAAAATATTGTTACCTCTGTATTGTCGCATTCATTCGCTCCACAAGGCCGTTCGTCTGTGGATGGTAGGGTGCACACAAGGACCTTTAAATATTTAAAACCTTGCAGATATTACTGTTCAGCTGCAATTTATAAAAGAAAACAGACTCTTAAATTTATCATGGAAAAGATGATAGGTGTGTATATTGAAAAAAGTTTACATTTAATCATTGTTTATCAATGATTTAACAGTGAACATGTTTGACTCACTTTGTTTACGAACTCTTTCCCCTGGTCGGTGAGGACTCTCTTCGGTGCCTCAAACTGATGCACAAATTTCAATAGGCAATCAGCAACCTCCCTGGCAGCCTTTGTCTTGAGGGGATAAGCCTGGGGCCACTTGGTCATGTAATCAATGATGACACAGATATATTGATTTACATTTTCTGTTGGTGTTAATTTTCCAATTAGATCCATCCCCACAAGTTCGAAAGGCTGTTTAACCTAGAGTTCATTAAATAGAAACAAGATAATTAATTATATAACTTAATTGTAATTTCTAAATTAATTAAAAAATATATATGATATAAGTGTGTGATGGAAAGGAATACCACAATTGGAATAATTTCACTTTGTTCCTTAACTGATGACCTGCTGGCCTGACATGGTACACACTGTGCCACCTGTGATCAAAACCGAATAATGTTGGAAATCATTTGCATTTTACAATATTGCAAAATTATTAACTCTGTACATGTTATTACCCAGGTGTCAATGTCCTGTGACATGCCAGGCCAGTAAAATCGTATAGATATTGCATTGCGGGTTTTTTTTTTTTGTCCTGTGTGAGCTCCGAGGCTACTTGCATGGAACTCCTCAAATATTTTGTTTGCCTCTTCTGTCCCACACACAACTTTTGGTTTGATCTGTTGTTTTTTGCCTTTGTTTCGAAGGTAATACAATTCACCATCTATGAAAAGAAAAAATAGACAGTGCGGCTGAGTCTCCAGAGATCTGCAAAGAAGAGGGCGGCAGCAGAGACACTGAGGGCTTCACTGTGGGACCAGCTGCAGGAGACAAACACAACACATTCACACACACACACACACACACACACACACACACACACACACACACACACACACACACACACACACAACACACAACACACTGCACTGCACATTTACAGCAGAGGAGTAATGCTGCTCTAGTTTTAGATTAAATCATTATAAAACAATATCAGTAACACTTTATTTAAAGCTTTCATACATATTGCATTATAAAAGTATTTTTAATACATTAATTATGCACTGCTATATACATTAAAATGCATGTATGATCTAATCAATAAGTGTAACAGCAGTTATAACACATATTATCTATTATCAGGCCGATCTGACTGCTTTAATTCCAGCAATTATTCACTCTGAACATAAATATCTTACATTTTGAGATATTCACCTGAACTGAAAATGTAACTCAGTTTCAAACAGAGTTAAAACACAATTGAATCATACAGAATGAACAAAACACTGAATTATAAGCACAACATGAGCAAAAGAGATTCAGTATCATTGACTGAACTACAGAAAGCAGCAACATTTACATTCTAATGTCAAATCTCTTTTTTCCATGTATGATTTCTACAATAAAAGAAGAACTAAATATGAACTCAGTGTAGAAATAAATGAAGGAAAAACAAACCTGTAATAAACTGATTAAACTCATAGTGAGACACAGTGTGGAAATATGTTTAGAATTTTATTTATATATATACTTTTTTTTTTTTTTTTCAGTGTGGAAATATGTTTGTTTTTGTTGTTGTTGAAAGGAATAATGCTATTCTTATAATAATATCATTGTTTTAGATTAAATCATTATAAAACAGTATCAGTAACACTTTATTAATAGCCTTCATACATATTGCATTATAAAAGTATTGCATGTATGATCTAATGAATACATTGTAATATTATCTATTCATTGTTACACCTTTAGAAATTATAATACATTAAAACTCATGACCAACAACCAATTTCAGATGTAACAAGGATTTGTAAATATTATAATACATTTTAACTTTGGTTACAATAATTTATGAAAAATATATAAAGCGTTATTATCCACATTATTGAAACCTTTATAATGCATTATACATAAAGGCTTCAAGTAAAGTGTCGCCACAATATCTAATAATCATTATTATTAATAAATGTTGTTCTTGTTTCAACTGTAAAACACTTTCTGAAATCTAAATTGTATTTTTTTTATTAGGTGATTAAATAGACAGACTTACCGATCACCAGTTTAGTTCCTCCACCGAAAGTCCACCACAGTGATACAATTTAATGAAACGCTCGTACAAAAACCTCTATTCCACTCGAGTGAACACACACTCCAGCAGAGAGAGAGAAACAACACTTCAACACACTGATATTAGAAGATCCTCAGCTCTTCTCAACACTCACTCATTCAGATTTGACTAAATGCTTTCTGATATAACACTGTTTAAAGAAATATATTTGATGAGCTGTGACCTCTGAGGTGACCTTTGACCTCTTTGATCATGGATGATGTTGTGGAGTTTCTCATAATGATGCTTCTGTTCTTCATATGCAGATCAATCATCATGATTCACAGAAAAACCTGCAGCTTCAGACTTCAATCTTCAGTGAAAATCTCTTCAAATAATGAGTTTATTGAATATTAGAGCCAAAGTCAATAGAAAGTGTCAACAATGAAAATATAAAAGGTAATTTGCATGTTCTACACAGTCAAGCATGTTTTCATATTCAAGGTCTGTTCTAAAAGTATCTGGACTGGTTATGAATCTCCACACAAGATCATGAAACGTGAACAAGCTCTAATATGTCTCCATCTTTAACAGCCTGTTTCTTCTCCATTTGATGATTTCAGACACACATGAGGCTTCATGATAGATGGAGTGACACCATGAACTCTGATTAGAGATTCACAATCAGTCCTGATACTTTCTGAACAGACTCATGATTCATGATCTTACTTTAGTGATGGCGCTTCATCTAGTGGAAGTGTAGCAGTGATGATGGTCACATGACTGAATATGGACACAGAGATGGACGTTCATCTGCACATCCTCAGTGTCTCAGGAGTCACAATAAAAATACAAAATAAAGTCATGATTCTGTAACTCTAGTGTATATTAGTTTGTTATCAGCACAAGCTGTTGTAAATCCTGCCCACTTCTTTGCATTGTCAGCACATGCTTCAGTGCTCTGAGAGTGTTTATAGTGCTGTGAGTTTAACACTTCATGACTGAGAGCAGAACACAATCTTCATCATCACACAAGACTAAACTACAGCAATGAACACAATCAACATCTTCATCTGGACCATTGCACTGTTTATTCAAGGTTTGTGTAATACAGTTTTTACAATAAATAGTAATTCTCTTAAAATGTTAAATGTATATATGTATCATATACTGTATATCATCATATATATCATTTTCTTTCAGAGTGTAGAGGACAGATCACTGTAACTCAGAGTCCATCAATAACAGCAGTTCAACCAGGAGAAGAAGTCAGAATAAACTGTAAAACCAGCAGTGATGTGTATGGCAGTTACTTACACTGGTACTCACAGAAACCTGGAGAAGCTCCTAAACTCCTGATTTCTTATATAAACAGCCTTTATACTGGAACTCCATCTAGATTCAGTGGCAGTGGATCTGGCAGTGATTTTACTCTGACCATCAGTGGAGTCCAGACTGAAGATACAGGAGATTATTACTGTCAGAGTGAACACAGTACCAGTGGTGGTTATGTGTTCACACAGTGATAAAGAGTCGTACAAAAACCTCTGTCAGTCAGACGTCACAGTGACTGCACTGATACAGCTGAGAGAAACTGCAGCTGCTGATGGAGGATCACAAACTACACAATATCAATGTTTAGTTCAAAGTTTCTAAAGACCTTAAAGGTAAATATGACATAAGATTTTCTTTATGCTAAAATACATTAACCCAGTTCATTGTTAATTGACTAATATTAGTTTGTCATTCATGTGTGTCTCTCCCTCTAATGCAGGGCCGGCTCAGGCTCCGCTGGTTCCCTAGGAGAGATTTTAGATAGATCATTCATATGAATTACAACTTACTATAATATAACATGAATAGTTATCAACGTTAACATATACATAAGGTAAATAAATGGCGACCAACAACAAAAAAAAAAAATTACACAAGAATTAAACTACAAATCAACAAAAAATGCAAAAACTCTATTACTTGATACAGTCCAGCACACTAGAGCTCATATGATTCTTTAGGGTCTAAATTAAAAGTTTGTAATACACTTTAATTAAAAATTCTCATTAGTATTGTAAGAAAACACTAATTTTACCTGGTCAAAAACAGCTCTGTTTTCAGCACGCCGTTTAAGTGCATGTGTCTTTAAATGATAATGAGCTTTGCTCACCCCGCCCTCTGTTCTGTGCGTACACCGTTTGTAACACAATAACACAAAACGTGGGATTATGAATTATATTGAGAACGTCCAACATAGAAAACATGCCGTAATGTACCCTGAGTGTAAACCTTAGCCGCATTCATCGTGAAGCCTGCTAGCGATTTTCAAAAAATTATATAAAGATTAATATAAAGGTTAACCCTCTGGGGTATGAGCTGTTTTCTGGGCCTGGAGGTGTTCTGACATGCTCTGACATTTGTGGTTATTTCTGTTACTTGTGACATTTTCATGGCTAAAGTCTAATTACACTGTATTCAGCACAAACTCTGCTACAATAATATATCAGCAGCATGTGTGTAAAAGTTTGTAGTTTTGAGATAATGACATTTATGCGTGGTTTGTGAAAATACAAAAAAAAATTCTCACTGAAATAAGGCCATGAAACCCATACTGATTATTTCTTCACAAGACTTTTGAAAATTGTATGACGTAGCCTAGAATATTTGCTCCAAAACTATGTGAAAATCACCCTGACTGCTCATTCAGAGAAGACAATATATTGATTTAAAATTTTTACGACGTGTTTTGTGTGATAAAGCTTTATGCGGGAGGGGCGGATCACCTCATTAATATGTAAGCTTTTCACACCTGAGAAAGACAAAGACCCTCCCCTAATGGCCCTATTAGGAGCTAACAGGCCCTATCATTCTGAGCAACCTTGCACAAAGAATGAGGAGATTTAAAAAAGAATGGCTTTTAGACTGTTTGGATTTATTTACAACACAACATAATCCAAAGATACGCAACAAATGACAAAAAAGCACTCATTGAAAACAATGATCCAAAGAAAGAGACCTTTGTGCCATTCCTAAAAACATTGTACATACCTTTCATTTCCAAGGTGTTTGATTTTCACTTTACCATGTTCATGTACAGAGACTCATGTGAATGTTGAAGTCAGCAGGACTCAGTGGCATCTGGGCCCTGAAAGAAAAAAATACTGATATCAAGAGAAAGGCCTGCACGATTTTGGGAATACATTTTAGATTTTTCTGGTTAAAATTGTTTTTTAAAATTCACAGAATACACACACACACAAATGTTTCCAACAATATATAATATAATGAACACCAGGTTTGTTGTACCTTGTAGGCATAGGCTAGGGATGTCCCGATCCGATCCACGGCATCGGTATCGTGCCGATACTGGCCCAAAATGCTAGATCGGATATCGGAGGGGAGAAAAAAATGTATCCGATACCTATGATCCGATACCCATTAGGGGTGGAACGGTACGTATTCGTACTGAACGTACGTTCGGTGCATGGATTTTAAAATAAATAAATCTCGCGTGCACATTAATTAATGTAATACGGAACTAACGTTACTGTTAGATACGCACATATGCGGGTTCTTTAGGGACACCTAATCTGTAGCCCGCCTTAGCTCTGAACGCGCGTCTATATCGCTTCAAACGCTCACTTAATCATTATACGCGCGCGGCGCGTCCTATTCGCTTTGGACGCGCGAATGGATTCAAACTGTTCAAGCATCGAACTAGACGCGATAGACGCAAATTTGACGCTCTATTCGCGTTTGGTGTGAACGCAGCAAAATGAACAGGCTGCGATGTCAAGATTGCAATGCTGGAGTGTGTGTGTGTGTGTGTGTGTGTGTGTGTGTGTGTGTGTGTCAGAGAGAGAGAGGCACGGGCACGATCGAACAGTGGAAACGAAACATAAAAACATACTCCGTCATTTTCATACAGGACATCATTAAAACTGCAAAAAGTGTTTAGCCTACTTATATTTGTGTAAAACACAACATTGTGCTTTTGTCAAACTGTAAAGTCTTGTCAAACTGTAACTGTCACCCAACCAAAATCACACTCACACACACACACACACACACACACACACACACACACACACACACACACGCTAATTTTGAATTAAATAAATAAATAACGCTTCAGTGCGCGGGCGCACTGGCAACGGTTAACAGGTTAAAAGCAAAAATGATCTCATCTTTTGGACATTCATCATTGCATTGGTTTTCATTTCTTGTCCTAAAACACAGCACTAATCTGTTTATTTTTAAGTTACACATTCTACATTGAATAAAAAAGAAAATCAAATGTGTTTTTTAAAAAGTAGTATTATTTTATACAGAAATAAATTATTTATAATTCAGTTGAGAATAAAGTTAAAGTTACTTAAAATTTTAAGGAAACAAATATATTGATCTGAAATATAGCAAATTAATTTTAAATTCATTCAGGTTACCAAACATATCTCAAGGTCTTGAATAAAGGCTGGCAGTCTTTCATTATCATCTGTTGTTGTGGACTATATACTGGAGAAGTATTTGTTCTCCATTTGAGAGAGATGTTTTTATGTGGCTAATTGAGCAAAGTGCTTCCATTATATTTTATTATTATTAGTATTAGTTCAAGAATAAAATAAAAATATCGGATTGATATCGGTATCGGCAAATAGCCAAAGCTGCGGCATCGGTATCGGTATCGGAAGTGAAAAAGTGGTATCGGGACATCCCTAGCATAGGCTGTAGTGCTGCATAAAATAATAACAATAACCTATAGCAGCATATAAATCTTCCAAAAGATTTCAGTAACAACTAAGCTAGAGAAAAATATATTGATTATCATGTTACTTCAAATGTTTCCATTCGTTATGATGATATGAAATGAGATAATAGTAAAAACATGAAGCCGTTTGGTGTGTTTTGCTTTTCAAACGATCCAAAATATGATACATTCAAACGCGATCAAATATAAAACATTATGGTTACCATATACATATCTACGTTAAAGCAGATATCCACAAACACAGTAACATTAAACACGGGTCTAAATATTATAATATTCACCATATATCTAGCAACAGTTCAACTACAATGTGAAATTTATGCAACAATAACAAACTAATATGTAAGAATTTCTTACCTTAAATCTTTCTTGTCTTCAAATCGCGTTCTTCTTCTTCTGGGGTAAAGCCAATGTAAGCTCACGGCGCGTCTTTCAATCTCGATGAAAAGCAGAGACTGATGAAGTGTTTTGGTGTTTTGTTTTTGAGGTAATGAGCGCGTTCGCGTTCCATGTGGAGATTTGCATGTGAATATCTTTTGCGCGAGTAGGCGTGGTCAAATAAAAAAAAATTAGGAAGCGTTTGAGAAGCTGGAGATCTTGTTGGTTTTATACAAATTACTTAAACAGAGAATATTTGTTTTCAGTTTGAATCCGATCATTTAAAAGTACACACTTAAATGTTTATAAAGGTATATGGCTCATAAATGTGTGACAAGTATTCACTGAGTTTTGTTTCAGTTTATAGACGTGCTCAAGAAAAAAAAGTTCACTGCGACGGAGAGGCAGAATGCACACCCTGTTTATTTTCTTTATTTTACAAAAGCACAATGTTTTGATTTGATTGTTAGTGGACACATATAAAAGTAGAAATATCACAGATTCTTTTTATACATTTCTTTTTTTCTGTATGACCATAAATGACGGAGTAATTTAAGTTTAAAGTGCTAAAATGTGAAGAAAATCCAGCAAAACGTGCCGCCGCGTTTTTCGACCTCAGAGGGTTAATAAAACGTTACACTCACTTCTTCTGGAGGTGCAGCAGGAACACGAATAGTTGATACCGATCCTTTTCTCAGGAGCAGCTTCTTAGCAAAACGTACTCGGTTACCTAATGTAACCTCGATTCTCTCTAGAAGAGGGAACGAGTATTGCGTAAGTTGCTTACGCTACGGGAAAGGTAATCTTTTCTCGAGATATGAAGCCAAGAATTATCCTTAATTTTTATATATTGTCAATGCAGTGCAGCAGCACGCAGACCTAGAGCGGGCTGTCTAGCGTGCTCATTGGCTGCCCTGCGGCAACTGCAGCAGCCAACCACTGAGCCTGGCGTGACATCACGCCCAATGAGAGGGCGTGCGCGCCCTCACATGTCATAGCCCGCCAGAATGAGAGTGGCTTAGTGTATAAAAGGAAGGGCTCAGGGGCTGCTAACCTGGTTTTCATCGACTGAAGCGAAATGAGCTCATGGCGCGAGCATGGCGGGTTATGCAATACTTGTTCCCTCTTCTAGAGAGAACCGAGGTTACATTAGGTAACCGAGTACATTCTCTTACGAGAGGTTCTCTCGTATTGCGTAAGTTGCTTACGCTACGGGAACCCCCTTGTCAACGCCATGCGCGCCTAGCATCTACTTACATGAGTCCCAGGGGAAACCCGGGGAACACAATGAATGGGAAACGGGGGGCCAGCAACGCGGGCCGGCACACGTACATAATCACACCATAGGGGATACAGAGCGGCGTTGCCGGTCTATATACAGAACATAAACCTTATAGTGCAGCTCAACTAGGAGAGCTCAGTCACGTGATAGTAGTCTGCACACAACAAAGTATCACCACAATATCTAATAATCATTATTATTAATAAATGTTGTTCTTGTTTCAACTGTAAAACACTTTCTAAAAAATCTAAATTGTATTTTTTATTAAATATGTAATTAACCCTTAAAGACCGATACAGCCGCCCGCTGCATAAAATAACTATCGTTCTAAAATGTTTAATAACTTTTGAGTCGCTAATCCAATCTGTATGCTTTAAAATGCACCGTAAATATGAGATTCTCAGCTTTCCCGTGTTATCACGGGTGTCTCTATTGGTCATTCAGTGGCTCCGTAGTGCCGGTGATTGCGTCATCAAAATCTGCAGCAGTGATTCGTCAAGGAAACACATGTGGTTTCTTTCTCTGAGCCAGACAGGAACGATTGTTGATGCTTAGTCCCACCCCCATGCCCAGATTCGTTCAAACGGTCATCAACTCAACCAACAAACATAGTGATTGGTGATTTTAACAACCAATCACGTTTCTTTATACATTTTTAACAAACGCAATGCATTGAAAACTACGCATGAAAACTAACGGATGCAAAGTTTTTGACCATAGCGCAAAACACGAAAGAGCGCAAAACATGAAAGAGCATAAAACACGAAAGAGCATGAGTATGTAAAAAAAACAGCAGTACAAATCGGAGGATGTGTTAGAATTGATTTTTTTAAACGAGTCGTTAGACCTGGTGGAACCTTCCGATTCAGAAGATTGTTTGAATCATTTGCACTGTTTATTTATCTATTTGTATTTAGTTTGTGAAGATTATTTGCACTATTTGTTCATTAGCACTCAGTATATTACCCTCAATGAACCATTTCTTCATTTGTACTGTTTATTTCTTTTTGTATTTAGTTTGTGAAGATTATTTGAACCATTTGTTCATTTACACAATGTATATTGTATTGTTAGTATTTATATTGCACAGTTGTCACTACTTGTTATATTGTTTGCATTTGTTGTTCATGGTCAAATTATAATATAATTTTCTGAAGAAAAATGTTTGCTTCAGTGTTCTGTTGTAATATAACAACTTTTCTATTTACTTTACTTCCTGAACTTATTTGGACACATCTACATTGTCAGTAAATGTAATACACCTGTTTTTACTCAAAAACGCCTAGAATAATATTATAATAAATGGCTATAACTTGCTGAGGGATTGTTACATGTAGACAACATTTCATCTGGAAGTCTACAACAACCAAGTCTAACTTTCTAAAAGAAAAAAAACAAAACTTCAGGAAGTTCTGTTTGAGTTCACACTGAAAACACCACATTTTTTGCTGCCGGTTTTCTTAAAATCCTGTTAATTTCATAAATTCTCTGACAAAAGAAATGTAAAACTGGGACTTTAAATGAGCTAGCTGGAAACTTTAGGTTCTCCTGTTTAAAATGATATATGGCACTTGATGCTTGCTGCTAGAATGGGTTAGAAAAACAAAGAAAAGTACAGGTGAGTCAGGCGCCCCAAAAATGTTCTAGGTCTTTAAGGGTTAAATAGACTTACATTTGATCACCAGTTTAGTTCCTCCACCGAATGTGTACCACAGTGATACAATCTAATGAAACGCTCGTACAAAAACCTCTATTCCACTCGAGTGAACACACACTCCAGCAGAGAGAGAGAAACAACACTTCAACACACTGATATTAGAAGATCCTCAGCTCTTCTCAACACTCACTCATTCAGATTTGACTAAATGCTTTCTGATATAACACTGTTTAAAGAAATATATTTGATGAGCTGTGACCTCTGAGGTGACCTTTGACCTCTTTGATCATGGATGATGTTGTGGAGTTTCTCATAATGATGCTTCTGTTCTTCATATGCAGATCAATCATCATGATTCACAGAAAAACCTGCAGCTTCAGACTTCAATCTTCAGTGAAAATCTCTTCAAATAATGAGTTTATTGAATATTAGAGCCAAAGTCAATAGAAAGTGTCAACAATGAAAATATAAAAGGTATTTTGCATGTTCTACACAGTCAAGCATGTTTTCATATTCAAGGTCTGTTGTAAAAGTATCTGGACTGGTTATGAATCTCCACACAAGATCATGAAACGTGAACAAGCTCTAATATGTCTCCATCTTTAACAGCCTGTTTCTTCTCCATTTGATGATTTCAGACACACATGAGGCTTCATGATAGATGGAGTGACACCATGAACTCTGATTAGAGATTCACAATCAGTCCTGATACTTTCTGAACAGACTCATGATTCATGATCTTACTTTAGTGATGGCGCTTCATCTAGTGGAAGTGTAGCAGTGATGATGGTCACATGACTGAATATGGACACAGAGATGGACGTTCATCTGCACATCCTCAGTGTCTCAGGAGTCACAATAAAAATACTAAATAAAGTCATGATTCTGTAACTCTAGTGTATATTAGTTTGTTATCAGCACAAGCTGTTGTAAATCCTGCCCACTTCTTTGCATTGTCAGCACATGCTTCAGTGCTCTGAGAGTTTTTATAGTGCTGTGAGTTTAACACTTCATGACTGAGAGCAGAACACAATCTTCATCATCACACAAGACTAAACTACAGCAATGAACACAATCAACATCTTCATCTGGACCATTGCACTGTTTATTCAAGGTTTGTGTAATACAGTTTTTATAATGATTATTAGTTCTATTAAACTGTGAAATGTATATTTGTACTGTATATCATCATATATATAATTTTGTTTGACAATGTTTGTGTTTTCTTCCAGAGTGTAGAGGACAGATCACTGTAACTCAGAGTCCATCAATACTAGCAGTTCAACCAGGAGAAGAAGTCAGAATAAACTGTAAAACCAGCAGTAATGTGTATTATCTTAGTTCATATGGTCATTACTTACACTGGTACTCACAGAAACCTGGAGAAGCTCCTAAACTCCTCATATATCTGACATCAACCCGTTACACTGGAACTCCATCTAGATTCAGTGGCAGTGGATCTAACTATGGCAGTGATTTTACTCTGACCATCAGTGGAGTCCAGACTGAAGATACAGGAGATTATTACTGTCAGAGTTATCACAGTGGTGGTGTGTTCACACAGTGATAAAGAGTCGTACAAAAACCTCTGTCAGTCAGACGTCACAGTGACTGCACTGATACAGCTGAGAGAAACTGCAGCTGCTGATGGAGGATCACAAACTACACAATATCAAACCTTGGCTTTCACACACTTTATTTAATATGATATGAATTAATTATTATGATGTAAGTAAACATGGAACATACAATCTAATATCTCTTACTAAACTGGACTGAAATGTGTTGAAAATGTGGTAACACTTCAGAATACTGTTTCTTACTGCATAACTAATAAGGAATTACTGAAGAACTAGTTGGTAATTCTTCATTACTTCTTCACCATTGTTAATTACTAACAAAGATGTGTTAACTAATCTGTATGTAATAGAATTGTATGATTGTCTTAAGTTAGAAAAAATATGTAGCGCTCCAGACAGGAAAAAAGTCCTGGTACTGCAGGTACTTGTACTACAGGTGTAGAGCCAATGGTATATTGAAGAATGAACAAAAAGGGTGGCTAACCGCACACTGATCCACTCAAGACTGGAAAAGTCTACAAAAACATTTTTTATTTTATAAATTGCATCGTGCAAAAGTGCAAAGTGCATGTGTGTTAAAAACAGATAGACACCAGCAAGCAAACGTTTCAGCACATTGCTATCTTCAGTGCTCACTTAGCAAACAACATTCACCCTTTTTAAGCGGGTCAGTAATTAAGGACAATCAGCTGAATACAATTATCTCAGACAAACCTCAATTATCACCAGTAGAATTCCAAGCATATCTTGCACACATATAGCAGAATATTCCAGATATACAGCATACATTATTTTACAAAAGACAAGAAAATTCAAGTTCTTCCTTCATCCCCTCAGGAAATGAAGATTTAAGTTCAAAGATCCAGAAAGCCTCCCTTTGCAATAATTCTCTATCTCTATCTCCACCTCTCCTATGAAGCAGAATCCTCTCGATGCCGAGGAGCTTCATGTCAGACAGAGAGTGGTTGACAAACTTAAAATGATGAGAGATTGAAGATGTATCATCCTGTCTCCTAATGGCACTTGTGTGTTCAATCATTCTTGTGCGTAATGCACGTGTAGTTTTGCTAACATATAGTTGTGAACATGAACAAATGATAATGCAAATAACATATGTACTCTTACAAGTAAAAAATTGTCTAATCTTATAAGTTTTTAGTGTACGAGGATGTGTAAAAGATTTACATTTAACATATAACATGGTAGAGGAAGAACAATTGTGACATGGAAAATTACCCTGGGCATCGACAAGAGCAGTTGGAGAAGAGATGTAAGTGTTAGCGTGAACAAGCTTGTCCCTCAGATTAGAGCTCCTGGAAGAGACAAACAGTGGTTGATCACTAAATACAGTCAATAGCTGGGGATCACTTTGAATAATGTGCCAATGATTCTTCATAATGGTTTTAATATCATTACTCTGGACTATATGTGGATTTAAAAATGTTTCCTGTTTCTTTTATTCATAGTCAAATATCTTTCCTCCTGTTTTTGTAAGATAGAAACCTTCTCAAGTCCAGTATCAAGCCACTTGTTAGGATAGCCCCGTGATTTAAAGTCCATGTACAAGCTTTGGGCTTTAGACTCAAAATCCTCTCTCCCAGGACAAATATGGTGAAGTCTCAAAAATTGGCTATAAGGTAAACCACGTTTTAAGGGCATTGGATGAGCACTGTTAGCATGAAGGAGACTATTCTTAGCTGTGTCTTTTCTATAAAGAGAAGAGACTATTTGATTATCCACAATTGATATAGAAGTGTCCAAGAAATTGACATCAGTGATCCCCACATGATATGTGATTTGATGGAAGGGCTAAGACAATTCATATACAAAACAAATGTTTCAAAATCACTTTCAGAACCTTTGTAAATGACAAAGCAATCATCAATGTATCTCTTAAACAAAATAATGTTGTCCAAGAAAGGATTATTGTTGAAAACATATCAGTCCTCCTAAAATCCCAAGTATAATTAGCATAATCAGGAGCCATAGTGGCCCCCATGGCGGTGCGCCCAACCTGTAAATAATATTGATTTTCAAATAGGAAATAGTTTTTAGTGAGTACCATTTCAGCCATTTCAGTGATAAATTTGGTCAGAAGACCATCATCATCATTGCACAAATCAAGAAAATGTTCTAAAGCCAATAAACCCTCAAGATGTGGGATGTTAGTATACAGTGAGGTCACGTCCATAGTTGCCAATATAACATCACAACGAACATTTTGTAGAGTTGCTAGACATTGCAGAAAATCAGCGGTGTGTCTCAAATAACTAGGAAGGGAAGTGAGTAAAGGTCTCAAAACAAAATCAACAAAATGTGAAAGAGGTTCAGTGAGACTATTGTTTCCTGCTACTATAGGTCGTCCCGGTGGATTGACAAACTCTTATGTACCTTATAAGATGTAAAAAACAGGTCTAGTCGGAGAACGATTCAACAAATATTGCAGCTCTTTATCAGAAATGAATTGATGAACATGTGCTTCCTGAATAAATTATCTCGATCTCACTTTGAAACCGAGTCGTAGGATCTGATGGCAAAACTCGGTAATAGCTAGTATTGTTGAGTTGACGAAGAGCCTCGTGATTGTAGAGTGCTCGAGGCATAATCACCAAACCAACTCCTTTATCAGCAGGTTTGATGACAATGTCTTTATTCCATCAAGAGCTTCTTTTTCAGAATGTGTCAAATTTGACTTTTTGTTCTGAAGTGATGCTGCTCAAATAAGTCAGTCACATCCCTTTCCACTAGCCTACAATATGTCTCAATAGATGGAATAGACACAGGTGGACAAAAGGTGCTTTCAGGCTTGAATTTCGCTCAACTATTGAGATTATACACATCCAATTGATCAACTTTGTCATTTTTGTACCAACATTTCAATCTTAATGTCCGAAAAAACGTAAACAATTCAATTTTAGTGACAAAAGGATCTGTGGCTTTAGTTGGAACAAAGCTTAGACCTTTGTTCAGAGTACTTACTTCTTGTGGATGTAATTCTTGACCAGTAAGATTGAAGATCAGATTGTCTTTAGGCGAGTTCCCCTCTTCCCAGCTGTTGTTGAGTGCAGAAACTGCAGCTGCTGATGGAGGATCACAAACACAATATCAAACCTTTCACAGACTTTATTTAATATGATATGAATTAATTATGCAAGTAAACATGGAACATACAATCTAATATCCCTTACTAAACTGGACTAAAATGTGTAGAAAATGTGGTAACACTTCAGAATACTGTTTCTTACTGCATAACTACTAAGGAATTACTGAAGAACTCATAATATTTGCTTGCTGGGCTGTTAATAAATGCAGACTTGTTACGGTATTTTGCCTCCCGAGTCTTTCTGGTAGAACTGACAAGTTTATCTTCGATCTCACGTCACAGTTCAGCTTTTGCCACACGGTTGACATAACATTTTTCCGTAATGTCATACAAAACCGGCCTTTCCTGGATCATGCTGATCAATTCGTCTTCACTTGCCTCGTTCCAGACAGCCATAACTTTTTTTAAATAATCACGAATCAGAATGAGAAATGCCAACAAATGAGAAGAGTGTTCTGTGTGTTCCCTCTTGACTTCGTCGTTTACTTGCTTCGTCACCTCTGGGTTTTTTCTCATGCACTGGTTCGCTAGATGAACAGCCAATCAGAATGATCAGATGGCCTACTGACTGACCCTAATAGAAGACCTAATATAAGACTTCTTCTAACCCTAATTTATGGAGTGAGCAGCTTTTCATTTCTTAAACAACCATGTTGGAAAACACATCATGGTCATGTCACGGTGTGACAAATGAGGGCGGAACTAAAGTTTGCCGCAATTGTGTCCCCTCCGGTACAATAACAAGGAAACACTACCCCCCGCGTAAGTGTATATCTGTTGCCCTGCCAACCGGGATGAGGAAATTGATACCAGGTGTGGGAAATTAATCTAGAGCCATGACGAAGCCATGTGGGCATTGAGAAGGATATAAAAAGTCAGTGAAGAGAGACTGTTGGGGTGGTTCTCTCCCGTGAGAAGTTGTTCTATTTGAGTGTTGCAGAGAAGAATTGTGGTGTGCAAAGGGAAGTGCTGCTGGAGGGGACTCGAGGAGTGTGGAAGAGTTGTGAAAACACACCGTTTGCCTGGAAGGGAGAGAGATAAGTAATCGACCATCGTATCTCGTACCTGCATGTTTCAACACTGAATTTGAGGTGGATTGGAGTGCTTTGATTGTGCTATCTAAACGTCACTGAGTGAATTATACTGATTCATGTTCGATCTCTTACCCTCTTCCCCCGTGTTGGAACGGTGATGTGAATCCGTCTATGTCTGTGGAGGAAAACCCTGAAACATCTTTTTCCCAACATTGGAGCTCGTTGCTTGTGGCACGGAGACCCCTGGGTGAGTGCTGGCCTTATCTGCACTTATTTGAAGTGGATTGCAGTGCCTAAATTGACGTTTCCCCCCCTCACGTTGCATGTTTGGAGTGAAATTGCCGTGTGTGTGTGGAAGATTTATTCTCTCTTGCCGTGCACTCCCCTCGTGCCATGCTGGTCTACTGTCAGTAACTGGAGCTTAATAATGTCGATCGGTTCCATTTGTTGAGGACTAGAAGGAACAGCATCTGTAAGTCAAACTAACCTCTGTTTTGAAGTAGTGGTTCTGACTGTCTTAGAAGAAGCTCCGCTCAGCCTGTTGAATTGGAGTCTGCTGCAGCCCTAAGCCCACCTGTATGGTGTGAAGTTATCTGCCCCCTGCAACACACGTGAGAATTGTACACTGCTGTTGAAGTTGATTCTGTTTGTCTTCGTAGAAGCTCCACTCAGCCTGTTGATTTTGAGTCTGCTGCAGCCCTAAGCCCACCTGCACGGTGTGAAGTTATCTGTCTCCCGCAACACATATGAGAACTGTATACTGCTGTTGAAGTTGAGTCTGTCTGTTCTAGAGAAGCTCCGCTCAGCCTGCGACTTTGAGTCTGCTACAACCCCAAGCCCATCTGCATGGTGTGAAGTTATCTGTCCCCTGCAACACACGTGAGAACTGTATACTGCTGTCGAAGTGGATTCTGTCTGTCCTAGAGAAGCTCCGCTCAGCCTGCGACTTTGAGTCTGCTACGGCCCCAAGTCCATCTGCATGGTGTGAAGTTATCTGTCCCCTGCAACACACGTAAGAACTGTATACTGTGGTGAAGTTGATTTTGTCTGTCTTAGAGCAGCTCTGCTCAGCTGCGACTTTGAGTCTGCTACAATCCCAAGTCCATCTGCATGGTGCGAAGTTAGCTGTCCCCCGCAACACACGTGAGAGTTGTATATTGCTGTTGAAGTTGATTCTGTCTGTCCAGGAGAAGCTCCGCTCGGCCTGCACCTTTGAGTCTGCTATAGCCCCCGGCCCATCTGCATGGTGTGGAGTCACCTGTCCCCGGCAACACACGTGAGGCCTATATACTGCTGTTGAAGCTGACTCTGTCTGTTCTAACTGTCTGTCCTAGAGAAGTTCCGTTCAGCCTGTTGACTCGAGTCTGCTGCAGCCCCAGAGTCCCAACCATCTACTCACTGGTGGAAACTCATCTGCCTACCGCATCCCATTGTGAACCCTACAGCGGCGTGGGAAGAGGAAGGGCCCCGACTGTCTACTCACCTGTGGAAACTCACCTGTCTGTCGTCGGTCCCTGTGAACCCTGCATCAGTGTGGGAAGAGGAACAGCCCCGACTGTCTACTCACCTGTGGAAACTCACCTGTCCGTCGTAGGTCCCTGCGGACCCTGCATCAGTGTGGGAAGAGGAACAGCCCCGACCGCATACACACCTGTGGAAATCCATCGATCCATCTCAGGCCATTGCGAACCTTGTACCGGCGTGGGAGTGGGCCCCGGAGACTGCTGCATTGCCTCGATTCCGGGGAAGAAGAGGAAAGGAAGATTTTAGCTTAGGTTATTCAAATTACTTTTAACTTTAATAAAAAGAACTGTTATTCCCTTGAATTCTGTTTCCGTCTCGTCTCTGACACGCTCCTCAGGGTGGTCCTGGTTCAGGGGTGGGCGCAGTCCGGCTTGGCCCATCCCGACCTGTGACAGTCATATTCCAGGATGACAAAGCCAAGACTCATCAGGCTCAAACTGTAAGAGAATGGTGTTGAGGAGCATGAAGAATCATTTTCACATCTGAGTCCAGATCTTAAATTCAATGAAAGTGTTTGGGATGTCCTAGAGGAGCAAGGAATCAGCACAGTGCAGAATAAACAATAGAAAGTGTAACGACCTTACAAAATATTTGTTATGATCCCAGCCTGTGTTCCCCTGTCTTGTGTGATATTTCCTGTCTTGTGTGATATTTCCTGTCTTGTGTGATATTTCCTGTCTTGTGTGATATTTCCTGTCTTGTGTGATATTTCCTGTCTTGTGTGATATTTCCTGTCTTGTGTGATATTTCCTGTCTTGTGTGATATTTTGTAGTTCTTTGTAGTTTTTCATGTTGGTTAGTCTCCCCAGGTGTGTCTTATTAGTTCCCTTGGTTACCCTTGTTTGTAATTTATTACATTAGTGTATTGTATGCATTTATTACATGGCTTGGTTGAATTCTAATGTAGAATGCGGTGTGTTATTTCTTGATAGCAGACCGCTGCTAAGTATAACACACCGTTGCCATGAAAAACTGAGCATTGCTATGGACACAGGATTCTGACCGTAGAGACGGAACAGACTATTTTCTTTAGCGGAAGCAATAGAATCGTTAAAATCAATTAAATCAATATTTTGTGTCAAATTATTGATTTATTTGATAGGTAGCCATGTTATAAGCAGGATAATGTGGAGCGAGGCGGTTGTTATAGCGAATACAACCCCTTCAGGCTGATTCAAGACCCCGGGGTTGTATTCGCTATAACTGCCTCGCTCTACATTATCCCTTACGTATTAACTAACATGAACAAACAATGAGCAATACATTTGTTTCTGTGTTTGTTCATCATTGTTAACGTTAGTTAATAAAATTACAGCTGTTCATTGTTTGTTCAACAATGTTGTTAAGATTTTAATAAAGTATTAAAGCAACATCATGTAGTTTTTGCTCTCGGGGTCCCCCTACAGTTGGGAAACAGTATTGTCTTCTACTACTGTCGTAAAATCTGTCATGGTTACACCAGAGATACACGTGCATTTGTTGACAAGCCGAAACCCCCGAACTCTGCAGAAGGAGTTCTCACGTCTTGGGTAGACTGCCTGCGTTGCGTGTGAAATGTCTTCATCCCAGGTACAGTGGCATATATTTCAGCATATGAATATAATTTCATGGGTTTTATTTTTTTCAAACGCCAAAAGATCGCGAAGCTCACGTTTACAAGCCAGCATCATTATAGTAGCCTATTGGCTACTGTTTTACAGAATGGATATGCTAATTCAATTCAATGTTTGTGTGGTAGGTAATAGCCATATGTACTCAGTATTATAATATCAAGCTACCATAGATGAATCTGCAAAGTTGAAAAATCGATTTGCATTATAGCCTGAGGCAAGACACTTTCACCAGAAAAATAAATAAACAAACATGACTATCAGCCTGCAGTGGAAGTGACATATGCCGTAAAGCAGTCGAATTTTGTAGTTCTTTTTGTGCTCGGGTTACTACCCGAACCCCGAAGTACCGTAGTGCCAGTAAAAGCGATACAGACCCCGTCAGGCTATGGCAGACGTTAACTAATTTTATTAACAAATCAATTAACAAAGATTAATAAATGCTGTCTGAGTGCAGTTCATTATTAGTTCATGCTAAGTAATGTAATTTACTAATGTTAACTAATTCACCTTATTGTAAAGTGTAACCGAAAATGTGTTTGTGACTGATCTACAGTCTTCAGGATAATGATTTAAATAGAGAGAGTCACTTTGCATTGTCAGCACATGCTTCAGTGCTCTGAGAGTGTTTATAGTGCTGTGAGTTTAACACTTCATGACTGAGAGCAGAACACAATCTTCATCATCACACAAGACTAAACTACAGCAATGAACACAATCAACATCTTCATCTGGACCATTGCACTGTTTATTCAAGGTAAGATGTAAAAACTTGAGTCTTGTTTTATGTGACGTATATGTATATATGATAATAGTTTTAAACACTAATAGTTTTTCTTTTCTCTTCTTCAGAATCCAGAGGAGTGACTCTGACTCAACATGAAGCTAAAACTGTCCAACAGAGTCAAACAGCAACAATAGAGTGTCATATGGATGTAGGACTAACTTCTAATGACTTATTCTGGTATCAGCAGAAACCTGGAGAAGCTCCTAAACTCCTGATTCATTACATAAGAAGCCTTTATACTGGAACTCCATCTAGATTCAGTGGCAGTGGATCTGACTATGGCAGTGATTTTACTCTGACCATCAGTGGAGTCCAGACTGAAGATACAGGAGATTATTACTGTCAGAGTAGACACACCATCAACAGTCAGTATGTGTTCACACAGTGATAAAGAGTCGTACAAAAACCTCTGTCAGTCAGACGTCACAGTGACTGCACTGATACAGCTGAGAGAAACTGCAGCTGCTGATGGAGGATCACAAACTACACAATATCAATGTTTAGTTCAAAGTTTCTAAAGACTTAAAAAAATAAATATAAATGTATCAGTAGTAATATATTTGATATGAAATAAGAGTTAGAGCTGATATTGATTATGGCACTGGGATGTTTTATTGTCAGTGTTTCAGATCACAGTATGAGAGCGATGCGGAGTGAAGCAGAAACACCAGCTGTTTTTAATGTGTTTTCTCACTCCAGGATTGATCTCAGTGGTTTCTTTCATCAGTGGTCGTGGAAATAATATACATACTAACTAATCAGATTTGGTCTGAAAGGAAAGTTAGAAAGTTGTTGCTTATAGAACTGTTATATAAAGTAATATCACCTTCACAGTCGTGCTGCTCTTCATGTCTATGGTAGAATCACAGGCGTGCTGATATTCAGTATAACGGCACTCTTGATCATGTGACACTGCTTACATGTGGCAGGAGGAAAGAAAAAACAGCACAACACCTTCACACATTTAAAGACAACTTCAGCAAGGGCATTTCACCCTAATAGAAATATGGTAGTGTTTATTTGATCACAGTGTTTTTTTTTTTGTTTGTTTTTTTTGTTTGTTTTTTATTGCTAACAAACATTGTTTAATACTGAAGCCACATTTTCAAAACTCTTCATTCAGTCTGCATTACCATCATGAATCTTGGCCAAAGAGTTAATCTCACTCAGACCAACAAAACACTTCATATATGTCTCAAAATAAGCTCATTCCTCCATAACACTGGCAACAATTCTCATTCAGAAAACACACATGTCATTCATAACACACTGAACGAAAAAAGGAGCATGATGAACTTTTATCTTTAAAGTTTGAATGATTTTTTTCACATTAATATTCATTACATGATAAGAATAGGATATTTTCATTTTACGGACTTTATTACAGTATAAAGAATGAATGAGAAATGCAGCAATTATTTTTTTTGTTTTTCTATATATTTACATATAGTAATTTACATGAAATAAATAAAAAGTTGAAAAACAAAAATCCACCAAACACGTCTAGTATGTGGAAGCCCATTCCCGCCACATGTGTGATGTCACCGTCCGGAGCAGAAAGTGGCGGTAATACACCAAAGCTGCTTGTATGAAATCTGTTTTATTTTTTCCCACATTCCAAATAATTTTTTTTCCATTTAGATTTTTCTTGCTGTCCTGCAGTGTGACTTCTCCTACGACAACAGTCACATTCTCTTCGTTTTTCAAGACAAGCCATGAGCAAAATTAATCTTAGAGATTTCTTGTAGCCACTATTCCTCAATCCTGCGTGTAACAGGGACGTGCAGAGAGTTCCTCAGGGGCAGGGGCTCAAATGTAAAAAAGGTAAATATATATATATATATATATATATTAGGGTTCGCAAGATATATCGACTCAATATCATTATCGCGATGTCGCGCTGCCCGATATTATATCGAAAGTCTTGCGATAATAATGCGATATTTTGTTTATGATGCGTCCCATCCGACATGCACCTCTCGAAAAATACACGTCGCTTGGCAGCGTTGCATTTCCCCCGACTCATTTCCTGGTTCTCCTTCTCCATAAACAACATGAAATCAAGGAGAGGGTTAACTCTTCATGCTACAGATTTCCCACAGTGGTCAGAAAGAACAGGGGAGACACTTCGTTTCTCTCAATATCTCGAAAGCTCTCACCAGCGCTCAAGTATAAACATCAGGCCACTTACATACAGCGAAAGCTCTGCGTGGAGCCTCCGCAGGAACATAAAGCAGTGAAGAAATAGACAGAGACAACCAAACGAAGCAAAATAAAAGAAAGGACCTAAAGAAAGAGCGAAGGGAGCCAGTGGAGCAAAAGAAAGAACACAAAAGTAAGAAAATGAGTGTTGCTCAGGGAGAAGACGAAATAACAGAGATTGAAGAGGAAACTTTAGTGGTCAAAAGTAATGCCTCCTCGGTAGCTTGGACATACTTTGGCTTTAAGCTAACAGATGTTGCACAGGCTAATGCACTATGCAAAACATGTCGAATGGTGGTAATCCGCACAAAAGGCAATACAACAAACCTATATTCGCATCTTAAGAACCACCACAAGCCATGAGTGTATGACACTACCCCCCCAAAAAAAAAAATCTAATATTTTAATAAATAAACCAATACAAAAATGAAAGTTTAAGCCAGCAGCCCTTCGCGGACGACTGCTGGCCACACAAAACAGGAGCAAAATAATAAAACTCAGGCCTATTCATCTCTTGCTCTTCACTGTCGTCGCTCCTCCTTTATGCTTCCACTCCGTAAGAGATACGAGACCGGTGCGTCGCGCAAGTGTCGCTCATCAGTAATCACGCCACCGGCCTCGTGCCGCTCACCACACGTACTATTTGGCCAAAGATATGATGCCATCTACACAGTGGAAAAGAAAGGCTTCAAGAAGCTTCTGAATGTACTAGAGAAACGCTCCCAAATCCCATCCCGCACCTGTTTCTCACAGGTATCTATCCCACAACTGTATGAACAGTGCAGAAAGGCGGTGCAGGCAGAGTTTGGAGTCGGAAAGATTGAATATGTTTCATCCACGACCGACCTGTGGTCCAGCCGCACTACAGAACCGTACACAAGTCTCACTGTGCACTATATCACGCCCGAGTACGAACTCGCCAGCAAACGCCTTCAGACTTCCTACTTCCCCGAGGACCACACGGGACAAAACATCTCCGTTGGCCTAAGGGATGCCCTGGATTCATGGGGTTGTGTTCAGAGCATCAGGTGACTATAACGACTGACATCGGGAGCAATATAAAGACGGCTGTGAAACTCAACTAATGGCAGAGGCTACAATGCTCTGGGCTCCTGCTGCACAATGCTGTTGGTAATTATTATATTATTTGTAACTTTCATTACATGTATAAGGAAAAGGAATTTATTAGTGTATACTGACATGATATTGTATAGATCTCGAAGCTGACACAATCATATATTTATTTTACACAATACATTTCAATAAACCTGTAAAGATAGACCCATTTAATTAAACCTTTATTTCTGTTTCACTATTTGTTGCTATAACTTGTTTTAATAGATACAAAGTGCTAATACATGTATAATTAATAATATTTATACGTGGGCGTATAAACGCTACACTGCATAAAAATAATTTAAAAAGAAGTGAATGGGACCCTGTTGTAACAAAAAGGGACAAATAAACCCATTGTTAAAGTTAAACTCACATCTTTCTCACACTCCCCCTTGTTTAGGTTTTTAATGACTTCTTTTTTAATGAAAGTGACACTAAGAGTAAAAAACAGGATAATCATTGTATTTATAAAGCGCTGGTGTTAAGCAAATGTTTGGTGGGTCTACAGCCTAGCTCCCTTGAAACACCTCAAATGTTTTGGAAAGCTTGGATGGATACTCAAGATTAAGTGCATATGTCAAACCCAAGCAATAACAGCATGCTTTGGCCAGATTTCCAAGACTGGTAAGGAATGGTATTCCCTCATTGATGATTCCTACTGCATCTGGCTCACGGCAGACATAGATGCTCATATTCTTCATCCAGGTCCTCATGAACAGTGGTCTCTGCAGCCCCCTTTGAGATAAAAGATAAAGTATTTAAGACAAACAATCTCATTAGTTGATGAAAAACAAGTCCTCCAGCACTACCTGCCAAATGCTGGTTCAGTCAGTTCACATTAACAGTCTGTCACAGTTCATCGATCTGTGTGTTCATTTTGTGTATCTGTTGGTTGTTATGGGTGTGGGGTCTGAGTGTGTGTTGTTTGTTTGTTACTTAGTAACTAGCTGATCACTTAATCAGCCCACAGCTGCAGCTAGTTAACTCTGTTGTTAGTTGCCTATTTCTAGCAGGAGTGATTATTGCCTGGTGTCGGTTCGTCACCTTTGTTTGTGCTTTCTCCCAGTTCTGATGCCTGAGTTCCTTACGGAGTATTTCCCCGATCTCGTCTGAGTTCCCAGACTTCTGGAGATCGTTTGGAGTTCGCTTCATTCCAGTTCCCGTTTGGCTTCCACTTAGAATTCATCATATCTCTCATCCTCTCCGTTGTATTGATGTCCTGGTCGCCCGCCGGCTATACGTGGTGTTTTGGGTATTCCCATCTGTACAACTGGTTCTCAATAAACTGTTTGCTTGCATTTGGATCTCCAACTCTCATTGTGAAACAGTCAGCAGAATTTAAACCAGTTCACCAGACCGACCCAGTAATCAGAGATGAGCTCCTGTCCACTCTCTCCCATACACTCAAAGAGGCGTCTCATCTCAGAGGGACATCTCTCTTCTTCACTGCACTGGCACTCGGGTCCTAGTTAATACAACAATAATGAATCAGTTATTTGTGTTGGTAAATTCACTCCAACCCTGTAATGCCATCATTACTGTAGGTCTGTATTAGTTTATCTTTATTATTATATAATAATAGTAATAACAATTGAGACTATTTAGAAAAAAAAAAAAAAAAACTGTCTAATTAACAAACAAACAAAAAAACACCCAGATAATCAAGATAACTGAAACTCAAACTACTCAATAGATTAATATTGTACCTTTTAACTTTGTAACCACTTTTGCCCCGCCTGTATCAGCTCCAGCAACAAGTTATTGATGCGTTGACCAGTTGCTCCTCTTGGCCCTCGAGAGCTCGAGGAGTTTTGGGCTGTGCTTGTCCAGCTGTGACATAAACGTCCAGGGGAACCGCAGGACATCTCCAGAACTCCTCGTTCACCTGTAGGACAGCGAATGTTTGACTGTTATTTAAGGGGGTTTAAAGATTAGCAACATTTGAACTTTATGCAAAGCAACAAAAGTGAGTCTACTATCTCATGTCCAAGTCACAATTTCCATAAAGTTCTCAGAAGTGAGTAGTGTCAGGAAAAACTGAATGATAAGTCACTTAACTGGAATGGTTGGAAGAGGGCAGGCCATCTTTCCTTAAATTCTGCCACACCAGGAGACTTGGCAACACTTCCTTCAGTGGCACATTAATCTGCACATTAATTAAACTGTTTGAGATAGAGCACATTCAAAGTTGGCGGTCGCAAAAGTTTGTCGGAAACAGAGCGATACTTTTGCAGATTGCGTAACACCAATAATCACATATTATGGTAGTCCTGTTTGTGCTATATTGAGTGAATTTACACCTTTGCCATTAATATTTTTATAAGCAACTGAAAAAAGCACAAATGTCAGGGCATGTCAGAACATCTCAAGGACCCCAAAAACACCTTAGACCCCAGAGGGTTAAATGTCTAAGTAAACCCAGTGTACTATTTAAATCGATTGCTGGACATCGTAATGTTATTCTACATACATCTGATTTATGATTTAGCATTGTATTAGCACGGGCACGAGGCTACATTGCGCATGCGTGGAACCATGCGACGCAAACACGCTTCGAACCGAGACAAGCGAACCGAACAGTTTGGATGTTTTTTCATTTTTACCCATTACCATAGATTACCCATGTGCTATCATCACTTTAATCCAGCGCATGCGTCACAGTAAACATAGACGAGCACTGCAGTTTTAATGCAGACCGGCCGGAAGTTCTCGACTGCAGCAGTGTCCACTTTCCTGCTGAGTTTCACTACAACCCTGATAAAACACACCTGAACAAGCTCACTTAATCACGATATTCATCTGATCTGGGTTGGAGCTAAACACTGCAGGAAAGTGGACCAGTGCTTCACACCAGTGTTTTTAACTGAGGTAAGGTTTGCTACCAATAGAAATATTAACTGCAATACTAAATATTTCAGGAAAATTATTTCAAAAATGTAAAAACTTAACTTGGGTATGAACGGGCAGAAATGGCGGACTCCTCAGTTTGAAAAATTAACTCACTTTTCTCAAGATTCAACTTTGCCAATCCACCAATAGGAATTCAAGGATGATGCAACGCATATACGCCACCAGAGGGCATTTTTACGATTATTTGTTTTTAATGTTCCCTTCGATAGATTAAAACCATCACAATATGGTACACAAAATAAAGAAAACACCTGGTTAGTTTATTTTTTTCACAAAATGATTTGTCAAAAAGGCAAACTATAATGTATTAGGAAATATAAGTTTCATGCTAATGTACAAACGTGCATAAAGAAAGCTCAACTCATACATTGACTAGATATTAATATTTGTTGACTCTTGTTTTTGACTACAGCAGTCATTCTCAGGGGTCTTGACACAAAAAGCTTTATGAATGTGTTGTGTAGGCCTATAATTATTGTGTAATCTTTAGTTTGCACTTCAGTCATAATACATGAATTATAGAACCATTTTAATAAAAAAGGTTCTTTGCTATCCAAGGGTTCTACATAGAACCATTTCTTTGGTAAAAGGTTCTTTTGGCCAAGTACGGAAGCCCAGGGTTCTATATAGAACCTCGAGGAACCCTTTTTTTTTAAGAGTGTAGATTGGCATGATTCACATCATGAGTAAGTTGTTGTGAAATGTGTTTATGACTGATCTACTGCAGCTGAATGATTTAAATAGAGAGAGTCACTTTGCATTGTCAGCACATGCTTCAGTGCTTATAAGAGTGTGTATAGTGCTGTGAGTTTAACACTTCATGACAGACTAAAATGACATTCATCATCTTCTTCTTGATCTTAGGAATGTATTTTCAGGGTAAGACCTTATAGTCGAATATAATTAGCTTACTTGTAATAATAAATGTTAGTTTCAATGTCTTTTCACTGTTCATTAGATTCTACAGGACAGGCGACAGTAACTCAGACTCCCGCAGTGAAACATGTTCAGAACGGACACACAGTCACTCTGACCTGTAAAACCAGCAGCTCCATTGGACGTCGGTCAGACGGTGACTGTAAGTCTTGTGTGTCCTGGTACCTTCAGAAACCTGGAGAAGCTCCTAAACTTATAGTGCGCAGCATCAGAACCCTTGCTGCTGAAACTCCTTCTAGATTCAGTGGAAATGGAGCCGATTATGGAACTGATTTTACTCTGACCATCAGTGGAGTCCAGACTGAAGATACAGGAGATTATTACTGTCAGAGTTATCACTGGATCAACAGTAAACCTGTGTTCACACAGTGATAAAGAGTCGTACAAAAACCTCATACAACAATCTCACACACACTGATCACAGCACACACACTAATAACACTATATCATTACAATCATCACTCTTGTGTTTATGAAGAGAATGAGTCAGTGTTTCAATATGATCATCATGTTTTAGGTGTAATATATGATCCTGTCAATCAAACTGAACAGACTGCATTCAGTCACTTCTGCTGTCTGGACGTGATGCTTTCCATTTGAGACACAGAAACTTTTACATTCTTACACAATTACTGTCACAACGGCTGATTCTTCATTTGTGATCATGTATTATATTTTTAATAACATTTTCATATACAGTATATTTACACCATCGCCTATAAATGTAATGATTATGTAACAATTAGTGTCAGAACGGCTGATTCTTGATCTTGATCTTTTTTATGATATTTTTATATTCTAAACTTTTTAATCTCCTATAAATGATCAGTTTGTCTGCGCTGCTTCACTAAAGCAGAAGTGAAAGTGTTCCAGTCCAGATCATGTAACCAATCAGAGAGTGAGACTGAAACCCCATTTGCATTGTCAGGGTGGAGTGATTGTGATCCTCTCAGAATAGAGCAGCTCTGTCCTGGATCCTGCCCTGTTATCCCAGTTCCACGAAGACCATCCTGACCGTCCAGCACCCAGAGGTCGGGGTCGACCTCGCCGCCGGCAGCGCTCTTCTCAGGCGTCAGGAGCCGCCTCGGGAGGGGGGGGTACTGTCAGGATTCCATCTCCACCACCACGCTCATCTTCACCTCCGTCCACTCACTCTCTCTCTCCGCCATCTCATCAAGTCACCCATTCACTATCCCCTGATTATTGATCACCGTCACCTGTGTCCCATCACCAGCACTCCCCATATAAACCACAGTCACCCTTCACTCAGTGTCTGGTCTCGTCATTACATGACCCACAGACTCCCGAACACTTACCTGGAAACCTACCTGCTACGCATCTTCTCCGATCCGTCCTGCCTGCCATCCTCTTCTAGTCTTCTGCCCGAAATCATCTACAAAGAGAAAGAGAAAGAGAAAGAAAGACATTACCAACCAGCTAAGCATTCTATGATATTCTGTGTTGCGGTTACTCACCTTATATCTGCATCTCCGCATTATCTGCAATAAAAGCTTTAACCTTACCATCTTGTCTGCATCCTCTGTGATCCCTGACACCGTCGAGCCGTTTACTCACTGAAATAACTATATCTGGCCCGAGAGCATCGGTTCCCGAGCAGACTGTGGAAAACCTACGGTGACTGGACAAGTTTTCTTGCGTGCGTCCGCTTTTAACGCGTCTTGACTGTCGTACAGTCTGACATTAATGACGACTGAGATCTTACAGTGTGACATGGCTTACAGCGAGGATCATGTTCATAGCAACAATCGTAAAGGACTATTATAAATCACACAGTGTGCGCCCGGCTTTAGTCTTGAGTTGTTGAGTTGTTGTATTATGTGGGGAACTGGTGTGCATGTAAGAGGGAGAGAAAGTTGTTTTTGTACATGCAATGCTAGCAAAGAGACATGTGAGTTACCTGAATGTGATTTCTTGATTTACGTGACTATACAACAATGTCCACTAACTCTCATTAGAGTATTAGTAGACTGTATAGTATTAGTATACTAAGTATTAGTTGTGATTGACGATCAGTTAAACTTCACAGAGCACATTTCTAGAACTGCCCGGCCCTGCAGATCTGCCTTATGCTGGGTACACACCAAAAGATAATTTTGCCCCTCATTATTGCCCTGTTCTCATATGACCGTTCTTCAAATTCTTCAACTCACTCGCACTGCATGAAGCTGTCTGGAAACGGCGTCAAAGAAATAATCTGTGGATTTACACGCATGCGCAGAGAACCAACTTATAACCAACTTATTTTTCTTTAATTAATTCACATAGCTTGGTTCAAAACACATGTAATTCTCATAAAACCAATGATTTTTTTTTTTTTTTATTAAAATCAACAACTAAATTTAAATGGTTTAAATGAGCAAAATTTCATTATGCTTTATTTAATTGGGGCCATAATAATTTATTTCAGTGTACAAGGCACTGGAACCAAAGCACTTTATTTTTATATAAATACATTTTTGCAAAGTTGAGGCAGTTCAGTGTCAATTTATTGCCTATGTAACACAGAAACTACAGTAATGTTATTCAGGAAAATAATTTTTTTCACAAAAAAATACATTTTGTGTCAAAAGAAAATACTGTCTTTGCAGAGCTCAGAATGAATCATAAAACAGCCTGACAAATCAGCAACCTAGCTCCTAGAAATGTTTTTTTTTTTTTTTTTTTTTTTTACAATGCAGGCAACAAAATGTGTAACACTTGAATTAAAGTAGAATTGAACAAAGCACAATAAACTATGTAAAGAAAACAGAACAAGTAGGCTCCTCCAGTCTGTATAATTGCTATGTAGTTTTCCTGCCAGGGAACCTGACCTGCAGGTGTAACAAAGTAGCTCTTCAATTTGTCTCTAATTTGTTTGGCAGCCATGGAGCTGTTACCAGGTCTTCCTGGTTCCAGACCATCCTTTCTCCAGGTACCCTCTATGAGTCTGTGGTCTGCATCTTCTGTATCATCTAGGGCTGGGGGTGTGTAGGAGTCAGACCGAACTTCACACACATAGTTGTGGAGACGCACACAAAATAAGACAATCTTCTGCACCTTGTCTGGGTTGAGCATAATTGTGCTGCGGAGCACTCTCCACCTGTTGGCAAGTATACCGAACCCATTTTCCACCACTCTGCGCCCTCGAGAAAGTCTGTAGTTAAACACTCTCTGCTGATGATCCAACTGGTGAAAGGGGTATGGCTTCATGAGGTCAGTGTGCAAAGGATATGCATCATCTCCAAGCAACATAAAGGGGACTTCTATATTAGAGCCTGGCAGATGTTTGGCTTCAGGGATATTAAGGAGGCCCCTGTCAAGAGCTTGAAGTCTGACTCAGAGAAAACTCCAGCGTCTGATGCTCTGCCCTGAGCTCCTACACTGACATACCGAAACTGGTACTTGCCATCAACAACTGCCATCATCAGCACAGAGAATCGTCTTTTGTAATTGTGGAAGGTGCTTCCCATGTGCTGGTGGCTGAATGTTTATATGTTTCCCATCAATTGCACCAATGCAGTGGGGAAACTGCCACTTTATATGGAAGTCTTCTGCACTTTCCAGCCATTCCTCTTCTGTACTGGGAGTCTGAAATAATGACATAACAATGAAAACATCATATCAAACAGTTTCCAGATTCCAGACCAATGCATCACCAAAAGTAATGAATGAAAGATAAAGTAAATATTGGTTATTTACATAGAAAAAAATACTGTACATGCTCATGAATTCAACAGTCAATTCCATCCAAGTAATTGTGCTGAACAATCAGCATTTCATGGTCAATAAGGCACTCCCTTAAAGGGATAGTTCACCCACAAATGAAAATTCTGTAAGTATTTACTCGCCCTTATGTTGTTCCAAACCTGCATGAGTTTCTTTCTTCTGCTGATGACAGAGGACGGTATCCATTGACTTCCACAGTAGGATAAAAATACTATGTCTGGTTATCAACAATCTTTAACATATTTACTTATGTGTTCAGCAGAAGAAAGAAACTCATACAGGTTTGGAACAACATAGTGGCAAGTAAATGATGAAAGAATTTTCATTTTTGGGTGAACTATCCCTTTAAATATTAAGAACTGTTTTGTTGTACTGTAGTTTTATTGGTGTCATGCGTACGTTTAGACATTAAATAAGCTTACCTTCAGATATTCATTGGCAAGAGCGTGGTGCAGGGCTTCACGTTTCACTCACAATCTTGGAAATTGTGGACTCTCCAACCCTGAACTGGTAACTTAAGGATGCAAATGATTCTCCTAAAGGAAAAAAAGGAACAATTACCTTAACTAAGTAGAAGTAAACGTGATATACACAGCAGCCTTCAATATGAACAACAAACCTGTTGCCAAAAACCGTAAGGATCATATATGAGATGTGTATGTTGCTTGTGTAAAAAAAAAAAAGAAAGAAAGATGAATCTAACTTAATTATTTTTTAATAATTGGGCCAAACCCAAAATGTGTTAGGTTGTGCCCCGCTCTCCCCTACTAAGAAAAGTACTGGGTAATAAAAGGTAACTACATGGGTTCGGGGTTAGTACCTAGTTATTACCCAGTTATTTCAATTACTATAATAAGTACATAGTAAGAACATGGGGAACAGGACTGTAAAATAAAAAGCTACTGACTATCAATCATTGTTTAGTGTGGAATGATAAAACACAGTTCAGTTATCTTAAGATGTTGAATTTCAGAGCTCAGTCTACAGCAGCTTTTGCATTCAGAGGGTGTTTTATATGATCAGCACATGCTTCACTCTGCATGTGTTTATAGCTCTATGAACTGAACATGACATGATCAAGAGCTCTTCTTCATCAACCAACAAACATGACTTTCAGAATCATCTTCCTCTTGACTCTGGCAGTGTTTAGTTCAGGTTTGAATAATGATTTATGATTGTATTTTCACACACTAATAACACTATATCATTACAATCAACATCAATCTTGTGTTTATGAAGAGAATGAGTCAGTGTTTCAATATGATCATCATGTTTTAGGTGTAATATATGATCCTGTCAATCAAACTGAACAGACTGTATTCAGTCACTTCTGCTGTCTGGACGTGATGCTTTCCATTTGAGACACAGAAACTTTTACATTCTTACACAATTACTGTCACAACGGATGATTCTTGATTTGAGATCATGTATTACATTTTAATAAAAATTTTATATACAGTATATTTACACCATCGCCTATAAATGTAATGATTATGTAACAATTAGTGTCAGAACGGCTGAATCTTGATCTTGATCTTTTTTTATGATATTTTTATATAATAAAGTTAATCTCCTATAAATGTAATGATCAGTTTGTCTGCGCTGCTTCACTAAAGCAGAAGTGAAAGTGTTCCAGTCCAGATCATGTAACCAATCAGAGAGTGAGACTGAAACCCCATTTGCATTGTCAGGGTGGAGTGATTGTGATCCTCTCAGAATAGAGCAGCTCTGTCTCCAGAGACCATGTTCAAACCCCAAGAGCTTTATTTGACATTTACTGCTACATCAACCTTCTGAAAAGCACCTGCATCTTCATCTGTTAGTTGAATGATGTTGTCAGACACAAAGTGAACTTGTTGAGAAGCTTTATTGAATGTTGCAGCAAACACAGCAGATTGAAAGATCACACACACACACACACACACTCTTTCAGTATTGAGTTGTAAATCACTACAGCTGCAGCACTAGACTCATGTGAATCCTGCCTGACACAGGACACTCAGATACGGCTCATCTTCAGGAGAGAAACATCAGCACTCAGAGCTCTTGTGGAACGAGACCTCATGAGGAGCTCCATCATGTGTTACTCTGCAGACGTACAGCTCTCCCGCTTCCCAGCGTGCTTTGCTGAGGGTCAGGACGCTACTGCGGCTGTAGCGGCCGTCCTGCTGGCTCTCTGCGCTGGTCAGAACCCCCTCGGTGACCTCTGACCCGTCCAGTGTCCAGCTCACCAGCGCCCCCTGTGGAGAGTAAGAGCTGAGCAGGCAGAGCAGTGCGGCTGAGTCTCCAGAGATCTGCAGAGAAGAGGGCGGCAGCAGAGACACTGAGGGCTTCACTGTGGGACCAGCTGCAGGAGACAAACACAACACATTCACACACACACAACACACTTTGTTTAAAGATTTCATACATATTGCATTATAAAAGTAGTTTAATGCATTAATTATGCACTGCTATATACATTAAAATGCATGTATGATCTCATCAATAAGTGTAACAGCAGTTATAACACATATTATCTATTATCAGGCCGATCTGACTGCTTTAATTCCAGCAATTATTCACTCTGAACATAAATATCTTACATTTTGAGATATTCACCTGAACTGAAAATGTAACTCAATTTCAAACAGAGTTAAAACACAATTGAATCATACAGAATGAACAAAACACTGAATTATAAGCACAACATGAGCAAAAGAGATTCAGTATCATTGACTGAACTACAGAAAGTAGCAACATTTACATTCTGATGTCAAATCTCTTTTTCCATGTATGATTTCTACAATAAAAGATGAACTAAATATGAACTCAGTGTAGAAATAAATGAAGGAAAAACAAACCTGTAATAAACTGATTAAACTCATAGTGAGACACAGTGTGGAAATATGTTTAGAGTTTTATTTCATTTTTTTTTATATATATATATTTTTTGTTGTTGAAAGGAATAATGCTATTCTTATAATAATATCATAGTTTTAGATTAAATAATTATACAACAATATCAGTAACACTTTATTAAAAGCCTTCATATATATTGCATTATAAAAAGTATAAAAGTCTATGCATGTATGATCTAATGAATGCATTGTAATATTATCTATTCATTGTTACACCTTTAGAAATTATATTACATTAAAACTCATGACAAACAAACAATTCTAGATGTAACAAGGAATTTGCAAATATTATAAAACATTTTAACTTTGTTTTCAGTTATTTATGAAAATATATATGACATTATAACATTCGTTATTGATACCTTTATAATGCATTAAATATAAAGGCTTTAAGTAAAGTTTCGACACAATATCTAATAATCATTATTATTAATAAATGTTGTTCTTGTTTCAACTGTAAAACACTTTCTGAAATCTAAATTGTATTTTTTTTATTAGGTGATTAAATAGACAGACTTACCGATCACCAGTTTAGTTCCTCCACCGAATGTGTACCACAGTGATACAATCTAATGAAACGCTCGTACAAAAACCTCTATTCCACTCGAGTGAACACACACTCCAGCAGAGAGAGAGAAACAACACTTCAACACACTGATATTAGAAGATCCTCAGCTCTTCTCAACACTCACTCATTCAGATTTGACTAAATGCTTTCTGATATAACACTGTTTAAAGAAATATATTTGATGAGCTGTGACCTCTGAGGTGACCTTTGACCTCTTTGATCATGGATGATGTTGTGGAGTTTCTCATAATGATGCTTCTGTTCTTCATATGCAGATCAATCATCATGATTCACAGAAAAACCTGCAGCTTCAAATAAATGAATCAATAATTCTGAACATTTCAGATGCACATTGTTTAATATATAATGACCTGATTATGAGTCCTGATGAACTGAAGAATGATAAAGGTGTAGCACAGAACTGTACTCAGAGAAACTGCTGCGTATGACATATGTTTAAAATGATCTACATTCATGATTCTCCAGACAAAACCTAGTGTCTTATCAGCCTGACAAACATAAACAAAAATACTTCATAACTAATAAATATGTACAATTAATCACTAAATGGTTCAATAACATTATTCTGAAAGTAAAATCTTCTATGTAGAGTTTATGAGTTTGTTATCAGCACAAGCTGTTGTAAATCCTGCCCACTTCTTTGCATTGTCAGCACATGCTTCAGTGCTCTGAGAGTGTTTATAGTGCTGTGAGTTTAACACTTCATGACTGAGAGCAGAACACAATCTTCATCATCACACAAGACTAAACTACAGCAATGAACACAATCAACATCTTCATCTGGACCATTGCACTGTTTATTCAAGGTTGTTACTTTTTAATATAAATATAATATGTTGTTTTGATCATTTTAATATACAAACATTGATTTCTTAAAAGGTGATTAACAAACTAATTGACTTTATTTTCTCTTCTTCAGAATCCAGAGGAGTGACTCTGACTCAACCTGAAGTTAAAACTGTCCAACAGAGTCAAACAGCAACAATAGAGTGTAATATAGATGTAGGAATATACAGCAACGAGTTATACTGGTACTCACAGAAACCTGGAGAAGCTCCTAAACTCCTGATTACATATATAAACAGACGTAATACTGGAACTCCATCTAGATTCAGTGGCAGTGGATCTGGCAGAGATTTTACTCTGACCATCAGTGGAGTCCAGACTGAAGATACAGGAGATTATTACTGTGAGAGTACACACTATCCGAACAGTAAATATGTGTACACACAGTGATAAAGAGTCGTACAAAAACCTCTGTCAGTCAGACGTCACAGTGACTGCACTGATACAGCTGAGAGAAACTGCAGCTGCTGATGGAGGATCACAAACTACACAATATCAAACCTTTCACAGACTTTATTCATTTATTATGATGTACTAAATAAACATATAATCTTATATCCCTTACTAAACTGGACTAAAATGTGTAGAAAATGTGAGTGGTGCTTGTTGTTGTAAAACTTCTAGTTCTTGTAAAGCCACTACATTACAATTTCACACATAGAAAGACACAAGTACGAATGAGACACTAAATTTAAAATGGTTAAAAGCACTATTTTTAAGGAAAATCTACTAATCACACTGATGCACATTATGACAGAAACCCATAACAACTGGGGTTAGATGTAGCTCAGTGTTACAACTAATCCACCAGGTGTACAACGATAATGAAATGAAAACACAACTTTTCAGGTTTGAGTATTTATTTATATACTTATTTTGCCACATTTAACTTTGTTGGACTTTCACAAACAATGTTGTACTTTAAATGTCAAAGCATGATTTTTCCCCCACATTTGTTTACTCTGCATTGATCACTTGTTTATTTATTAAGAATATAGCCTGTTTTTCATGCAATAAACCCTTTAAAATTTGATTTTAAGCTCGTTTTTATTATTATTACTGTTATTATTAATAATAATAATTTTGCATGCAGCTGCCACACACAAATATAATGCAATTGTAATTACAATATTTGATGATTTTTACTTATTTATTTATTGCAAAACTGTGCAGCCCTTTCCTATATCTCTATCCATGATATTGATCCATAGAAGGATGATTGGATGAGGGATGGATGTATGGATATCTATCTATACAGATGCACACACAATATCAAACTATACAGAAAAAAATAGTACTGAATTATTAAAGTGTTCAACTAACCCCTCTGTCTGTTACAGTTAACCCCGCATATGGGGTAAGCTGTGACATCTGCACTTCTGTCACTTTCAGTGCAACTGTACGAAAATGGAAGGTCCTAGAAAAAAACCTTTAAGTGTTCATTTGTAGCAGAGATGTGTGTGTTGCTTGTGTAAAAAAAAAAGATGAATCTACATTAATTATTATTTTAATAATTGGGCCAAAACCAAAATGTGTTAGGTTGTGCCCCGCTCTCCCCTACTAAGAAAAGCACTGGGTAATATAAGGTAACTACATGGGTTCAGGGTTAGTACCTAGTTATTACCCAGTTATTTCAATTACTATAATAAGAACATAGTAAGAACATAAAATAAAAAGCTACTGACTATCAAACATTGTTTAGTGTGGAATGATAAAACACAGTTCAATGATCTTAAGATGTTGAATTTCAGAGGAACTATCCTACACTGTAAAAATAAAAGGTGCCTGGAGGAACCTTTTGGGGTTCTTCACTTTGCCACACCGGCGGAACCGTCTGTAGATCCTCTAGGCACCCTTTAAAAAGGGTTGGTTCTCTGAGGAACCACACAGGTTTCCTGAGGAACTCTTATATGAAGCACTGTGTGGAACCACTGTGGGTGCCTCCAGGAACCAAATTTAAATTTTATTTTATTTGTATTAAATTAATTTCATGTTGTTACTATGGTTACCACCATTAACTTCTATTATAATAAACAAACTGAACCAAATAAAAAATAAGAATTGTTTATTACATATTTTAGATCCATTTTAATACATACACTTCCATGCGCTTGGGGAAAAAAGCTAGTAATAGATTAATATCAAGGAATACACACAAAAAAAATAGTATAATACATAAGTAACATGAATGATCAACCATGTGTATACAACAAGAAAAGACATCTCAACAAAATGCATGGAAAACACATGTTCCATGTAATAAATCAATGTAATTTTTTTTAATTTTGACTAATTAAAAATGTCCATCTTCACTTAATTTTAAAACATGCGTTTCCAAGTCCAAAAGCTCTATCAGAAGCCAAAAACAAACAACAGATAGTGCTAATATACACTCATTGTGCTGTAATATTCCTGAAAATTATGATCCTAAGCTTTATCTCTATTCCGAAATCTCAGATGGTTAGTTATTCAGCTATTTTGAATCATAAAATGTTGAAGTCTGGGATGCCGTGAGACTGGAGACTGTAATGTACACTATGGCTTTTGAAAAGCTTAAATGTGTGACTTGAATCAACAGTGTTCATAAATGGTTGTTGAGTAGGGGAGAGCGGGGCACAACCTAACGCATTTTGGTTTTGGCTCAATTATTTAAAAAATAATTAGGTTAGATTAATCTTTTTTTTTACACAAGCAACACACACATCTCTGCTACAAATGAACACTTAAAGTTTTTTTCTAGGACCTTCCATTTTCGTACAGTTGCACTGAAAGTGACAGAAGTGCAGATGTCACAGCTTACCCCATATGCGGGGTTAGTTGTAACAGACAGAGGGGTTAGTTGAACACTTGTGTGTAACACACATAATTCAGTACTATTTTATCTGTATAGTTTGATATTGTTTGTACATCTGTATAGATAGATATCCATACATCCATCCCTCATCCAATCATCCTGCTATTATGGATCAATATCATGGATGGAGATAAAGGAAAGGGCTGCACAGTTTTGCAATAAATAAATAAAATCATCAAATATTGTAATTGCATTGAATTATATTTTTGTGTGGCAGCTGCATGCAAAATTATTATTATTATTAATAGTAACAGTAATAATAATAAAAACAAGCTTAAACTCACATTTTAAAGTGTTTATTACATGAAAACAGGCAATATTTTTAATAAATAAACAAGTGATCAATATAGTAAACAAATCCCATAGCCTACAAAGTAAAAAAAAAAAAAAAATCATACTTTGACTTTGATTCAAATTCCAAAATTGTTTGTGAAAGTCCAACAAAGTTAAATGTGTCAAAATAAATATATAAATAAATAGGCTATCTGAAAAGTTGTGTGTGTCCTTGTTTTATCAAGACAGGTTTACTGTTTGTCACAGTCATGACAAATATAGCGTTCATATCCCTCAGTACACAATTCATGTGCCCATCCCTCACAGAAGACACACTTCACCCATTTCTCCCCAGGGACAGAGGATGCAAACTCTTCACCGCACACAATGCAATCATCACAGGACTGATTTGTTTCATTTTTCTTTTCTTTCGAACTGAAGAGCTTTCTCTTGGACTCTTTTACTGTTTTTCTACATTTTCTCTTCTTTTCCTCTTCTTCTATTGCTTGTTTGACCGGAGTGTCTGTGAGGATGGTGCTGATCTTCCTCTTCCTTCCCTTGGCAACACTCTTCCTTTGTCCTGCCTTTGGGAAGGGCCTGACATCAACAGGGCTGAATACAGGAATGGGCACTGAGGGGCCAGGATTCAGCACAGTAGCAGTGGTGGGCACTGAGGGGCCAGGATTCAGCACAGTAGCAGTGGTGGGCACTGAGGGGCCAGGAGAAAGCACAGTAGCAGTGGCGGGCACTGAGGGGCCAGGATTCAGCACAGTAGCAGTGGTGGGCACTGAGGGGCCAGGAGAAAGCACAGTAGCAGTGGCGGGCACTGAGGGGCCAGGATTCAGCACAGTAGCAGTGGTGGGCACTGAGGGGCCAGGAGAAAGCACAGTAGCAGTGGCGGGCACTGAGGGGCCAGGATTCAGCACAGTAGCAGTGGTGGGCACTGAGGGGCCAGGAGAAAGCACAGTAGCAGTGGCGGGCACTGAGGGGCCAGGAGAAAGCACAGTAGCAGTGGCGGGCACTGAGGGGCCATGAGAAAGCACAGTAGCAGTGGCGGGCACTGAGGGGCCATGAGAAAGAACCGTAGCAGTGGTGGGCACTGAGGGGCCATGGGAAAGCACAGTAGCAGTGGCGGGCACTGAGGGGCCATGAGAAAGCACAGTAGCAGTGGTGGGCACTGAGGGGCCATGGGAAAGCACAGTAGCAGTGGTGGGCACTGAGGGGCCAGGAGAAAGCACAGTAGCAGTGGCGGGCACTGAGGGGCCAGGAGAAAGCACAGTAGCAGTGGTGGGCACTGAGGGGCCATGAGAAAGCACAGTAGCAGTGGTGGGCACTGAGGGGCCAGGAGAAAGCACAGTAGCAGTGGTGGGCACTGAGGGGCCATGAGAAAGCACAGTAGCAGTGGCGGGCACTGAGGGGCCATGAGAAAGAACCGTAGCAGTGGTGGGCACTGAGGGGCCATGAGAAAGCACAGTAGCAGTGGTGGGCACTGAGGGGCCATGGGAAAGCACAGTAGCAGTGGCGGGCACTGAGGGGCCATGAGAAAGCACAGTAGCAGTGGTGGGCACTGAGGGGCCAGGAGAAAGCACAGTAGCAGTGGTGGGCACTGAGGGGCCAGGAGAAAGCACAGTAGCAGTGGTGGGCACTGAGGGGCCATGAGAAAGAACCGTAGCAGTGGTGGGCACTGAGGGGCCATGAGAAAGCACAGTAGCAGTGGTGGGCACTGAGGGGCCATGGGAAAGCACAGTAGCAGTGGCGGGCACTGAGGGGCCATGAGAAAGCACAGTAGCAGTGGTGGGCACTGAGGGGCCAGGAGAAAGCACAGTAGCAGTGGTGGGCACTGAGGGGCCAGGAGAAAGCACAGTAGCAGTGGTGGGCACTGAGGGGCCATGGGAAAGCACAGTAGCAGTGGCGGGCACTGAGGGGCCATGAGAAAGCACAGTAGCAGTGGTGGGCACTGAGGGGCCAGGAGAAAGCACAGTAGCAGTGGCGGGCACTGAGGGGCCATGAGAAAGCACAGTAGCAGTGGTGGGCACTGAGGGGCCATGAGAAAGCACAGTAGCAGTGGCGGGCACTGAGGGGCCATGAGAAAGCACAGTAGCAGTGGTGGGCACTGAGGGGCCAGGAGAAAGCACAGTAGCAGTGGTGGGCACTGAGGGGCCATGAGAAAGAACCGTAGCAGTGGTGGGCACTGAGGGGCCATGAGAAAGCACAGTAGCAGTGGTGGGCACTGAGGGGCCAGGAGAAAGCACAGTAGCAGTGGTGGGCACTGAGGGGCCATGAGAAAGAACCGTAGCAGTGGCGGGCACTGAGGGGCCATGAGAAAGCACAGTAGCAGTGGTGGGCACTGAGGGGCCAGGAGAAAGCACAGTAGCAGTAGTGGGCACTGAGGGGCCAGGAGAAAGCACAGTAGCAGTGGCGGGCACTGAGGGGCCATGAGAAAGAACCGTAGCAGTGGTGGGCACTGAGGGGCCATGAGAAAGCACAGTAGCAGTGGTGGGCACTGAGGGGCCATGAGAAAGCACAGTAGCAGTGGCGGGCACTGAGGGGCCATGAGAAAGCACAGTAGCAGTGGTGGGCACTGAGGGGCCGTGAGAAAGAACCGTAGCAGTGGTGGGCACTGAGGGGCCATGGGAAAGCACAGTAGCAGTGGTGGGCACTGAGGGGCCTTGGGAAAGCACAGTAGCAGTGGTGGGCACTGAGGGGCCATGGGAAAGCACAGTAGCAGTGGTGGGCACTGAGGGGCCAGGAGAAAGCACAGTAGCAGTGGTGGGCACTGAGGGGCCAGGAGAAAGCACAGTAGCAGTGGTGGGCACTGAGGGGCCAGGAGAAAGCACAGTAGCAGTGGTGGGCACTGAGGGGCCAGGAGAAAGCACAGTAGTGGTGGCGGGCACTAAGGCAGTGGCTGGTTCTGGCCTGTCGGTTACAAAGGATGGAGCAAAGTCATTTTCACTAAAAATGTCACAATTGTAGGGCCAAATGCCTGTGCATCTAAACCCTGACATGATATTTTCAGGAGTTACCGCCTGTGGCAAGGCTTTGCCAACAATGCCAGGTAGGTCATAGATAGTAGCATTGATACCTGGGTGAGTCTTCAACCAGTGGTCAAAATGCATGTTAAATTTACTCTTGAAAGAGCGGAACACACTTCTGTCCAGGGGCTGGAGCTTGTGGGTGCAGTGAGGAGGGAACGTCAAAAGTACAATCCCATGCTCCTTGCAAAAATTCAGTGCAGACACTGACACATGGGAAGCATGATTATCTAACAAAAGGAGGACCTTTGACTCCTGCGATGGCTTTGTGTGGTTGGCAAAATGGCGTAGGAAAACTAAAAACTCATCCTCCTGCATCCATCCTGAACCATTTGCTGCACCAACACATCCAGTGGGTCCGTCACGGATAAAGTGTGCATGAAATTTCTTCCGAGGGAAGATAAAGAAAGGGGGAATATAATTCCCCTGTGCATTGACCACAACAGCAACAGTAACTAGTTTACCTCTCTCACCAGATGTCATGGCCCCAATCTGCCGCAACCCTTTGGACGCAATGATTTTTTCTGGTACTTGCACGGTGGAAACTCCGGTTTCATCCATATTCCAGATGTTTTGTGGCTGCAAACCATGCTTGTCATACACACTTTTCAGGTTCTTAAAAAAAGTGCCCACATTGTGTTTGTTGAAGCTTGAGGCCCTTGCCAGACTGGTTGCTTGTGGCTTCCTGATGGACAGTGTGGGGTTACGCTTAAGGAAAGATGTCATCCAGTCCTTTCCTGCCATCTCATTTGTCTTCCAGGACTCTGGATATGTGCAATTAAATTGCACTGCACACTGGAAGGCAAGTTTTCGTACCTGAAAAACAACAACATGCAAATTGTATGAATTGTTTATATTATTTAGGCTATATGTAATGTTTATTTCCAACTGACCTTGTTTAAAATGAATACTAGTACTATTTATATTTAACATAAACTCATTTGTGAACTTCAATGAAATGTAAGGTTAGCCAACTAAATAAATTGTATAGATTTTTTTTGTGGACGCTCTCTGGAATTAACCTATTTATTTATATATTTGTTTTTTAGTAACAATTTACAATTAGGTTCTATATTATAAATTAACCAACATGGCCTAACAATTCCAATGTCCAAGCAATCTATAGGCCTATTACTTTCTGTTTTTAGTAAAAAAAAAAAAAAAAAAATTTTTTTTTATTTATTATGCTGGAAACTAATACAACCACTGATTTTTTAAATGTTTTGGTTTTTAACAAGTTAATAAGCTTTTACCAAACAACCTTATTGTGAAGTGTTAGGCTATTATGTTTAGTTTTTTTACTTCTTAACCACCCTACCTCTTTAGGGCTTAGCCCATAGTACATGGCAGATGCTATTCTTAAATAGTCCCTGAGCTTCTTTTCCTGCTCTGCGCTAAAGACCTGCTTGTGGCGAGAATAACCGACAGTGGGTAGCTTGCTGCTACCAGCCTCCTGAAGCTTTCTCTTCTGCATGACAAAACGATGGAGAGTCACATGGCAAATACCATACAACTTTGCCACTCCTCTGATAGACCTGCCACTATCCACATGCCTGGCAGCAATACACAGAAGGTCCCTACTCACTCCTCTATCTGTTTTCCGCTTTGGATGTCTCATTCTGTAAAAAAAAAACTGAAAGAATTAGGCTCTCTGTTTTTATTTCAATATCGTGAACACTTGGCGGCTTAGCTGTAAAAATATCCCAGAAAAGATCCTAAAAATAATCAATGAGTTCACAACTCATGTGTTACGGGTTGTGTTGTAAGTCTTCTGAAGCCTAATAGCTTTTTCCTTTTTTTTGTCGAAAAAGACTAAACTTGAAGTTATAATTCAGGGTTCAAATGTCTTATATTCAAATGCATATGATTAAGGTATAGCCTATGAAAATGCATAGCATTATTGGCTCCAAACCTGTGATATTTTTTTCTGAGTAACATTAATGAGATTTGAGAGTATGAGGGAAGATTTTCAGAGAATAACTGATTAAAAAACACAAGTACACAGTCAAACAATACAATTTCACACAGAGAAAGTTCATAGTAATAAAGTACTTGCATGTGGTGTATAGGTAACTTACTGTTGCCACTGAAATGTTCAGATTATTTTAGAAATGTACTGTAGTTCTGGGGAAACAAAAGAACAAAGCTGATTATTCACAACATAATATGTATTGACCAGTAAATGGCTTTAAAATGGTGTTTGAGAGAATGAGGGCACCTGTAGTGAGTAAAGTTAGGCTGAACAAAAACAGACTAAACTATTAACCTGCTTTTGTTATTCATAAACACCAATGACGACAGCAGGAATCAGCTAAATTAGGCTATATCAGCAATTTTAAGACACAGTTGTGCAGAATATGTTGAATTGAATGACTAAATCAATCTAAGACAATAAGTCAATAATTTCCATATGTTCATTAACTTACGTTAGATCAGCGTAGTTAGCATCGCGGCTAAAACCTTCATACCAGATAACTGTAAGTTGTGTTGGGCTTCTTCTAATCTCATGTTCAGTGTAACTCATAGAGTGCTTTATAGACGACAGACAAGAGGGTAAAAGACTCTCATGTCCAGCTTGATGAGGATATAGCCAAAGCTTTGAAAGGTAAACTAAGAAAACAACAACATTCTAATGCATATCTATACAAATTATAATACACAAATTCAAACATTGATACAAAAATGTTAATCATTGGTTAATTTTATATAAATTCTTCTTCCCTTTCACAGATCCTGTGATAAAGCAGTCTTAAACACTACAGTGTCTGAATCACAAGCCCTCAGATGCAGAAAATGAGTCGTCTCAAAGAAGTGATCGTCCACTTGAAGATGAAGATGTGACACTCAAACTCTTCTGTGTCTTTGGTTCAGCCGTTTCTAGGCCTGAGTTTGTAAATCATGCATTATTCACTTCTGCATATTGCTTTTCCGTAACTTTTGTGATGCTTATTTATTTAGTGATGTAATATTCGTAGTGTACATTTCGGTAATACAAGTATAACAGAAATGTTCTGCAGAAATGTATAAATATAGCTCTGCCATAGCATTTCACTGATCCTTCATGTATTAATGCATTTTGTTCAAAAGATTATACATGCTGCTGTACTTGTTTAATGTACTTTAGGTATTTACTTTGCAATGTACACAACAAGAAAGTAGATTAAACTGTTCTTGATTTCAAAGTGTGTCTTAACATTTATATTAAATTATTTTTGCACTTTTAATATATAATTTTTGATTGTAAGGGTGGATTTCCTGCAGGGGTTCAAGCTGCAAGACTGCCGAAGAAATGTTATCAGCAAGATGGTAGAAAACTGTACATTTATTGTCTATTCCACCCACTGCTACTTTTACCAACGACGGTAGCACTTCAAGGTCAATACCAAATCAAAGCTATTTAGCACATTATCTGTAGTTGAAAAGGTTTAATGACAAAATAGATTAGATTAGATCAACCTTTATTTGTCTCACAAGTGAGAAATTTCAGCATTTACAGCAGAAAGTAGATAGCATGGACTAAAGTACACACAACACAACACAACACAACACAACACAACACACACACACACTCACACACACACACACACACACACAACACACGCACACAACACAACACACACACACACACACACACACACACACAACACACACACACACACAACACAACACAACACAACACACACACACACACACACACACACAACACAACACACACACACACACACACACACACACACACACACACACACACACACACACAACACACGCACGCACACACACACACACACACACAACACAACACAACACACACAACACAACACAACACACACACACACACACACAACACACGCACGCACACACACGCACACACACACACAACACAACACAACACAACACAACACACACACACACACATACTTGTTTTTCTACCATAAGGGGGACCACCGTTTTTTGCCCAATTGTGGGGTCCACCACTTCCAGTGGTTATACTGGCTTATAAAAAATCAAGCAAGATAACAAAAAATTCCTAATAAGGAATATCACTTCAATATACCAAAATTCAAACAAAATTGTTTGCACATGTGTTTTTGTGTCACTTGTGGGGCCCGGATTTAACATTTAGGAGTTGAGGGGTCCACTTTCACAGATACACACACATTTCTAATCTTTATATCTTAGAAGGGACCAAAGTCACTATCTGTAAAACATAAACTACTTCCATTATTTGCCCTTGATTACCATATAAACTTTTTTATATTACAGTTTTTCCCAATTGCTAAAACACAAAAAGTGAATGCCCAGATCAAAGCGTCAAAACCGTACCGTTTGCATGCATGTCTTACACACAGGCACCAAATGAATAAACACATTGTAGGCATTGCACTGCAAACAATTGTGCAACACACGGTGCAAAACACTACACACACAGTGTTGTATGTTACACACGTTGGAAAATGAGGAAACACTTTGCATACAGCACATCCATTCAATAATAAAAACACATGCGACAATAGCAACACCCCCGCACACACAGTAAAACACTTAACCGGTAATTGAACACCAATCAGTCACAGCTGTAGCACTATAAATAGAACTCAGGTATGCGCACCTGTCGTGATACAATTGCGAATATGGAGGCCGAAGGACCAAGGGGAAGGAGAAGACGAGGAAGAGACGGGGGAAGAGGGAGAGGAGAACGAGGAAGAGATGGAGGAAGAGGGAGAGGAGAACGAGGAAGTGACAGGGGAAGAGGCAGAGGAGAACGAGGAAGAGATGGAGGAAGAGGGAGAGGAGAACGAGATGGGGGAAGAGGGAGAGGAGAACGAGGAAGAGATGGAGGAAGAGGGAGAGGAGAACGAGATGGGGGAAGAGGGAGAGGAGAACGAGATGGGGGAAGAGGGAGAGGAGAACGAGGAAGAGACGTGGGAAGAGGCAGAGGAGAACGAGGAAGAGATGGAGGAAGAGGGAGAGGAGAACGAGATGGGGGAAGAGGGAGAGGAGAACGAGATGGGGGAAGAGGGAGAGGAGAACGAGGAAGAGACAGGGGAAGAGGGAGAGGAGAACGAGGAAGAGATGGAGGAAGAGGGAGAGGAGAACGAGATGGGGGAAGAGGGAGAGGAGAACGAGATGGGGGAAGAGGGAGAGGAGAACGAGGAAGAGACGTGGGAAGAGGGAGAGGAGAATGGCACCAACCTGAACGGGAACCAGGCAGACGCACAACTATCACTGACGACATCAAGGCCACTGTGGTGGACCATGTCATCAACCATGGCCTGACTATGAGGGAGGCCGGGCAGAGGGTCCGGCCCAACCTCAGCCGCTTCACGGTAGCCAGCATCATTCGGACATACCGACAAGAAAACAGGTATGTCCTGAATTAACGCCAAAGGACTGCACAGTACCCACACAGCAAATTGTCTAGTGTTAGTGTAGATTTTCCAGTGTTACAGTAATTTAACACTTTTACAGTGGTTTACATATAAACCCTGGGGGAGTGTTACATAATTTGACTGTAACTCTGAGAGTGTTAAATTTGCGTTTTCAAATTTGCTGTGCATCAGCGTTCTGGCTGAATCTGGTTATACAGTATTTCACCACGTACAGTATGACAGTACGGGATGGGGAACAGAACCTAACCATCGACACTAATCATGCATTGTTTGCAGAACTGCCAGGCGACCTGCCGTGGGAGGGAGGCAACGAGTGTTCACCCATGCCCAGGAACTGGCCGTTGTCAACCTTGTGGTGGAAAACAACACCATCACCCTGCGCCAATTGCGTGAGTGCATCCTCGAAGACCAGGCAATTTTCCACAATGTGCACAGTGTCAGTACGACGACACTTGCCCGGGTCCTGCGGGAACACCACGTCAGCATGAAACAACTTTACAAGGTTCCATTTGAGAGGAACAGTGTTGCAGTCAAGAACCTTCGCTATGACTATGTGCAGGTGAGTGCCACAGTACCACTACAATGGCAGTTGTGTGTTTACATGGATATATACCTTGCAGTCGCCCCCCTTCCATTGCGGTTGGAGGGACACTGCCAACATTTTGGTGATATCCGAATGTGTCCAACCCAATCCACAGTCATTGTGCGACATTGTAGAGGCAGTACCGCTGTATTCAGGAACACAATAGTGACATTTTGGTATATGCATGTTCTGTTACAGACTGTCCTGGCCTTCGATGCGGCAGCGCAGCAACATGAGTACATCTACATAGATGAAGCTGGGTTCAATCTGGCAAAAACCAGACGTCGGGGCCGGAACATCATCGGCCAAAGGGCCATCATGAACATCCCCGGGCAGCGCGGGGGCAACATCACCATGTGTGCCGCCATTAGTGGTCAAGGGGTCCTCCATCACCATGCCACCCTAGGACCCTACAACACTGCACACCTACTGGCATTTCTCGATGCACTACATGCTGTGGTCACACAGGACAGACCAGGGCAGCCCATGTTTGTTGTCATCTGGGATAATGTCAGTTTCCACCGGGCTGCTCTGGTCCGGGACTGGTTTGCCAACCACGACCATTTCATAGTGTTGCACCTGCCCCCTTATTCCCCGTTCCTAAATCCGATCGAGGAATTCTTTTCGGCATGGAGGTGGAAGGTCTATGACCGCCTACCACATGTACGCGTGCCGCTCCTGCGAGCGATGGAGGAGGCATGTGGGGACATCGAGGTGGGGTCGATCCATGGGTGGATAATGTGGTAGAAATTTTACATTTAGATGTGTTCTTTTTTCTTTTAGATGTGTTTTTACTTTTAGAAGTGTACAACTTGTATTAACATCTTTCACTTTATTTGTACTCATAAGCATTTGAAGAAATATATTCATATAAGCTAAAGCACGTTATTAAAAATATATTTAATCAAGTGTTTTAGAAGAGCATAAGTTTGACAAGCTTGCAGGGACAAAATGTTCTGAGTTATAGGAAGACTAAGTAACAGAGAGACTATACGCACTTAAGTGACCCTCTGTACTTCGAGTGTCCTTTTGAGCTCCAAGTGTGAAAGTATGTGCGTAGCTTAAGATCAAAAAATAGAGATAAGCAAAATGTGTGAAGAGCTGCAGCTAAAAACAGGAACTTGTATCTAGCCACGATATTGTTTTCTGTCTAAGATATAATATACGCCAGACAAAGATTTTGAAGAAGACATATTACCTTTTAAGGAATTGATCCTTTGACACAGATGAAGCCTATCCAGGATGTGTTTTAGGGGTATATAACTTGGGGAAGGGGACTAGCCCTTTGCCTTCTCATACCAGATGCGTTCTGTATGTGAATGTCAATTAGCTTGCAAGAAATAAACCTTTTTGATACTTTGACTTTTCAAAGGTCTCGACTTGTCTTCTTCCTCCTCTCGAATAGAATTATTTCCACAACAAATGGCGACGAGGATGGGATCTATATGGCATATATCACTGGCCAAACCAGTGAAGGCTGAATGGCGTGACGCAGGTCCCTTCATGGCCAAATGCCATGAACTGACCGACTGGGTCATAATAGATCAAAAAAGACTGATCTGCCAGAGTGAAAGTACCGGATGGTTTAAACAACCATGTCGTAAAACATTGAGAGGTTTGAGAGCAGTCACAGTGTGGGAAGAGGAAACAACACTTGATAGTCTGACCTTATCGCACCTCCCAGTCATCCCAGAGGGGTTGGAGGGAGTTCCGAGTTGTCTATGGGCTAAAGATAAATATGATGTGGGTCTGATTGCAGGCTGTGAACCGGTTCAAATTAAACCCAAATCTGACTATAGACCAAAAAAGATGCAATATCCATTGAAAAAGGAAGCGATTGAGGGCATTACTCCAGTGTTTAATTCTTTGTTGGAAAAAGGGGTCATTATTGAATGTCCGGACTCACCTGTCCGTACACCTATTTTTCCAGTTAAGAAAATACGTGATTCAAACCAGGCCACTCAATATAGATTCGTTCAGGATCTCAAAGCTGTTAATGACGCAGTACAAGCCAGAACTCCGAACGTTCAAAATCCTTATACGATCTTATCTCAGATTCCGGCTGACACCAAATGTTACACGCTGGTTGACATTGCGAATGCATTCTTTAGTGTTCCAGTACATCCTGACTCACAATTTTGGTTCGCATTTAACTTCAATGGTAAAGCGTACACCTTCACACGTTTACCGCAGGGTTTCTGTGAAAGTCCGACCGTTTTTAGCGAAGCTTTAAAACGTAGTTTGGAAGATTTGGTACTTCCACCTGGCGTGGCTCTGTTGCAGTATGTTGATGACTTGTTACTTTGCTGTCCAAATGAACAGATCTGTAAGCAGGCTACCATCACATTGTTAACCTACTTAGCAGAGCGGGGACACAAGGTCAACCCGAGTAAAATAGCTGTAAATCAAACCAAAGTTACCTTTTTAGGTCATGTGTTGACAGCAAATGGGAAGTCATTATCTGACAAAAGAGTCACAGCCATACAAAACATTCCTAAACCAATCACAAAGAAACAAATGATGTCATTTTTAGGAATGACCTCGTATTGTAGAACATTCATTCCTAGCTACAGCGAAAAGGAAGGACCTTTGTCAGCGTTAATTTATGGTCAGGAAATGGCAGCCTCTGACAAACTGACATGGACCACAGAGGCAGAGAGTGCCTTTTGTGAAATGAAACAGGCATTGCTGAGTTCGCCTACGCTTGGTATTCCAAACGCAGATAAGTCCTATACACAGACAGTAGCTGAGAAAGATGGTTACATGTCCTCTGTTTTGTTACAAGAACACGGAGGAAAGTTGAGGGCCGTGGCGTATTTCTCAACGAGATTAGACGCAGTAGCAAGAGGGTTCCCTGCTTGTCTAAGAGCTGTGGCTGCAGCAGAGCGAGCTGTGATAGCCTCTAGAGATTTTGTAGGTTTTAGCGACCTAACACTGTTAGTACCACATGCTGTGTCACTAATTTTGTTAGAACAGAAGACTTCTCATTTATCTGCAGCCCGGTGGCTGAGATATAATTTTGTGCTGTTGGAAATGCCTAACGTTACTGTTAAACGTTGTAATGTTTTAAATCCAGCAAATCTGCTCCCAACGGAACAGGATGGTGAACCACACTGTTGTGTTTCAGCTTTGGAACAGATATGTAGTCCAAGACCAGACTTGAAAGACGAGGCCTTACTCAACAGTGACATGATCCTTTTTGTGGATGGGTCTTCCAGTAGGGATGACCTTGGCAAAAACAGGGCTGGATACGCAGTAGTTTCATTAACTGAGGTTCTTGAACAACAATCACTGCCGTCACATTTTTCTGCACAAGCTGCTGAACTGGTTGCTCTGACTGAAGCATGCAAATTGGCAAGTGGCCAACGTGTTACAATTTACACTGACTCCAGGTATGCTTTTGACGTTGTGCACGATTTTGGCTCATTATGGAGACATCGAAAGTTTCTGAAAGCAGATGGTAAACCAATATTGAATCACCTGCTTGTGAGTCAATTGTTGGATGCTTTGCTGTTGCCAAAAGAAATAGCAGTGTGCAAATGCCAGGCCCATACTTCGGGTAGCGATGACGTTTCCAAAGGAAACAGATCTGCAGATTTAGCTGCAAAGGCTGGGGCTCTGCTTCCTGTTCAGATAACCACAGCAGCACGGCTGAATGAGGAACTAGGTGACATAGAGGCCATGCAACAGCACGCCTCTGAAATTGACAAGCGAAAATGGAGAGAGGCAGAATGTATGTATAAGAATGGACAATGGTGGGGCCCCAATAATAAACCGTGTTTACCTTCTCATTTCTTTCAAGCATATGCTAAACTAACGCATGGTTTGGACCATACTTCCAAGACGGGAATGTTTTCTATTATGCAAAATAACTGGTTTACTAAAGGTTTTTCCACAGTGGCAGCAGATTTTTGCAGCAGATGTCTGATCTGCGGAACTAACAATGTCGGCAGGGGTCAGGCAATGAGACAGGCGGGGCATCCCAGGCCGCCAAGACCATTCTCACATGTAATGCTTGATTATATTGACTTGACACAATCAGATAAAAAGAAATACTGCATAGTTGCCGTGGATCTTTTCTCAGGTTGGATTGAGGCTCTGCCAACAGCAAAAGCAGATGCACAAGGGGTGGCGAAATTACTCCTACAAGAAATTGTCCCACGATGGGGAATTCCTGAGAAATTATCAAGTGACAATGGCTCACATTTTGTAAACAGTGCAATTTCAGCAGTTGAAGCTTTCTTGGGTACTCCCTGGAAGCATTTTTGTTCCTATCATCCGGAATCAGCCGGAGCGGTAGAAAGACAGAACCAAGTTCTGAAAAACAAACTGGTAAAAATTTGTGATGAGACAGGGCTTTCATGGCCAAAGGCCCTGCCCATTGCTTTGACTTATATGAGAATGAGAAAAAGGGGGCGAGCACAACTCTCACCATTTGAGATTCTGTTTGCTCGTCCACCTCACATGGGCTGGGAACCTCAAAATCCTAGACCACTGCCTGACACCACTCTATGTGAACATGACATGTTACAATATTGTGTTGAACTGGATAAGGTGTTCTGTGATATCTCAAAACAGGTCCAGGCAGCAGCTCCAGAGCCAGCTGAGACAGCCCTGCACAGCATCAGGCCAGGAGATTTCGTGCTGATAAAGGATCTGAGGCGGAAGCACTGGAGAGCGAAGAGGTGGCAGGGGCCATTTCAGGTTTTGCTGACAACTCACACTGCAGTGAAAGTCGCGGAGAGGGCTCCGTGGATCCATGGGACGCACTGTCGAAAAGTGCCAGCTCCTGCGGTAGCTGCAACGGAAGAAGAATCCCATACACAGCTAACGAGCACCTAATAGGGATCAGGCTAACCAGAGGTGTATGCCATCCTGTAGGTTACCAATTTGAAAATCATTATCATTGGAGAGAAGACGAATCAATAGTACGGGACGATTCAGCGATTTTAGGGGTAATAAGAACTGTGACAAGAACTTTGTGGTGCTTTGACGGCGTGGGACTTGCAGTGAACTGTTTAATAATATCTACCAGACCGGCCCTGAGACCAACAATACATAGAGACACTGGACTTATATCCTTTTCACAGGAACATTTTCTCGCCTGGCGAGGTTGCACTGTGTGGCAATATGTTACCAAATCTTATCCTCTTAATTAGTCTGGCCATAGGCCTAGCACAGGACGGTAGCATAAAGGTGGAAATGACAAAGGGAAAAGGGAGTAAAATAATTATAATATGTGATCCTATTTCAGCAGCAGGACCTGGGTATAATCCAGACCGTTTGAACAAATGGGGAAAAGCCATGTATTTTTGTAAAGATCCATGCGGATGGCAAGATGTGTACGGAGGTAATCAGGAGGCTATTAGGGAGGGCCTATTGACCAAGGTGGGGTATGCTTCACCTAGTGATCATAACAATAGGATGGTGTCAGATCTTATGAAATTCGAAGAAATCACTGAAAATGTTAAAACTAAACTGAAGGTCACTCTGTCCACAGGCGATGATGGTGTAACTCAGTGGGGAGGAAATTTTTTCTGTGGTTGGTGGACCTCAGGTACCGACACTTATGTTCCGATAGAAATTACAATGATAGATCCGCCACCGAAAACCCATAGTCTGTCTGAACTAATAACTCATATTAGTATACCTGAAGAAGAGGATGCTGAATTAGAAAGACAATTCAATCTGCATCATGAAGACACCACTATTACGCATAGCAGGATACAATGTGAGGGCAACAGGGCATGTATGTTAAGTTTACTTCAACGACAAGCTTTGGCTATTAACCAATCATGTTGGTGGTGTCTGCGAATGGACAGGACTTGGAGGGTCCATCCATTACGATCAGCTAATTTAGGAGAATTAGTAGGATTAATTCCGTGTGCTATGTGGAAATTACTGAATGAAGCAAATTCTGAGAGAAGCAAATTAGTTGCTCCAAAGGGGGTAATGTGTCAGAACCCATCAGAACACAGTACTAGAAACTTTGATAATGTATGGGCAGTAAAACCACAATTAGGTGAAGTGTGTCTATGTAAGTTAGAGATCCAACAAGGGGCAACGATGACTGGTACATCCCACTGTAAAACTACGATAACCATGGGCAATGACAAATGTATAACATCGGAGGGTACATTTATTACGTGTCCCGGTAACGACGATGATCTCAGAGAAACAACGGCTGGAACGGTGTGGGTCTGCGGTCAAACCGCTTTCCACTCCCTTCCTAAGAGATGGATGGGGTGCTGTTATCCAGGACTTTTAGATACAGGAACGGAAGTTTATTTCAATAAAGAAAATGAAGACGATAAACAAACTTATTCGAGACCAAAAAGAAGCTTAGCTGATGAGAAAATACCTCGGATGTTTCAAGGTACCAAACTTTGGGATCCTTGGACGAGTAGAATATCTATGACAGGATGGTCTTTCCTTATCGGGGGAGGCACTGCAGCTAGCTTACTAAAAATAAATGGCTTGGCTTGGCAAGTATTACGCTTAGCAAACGAGACTGAAGATGCGTTAGGACAACTAAATACTGAACTTAGCGGGATAAGAAAAGCCGTTATTCAACACAGACTTCTTTTAGACATGATTACGTCAGAACGCGGAGGCGTGTGCAAAATGCTAGGGACATCTTGTTGTTTTAATTTGCCTGACGTCTATCAAAATGTAACAGACATAATAGCGCACATGAAAATGGCTGTAGCCACCCCAGGAGACATGTCATCTTCGATAGGTGACTGGTTTTCAGGCCTAGAGGGGTGGATGAGATGGGTGATAAGTACAGTTTTGCCAATAGCATGTTTGATTTTGATTTTGCTTTTGATGATCCCATGTGTTATGAATTGTATTTCTACAATCACTGCTAGGGCAGTGAATACCACGATGGTTAGAATGACTGAAGGGGAATATGTAACAATGATACAAAGGGCCCCAGAGTATGAGGTTGGGGTTACAGTGCCTGAAGGTGAGGCACGTGAGAATGAGAGCGAACATGAGTTTGACTAAGCAGACTGATCTCATGAAATGGCGTATGTATGACACGCCAATTCGATTTCCATTTTTGGCGTGCTATCAACACGCATAATCGCTTTTCAGCGTGTTTATCAACGCCGTTGACTTAACGTTACATTACTTAGTCTGTATATATAGATATGACCTACCCCAACTCCCTAAAAGTCCCTAAACCTACCCGTCACTGGGGTTAATCTTCCCACACCTAAACATACCAATTTTATGGACAATATTAAAATGATAAAACGTAATGGACAGATATGTAGGAAAATGGCATTTTTATGAACAATATGGCATTAAAAGATAGTTTGAGCCACGAATCCTACCCCTAAACCTAACCATAACCATTTCTTAAAACTACCTAGGCAACAATTATAAAGAAAAACAACAGACAGACGAGTATAATCACAATAATTTATTTATGGTTCCTATAGAACCATAATTATACTAACCTTACAACACAACATCGATTCACAAAATACACCAATTTTATTAGCTTGATGTAATCCAAACCTTCAGAATCCATTATTATTTGCAAGAAAAAGATCCAAACTCAGCCCTTTATCCATCCAGTAATCGTCATCTTGACCGTAAACGTCAAACCCCGCGCTTGTTATGAATTCAAATTCAAAAATTGCGCCCTCAAGAAGCGACAGGTTACTATGGTTACGGCAGTAATATCAAACGCTCATTGGCTCTCGTCTCCTGCTTCGTCACAGATTGCGTCATGCACATTCACATTTGAAATGAAGCGCGCACTGCCGCGCAGCCCTCAGAGCGAACCGAACCGAAGACGGATTAACGTTTTCATGGATTTGAATTAATAACTTAAATTCTGCTCTGTCTGTTACCTCATACAAAACCACTGCCAGGGAGGACTGCGACACATCGTCACGTGAACAACTTTTGGTACCGATTTTGACATTTTCTCATTAAATAAATTATTGTGATTATACTTGTCTGTCTGTTGTTTTTCTTTATAATTGTAGCCTATAGTTTTAAGAAATGGTTATGATTAGATTTAGGGGTAGGATTAGCAAACGTCCGGGGATAATGGTACGTGTAAGATTCACGTCTGAGGCTGTTAAACTGTGACATCTACACGTTTTCCAAAGGGGACCAACATGATTATTTCACGTACATTTTGCTCCGTTTCGCTCGGACATTTAACGGCGTAGACATACACGCGGAAGATGACGGTTCGTTTCGGCGTGAACATACACGCGGATAGCTCAAAATGCGTATAGATAACACGCCACTTTTGACTTGAAAGTGGCGTGTATGTTTACGCAAAGTCATGATGTCATGTTGGACTAAGAAATGAAGTAACCATGGGAAAAATTTACCTGTTGTAAATTACTATGATTATGGAGGAGTAAATGTCAAATTTTGTGTATGTTCTTTGAATGAACAGATGGGGAAATGTGGTAGAAATTTTACATTTAGATGTGTTCTTTTTTCTTTTAGATGTGTTTTTACTTTTAGAAGTGTACAACTTGTATTAACATCTTTCACTTTATTTGTACTCATAAGCATTTGAAGAAATATATTCATATAAGCTAAAGCACGTTATTAAAAATATATTTAATCAAGTGTTTTAGAAGAGCATAAGTTTGACAAGCTTGCAGGGACAAAATGTTCTGAGTTATAGGAAGACTAAGTAACAGAGAGACTATACGCACTTAAGTGACCCTCTGTACTTCGAGTGTCCTTTTGAGCTCCAAGTGTGAAAGTATGTGCGTAGCTTAAGATCAAAAAATAGAGATAAGCAAAATGTGTGAAGAGCTGCAGCTAAAAACAGGAACTTGTATCTAGCCACGATATTGTTTTCTGTCTAAGATATAATATACGCCAGACAAAGATTTTGAATAAGACATATTACCTTTTAAGGAATTGATCCTTTGACACAGATGAAGCCTATCCAGGATGTGTTTTAGGGGTATATAACTTGGGGAAGGGGACTAGCCCTTTGCCTTCTCATACCAGATGCGTTCTGTATGTGAATGTCAATTAGCTTGCAAGAAATAAACCTTTTTGATACTTTGACTTTTCAAAGGTCTCGACTTGTCTTCTTCCTCCTCTCGAATAGAATTATTTCCACAACAATACGCCACACACGGAGATATTTTCCCCGTTGCCTGGCAAGGGAAGACATTGCCTGTGATGTGGACGAGGTGCTGTGGCCCGACCCCAATCGACGACGAGATCCCTGACATGGACCTGCAATAGAAACACCTACACCAGATGTTCAATACTTATAGTAGTTCTGCACCTGTACACTGAGTTTTGGTTGTGGAAATAAACACGGTTTACAGACTACAAATGTAGGCAGTGTCTTGAGTACAGTTGACCTGTGTGTTGTGTTTGCTTTGACTGTTTATATTGCATGTGCATGTGTGTTTCCTATCGATCCGAAGAGGGCCTTTTCAAGTTAGAGCGTTACGTTTTGATTGCAGAATGTTATTTTGCATTGGCAGTTAGATGTTGATCTCCAAGTGCTGTGTCAAGAAATCTTGTGTGTTGAGTTTTGACACAATGAGCCAAATTTTTAATTTTGTGTGTAAGCAATTGAAAAAAACTGTATAATGTATATCCTCTAAATTAATCTGCACGTCTATATTAGTTTAGCCATTAACATGGCATAAAAAAAGCCAATCCAGAGACTTTTCTAAATCAATAAGCCCTCAAATTTTGGTCACAGCCTGACCTGCTTCAGTCTGCAGGACACCAACTGTACTTTGTCTGCATTGTATTGGTCATTGAATGAACTGTGCGGTTTTGCTGAAGGGGATCTTGTTTGTCCCATGGTTATTTATCCTCTATTTCTAATGAAGTTGTGTTCCTAGCCAGTCATGTTCACTGCAGCCTAAGATAATATACTCCTAAATTGAGGACTTCACATGAAAACTCCCTATTCATCTAATGTATAAAGACTTTAAGACCCTGTGGAATTATAGCACACTTTTTTAAACACTGGATTAAAAAAACAACAACTTTACAACATGATTTGTCCTCAATGAAAATGTATTTGGTAATACACAATGGCCAGTTCCATACAGAAAGAGGTTAGACAACATTTTACATTTCAAATGGGTAAAAAAGTAAAGCTTTTGGTCAATGTAACAATAATAAACATGCTATAAGCAACTCATGGCATTACAAAGTCAAAAGTCTGATTTTTGGTATAAAACATTTAAAATTAAAAAAGACATTTGACTGGATCTACCCCAGTCTACTTTATAAAATAAGACAACAAAGAACTTTAAAGGGTTAGTTCCCCCAAAAATGAACATTCTGCCTTCATTCACTCTCCATCAAGGCCTTCTAAACCCATAAGAAACTTGTTCATCTTCAGAACACAACTGAAGATATTTGAATGAAACCTGAGAGATTTCCATCTTTCCATTTAAAAACTGTTCATCCTAAACTTTCAAACATTCATAAAGAAAAAGTTATCTATGTGACTCCAGAGGTTTAATCCCAATTTTATGGAGGAATGTCAATGTTTCGTGTGCCAAAAAAAAACAAAAAAATCTGTCTTCACTTCCACAGATCAACACACGAATCTTACTCATGAACGCAAATCTATATGGAAGTAAAGATATTGTCAAACTTTTTTTTTTTGGCACATACAAAATTAATAATAATAATAATAATAATAATAATAATAATTTATTGTCATTGCAATGATACGAGATTACATTAGAGGGGTTCCCAACCCTGGTCCTCGAGGGCCACTGTCCTACAGAGTTTAGCTCCAACCTTGATTAAACTCACCTGCCTGTAATCCTGAAGAGCTTAGTTAGCTGGTTCAGGTGAGTTTGATTAGGGTTGGAGCTAAACTCTGCAGGATGGTGGCCCTTGAGGACCAGGGTTGAGAACAATCGACACTGCAATTTCATGGAGTGCGAGAGATCAGCAATAGCATATTTTGTAAACAGGGAACAGCGACAAATAAACAAGAAAAATGGTATATGAGGCGAAGAATCATTAGTAACCAGGAAAAATGAGTATAATTGTGTGTGCTGCAGCGATGCAAAGTCCAGTTCACAGTTATTGCATTGGTGGATAATATGAATAATAGATGGATTAAGTGAGATCACCAACAGCACAAAAACAGGGCAAAACGATATACAACAAACAAGGAAAAGGGCATATGTGGCCAAGAATCCCTTTTAACCAGAAAATGTGTATAAGTGTGTGTGCTGCATCAATGCAAAGTCCAGTTCACAGTTATTGCAATTGTTGGATCAAAGAACTCATAAAGCCTGAAAAGTAGTCATGTCTTGGCTGCAAGATGCCTAGCTGGATTCAATGATGAAACTGGCAAATATCAACGTCCATCTCTTGCTCGCAAAGTTGGACATGGCTTTTTTTGGGGGGGACTAATCCTTTTTAACTTTTCTTTTTTGAAAGATTCAAAGGAGTCTTGTAGAATCCGATGACTCATGTTGCGATAGTGAAGATGAGTATATTCCAAATCCCAGGGAGGAAAGCAATGACAGTGACTGCAGCTTGGAGTTATCCCTGGAAAATGAAAGAAAGAATGTCAAAATGTCATCCATTAGTCAGTGCAGAAACAAGTCTTCAAGTCAGAGCCGATTTGAGTCCAGTCAGAACAAAAGTGAGTCTTCAAGTCAGAGTCGATTTAAGTCCAGTCAGAGCAGAAGATTTGAAACAAGTCATGACTCGACACAAAGATTTCCTGATAGCCTAAAAGGAAGACACAAGGAGACAAGCGTTTCAATGCCACCTGAAGAAGAGCCATCGGTCTTTGTTAATCCAGTTTTAAAGGAGGATGGTTCCAGAAGATATAATAAAAAACATCACTGCTTGTATTGTGGACAGGTAGTTCAGAAAATGTCAAGACACTTGTCGCGTAGACACAGCGATGTGGTTGAGGTCGCAAAGGCATTAAGCTTGCCAAAGAATTCAAAAGAAAGGCGACGACAGTTGGATTTTCTCAGAAACAAGGGTAACTTTGAACACAACACTCAAGTTTTGGAGAGTCGCAAAGGCAAACTCATCCCATGGAAGCAGCCAAAGAAAATGACCGATGGACAAGAATTCATGCACTGTGTTTATTGCTATGGAATGTTCCGAAAAAGAGCGATGTGGCGTCATTTTCAGGTCTGTAATTTCAAGCCTCAGGGTAAGACATCTAAACGAGGTAAAACAAGAGTTCAAGCTTTGTGTGCATTTGCTGAACCTGCTCCAATTGGATTTAGCGACGCGTACTGGAAGTTCTTAAGTGGTATGAATCAGGATGAGGTTGCAGTTGCTATTAAGGAAGGCCGCTGCATTCTTGAGTATGGTTACAAACAGTTCAGAAAGAATGAGTATGTAATCAGCCAGCACCAATATATTCGCCAAAAACTGAGAGAGCTTGTATAAGAAGAAAAATAAAATAAATAAATAGTGTAGCAGCCTACAATAAATACCATCATGAGCACGATTCTTAAAGAAAAAGAAAAGAAGCAGATCCTCAAACACCCTTCTAGCTGACCTCATTACAGTGTTGTCTATTGTTCATCTGCCTGTCCAAGCCTTTTCCCTCAGTGATTTGAAAAGCTCCTTCACCATCCAGCTGCATGTCCTCATCCGAGATCAAACCATCAAGACCCTCCTGTAGAATCACATATTTGCTCTTCTGCATCTATAAACAACTTACAGTAATTGCTTCCTTGTCTGATAATGCACAAACCACCTAAAAAAAAACCTCTTTACACCTTAAGATGTGCAGTGAAAATGATTAAAGAATAAAATAATGTCAACAGAATGGGGCTGTGATTTATTTCTGTGCACCCAGATGGCATCCTTGAATTCAGTCGTGAACCCTGCTGACTGTGTGTGTGTGTGTGTGTGTGTGTGTGTGTGTGTGTGTGTGTGTGTGTGTGTGTGTGCGTGCATGTGTGTGTGAATTGGGGTAATTCATAAGTGCATTGTGCTGTGCAAATGTATGTAAATCACCTTATGTCCAACATTTTGTATATGTGCCAGTCCATCTTCCCCTCCATCCAAGTCAAGTAAGTTTTATTGTTGTACCTCACAAGAACACTGTTACATAAACACACACAGCCTATCTAAAAAGAGGTAATCTAAACATAACTAAACATTTAAACATATACATATACTCTGAAACATTCAGGGCAAACCGTGCAAACGGGAACAGTGCAAGAGGACATTAAGGGCATAGGGACATTACTATGTATAGTATGACATAGACAGATTCACATTATGTAATAAAATTTTAAAAAGAGATGTAGGTGCTTCAGACAATTGTGATGTGTGTGCATGGATAGCAGTGAGGAAGTTTAAATGCGTAGTCGTCTTGTACGCAGGTAAGGACTGTGCACTCAAAAAATACTTTGGCTTAAAATTCAAGATTTAGGCCTATGTATTTGAATTGCATATAAAATTTTTATTCATTTGGATTACACCATTTTAACATAAACTAATAATCTTAATTTGATGCATATCAATACTAAAAAAATCATGACAGTTTATTATTAATTATTTGCATCTATTTGATTTGATTTAAATAATCATGGTTGAATAGTAATTCATGGTTGAAATCTGGCTAGCTGTGGAACAAGCAGTATTCAGTTAGTTAAAATATATGAGACTGAAACAAATTGGATTTATTGATGATAAAAATTGAGTGCTATTTAAGGGTATGTTTACATGTTTACAATTATCAACATTTTTCATTTGCGTTTTTCGCGTTCAGGCGACAACGTTGTCTAAACGATCCCCGTTCACTCGGATCAGCGAAAACAACTAAAAACGGTGTATTCTGCTCCCAGGCCAGTAGTTGGCGATGTCACATTGTAAAGATACACTACGCACCTATAGACTGAACACGTAATACACATGCTCATGACATCACTGTTTTCACGAACCCGTTTTTCTGTAGTTTACACAGAGACAATAACAGTATCGTTTTCAAAAACTTGTTTATTTGTGCTTTCAGGCGCCCAAAACACAGTTGTCGTGTAAATGAATGGCCAAAACGCATAAAAACGTATACGGTTTTAGTTGAAAACTGCTTGTGTAAACTGCCCCAAAACACATTTGGTTTATTAGTACTATTATAGTGTTATTATAGTATTATTACTCATTGTATTATTATTCATTTATGACTGACAAATATGTATCACATTAAATCTATTCATTTGTTTATGTCAAAACTATGTAATCCAAATGGATGGAAATTTTAAACATTAAATTTAAACTTTTATTTTATTGGAAATTTAAGATCCAATTTTATATAGAATTTGGCATTGAGAAAGGTCACGTGACTGAAATGTTTGTCATAAAAGCAGGCGCTTTATCTCGCAATTTTTCTTCCTCATTGATAGAGTGTGCAAACTTTTTTTTTATAATTTCCCTTGGAGTTTTTTTGTCTACACACCTCAGACAGTTTTAAAGGCGCGGTGAGTTCTTGTCTATTTCTTGGCATAAATCTTATATTTAGGCATATTTTTTTTGCAGTGTATACAGTGGTCATGTGGTGTATCATGGGGGAGGGTCTCTTCTGGAGTTAATCATTCTGTACATGAGGGATTAAAATAAGCTTTTACTATTTTAATCTTTTCAGTTCGAGAGGAACGCACATATGTCTCTGATTAAATTTGCTTTTACAATATCAGTTTGACTCTCTATAATGAAACACAGTCCTCTGATGATGTGATTACAGAGAACTATAAATATTTGACTTTATTTGAGCATTAATTATTAGGCAAAAACAAATTCTCTTACAGTTCAGTCTGTTCCAGGTATTGGCAGCAGCATATAGCAGGCATCATATCGCACTGTAATTTGTGACGATTGTTTTCATTTAAGCTCATGTGCTATTTTGGATGAGAATCAGAAGCCTCACGTGTCACTCATTTGTATGTTTCATCACTGAAGTTGCACAACTGAATGTCAAAGATGTTTAAACCCTCTAGCAGAAATCTCCAATTCAATCAAGTTGCCTCTTCTGCAGAACATTTGCTGCGAACTAAAAATTCTGTCTTATTATATATGCATACCCATATGTACTCAAAATGTTAAAATCCCCCTGTAGTCAATAATTTCATCCCTTAAAAGTCATATTTGATCACCAAAATTACATATTTAAATGTTTTTTTCTTGACAAAAAAAAAATCTTAATGCCTTTAAATAGCTTGAATGTAACTACACCCTTGCCTCATTTAGTATACGTGGTTCTATGAATATTCAAATGAGCCCCGCCTCCACTCACTCACTCAGCTCAGAGATCCACTGGTTGACGATCACACGTTGATCTGATTGGTTACAAGGTAGTTTGTGACGTCAGAAACACCAGCGATTTCAAAGCGTGTTTTTGAGACTGTCTTTGGTTCCCTGCAGTTTTAAGGAGGAAATACTCAGCAATGCTGTCGACTTATGAATTTGCACATGGTTTGTCTTAAAGCATATTAAAACACCACACAGACATATAAACAACATTAAACCTGAAGCAAACCTAAAGCATTATATAACAGTTAGGTCCTGTCCACTCCAGTATAACGTTTTTGGACAAGCAGCATTTCAAGAGAACTGATTTTTCACATCTCTAGACATTTTCATTGTTTGTATTGGAGTGGTTTTGATTATCCTTTTCTAGTCAAATCTACCCATTATTCTTTTTAAACTTTACATATTACACAATAGAATGAGACTTTGTAATCTCTAGACACTAGATAGGACTCATGCAACTTTCCATTGAGGACAGACTGTTCTTGTCTTGATCCTTAACCCTATCTTCTCGTGATGTTTACAGTTTTCCCATTGACTGGGTTGGCTGACAGAAACACTGGAACTTTCCAGCGACAGGTTGGTGGCTATCATTAACTCAGAATATAGACCTCGATCCATCCCCAGCCCACCTGTTGGTAATAATGGGGCTCTTTTTTATTTTAATGACCTGTCGTTGTCATCCATAATCAGTCAAAACTCAACCACACCCCTCATATCCTGCGTGAAAACCACTTAACGAGGCATTAGCTTACTATAGGGACATTATTAAGATTTGTGGCCTTCTCAATTTGCTGAAATGACCACTTTGAAACTCTTATGAATAAATGTCAGCCATGGTTGTTTCCCAGGTAGTGTTGTTTATGCAAAATATGTGATGTGAACAGAACAAACCAAATTCAGTATTAACACAGCTCATAAAATCTATTCAGATGCATTGATTATGCTCTATTTAAAATGTAAGATTCATACTTCACACAGCTGAATTACATTAAGGGTCATACATATACTAATTAATACATATTAATACATATATTAAAGCAGCCATATCACCCTGTAGCCCAAGACTGGTTGCCCACTGAAGCTAAGCAGGGCTGAGCCTGGTTAGTACCTGGATGGGAGACCTCCTGAGAAAACCAGGTTGCTGCTGGAAGAGGTGTTAGTGAGGCCAGCAGGGGGCGCTCACCCTGTGGTCTGTGTGGGTCCTAATGCCCCAGTATAGTGACGGGGACACTATACTGCCAAAAAGAGCACCGTCCTTCGGATGAGACGTTAAACCGAGGTCCTGACTCTCTGTGGTCATTAAAAATCCCAGGATGTCCTTCGAAAAAGAGTAGGGGTGTAACCCCGGCATCCTGGCCAAATTTGCCCCTTGGCCTCTGTCCATCATGGCCTCCTAATCATCCCCATATACTGATTGGCTTCATCACTGTCTCCTCTCCACCAGTAAGCTGGTGTGTGGTGGGCGTTCTGGCGCAATATGGCTGCCGTCGCATCATCCAAGTGGATGCTGCACATTGGTGGTGGTTGAGGAGATTCCCCCATCTATGTAAAGCACTTTGAGGTCTCAGAAAAAGCGCTATATAAATGTAACAAATTAATTAAATTAAATAATAATTATAAAGGTCATACAGACAGAGCACTCTACTGCGCTACTTTTTCAATGTTTTTATAGGTAAATACGTGCTAGATGGATGTGTTTGACCATTTACGAGATACCTAAAATACATACGACTGAGCAAAAAACGTACGAATTTGTGCGATTTTTGCTCAATCGTACGTATTTTACGAGTTGCCCAATTCGTATGAATTCATACAAATGACTTGCCCCTGACCCCGCCCCTAAACCTACCCGTCACTGGGGTTTAGACAAATCGTACACATTCGTACAAGTGAGGTCATATACGAATTAGCCAACTTGTAAAATATGTACGAACTGGCCGTGAGATAGCGTTGAAATAACGCAAGAGCTTGCAGTTTTTTTTCTTTCCACTTGTTGTTTTAACTTCATTCGTTTTTACTGATCGGATATCTATCTGTTTTGTTATAACGTTTCCAAAACGGATATAACTTCAAACCTCAATTCCCACGCTATATGCACATTTGCTACGTCCACGTCAACAAAAGCTTATCATCAGCTAATTTCAAGATCAAAAATCACTATAGGAGAGAGATTGGCATCAGCACCAGTAAGATAATTTAGTCTAACTAATTTTAATGAAGATGATTGAGTTTTGAGCGGCTGTGACTTTCAGTTTCATTTGCGGCAGTTTGCGCATTGGCTTGCTGAAGACTCATCAAGAATTCAAGAACGTTTTTGCAAGTTTACTGCAACAATGGTGCCGTGAACTTGAAAATCCAGTGTTTGGTTAATCCTGGAAAGTGGTCATTGTCACAGTTGTAAACATGTTTCTTCTTCCATGAGGGGGTTTGGCGTCACGGCATTTGTTTCCAGGCGGACCATTAAAGAACGCGACACACTCATCTCCCGGACATCCTGTATAATTCAACCAACCAGATGATGACTTCAAAAATCCTTAAGTGTGTCTTATGCATCAGACGTTCAGCCAATGGTCCGTGAGTGTGACGTCTGAGGCTGAGACTATATAGCCTATAACACGCTTTCACACGTTTATTTTTTTACATTTTGGGAGGAGTAAAATTTACATAATGTGGTTTCAACATCCAGATGTATTAACACTTGTCCAGTTTTGTTTGGAATGTGTCCCAGACCATCTCCTAAAGTAGTTTGATCGATCGGATTTAAATCGGTCTCAAAAACGTTTCATAGAGCATTTATACCTGGTCTTTTCTCAATCAAATAAATATCTGATCAGAGAAAACGCATGATGTGACCAGTGTAAATAGGCCTATATTTTCTGTGATGCTCAATCGTCAATCACTATCCCATAGAAAGGAAGTAAAGCAAACAATTTACAGCTCTATCCAGGCCTATTGAAGTGTTCTGGGACACACATTACAGACGAAACTGGAGTTGTAAATGCATCTGGTTATTGTAATCCTCTCCTTTTGCAGTCTCTGATCTTGAAATTAGCTAATGATTAATAAATTACAGTGCATATCGGCTGCTTTCATTGACGTGGACTTTAAATTTGCAAATAGCGCGGGAATTGAAGATCGGATTTATATCCGTTTTGCGGAGACACATTTGTATGGCCAAGTGTAAATGGAGCCGTTTGAACAAATCAGATAGATATCCGATCAGTAAAAACGAATGAAGTGAACAGGGCTGGTGTGGCGAGCACGACGAGGTCGAGGGCCGTGGGAGGACGGCGCGAGGCCGGTGGCGCGATTGATAATGAGCGGCACGTGCGCGACGCACCGGTCTCGCATCTCTCACGGAGGAGCGGAAGCATAAAGGAGGAGCGACGACAGTGAAGAGCGAGAGAGGACAGGCCTGAATTTTATTATGTGGCGAGCACGACGAGGTCGAGGGCCGTCCCACGGCCCTCGACCTCGTCGTGCTCGCCACAGCTGGGTTTCCCGAAACCTTCTTAACGCTACGTCGTTCTTAAGTTACACTTTAAGCTGTACCTTATCGTTAATACGTGTTTCCCGAAATGTTCTTAGTTAAGTATACCTTCTGTAAGTCATACGTTCGGAAGGTTGGTCTGGACCACTCTTAGCTTTACCTTATCACTGTTGCAGGTCTATATGAATATAATTCTGAAGTTTTAATACACCCAGACAGTACTCATTTAGGCTAATTCAAGTGTTTTCATGCAAAGAATAAAATTGTCATTACACTGATTGTTAATAGAATTTTAATTATATTATTATATATAATAAAATTTTATACATTTATTTTAATTAAAGAGCGCTTTTAAATGCCGGCTACTGTCAGTTAAGTCCTATTCGGACGCTAATATTGTTTCTCATGGGCTCGTACAGTAAGTCGGTTATTTTAGTGCTGTCCGAATCTATAATAATATCAGTGTTTTTTTCTCACCCAACCCGCGTAAAAATCCCTGGTCAAATTAGTACCTTCCGTTTTTTGACAAACAGGTCGTGTGGTAATTTAATTGCCGTCTGAATCCACATCTCTGAGTTTACAAGAAGAGATTCAAAATTCACTGCTTAAATCCTTTTTGATCACTGCCGAGCACCGTACATGACGTACACTTTTATTACTGAAATGCTGGAAAGTATTTACAAGAACAATATTTCATCACAGCTCCACCTCAGCGAGCAAAAATGGGAAAGAGAAGAAAGCACATAAATAACTGAAATGGTTATTATGGCAGCAATATATGATACAATTTTAAAATATGTAGGCAAGTCTATTATAGGCTATTATAGTTTGGGTTATTTTTTATAATATAATATCTCATGAGTCCTAATAAATGCAATTTCAACTATTTCTGAAGTGCTTATTTTATAAAGAACACCGCTTTCTCACATAAACAGCCCCTGCACGAGAGAATAATTGATTCTCGAGCCATCGATATCAACCAATTCAGCAGCATCGCCACGGACAGCACTCGGTAACGTCGCACGTATGAAGGTATATCTTAAGCAGCTTCCTAAGGTATGGTTCGGGGAACACGCCTAGAAATGGTATACCTTCAGTTAAGTTATACCTTAAGAGTCTTCGTAGCGCTCTAAGAGACAACATTATCGGGAAACTCAGCCCAGGCCCCCAATGTGCACAATTAAATCTGAAATTGATTTGTTTGTAAGGTTTAATATTTAATTTTATTTTACAAATGAGAAGACTTTAAAACTAAGCGGGTGACATTTTTTAAATAACTTTAGACATAATTAAATAAATAGATGTAAAAGGTCAGTTTACTCAAGAAAGACTGCAGTTTGAGTGGGAAACACAAGATTCTTTGTGGTCAGTTGATCTTTGGTGACCTTTGGCAATACAAACTTCCTGGATGCTTTCCATCTCCAACCACTGTCTGGATACTGTGGCAACCCAGATGAATGCAGCCATGTCTATACGCTCATTTCTCAAAGGATTCAAGTCAGAGGACAATTTGAAGATTACACCATCTCTCCTGCAACCTGTTTATCTGTCATCCTATGTGTAAATACTTAGTCTTGAATGAATGTTGTAAAAGTATGCTTTAAGAAACATATGATACTTGATACTTTTTCATCGATCAGGAAAATTCTCAGTTATTATTATTTTTGTAAATTTACAAATCAACTCTTATGTGTCTCCTAAAATATTCCTTTAGAATAGAAATAAATTAGAAAGTGTTAAGACTATAGAACAATAAAATTAATATGGATAGAACAGTTCAGATAATTTGGTCCTGGACAAGAGAAGTTGAAGTTCCTATTAAATCCCTTACTTTTGATTACAAACTTGGCAAATCAGACTTGATTAGCAAATCTGGGAATTTGTTGAAATCCTTTCGAAACTGGGACACATAAGCATACTGGAATTTTTTTACTGAAATTGTTTTTGTCTTTTTATTTTATTTTATCTTTGAGAAACAATTATAATATTGTAATACCAGGTGTTAGCTTGAACTTCAGCTGGTCCAAAGAAAGAAAGAAAGAAAGAAAGAAAGAAAGAAAGAAAGAAAGAAGAAAGTCATATACACAGATCGCGATTAATCACATCAAAAATAAAAGTTTGTGTTAACATAATATAATTAAAAAGTGTTATAGCCTATATAAAATATATTTATATATTATTTAAATGATGTATAAATATATAGCTACTATATACATGCAAATATTTCGCAAATACATGCATGTGTGTATTTATACACTGAACAAAATTATAAATGCAACACTTTTGTTTTTGCCCCCCTTTTTCATGAGCTGAACTCAAAGATCTAAGACTTTTTCTATGTACACAAAAGGCCAATTTCTCTCAATATTGTTCACAAATCTGTCTAAATCTGTGTTAGTGAGCACTTCTCCTTTGCCGAGATAATCCATCCACCTCACAGGTGTGGCATATCAAGATGTTGATTAGACATGCATGTGGAGGTCCTGGGCTGGTGTGGTTACACGTGGTCTGCGGTTGTGAGGCTGGTTGTATGTACTGCCAAATTCTCTGAAACGCCTTTGGAGACGGCTTATGGTAGAGAAATGAACATTCAGTTCACGGGCAACAGCTCTGGTGGACATTCCTGCAGTCAGCATACCAATTGCACACTCCCTCAAAACTTGCGACATCTGTGGCATTGTGCTGTGTGATAAAACTGCACATTTTAGAGTGGCCTTTTATTGTGGCCAGCCTAAGGCACACCTGTGCAATAATCATGCTGTCTAATCAGCATCTTGATATGCCACACCTGTGAGGTGGATGGATTATCTTGGCAAAGGAGAAGTGCTCACTAACACAGATTTAGACAGATTTGTGAACAATATTTCAGAGAAATAGGCCTTTTGTGTACATAGAAAAAGTCTTAGATCTTTGAGTTCAGCTCATAAAAAATGGGGGCAAAAACAAAAGTGTTGCGTTTATAATTTTGTTCAGTGTATAAATACACACATGCATGTATTTGCGAAATATTTGCATGTATATAGTAGCTATATATTCAGTGTATAATTATACACAGTACACACACAAATATTATAGAAACACAAACTTTTATTTTGGATGCTATTAATCGCGATTAATCATTGCACAGCACTTTTACAAGTAATTCAGTGCAGTGAGCTCAACAGCACTTGGCATTTAGTGATACTACAACACACACAGGTAGGCTACAGATTGTGTTCCCGTGTTCATTTGTGACCTCCTGATTAATTAACAACGGGTTAAAGATTTTTTATTCGGAATATGAATGCTGATGTCACAAACTCCCAGATCAATAATAGCCTACTGTAGCCTCTGTACCTGAATCACACCGTCTGAACTGCACGCGCACGATCCTCCCCGCTGCTGACGGGCGCGAGCTCTGTCCAGCAGCGCGCGACTCTATCACTGCCGACTGGCGCGGATTAATGCACAGGCTTGCCTAGGCTGCAGCCTAGGGGCCCCACGTGTGCAGGGGCCTCGGATTGGCCAGCCAAAATTATTATTATTTTTTATTTATTTACTTAAGCACAAAGGCATGGCGCCAGGATTCCAGTTTTGGATGGGCCAGACCAATTGTGGGTGGGCCTTAAATTAAAAACCTTATCCAATCACTGTTTAACCTAATAAAAATGACTGACTAATAGGCCTATACTGTTATATTATCTGTGCGTATACATAATATAGATTTTAATAGCTTGATGCTCTTTAAATATTTTGTTGCATTGTAAAAAGTTTCGGTGCATAGGACGGACCTATCCGCGATCGCTCTCCATGGTTCTGATCAAAGAAGAGCGCTCTGGAATCTCCATTACGCATCATACGCATCATACCTGGGCTGCGTTTCCCGATAACGCTGTCTCTTAGCGCGCTACGAAGACTCTTAAGGTATAACTTAACTAAAGGTATACTACCACTAAAGGTATGCCATTACTAGGCGTCTTCAGGGCTATCATCCACTCGCGAGGCAGAGGCGCTGAGAGGCAGAGGCGCTGGCGCCCTCCTAGCAACGGTGTTGGTCACGCTAGCTGCGCTAGCCGCGCTAGTATCCTGGGGTGGCAGAGACGAAGATGTGCTAGGTGATGTGGATCTCAGCTCTCTTCATCTCCTGGTTGCAGCAATGACTCCGAGACTGTATGTGCGTGTTTAAGGTAGCCTACCTGAACAACGACTGTTGCAACAGGGCTGAGGGCTGGGTTAGAAAATATGTGACGTCATTATGTTTTTTAATTTAATCAATGTTGATTATGAAAGTGAGCATGCAGCATGAGAAAGATATTATACATCATGAGATGCGCAATGTCTAGAGACATGGAGTGGGTAAAACATGATTTTGACCACTTCATTGAGTCTTGTTTTGTAGAAAGTCTCTTTTTAAAATATTTTGTATTAAGTATCTTAATTTTGATCAATGTTTTATCAACCATTTGCCTGTATTTACTAAATAAGAAGCAAATATATAGCAGACAATGTAATAAGGCGCCGACACGATCACTTGCTTTGCACGTGAACTGGAGGGCGCCGAAACTCAGCCTGATCCTCACAGATTTGAGAAATATGGGCTATCTATTATAGAAAGCTTGAAATATCTACTTTCAAACTAAAATATTCAAAACCAAAAGAAATAGGCTATTCTCTGAATATGTCATCTGAAATGTGCATTTCTCTCTGGCGTTCATGGCGAATCCGCATCGTCAACTTCATCTTTGCAGCGACACAGAAAACACCAGTATATTAATAAATAATTAAATGTCTCCTTGCTTTTTAGACACATTCATAATCATTACTTTTACCGGTTCTTTGTGGCAAGCTTTATGCGCACGTTCGTGCGCTTGAATGCGGCTATATGTAAACGCTCTATATAGCCTAAGTAATTAAATTAATATAAAGGGGCGATTTGTCCACGAATGGCTTAAATGAACAACTACTAGTCGACTAGAAAAACATTTAGTCGGAAGTAGCCCTTATTCCACATATTTTCGAGCCAGGCAGCAGGCTATTCTTCTGGGTTGAGCGAGCGACCCTGCGGTCTGCGGAATGAGCGAGCGGAGCGGAATATTCAGAAATGCGCTCTCCGCTCACGAGCTCTGATCGGAACAAACCCGAACCTCACTGTCTGCTGAACTTGCACAAGAAACATCAAAATGGACATAACCAGATTTTTTTAATTGTTCTTAAAACTAAACATTTAGACTATTTTAGCACAAATTATGAGCTTATTGACGATTTTTTTATAACTCTTGACAAAATGAAAATATATTAAAAGTTTTTTTTTTTTTTTTTTTTTTTTTAAGAAAAGTTTTGGGTGGGCCTGTTGATAACCCATAACCGCACCGCAAACAAAAAAAGACCCTAATTGGCCCATAATAATAAAAAAAAAAAACAAGCAGGTGATTGGGTAGATGTGAATTGGCCATTGAAGGAATGTAAAGGAAACACGGTAGTGTTGGCTCTCTCAATGTGTGTATGCCAGTTCACCGTAGTTGCGTGTGGACCATGTATGGCACTAAATACATTTTTAGGGGGAGCCTCACACAAAGAGCAGCCTAGGGGCCCCTGACCACCTTAATCCGCCCCTGACTGCCGAGGCTCGCGAGCGTGGAGGAGGAGCTGTCAAAGTTTACAGCCAAGTCGAGCGACTTTTTTCAAGAAGACGAGAAGGCAAGGAGTGAAGTCTGAGAGGTTTGAAACATAAGAAATGGCAGGACCAACTGAGCTGGGATTGATTTTTACCTTTCTGCTCTCAGGGAGCCTCTGTGCGACGCCGGAAAAGAAAGGTAGGAGACACTCAGTATTATGAAACGGCTTGTTGTGTAAGATTAAACCTTCATCTTTGAATGCTCTCCGGTAGATCTAGATGGGATCGTCGCACATACCTTCAGAGATGTGCGTGCGCTTAGAGGAACCTCAGTCAGTCAGCGTGGGAACAGTGGAAGTTTGTGTTCACTGTCCCACAGAGAACTTACTCTTGGACTCGATTAGTCTTTTAAATTACGTTTTTATTGAACGTGACATTTACAGACAATAATACTCCTTCTGGAGGAACCTGAGGTTGAGTCTATAGTTCACACAGGGATCAGCCCAAATTTTAAGGCTCTATAACTCCACCCCATACTTTTAATAAGGTTGTGATTTCTTTGCGTTCATTAGTGAACTGGCGTGATTTATATACGGTAGTTGAGGCGAAGAGAAGAGGATATTGCCTTGAACTACTTCTTCACTATAGATTAAACAGCTGTAATAATACTCTAAAATGTGCTTCATGTGGCAAATTGACAGGTTTTATTCAAGTCAAAATATTACTTTTATGAAAAAAATTAACATAAGGTGACGGTTATGACATATGGTGACGCTTACAATAAGGTTTCGGTTGTTAACATTAGTTAACTACATTAGTTAACGTGACTAATTTATTAATATTAGTTAATGTTGATCTTTTTTTTTTTTTTTATTCAAAGTGGCTGAAAAACTCCAGTGAACAGCAGCAGGTTATGAATTTAGAATGAAATTTAGTTTTTAATTTTAGTGTGTTGACTTTAAAAAAAAAAAAAAAATTTTTTATTGAATGCCAGTAGTTGTTACCTGAAGGATTTCTACCTGATCCAACCCTGAAAATGACTTTTGTCGGTTTAACAAAATGTAGTCAGGTAAGTTCAGTCATAATAAACATTATATTTGACTTCATATTACATGAAGCTTCATTAGGTTATCTAAAATGCGTGCTAATGTGCTGGTCCACCACATTTACTTTGATGTGAATCCAATTAACTAAAGCCATTTATTTAATCTATGATGTTAGTGTTAGAGTTTGTCACATTTATTCGATTTGTTTAAAGTGTGTTTATATGTCACTCTGCATATTATTTAGACCAGGGGCCTGTTGCACAAAACTAGGATAAGGGATTAAGCCAGGATATCTTGGTGATCCTGGCTCAATTGATCTGTAATCCGGTTGCACTAAAGCTGGATAGGGGGCAGGAGGATATGTTATGGTATAAATTACCATGGAGATTTATTCTGTGGAGCTAGCCTGCTCCAGACCAGGCTAAATTCCAGGATCTATTTAATCTCATCCCTAATGTCAGTCAGCAGTCACCACAAATGGAAACCAATAGTTATTTCACTGCTCACTATACATTGTTATCACATATAACTAGACCCACTGTCATTATTTAAACGTTTGTGATCATTAATTTCAATCATTTTGGATAAATAATGATTTTTAGATGATGTTGCTATCATTAGATAATTTACAGTTTCCCATAGACTATAAGGCTATATATAAAATGATAGAATATTAGGGCCACAGAGGGAAAAAAAAGACAAGTCATAATATTGTAACCAGTTGTTTTAAAGGAGGACAGTTGTTAAAATGACAGATGTGGGGCATTTCGTGAAATTGTACTTCAGTATGGTTTCATAAACAAAGACATGCTGATGTGCCAGAATATTAAGTATCACATTGTCATAAGTATCAACTGTAAAAAGAATATGTAGCTTTTCTGCAGAAAGAACCAGCCTCATAAATGTATGACTTTATCCTTTTTCCTCAGTGTGGCCCTAGTACTCTGTCATATAAACAAATACACAAATACACATTCCATATGAATATAAAAACACAATGTGTAACATTATGTTCCTTTATTGAATAAGGACAAAACAAAGCAGGTAAACCATCAGCTCCTTTCGAAACTGAAGTCACAGTGACTCTACAAGATGGAAAGCACAGAATCAAAGCATATTATACAAAATGATACATACACATTCAAAGGTCTGTATATAACACCCTGCATGTCTGCACACTAAAATAAATGCAGGACAAATCAAATATCAAAAAAAAAAAATCTTAAATAAAGATGTATTTTCTTGATTTGCTAAATGACCTAGCAAAATAAGTATAGTTTAGACAAAAAATATAAACTTTAAGTAAATGTGTGCTTAAAACAAGCAAAAAAATAAAAAATCTGTCAATATAATAATGTGGCGATGCAGAGAGGCAAACAGTACTGAGGAGGTTATAGTCTAGGTGGAACCTGCCCCAAAAACACCGACTACGCCACCCTGGGAATTTCACCCAGAGAATGATTTTCTTTATTTCCTAATTGCAATACTATTGATTCACTTAAGGACACACAGGTAAGTGAACAATTCAGCCAGAGACGAAGTTCAATTTTTGATAATGGGCAACAAGTTTTATTCAATAATTTAAAACACAATTCAAAACACATTCATACTTGCTGCTGAGGCTTACCGGTGGGGGAGAAAGGAGTCACAAAGGCACAAATGAATCCCAAGAAAGGTCACCATGTGAACACACACACAAACGCAAAAACAACAGTGAACACAGCAAAGAAAACGGAGTAGACAACACAGCACGCAGGAAGGGGATACCACCACCCGGACACCAACACCACCACCTTTGGCTCTCAGCAACTGAAACGGACACAACACACACGATCAAAGGGGATTCACTCAACAGAAAGAAAAATCAATATAATATTTAAATGAAGAAAACAAATTGAAATAATCTTAAACACAAAATAACCAAACTGCCAGAACCAGCAATGGTTCCAGAAGGCAGCTAGTACACTAAAAAAACAAAACAAAATATCAATTCTAAGACACTTCAATAAACAAAGAAAAACAAAATAAACATGAATTGAAGTACAATGAAACCTTGGCCAAGGAAAACAAATTCAGTAATAAGACAGAATAAAATATAAACAAATGTATTAACTGGATTAGGTTATCTAACGAGATAAACTAAAATCACTGATAAAGAAACAACTAGAAATACAAATTAACTAAATTGAAAACAAAATAATAGAAAGGAAATATAAACACAACCCAAATTATAACTGTAAAGAGCCAACCCCTTCAGCGGCATTCAAACAGTTAAAATACTGGCCCACATTAAACTGGAGGCTCACACATTCGACCGTATGGCCGGGATTGCACAGTGGCCGTCAGGCAGAACGGGCGGGCAGCGATCAAGTGGAGTTGGTAATGCAATGTTCAAAATCTGCGTTAGGCAGACAGCTATGCAGTGATCGAGTAACGTTAGGGTTGCTGGTACGTAATGTTCAAAACACACATGAGGAAACAGCTTGTCCAGGACGGGCAGGCAGCGCGATCGAGTGAAGTTGCTGATACACTGTTCAAAATGGACACGTTAGGCAAGCAACACTCAAGGACGAACGTGCAGCAATCAGGTAACGTTAAAAGTTGATGGTACACTGTTCAAAATGCACATTAAACAAACAGCAATCCAGGCAAAACAGCAGCTAGTGAGTAAATGCTCTGCGGTCGACGTCAATCTCCAGTTGAACCAGCCCGGTTCCTGTTAGTTATTTAAAAAAATGAATTAACCCCAAATCAAACAGATAAATCCTACACCATGTATCCTACATACCGATCAAGCAGCGTTTTGTATCACCCAAGAGGAGGCAGCTCAAAGGGTACAAACAGTACAGGCAGCTTTCAGTAACATCCGCTTTTGAATGCGTTGAACGACGGAGTGAAGGACTGACCCGCCAACCGGAGATCTATGAGCGTTCAATGCATAGTAAACATGACGGCAGCTGATAACAATGAAATGAGTTCAGAGACAGCAGAGTCGCTACTTTACCTGTAGACGCGCAGCAGCAAAACACAGAGTGAGTGACCCGGAAGTATAACGCACTTCCGTCACCAGCGAGCAAGAGGGCAGTCAGAAGAACTACTACCTGTATTTATGGGGGGGGGTCTATGGCACTGATTGGCCAAAAGAACGCAGAGTAGTTATGAGTTAAACTCATACTGCTACAATAAGAAAAATTCTCTTGAAATAAGTTTACTTTTTCCATAAACACTTAATTTTAGAAAAGGTCTCTTGTTTCACTGGCAGATTTTTTTGCTTATTTTCCTAGGTAATTTTGCTCAAGAAAATATTTAAGTTTTTTTTTAGATATTTTTTTTTTTACTGAAAACAAGACAAAAATACTAAGTAAGAAAGACATTTTTGCAGTGCAGTGACCAACCGACCTTGGGTCCTTTGAAAGGCGCTATATAAATTAAAGTGATTATTAGTATAGCTCATCTATTTATTCAATTAAATTTTATTTATATAGCACTTTTCACAATTGTTTCATTCTGTCAAAGCAGCTTTACATTAATAAAAGCAGGAGAAACACACACAAAAAAAACGGTGGACAACATAAGAAGCAGAGTACAACGGCTAAGATTAAACCGTAGCCTACTGAGCGTAGTAACGTTAAATAATAATGTAAGGCTTTAATAATAATTTATCATAGCTTTATACAGTGTGATGGAGTTACTTTACACAATTTCACTCATATCTGCAGTGCATTTCAATAAAAAATTTAACCGTTTCATAATTACAGTACAACTGCGTTTTTGGAGATGTGAATTAAATATTTGAATTGTAATTGTGATGTTTCAGCGGAGCGGTGAGTGTGTAATTGTGCACTACTTACGCATTCAGGCGGTCTGCAATACTTTGCCACGCTTTTTCTCTTTGCTTTATCACTGTGGGGGTGTTGCCTTTCTTCTTAATTATATCTTTTACCTCCTCTTATGCCTCCATCAGGATTTGTGCTTCCGACGGGGAAAAGTACGCGGCTCTAGTTGCCATGGTAAATCAGTTAATCTGTGATCTGTGGCGGGGTCTATTTGAGTGAGCCGTGAGCGCGCACCTATCCAGGATTGGTTTCACCTGGCTTAATGAATCCGTGTCTGCTCATCCTGGCTTGGTCTTTGTGCAACCAATTAAGCCTGGACGCACATGTTTTGGCTTCATTGAGCTCAGCTGAGTCATTTATCCCGGATGTCTTAATTCTACTTTTGTGCAACAGGCCTCAGGGGTGTCCAAACTCAGTCCTGGAGGGCCACTGTCCTGCAGAGTTTAGCTCCAACCCCAATTAAACACACCTGAACCAGATAATCAGACCTTGATTATCTGGTTCAGGTGTATTTAATTGGGGTTGGAGCTAAACTCTGCAGGACAGTGGCCCTCCAGGACTGAGTTTGGACACCCCTGATTTAGACGGTCTCAGGGGTGTCCTGTGTGTAAACACATGGCTCTGCCAATACTGACAGATGGGACACAAATCACTTTATTACAGTCTGCTTCCTCATTAGGACTCATTCAGGTTTACAGTCACGGTGCCAAGAGAGGAATCTCCTCCCTTTATTATAAGTTCTGTTTTGACAGTCATCAGTGACGTTACCTTTTCATGCAGATTTTGGTTTAAAATCTCCATTTGTCCTGTATTCTTTCTGAAAGCCTCGCCACATAGGTGTGAATGTCTACGCCATTACCAAAGCAACCCATGCGGATACCGGTAGATTGGTTATATCTGGACTCGTGAATCTTATTTGATCACTTGCAAATTATAGTGTGGACATTCTGCCTGAACAGATCTGATTCGAGAAAAAATCTGATTCCTAAAGTCTGAACACAACACAGCACTGTTATTGAATATCGATTTGAATCAACTTTGAACAGACTTGAGCTGAATAATGACACTATCATTGCTGAGTTGAACTAATTTCATAATTGATGAACTTTGCAACACTGACAGTTATTGAACTGTGTTGAAACAACACTGAACTATATTAAGCAGAATAATTACACAATTTTCTTCTGCTGCTTTATAGCTGAAATTGAACAACTTTAACACAAATTTCCTGTTTATTAATATGAAGCTGTGAAGCTTTGAAAATGTGAAAAATATATGAAGGTGCTTTGAGTAAAGCGTTATATAAAAGTGACTTCATTTACATTTCTTTTTCGTGTGATCTGTCCTTTTTTCAGTTCCTTGTAAAAACATTCAGAATTTAAAAAGTCTGCAGGACAAAAACAAGCAATGCATCTTTTGATTGACACTTTTAGTGTGTCGATTACATGTACTAGACGGTCCGATTGTGTGTCTTCATCGAAAAGTCAGCTTGTTGAGTCAGGCCTCATCTAATCATTTGCAAGTTGCTTATTTCAATGATTAATCCTTTCAAACATTATTCTTGTATTGATACATTTATGCTTTTTGTCTATTGCATCGTTTAAAATCATATAGTTATACTCATAGTATAGGCCTACTTCTACAAATGTAGCCTCTACGTCTATTTCTGGGCTAGACATTATCTAACATTAAAAAAGATTAACAAATACAGTATCAAATGTATTGCTCATGGCTAGTTCATGTTTATACATTAACTTATGTTAACAAATGAAACTTATTGTAAAGTGTTACCCATTATTCTTCTGGCACAATCACTTTAGCAAAATATCCCACCCCTCACTGTTACGTCCATGGTTGCACTTAAAATCACATGGTCTAAAATACATTTGTCATCATGTTTTGCCAGAAGGACAGCAATTGTGAGTAAATTTTCAGTCATCTTTGCAGGAATGCAATATGAAGACTGTACAGAGGAGCATTTCTCTTTAGCAACACTATGAAAGTATATAGCAAGCAATTACAATGCCGGTATAACCATACTGTATACCTGCGTACTATATGCGTCACATGACTAAACATGTCATCGTTTTCAAATACCGCCGTTTTCACAGTCAACACTGCAACGCGTAAACGTCGCTTGTAAATGCATCCACGTGGGAGAGCTCCGTCTTCGTGGACAAAAACTATGTGGATGAAAGTTCAAAACAGAGAGATAAAGATGTGTTTTTTCATCAAGATTTCATCAATTATTTTACGTTTATCCAGGTTTAACTCTCCATTTGTTCATCTCAGGTCTCTCTCATTTACTGAAAATTCTGATTTTTCTCCTGGAACTGTTAAACATGAAGGTCAAACCTGGATTTGTTTTGCGCTCTTGTGGCAGTTTTGCCTTAGCCCCAGGCATCAAACCATTCAGATTTCTCTGGAAAACACCCTGATATCCTTGCCAATGCTGAGATCTTATAAAATTTAACAAAGAAAAAGACCATTTGCATAATTATAGACTCGTCTAATGTTCAAAACACAGATTGTTCCTCAGGTCTGCCAATTAGTGTTCTCCGTTGGGATCATGAATTGTTTAGCCAGTGATCTTGGGAAATACATCAACCCTGTATTTTCCCCTAATTGTGAGATGAATTTGAGATGTGATACTGCTCTTCTTTCCCATTACCCTCCTCCCCCGCCTCAGGACGTTCCAAGATGGAGGACCATTGCGTCAAACCGCCCGTCAGGCATCATTTCATAGCGTTGTCATGCTGGAACATCTTGGTCCCGTTAATTGACATCATAACAGCTCTTTCTCTCTGTCTCTGACTCTAACAATTTCTCAGCAAATAAAAAATCATTGCAAAGGAATGCTTTGAGCCTGCAGCCTTTCTGTAGTTCAACAGGTTGGTGGCGCTAGCGACACCAAAGGTTGAGTTAACTGTAGTTTTGGCGAATTCAAAATGCTTTCCATAATTTTGAGAAAAGAACAAGAGAAAACGTTTAAACTTTTCATTTTACAGTTTTCATCATCATGAGCACTCAGCAACAATTAGTCCCATTGTCTAACAATCTCAGACGGCTAGACAACAGCACTTTTTCATATGGATTAGTTTTACGATCTCTTTATGAACTTTTTGAAGTGTCAAAGTGATAGCATGTCAATGGAGGGACAGGAATCTCTCAGATTTCATTAAAAAATATCTTAATTTGTGTTCTGAAGATTGACGGAAGTCAAGTTTGGAACGACATGAGAGTGAGTAAATGATGACAATTTTCAGTTTTGGGTGAACTATCCCTTTAAGGTTTTTAAATCACCAAAAAAAAAAAAAAACAGATTCCATGGGATAATTTTTATGTTTTAAATGATTATACATCTCTACATAAATATAGTGTCAATTGGACAGTTTTTTTTTTCTCAGCGACAATCTGATTTCTTGATTCATTTGCAAGAGCTTTGCTTGCTGCCTACAAATGCTTATTTTTGCAAATCCATTGACACAAGCCTCCACCTACTGATAGGCCACTCACTCCACGTGCCTGACACCATGACTTTTTGTCTTAATAATGTTTATTCTATTTCTGCATTATTGTTTAGACTATAAAATGAGTTGCAGAATGCCTTGAAACCTCACAATCTCTTCACCATCCTGATTTGCTGTCCGATTGTCCTCATCTGTCACCGAGCTCCCACACTGTTTGCACACGCTTTGCATGACCCAGTGATCGGTTTTGCAGACGGCCGGCTGTAATTTCTCTCAGCAAAACCTAATGCCCAGCGTCAATTTCCTGTCTTTAATATCTGCATACTTCCCCCTCCACCTCTGCTAAGTTTTCATCATCCGTCCTGAACGCTCTTTCAAGAGTTACCAGAGCCCACTCACGGCTCCATATTGAGTTCCCGGGAGGGCGATTGTAAAAAACTGTCCGTTACTAAGGGGCCTTCGGCATGTGAAGGCTGGTTGTTTCTGGGTCTTGATGCCTCTCCCCGGTGATTGGCTTTTCCCAGAATCACATCTGCTGAAGCGGTTCGAGTTTCAAGAGCTGCAGAGAAAGTAAAACAAGCTGACCTCCTGCTTTGATAAACTGTTGAGCAGTTTCTTATAACTGGCGAAGAAATCAGTGCCTCATTTTGCTGGAGAGACTCTCTCTCTTTGGCAGAGAACAATGAGGGTTTTCTTCAAGCAGTTTTTATAAAGGAAAGAGCTGTGTGACAGAAGTGTCATGTTTTTGAGTTCCTCTGTCGTTCACAGTCGTGTGGCGGCTCTGACAGTTTGATTGTGAGATGATTGCGATGACAGCGACTGAGCTTGAAATGGCCAGAATCTATTTAGAGATAAACGCTGTGATTACCTGTGACAGTCTTTCTTTCTTTCTTTCTTTCTTTCTTTCTTTCTTTCTTTCTTTCTTTCTTTCTTTCTTTCTTTCTTTCTTATCGTCTCTGCATGTTATCACACATGCTAATTCTCAAGCTAATTCTGTGACGTTTGCCAGCTCACGGGAAGTCTATGTTTGGAAACATTGAACCTGCACGTCATGGAGTTTATAGTATTTCCATTATTGAGTGAGCCACTGTGATGGAAAGAGACCTTGGAATCCAGGCTGGAAAAAATAAACGTTCCTTGTTGTTCTTGACATCTCAGTAGGGTGTGGCTTCATGTGAGAAGCTGCCGTTTCTGCCAATCCCACATCATTCCTCATCACATTTAATTGACCAATAGAAAAGACCACTGTGTAATTCCTTTTATTTATTCCAAGGTAGGGAAAGGGAACAGAATCTTGTTTAAAACTAATTGCCAAGTGCCAAGTTCTTAGAAATGGTATATATATGTGTGTGTGTGTGTGTGTATATATATATATATATATCTCATATCTCGTATATAACTATCACACACAGGTGAAACTCGAAAAATTTGAATATCGTGCAAAAGTGATAATTTTGATGATTATGGCTTACAGCTTATGAAAACCTTATTCAAAATCTCAGAAAATTTGAATATTACCTGAAATCAATAAGAAAAAGGATTTTAAATGTCAGCCCTCTGAAAAGTATAATCATGCATATGTATATAGTTATATATACTAAATATATTAGTTTCACCTTTTAATTTGAATTACTGAAATACACGAACTTTTGCACGATTTTCAAATTTTTCGAGTTTCACCTGTATACGGTTTCGTTCCAATGAACTGCAGTAGCGAAGGCGACATCTAGTGTATACATCTATACCCGCCAGCGGGCGGGTATAGATATATACACTAGATGTCGCTTGGCTACGGTTTCGTTCCAATGAACTGCAGTAGCCAAGGCGACATCTATGTATATATCTATACCCGCCCGCGCCGTCAGATCATTTGGACGTGTGCTGTTTTCAAGAGATAACAACGATATAAATACTGTTCGTTTTCTCACACAAACCGCTCGTTTCGTGTCTTAGGCCATCAATGTGTACTTATGATGGGGAATTGTTTCATTTGGACGATGGGGAATTGTTTTAATTTGGACTCTGTGCTTGTGTTTTGAGCCAGTGACCATCGACATGCATTATATGACTGACAGACAAGAACGGTTTGACCTAAAAATATCAAAATTGAAACTACTGCGGAAACAAAGACACCTACATCTTGGATGCCCTTGAGATAAGCTAAAACATATCAAAAATTAATTTCAAAGTGAACTATCCCTTTAAAAAAAACGCCCACCTACACTGAATTCTGATTGGTTCATTAGCTGCAAAAGACACCTACATGCCTCAGATTGGCTCCGGCTCTAGCATTTGCATTCACAGATGATTTATTACAATCATTTTAGTCTTTTATTTGTATTTAATAAAGATTTTGGAAATGGCTTGGCCAGAGCCTAGACTTAAATTCAAGTGAAAACCTGTGGTTTGACCTGCAAATTGCAGTCTACAGACACACTCCATCTAATTTGTGTAATTGGAACAAATTTGCATTGCAAAATGGGCTAAAATTCCACAAATGTGAAATAAACAAGAAGGCTCAAGACTGCGATTGATGTTAAAGGGCTGTATAAAGCTTTTTATGCTCAAGCAAGACTGTATTTGATAAAAAAAAATACAGGAAAAAACAGTAATATTGTGAAATATTATTACAAATAAAATAACTGTTTTTGACAGTTAATGTTTTCAAAATATATATATATATACCTTTGATGGCAAAGCTGATGCCAATTTGGTGCTCAAGAATATCATATACATAATTCACCCACTATATTGCTAAATGTACCTTATTTTTGATATAAACAGACAAATATACCAGTATGGCTTCTCTTGAGACTCCTCTGCTTCAGAGCGGTCATAGTTAATGATATGCTAAAGCTCGCCCTGTACGTTGATGTGATTGGTTACAAGTTAGTTTGCGATATAAGAAAAACTGGAGATTTCAAACCTCATTTTTGAGACCGTCTTTATACTCAGCAATGGTGTTGACTTATGAATTTGCACATGCTTTAAAAATGTCACAGACATATAAACAACATTAAAAACTTTTATATATTTGAGGAAACTGTGATAGATGTGTTTAAAGAATTATTTGATAAATAGAAAGTAAAAAAAAAACTGCATTTATTTTGAAATAGAAATATTTTGTAACATAGCCTGATAAAAGTCATGCACTTATGATCAATTTAATGCATCTTTGCTCAATAAAATTATTTTACTTTAAAGGTGAACTAAGTAACTTTTTTACCTTAACTGAACAGCTTCGGGGTCATTGGAATGGTTATATTACTTATTTCGGGTTGAATGGTGGTCGTTTCGCACCCCCCTGGTGCCCGTGAGCGGAAAATACGCACTTGCAACTTTGAGCCGGCGGGCCGCCGGCCGGCGCGGCAGGAAGTATCGCGTGATATCAGGTCTTGCGATGTAAACGATTGCTTTACGGCCAAAAGAAATCTGCTAAAATACTGTCATTATTGCGCTCCCTCACGCTGTCCGAACCCGAATGAAGAAGACGTTTTAAAGAATGTCCCATCTGCTTTGATGTCGTTGATCTACTAGCCTCTGATGTCTGAGAATAGCCAACGAGTTTTTACAACAGTGTTGTCAAATATCTATTCCGAAGCTGTGGGGGGAGCTCTAGAGAGAAACCTGCGAGCAAAAAGCGAGAATACAGCGAAGAAATCCCGAAGCTACTGAGTGCCATAGACATAATAAATACATAGACGCCCTATTGGCCGCTGGATCGTACGTCAACGGCGCCGCCATACTGCGGAGGGCAACTTTCCCATACCTCTCATAACGAGAATTGAGAAAAATGCCTATTTCATGTGCTGCTTGGGGCTTTACAAATCGCCACACAATTGAAAACAGCTCTCAGGGAATTACCTTTCACAAGCAAAACTGAAAATGTATTACTGGTTGTATTTCATTTACTATTTTTATTTTCAGAGGAGAAAGGCCGCGAAATTTAAAAATACTACTGTTATTGTGTCACGAAATGTAGTTTTAAGAGTTTTTCAGTCGACAATGTAGTTGTTTAAAGCTCAAATCTGTGTTTTTTATATAAAGAGAGTGCCTTTTAAAAAATGTTATCTGACGGTTTCGGAGTTGTGAGACCCAGCGATCACCGGGCGCTCAGCGCTCATGTACCCCGCCGAGAACAGCCTTACCTCGGCTATAGTGCTTCTGACGTTCGCCGCTGGATCTGATGTCTTTAGTCTAGTGAGAATAATTCGTCTTGTGTATAACGGGCTATCTTTGGTTTCATTAATCTATAATTTGTTCCTTGTTTTGGCTGAGGGCAAAGTGAAGTTTCATAACTTTATATATTTAGGCTATTTAACTTTAACGGTGTAGCCTGCTGTATTTTTTACTGAATCGGTTACTTTATTTCTTAACTTGTATAGCTTCTTATACCTTTTAAAAACTGAAATTTAACAAAAAGAGACAGGGTTGCGTCATTTTATTTTATATAGCCTATGTAAGAATATTTTAAAATATATAAATTTACATTATTTATTATTGTTATTATAATAATATACCACTTGCGATTATCAATCTATTATAGTTATGCTGTTAAATTATTGTACTATTCATAGTAACCATTTAACTTATTTTTTATTGTCTATATTCTGTAATTGATATTTCATATTCTATTGCTATTATTATAGTATTATACATAAACTATATGCTATTATCAATATATTATTATTATTATATTAGTACTTATGATATTATATAATTATACTTTTCATTACTATTTAATTTGCTGTATACTGTTTGTTTATTTTATTGACTAAACTATTAATATTAGCCTACTTCTCACTTTATTTTATATTTACTATTTGCATTGCACTGTAGTTGTACCATGTATTACCATAAAGGATCCATCAGTTATCTTTGTTATTGCTAAAATCGGGTCAATGACAGAATATGCTTTTTCCACAATAAGAAAACTTTATTTAATTTAATGTGAAAATTAAATTATATCTCAGTATGGGGGCGTTCACAATTCTTATCCAAGAATGAAAAACCAAATACATGACAACCCTGAGCTTTGGCTATTCCTTATTAAAAATAAATACATTTTATAAGTCTAACTATCGAGATTTTAAATAACTAGAGATGGAACTTTTTTGTACACCACATACAAACCACTGAAATCGGTTGATAAATATATTTTTGGGGGTTTTTATACAGAAAAACCGCAGCTCACCTGTTTACTTGCATTTGATTACAGCGCAGTCTTGCCCTCCGCAAAATGGCGGACGCGTTGACGTATCGCAGCAACGTTCCAAAGCGGCCAATAGGGCGTCTATGTATTTATTATGTCTATGCTGAGTGCTGCTTTAATTTAAAATATCTTACTGACCCCATGTCTTACTGTATTATTGAATGAATAAAACTGATTCCCAATGTGTTTGAAATTATGTTCAAAAATAATTTGGCTGGGAGGTTTTAAACAAATTGCAAAAAGAAACCAAAAGCATTTTTGCTTCTACTGGAATTTGAGTTTTATTATGCTTTTTTTTCCATGAAGGCCCCAGTGGATTGAATTGTTCTTTCTTTCTCTCTGTGTGTTTAAGTGTGTCGGGGAACGAACAACAAACTGGCCCTTCTGGGAACAGTGGATGATCATTATCAGATCCTGGTAAAAATGTACAGCAACTGCACCGTGGTTCTGGAAAACCTGGAAATCACATATATGACAGAGAAACACGACTTGTCTTTTCTCAGGGTATGGTATATATATATCTGTTTACAAACACTACGTTCAGTGCTATTTTACTGTTATCTTACTGTTTGGTTATTGTAAGTCATCTATATACCAATGTTTTATTATATTTTGTATTTCATGACAGATGCCTCAACAATATTTAAATTATGCAGTATAACAACTCTTTATATAGTATTAGTGATGGATGTTAGTGAGCTTTATGTGTAATGTTTCTGATTTTTAGAGCATCCAAGAAGTTGGTGGGTATGTTCTTATTGGGCTCAACTCAGCTCCCAGCATTCCCCTTGAGAATCTGCGCATCATTCGTGGCCACTCCCTTTATGATGACAGATTTGCCTTGGTCGTCCTACTAAACTCCGACTACAGCATCGGAAAAGGCGTGAACCAGTTACCACTGACTAGCTTAACTGGTATGTGGTTATATAAAAGTGTTCTTTGTCCTAGTTTTTTTTTCTTCCAAATGAGAATAACACATGCTTCTCTAGCTGACCTGTGTGTCTTTCACACATTTGTTTTGTAGAGGGAATAACATTCATTAATCTCCATGCCTAGTGCTGAAAGTTATATTTTCATTACATAAATGCATTGTTCAAACACTGTCATTTTCCCTCCTAGAAATACTGAAGGGTGGAATAAAATTTACCAGTAACAGTTATTTATGTAATGTGGAGACCATCCAGTGGACTGATATTCTGAACATGGAGACCCAGCCTACAATCATAGAGCCGACACCAAACTTGGCTAGAGACTGTAAGTCCCTCAAGATTATTATTATTTTTTTAAAATACACGCATATTAAATGGTACTAATTAATTTTGCACGTTGATTAAGAATGTTCTACTCTACCTCCCGCAGGTGAGGAGTGTGACCTGAGCTGTCCCAATGGTTCCTGTTGGGGCCCTGGCCCTCAAAACTGCCAAACAAGTAAGTGGTCCTAAAAACTACTCGAGTAACTGAATCTGAATGTTTTTCCTACTTTCAGGCTTTTTAGTAAATTTGTGAAAACATTCTATGTAGAAGTGTTTAAAAAAACACAACAACAACAACAACAACAAAAACACAGAAACCTTTTTAAAGCTAGAGACTGGAAACACAGATACTTTACACTACTATTCAAAAGTTTGGCTCTGAAAACAGTTTATTTGAAGATTCAGTCTCTATAAACACTGCCTTTCTGATAGCCTACTCTGCTCTGATTGGTCAGATAGCTCAGTCTGTTGTGATTGGTCTACTCTGCTCTGATTGGCCAGACAGCTCAGTCTGCTGTGATTGGTCTACTCTGCTCTGACTGGGCAGATAGCTCAGTCTGTTGTGATTGGTCTACTCTGCTCTGATTGGCCAGACAGCTCAGTCTGCTGTGATTAGGGTGACCACCCGTCCCGCGTAGCGCGTGCGCGCACAGCGTTTGAAACCCAATTCATGCGTCCCGCAAATTGAGACCGTGTCACGCATAATCTATGCTTGCTAAAAAAAAGGTTGGTCGCTCTATATCCTCGAGCCCCAGGCAGCCAAACGAACATTACTTGACAGTTCAGCACGCTACTGTTGCCACACCCACCCCTCAGTTGAACTGCTAACTAGGTTGTCATCAACTTTTTCGTTGTTGTCATGACAGCGCACGCACGCGCATACCAGACACAATGGGAAGAAACTTTTAGATGCGCGCTTTCCAATTCGAAAAATGGAGAAAGAGACTGAGTCTGAGAGGCACCGCCATCATTAATTAAAAAGAGAAGGTGTGGGTACAAGAAAGACTGGGAAAATGAATATTTGTGGCTGAAAGGTGTTGAGGGGGATACCGAGAGGGCTTTTTGTGACCTTTGCAAAACGTCCTTCTCAATCGGACATGGAGGGGAATAGGCTACGATGTCAATCGTATTTTTTTTTAAATACTTTTTTTTAAAACTGTTCCTGTGGTGTTTAACTACAATTCCTGTTAATCCTATAATTTTATATTATAATTTATTTCAAGTGGTTAAATAGTAAATCGTAAGTGGAAGTGCATCTGTCAATTCATTGAATGTTCAAAATATTATGAATCTTTATTTAGAAAAAAAATACACATTGGTTGGCCTATTCATGAGCATACATCAGCGATTACACATGTTTAGGGGAATAGGGCATTATTAATACCATGTAAGGTGGTATGTGCTAGAAATGGGTAAACCACTATCAGTGAGTCTGCCCGTGGGGTGGGGGCACCGCCGTGCCAGGCAGTGTCCCCCATTGTCCCTCAGAAACATACCCCTTGTCCCCCCTTGGGCTTATTAGCAGGTGGTCACCCTAGTTGTGATTGGTCTACTCTCCTCTGATTGGTCAGATGGCCCAGTCTGTTGTGATTGGTCTACTCTCCTCTGATTGGTCAGATGGCTCAGTCTGTTGTGATTGGTCTACTCTCCTCTGATTGGTCAGATGGCCCAGTCTGTTGTGATTGGTCTACTCTGCTCTGATTGGTCAGATGGCCCAGTCTGTTGTGATTGGTCACTTACAGCTCATGTCAGAAACTTTTCTTTTTTTTTTTTTTTTGGTAATTGTAATTATTGTGAGAATATGGCTAAAACTGATACATTTATGGATGTTTTCAGTAATAAGAGGTTATGGTTATCGGTTATCTTAAACTTGGGTTATCTTGTTTCATGCTGTACTGGTTAGTAATGCACAAAATACAGTGAATTGACAGTTTTTGGATTTCTGTAAGGATTTCTGCTTTTTTGAGTAGTTTTTTTTTTTTTTAAATGCTCCTCTTTAGTTTGTTTAGTTGATCCTTGACTTATATTTCACGCCTGCCGAAGAACACTACTTGACCCCTACTTGTCTGTTAGCATCTCTGAAGTTTCTTCTCTCTCTGAATCTAGAGACTAAGGTGATCTGTGCGGAGCAGTGCTCGGGCAGGTGTAAGGGACCCACACCTATGGACTGCTGCAATGAACATTGTGCTGCTGGCTGCACTGGACCCAAACCAACCGACTGCCTGGTGAGAAACACATGTGCAGATACGTTAGATTCATTTTCCAACCATTCATTGTTTGCTCATTTATCATTTACCACATACTGTATGCTATATGTGAGCGTAAATACAGTTAGTTAATTATGTTAGGTATTTATGAACTGAACTAGTGTGAATAACAATAGCAGTATGACTCAACATGTGAGAAATTCACAGCCACTTGAATGTGTTAATAAAAACTAAAATAACTGTTTTCTATTTGAATATATATTAAAATGCATTTTATTCCTGTGATCAAAGCTGACTTTTCGGCATCATTTCTTCAGTCTTCAGTGTCACATGATCCTTCAGAAGTCATTCAAATATGATGATTTGCTGCTCAAGAAACATTTCTTGTTATTATCAATGTTGAAAACAGTTGCTATACTGCTGCTATATATATATTTTTTTATAAACCGTGATATTTTTGATGAATAGATATTTAAAGGAGCAGCATTTTTTTTTAAATAGAAATCTATAGAAATCTTTGGTACAGTCCTGTTTCGCATGTACATACTATGTACTTCTTATAGCAATAACTATAACTGGGTTTAACTATAGGTTCTAACCTTGAACCTTCCCCTAAACCTAACCTTAACCCATGTAGTTACCTTAAATTACCAGTACTTTCTTGGGGAAGTACACTGCCAGTACACATACTGTAAAATATAGTGCAACCACATCTTTTGTAACATTTTAAATCTTGTTACTATCACTTTTGATAAAAAGCATCCTTGCTGAATAATCAAAATATTAATTTTTTTGTTAAAAACTTTTGCACTATAGTGTACTATATACATTTGTTACAGTGAAACATTCATTACCAATGAAGTGCACAGCTGCAGTAAATGTAACCTCAAGGGCAATGAAGATGATTTCGGACTAGTTGCCTCATGGGAAATGCTGTTTGTTTTCTGCAGGCCTGTAAGGACTTCCAGGATGAAGGGACATGCAAGGACGCATGTCCACCGCTCATGCTTTACGACCCTAACACCCACCAGCTCGCTCTCAACCCCGACGGGAAGTACAGCTTTGGGGCAACTTGTATCAAGAAATGCCCACGTAAGGCCAGGCTGAGACACGAATCTTCGAAACCTGCTATTTATTTTTTTTATTTTTTTTCACTTGAAACACACAATCAGATTCTAATTATATCTTTCATGCAAATTCAAAGCTGTTAGGTCTTGTATTCTTGCATTCTGGAGATTAATGTTTTAGGTGTTCAGGGTTAAAATCTAAACAACACAATCCAGGTAAAGAGAATCACTCTGGTGTGGATCGTGAGCCTGCAACTCAAACTCTGGTTTCTGAATAACATCTCAGAAAGCAGGATAACTATGACAGAATGATTTGACGCATTAGGATTGTGTTGCTGGTCGGTTGTGGTTAACGTCTCTGGAATGACTGATGGTTTGATGTTTTTCTCAGGTAACTATGTCGCGACAGACCATGGGGCATGTGTGAGAACATGCAGCCCTGGCACCTATGAGGTGGATGAGGGTGGAGTTCGGAAATGTAAGAAGTGTGATGGCCTGTGTCCAAAAGGTACAGTTGAGACTGCCGGTCAGGTCGGCAACAAGATGTTTTTTTTTTTAAGTGGAAAGATTGTTTGTCTGTTTGTTTTCTCTCTCTATTTTTTCTAGTTTGACAAACACATTAGTCTTGTTTTAGTTGCATTTACAACTGTATTCTAATATAATTTAAAAGATATAATTAAAACTATGTAGAAGGCATAAAAACGACAATCCATTGCAGTGTCTGTTAGTGATCTGTCCTTCCATAGTATTGCACGTCAACTATTGTAACTAAGCTTTTCCAACAACACAGACAACATATAGCCATGATATGTTGTATTTCAATAAAATAAAATAAAAAAACACACACTTATGTGTGTGTGTGTGTACACTATTGTTCAAAGGTTTGGGGTTCTTTTAAACCAGTTCACCAGACCGAGCCAGTAATCAGAGATGAGCTCCTGTCCACTCTCTCCCATACACTCACAGAGGCGTCTCATCTCAGAGGGACATCTCTCTTCTTCACTGCACTGGCACTTGGGTCCTAGTTAATACAACAATAATGAATACATTATTTGTGTTGGTAAATTCACTCCAACCCTGTAATGCCATCATTACTGTGGGTCTGTATTAGTTTATCTTTATTATTCATTATAATATAATAATAGTAATAACAATTGAGACTATTTAGAAAAAAAAAAACGGTCTAATTAACAAACAAAAAAAAAACACCCAGATAATCAAGATAACTGAAAATCAAACTACTCAATTGATTAATATTGTACCTTTTAACTTTGTAACCACTTTACCCCTCCTGTATCAGCTCCATCAACAAGTTATTGATGCGTTGACCAGTTGCTCCTCTTGGCACTGAAGAGCTCGAGGAGCTTTGGGCTGTGCTTGTCCAGCTGTGACATAAACGTCCAGGGGAACCGCAGTTCATCTCCAGAACTCCTCGTTCACCTGTAGGACAGCAAATGTTTGACTGTTATTTAAGGGGGTTTAAAGATTAGCAACATCTGAACTTTATGCAAAGCAAAAAAAGTGAATCTACTATCTCATGTCCAAGTCACAATTTCCAAAAAGTTCTCAGAAGTGAGTAGTGTCAGGAAAAACTGAATGATAAGTCACTTAACTGGAATGGTTGGAAGAGGGCAGGCCATCTTTCCTTAAATTCTGCCACACCAGGAGACTTGGCAACACTTCCTTCAATGGCACATTAATCTCCAGCCGACGGTAATCACTCAGCTAGCTGTGGCTTCGTGTGTGTCCGTGCGTCTGTGTGTCCGTGAGTCCACTGCCAAACTCTGTCGAAGCCAAGACAATGCTTTTGAAGAAGTTACAAACACCTCTGAAACACTGAACTATCACACAAAGACAGCATTACTTATTCAACGCACACACACGTAGATTTATATAGTACGAGCTCAAGTTAACAAATTGTTTGAGATAGAGCACATTCGAAGTTGGCGGTCACAAAAGTTTGTAGGAAACAGAGCGATACTTTTGCAGATTGCGCAACACAAACACGTTAATTAGGGTAAAATCTAACTTTTAACAATACAAAGAGTTACTCACATGAGGTACGTGAAGTATAAATTATTCGGCTCTGTGGAAAACCCTGTTGGAATAAACTTCTGGAAGCTGGAACAGACGAGAGTGAAGGATTTGCCCGGGCTTGTTCTTCCGTTGCTGCAGGCGTGGGTCGGTCACGTCTTTTACGTCTGACACCTCTGATATAAACTTTAAAATGAGCTTTGTAAAATCAATTTATGGTGAAGTCCAATTAAATTAATTTTATTAAAGAAAATATTAAGTTATTAATTAACTTAATTAACGCAAGTATGCCGCGATGACGTCATAAATATGCTCATTGACGTATGACGTCATCTAGCGACATTTAGCGACTTTTAGGGGAGGCGTTAGCTACTTTCCTTTGAAAATAGTTGGCAACACTGTGTTTCACTGATTTCTGTCTCTTCAGCGAAGCTCTCCGCATCGCTGGACTCTGAGGAAGCCGCCGCCGTCGAATCAAGCGACCAGCACGCCGAGGATTCAGCCTGAGGAAGCCAGCCGTCTTCGCCGCCTTCAGCCATCCCTGCCTGCTTCGCTATCCGGCGATTATATCCTTTACTTGCTCTGTGTTTTTTGTGTGTTTGTGTGCTTGCCCCGCGACACACTTCATCTAAAAGAGCTCAAGGCGTTTGTTGCAAAATGCCTCGCAAAAAGTGTAACGTACACCTCTGTTTCACAGCAGAGAAGAACTGCTTCACTCGGAGTGAAATCTCATTACATCAAGTACATGATACGACATGATACAAACCTGTGCCTGTATCAAATCAAATATATCAGTCATGATACAAACCTATGCCTGTATCAAATCAAATATATCAGTCATGATACAAACCTATGCCTGTATCAAATCAAATATATCAGTCATGAAACAAACCTGTGCCTGTATCAAATCAAATATATCAGTCATGATACAAACCTGTGCCTGTATCAAATCAAATATATCAGTCATGAAACAAACCTATGCCTGTATCAAATCAAATATATCAGTCATGATACAAACCTGTGCCTGTATCAAATCAAATATATCAGTCATGATACAAACCTGTGCCTGTATCAAATCAAATATATCAGTCATGATACAAACCTGTGCCTGTATCAAATCAAATATATAAGTCATGAAACAAACCTGTGCCTGTATCAAATCAAATATATCAGTCATGATACAAACCTATGCCTGTATCAAATCAAATATATCAGTCATGATACAAACCTGTGCCTGTATCAAATCAAATATATAAGTCATGAAACAAACCTATGCCTGTATCAAATCAAATATATCAGTCATGATACAAACCTGTGCCTGTATCAAATCAAATATATCAGTCATGATACAAACCTGTGCCTGTATCAAATCAAATATATCAGTCATGATACAAACCTATGCCTGTATCAAATCAAATATATTAATGTGTTTCAAGTGTTTTTCTCTTTTTACTTCATGATTTCTTGACATTTCTGAAAAAGATTTGTGATTTTTTTATTGCTCTCTGAGTATTGTATCATGATGATTTTCTCTATGATTCTGTACCATTGTTGCAGAAAAAAATGTTTTGGGGCTGTAGGATTACAAATTTAAGAATATGTTTTAGATCTGCTGATCCTACTTCCTTACATAACATCACATAAAAAAACTAAGGTGAACTATGCTGTATTGGGCATTCAAGGTGAGCATGAGGGCATCCATTTACTGATGAGATTTAACAGTTTCCTGTGAAGGGGTTTTGTTAGTCTTTGATCTTTCTACTAAGAGTTGAACTGTGTGAATGTTACCTAGTCTTAGTTCTCGTGACCATTTGGTGTTTATACAATTTGGGGGCTACCATTATCTCAGTTGGGGGTAATTGCCTCTATTGTCTTTAGAAAAAGATTTAGTAGTCTTCCCTAAGGCTGTGTGTAAGGTCAGCACCTTTAACCCTCTGAGGTCGACAAACGCGCCCGCGCGTTTTGCTGGATTTTTTTCAGTTCAGTTCAAAAGAAATTAATTTTGCTCTGTTGACTTTGATATTACAAGCAAGTTTCATACATCAATCGATTCTGTTAAATGTGTATTATTTTTGTGTATACTCACAATAAAAACAAAGTGTTGTGCTTTTTGCCAAATAAAGAAAAATAAACGTGATGCGAGTTCTGCCTTCTCTCTGTCAGTGAAGACCATTCTGAAACGCGTCCGAAAATGAACAATAACTCAACGAATACTGAGTCAAACAGGCATACAGACACACAGGCATGAAGCTTGAATTCTCTTCTTTAAAATGAGGTAATTTATATAAAAAACAAATATTCTCATCTTGTGAAATCTGTATTAAAAGAGCGATTCCAGTCGAGCTAATTAGAGCTCATTCAAAGGTAATGTGACTCCGCCCACGGAGAGCGCGTGCTATTCAAACGCAAATTACTGAGGCAAACCTGTGAACGCCCCCATATCAGCTCGAGAAAACACAAGTTTAATCATATCATTGTAGCCTACGTGTTTACACCATCTGGCAGCGCTGTGAGGAATAATAATAACGGAAAATCTACCTCAGAGTGCGGGTATTGCAGGAGAGAGGATCCGAATATGTAGTAAGTTTTTTTTCCTTCTCAAGTTAATCGCGTTTCTGTGAATGAATGAACGGCAGCCGCAGAGATGCGCGCTGTTTATCACAGCTCGCAAAAAGACAGTTTAAATTTAAATTGCGTCTCTGTGTGAATGAATGATGATGTTTTAGCAAACTGTATTGCTATACTGAGATGAGTAAACTGAAAATTAACATTTATATGCCCTAATATTTCATAAAAACAACGTTACAGTCAGGCGTTTCTGTTTGTGAATGAATGTTTCGGTTTTAGCAAACTGTATTGCTATACTGAGTAAAAATCGACTGAAATGTTGAAATAAAATGTATTTGTATAAGCAACGTATTAAACTGCAAATTAACATTTATATTTCTTATAATAAAAACGAAAGACCTATGTTACAGACATATGAAAGACAACATTTCGTTGATTAGTTTTGGATAGATTATACATTTTTACTGTAAAATATCTGCCAACTCAAATAAGCCAATATTTGTTTGCCAATATTTGCTCATGTTAAATATAGTATGTTTTGTCAAAAATAAAGTAATCAAATAATCAATCAAATCCTTAACTTTGAAATATGTATGATAAAATGTATACTTTAGTTTTTACAAAGAAAGATTACACTTGAATTGTTGTTGTAATTGTAACCTTTTTAATAAAAAAATATATTTACAAGGTAGATGTAAACAAACTATTAAAAGGTAATAAGGTAATAAGCCTTTTCTTTAAATAATTTTTATTGTGTTTTATTAGTGACAAATTTGGGGAGAGGATAAATATTCCAAAACTGAAAATACAGTATGAGAATTAACTGCACAATTACTAGACATGTTTTCCTTGGATATTATAGGCCAAATTGCAAGCACACTATGTGGAAAAATAAAAAATAATTGAGATGCTTCCAACTGTTGCTCTTGCATTCTTGTGGCTCAGTGACTCACCTGAATGAAAGGGTCATTAAGTATGCAGGCCCCATTGTCTCCTAAGGTGTGAACCACTAAATATGCATGATCGTTGACGCCCACTCCGCATATTGCCTTTCCAAACAGAAAGTGCTTTGCAAAATTCAAATCAATGTATTGTGTTATGTGAATGATAAGGGCAGGATGATTTTCACATCATTTTGAAGAAAAAACACTAGGCAATGACATCTATTAGACAAAAGTCTTATTGGCACATATTTAGTATGTGTTTTATGGCCTTATTTCAGAAACTTTAGTTTTTAGTTTTTTCAATAACCACGCATAAACATTATTCTCTCAAAAATGCAGACATGTACATTCTTGTTGCTCACATATTATGGTAGCCCTGTTTGTGCTAAATAGTGTGTAATTTTTTTTTGCCATTAATATGTTTATAAGCAACTGAAAAAAGCACAAATGTCAGGGCATGTCAGAACATCTCAAGGACCCCAAAAACCCCTCAGACCTCAGAGGGTTAAGGACAGCCCACTGAATTGCCTATAAGATACCATGTAAAGTTACATTAGTTAGAGATTGTTGGACGAACCGCAGCCACGCTCAATAAAGAAGAACTTCTGTTTGAACGCGATCCCAACGTCTCCTGGTCTGCTTTGAAGAAGGAAAAAGTTCCCAACAGGGCGGGGGAGGGAAAATGATCAATAAATCAATAAAATGTTCCCAAATGAGCCAAGAAATTATGTGGAATAATTGTTATCATATGCCATCAAAATGTTTTGCAGAGGGTTAATATATATTAATGTCTTTAAATCAATAGTTTCCTCATCAGTTGTTAAATAAGTGCAATGTAAATATTAATAATGACTGAATCAATAATATGTATGATTCTGTCAATAGACTCTTCAGAAATGTGTGTAAAATAGCTTAGCATTTCTCAACATGAGCAAGTTGTTTGATAATGTGTTTGTGACTGATCTACAGTCTTCAGGATAATGATTTAAATAGAGAGAGTCACTTTGCATTGTCAGCACATGCTTCAGTGCTCTGAGAGTGTTTATAGTGCTGTGAGTTTAACACTTCATGACTGAGAGCAGAACACAATCTTCATCATCACACAAGACTAAACTACAGCAATGAACACAATCAACATCTTCATCTGGACCATTGCACTGTTTATTCAAGGTTTGTTTAATACAGCTTTTATAATGATTATTAACTATCTTAAAATGTGAAATGTATATACAGTATTTATCATATATTGTATATCATCATATATATTATTTTAATTTTTGTTTGTGTTTTCTTTCAGAGTGTAGAGGACAGATCACTGTAACTCAGAGTCCATCAATACCAGCAGTTCAACCAGGAGAAGAAGTCAGAATAAACTGTAAAACCAGCAGTGATGTGTATGTGCATGTGAATTTGTGGAGTGGTAATCAATATTACTTAGCCTGGTATCAGCAGAAACCTGGAGAAGCTCCTAAACTCCTCATATATAAAGCAACAACCCGTTATACTGGAACTCCATCTAGATTCAGTGGCAGTGGATCTGGCAGTGATTTTACTCTGACCATCAGTGGAGTCCAGACTGAAGATACAGGAGATTATTACTGTCAGAGTGAACACAGTGGTCCAGTATGGTTCACACAGTGATAAAGAGTCGTACAAAAACCTCTGTCAGTCAGACGTCACAGTGACTGCACTGATACAGCTGAGAGAAACTGCAGCTGCTGATGGAGGATCACAAACTACACAATATCAATGTTTAGTTCAAAGTTTCTAAAGACCTTAAAGGTAAATATGATATAAGATGTTCTTTATGCTAAAATACATTAACCCAGTTTATTGTTCATTGACTAATATTAGTTTGTCACTCATGTGTGTCTCTCCCTCAAATGCAGGGCCGGCTCAGGCTCCGCTGGTTCCCGCTGATTTTAGATAGATCATTCATATCAGTTACAACTTACTATAATATAACATGAATAGTTATCAACGTTAACATATACATAAGGTAAATAAATGGTGACCAACAAATCTGGAAAAAAAAGAATCACACAAGAATTAAACTACAAATCGACAAAAAGTGCAAAAACTCTATTACATGATACAGTCCAGCACACTCGAGCTCTTAGTCTCAAAGTCATCAATGACTGAATCAAAAGCAAGTTGTGAGCCCCATGATGACTGATGCTGATCTCTGCAGGTCCACTTAGACGCTCTCGGCTCATGGTAGACCTCATGTGTGTTTTAATCAGCTTGATCTTTGAGAAGCTCCTCTCCGCAGCCGCTACAGTCACTGATACTCTCAGTGCACACACACATGTTTGAGCAGATTTCTTGCAGTCGCTTTTCATGATGAAACTCAGGAATCTCCATGGTGGTCATGTTGGCTGATGGTAGGTCAGGGAAACTTCTCATTTCTAGGGCGAGTTGTTTTCATCTATGTCTGATTGTCCACCATTACTTAAAGTGCCGCTTAGTGTCTCACACACTGCTGCATCAGTTCTTCATTTTTCATCTTCGGGAAGTTGACAAGAACAGCAAACTTCTCCTTGACCTCTGCCAAGGTCTTGAACCTCTCCTCCAGTGACACAATGGCCACATCCACCACTACATTACACATGTTCTCCATCCTCTTCAGTGCATCACTGATGGGCTCATCTGGACATTCATATGAGAACTGTCTACGTGTTGATCACAGCCTCTTCTCTTTGAGAACAGCATCCACTTTCATTTCTTCACACAACTCTCTTGCTAAAGCTGGAGCTGAAGCAAAGCCTTTACCGCGGTAGTCAGTCAAGAAAGTTAGTTAATATCAATATACTGTGGTAGCCAGAAGGAAACATGGCCTCTCACAACACAGCACAATCACCTGCAGCTCCATGGAGAGCACCATCAGAGGAAGACACAAGGTCAGGACTGCACAGTGAGATTCAGGACCAAGGATAGCGCCAACACAGGTGTGCACAATTTCCCCCTCTGGCAGGGAGCCTCAGCTGCAGGCTGTTGGGCCAATTAGCAGCTACAAAAAAAGAGAGCTAAGCAGCCACAGTAGGAGAAGAACAGAGGAGGTGAGCAGATACTGAGTGCTGGATGTTATACCGCCCAAACATCAGAGCAGATTTGACCCACTCACGTTCTGGAGGATAGAGGCCTAGGGGAGGACGTGAGTAGCCTGAACTAGTGGTGGGCAGATCGAGGCTTCGTGAAGCAATGAAACAGTTGAACCAAATGTGCCATATTGTTTCGAGGCTTCGAATCAATCCGACACCCGTCTCAACGGTGACACCTAGTGGTCACTTGCAGGTGTTGCTCTGAAACAACCTTGACGAGCCATTAAAAAAATGTGTTGTTTTTTTATTATTGTATTTTTCTAATATGTGAAGCTTGTAACCTATAGGCTCCTCACTGTGAATAACGTTATTTTGGTCCTGCAAAATTAATATTAATAAAAGAAATCAAGCCACAATGTCTCACTTTTTTAGAGATATTTATTCAAAAATATTAATTTCTCTGCTGTGGAAGGACTTGGCCTACTTCTTTTTTTACAGATAATTTCTCCAGCCTTTGAAAAAATCCTCTCACAAGGGACACTTGTTGCTGGCATGCAAATATATTTTTTAGCTAGGACATACAAATGAGGAAAGATTACTGCTCTCTCTTTCCAGTGGGTCAGTTTATGCTCAGTGTGCAGAGAAAAATGTAATGGAATGTAGAACTACAACAAATAGGAAAACCAAAATGAATGGGTACTCATATGTAGACCTATAAAATGTATATTCACACAATATTATATTATATTATATTCACATTGAAGCTATTTTTAACATGATTGGCAGTGATTGGGACATTAGGTTGTAGGGCATAGGGCTATGGACTTTCTAAACAGTGTCCCAAAAGTTTGTAATTATATTTAAATTATAATTATATTTCAAACGCATACCTTGCTTAGATGGCCCAGCAGTGTCAGTGGCAGACCTAGGAACAGGGGGAATGCTACCATCCTCTGCACCCTGCAAAATGGCAGGATGAGTGCTCCTCAAATGGTGCATCATGAATGGTGTATTGTTGCAGTAGGCTAGCTGCCGATCACAATACACACATCTCACTTTATTTGGGGTTTCTAAACGGAAATGCTCCCACACCACAGATGTATGGCATCTCTTCAGGGGAGCCTCCATTTTATCTATCTATGTATCTATCTATATGAATCTATAATCTATCTATGTATCTAGATATGTATCTATATATAATCTATCTATATTTATATCTATGTATCTATTAATGTGTCACTATATGTATACTCTGTCTGTCTCTAGCCTATCAGTCAATGTGTTGTGCAAATTTAAATGTAAGCCTAAATAGCCTATAACTAATCAAATCGCACTATGTCACAATATCACCAAAAATCCGCTATCTCAAAATCAAACTCCTCTCACAAAAACCCACGAGGTCAATATGCGTTGATTTCACTTTTATACAGATGTGTGATTGTGGGGTCTGTTCCCGACCGTGTCAATCAAACGCTGATTCGGCAGACCACACCTGATGAAACACTTAGTGAAACACTTCGAGGCTTCGTTTGGCCATAGTCACGTGACATGGGTGTTTTGAATCACGCTTCGGATCAGTGTTTCGAAGCATCTGCGCTTCGGGATCTCGCAAAGCTTCGGAACGACTGTTTCGCGTCAGCCATCCCTAGCCTGAACAACATTTGCTAACCCTACATCTCTTCTGCCTCCCTTCCAGATATAAACTTGATGTCACAAGGAGCTACCTAAGAAAGAAGGAAAACCTGAGTTACAGTTTTCTCCCACTCCCCTCTCCCACACTTTATGAAGAATAACAATTATGATTTGTTGCACTGAAACTCTGCCTAGTGAATTGTTTTGAGTAAAACTCTCCAAGTCTCGTCTGTGAAGGTTACAATACTCAATATTAAGGCTCTGCTGGCATTTCTTTTACCTCCAGTAGGGCTTCTCTCACTTGTAAGGCTTGGTATTTAATGGCTTCTTCTCGGTTTCCACGGCTCTCCCACCTGGTCTCTGAACATGACTTTACTGAGATCTTGACATTGCTTTTAAAGACAGACCATCTCTGGGTGGATGATGAGAACAGGGTGAATATTTTCTGTAGGAAGACATCTTTGGATCTTCATGCAGCATCAGCTACAACCACACACAATGCTATGGGGTTTATTGCCAGCAGTCTAGCCTGAATATATTTCCTTTTGCCCCTCATTATTGCCCTGTTGTCATCATTAATGTTAAGTTGTGTTTGTAGTGCTCACGCTGAGTAGCACAAATTGTACTACTATTTAAACAGTGTTATTTCTTATATGTTAGGTTGACTATTTTATTTTAATAATGAACAGGCTGTGATGTCAAGTTTGCAATGCTGGAATATGTTGTGTGCGCGCGAGACGCCGGCGCGATCAAACAGAGGAAACATAAAAAAGTTATCCGTCATTATCCGAGAGCGATTCGAGAGTAGCCGGAGAACTCAGCCAGCGCAGCTTCTCAAGAGCGGCTGCACAAGCTCTGATGACGACACAGCTGTTCCACGATTGGCCGGATTCACTGCATGACAACGATCATGTGTTTCAACTGATTTGGGTTCCTGCTCATATTGGCATTGTGGGTAATGAAAGAGTAGACAAATTAGCCAAACAAGCTGTTAAAAAAGAGAATATTAAAGCAAATATTAAGTTGTCAAAATCTGAAGGAAAGAGTATAATAGGAAAGAAGCCATTAGAGAATGGCAACATCAGTGGGACAGGGAAACTAAAGGGGGACATGTGTATGCTATTCAAAATAAAGGTGGGGCTGTGAAGAAAAGGGGAACGAATAGAAAAGAAGAAATAGTTATGAGCAGATTAAGGATAGGTCACAGTAATTTGAATGACACACTACACATTATAAGGAAGCATCCAACTGTTTTTTGTAGCTATTGTCAGGTTGCAGAAAATATGAAGAACAGCGGAAAAAGATGATGGAAGAATTGAAAGGAAATATTGGAAAGTGGGGAGAATGAACAAAGCAGAGAAAGTTTTTTAATTTTTTTTATCAAGAACAGGTCTGATGAGAAGGATATGATGTAAATGGACACGACAGGAAAATAAATCTGGAAGATGGCAGTAGTGCAACTCTAATGGATGCAAGCTACCGTTAAACCTTAAAGAAGAAAAAGAAGAAGATGTGTCTTGGTCTTGTATTTTGTTTGCTTGTTTGGGTAACCGTTGTCGGTGAGTTTTATGTTTCTTGTTTACATTCTTAAAATGATGTGGGCAAGTGATATCCGTCAGCTGTCCCAAAACACAAGCGAAAGTGTTGTATTGCAGCACACAGCTCATTTATAGTGAAGGCACGATGTCCTTTTAATTTGATCATGTAACCCAGACTAATTTAGGATTATAACATATATTAATATAAATTAATGAGGTTCACAAAAAGTAAATAATTAAAGATTGGTGATGTTAACAAATACTTTTCATAGAATAAATTGTGTGGAAAAAATAATTTGTAATACTTAAAAGAGTTATTGGTTCAGCCAATCAGAATTCTGTTGATAGGCTCTGCCCACTCGCTGACTGAGGAGATTGCGCAAGACGGAGAATGGAGAAGGCAGAGAGAAATTCGCTAAGTTTAGTGATCAAGAAAATAACTGAGTAAAACTTTGAAAACAGTCTTTAACTCTCTTCAAATTAGTTAAAAGAGGAAGATATTGAGTGGATTCTATAGTCATTTTACTCCTGTGACGATCGATGGGTTAATTACATCGTTGTGTTGCTGGAAAGTGAATATCTGGATGTGCTGAGTTCATTTATGTATGCAGAACTTAATGTTTAAATAAGAAAAACAACACTACTTTTGTGAGAAAAATTGAAGTTTATTTCATTTGTTATGTCCAAATATATGATTTATGTTGTATTTTTTGAAGTTATTATACAATGTCATAGCGCTGAGTGAGTTCAGTTGTTCCAGAACCCGTCTACGGAGAGCCTTGGCACTTCCTATTAGCCCCATTGTATCGATCTTGGTTGCAGTTCCATTAGAATTCCACTGGAGGTGATCGCGGGCGAGTGCAGACTGAATGGGAGTCTATGGGGCTAGACGGCTAAATGTGTCTCTTTCACCCGATTGCCGTTGAGAAATCTCAGATTTGATTGTAGGTTTTGCAAGTTCAACATGGGTTATAGGTCGAAAGTTGAATGAACGAGTACTTATGTCCTTTCGATTTCTTACAGGTTGAGTTAGCATAACACGCTAGCATTCTGCTAATGAACGCTGATTGGTCAGTGAAGGACAGGTAGAACAGGTACTGTGGGTCAAGCTGGCGTTAGGTAGTAACGACGAGACCAGACAAGTGTGGTCTTCTTCTTCTTCTTCTTCTTCTTCTTGGTTGTTTATGGTGGTTACCATACAACTTTTAGGTGCATTACCGCCACCTGCTAGTTAGGAGTGTGAGTCAAGATGGCATCACCCATCATACTATTCCTTTTTATATACATATATATTATTTTATTTTATTCTGTATTTTTATTCAGACATTGTATAAGAAATCTAACACTATCTTCATATGATTTATTTTGTAGGATCGTTGTAAGCTCTAAATTCATCTTAATTTTCTTGAGGTTGTAAATTAACATTTTCCTTTCATTACTATAAGTAGGACCTATTCATATAACATACCCTACAGTTTTCATTTGAGTACAATTTTCACACTTTCCTGTCTCATGTTTCCCTATTGTCTTCAGTGTACTATTAAGTGCAGTATGCCCAAATCCAGACGTGTAAAGAGCACCTAAAAACCATACTTGAGTAAAAGTACAGATACCTTACAGTAAAAATTACTCCATTACAAGTTACAAATCACCAATTCCAAAACAACTTGAGTAAAGTTTTAATGTATCAGATTTTAAAAGTACTTGAGTATTTTACTCATAATGAACGTAGGCTCAAATATGCACTTTAGTCCTCAACACCAAGAGCTATGTCAGTGAAAAACAAGAAACAGTTTATTTATGAGGTTTTATTTCCTGAAAGAGAAATTAAATTGAACACCTCAATATTTCATTAAATCAAGATCAACACAACAGCTTCTTAAACATGGCAGCACAAAACACGGATCAAACAAGTCAGTCTCAGTTAAACTCAAGTGTTCAAAAAAGACATAACACAATTTTTTCTAAAAGGACTTTACAGTTCAACGGACAAATACAACAAAAGTAAAATCAGATATTCAGAGCTGACTTTGATTTGATGGACCTCTCAGTCTCAGAGGGCAGTATTTGTATTCAACTTCAATAAAAGTTGGTTCTCAAAGCTCTTGGAATTTATTCCAGCTGTTTTTGGACTGAACATGAGGCCAGCAGTGCTAAACAGGCACTCACCGGCAGCAGACGCAGGGCAGTGTTGAGCCTTAATGACATCTTCAGTAGAGGTGGAAGGTTTTCAGGACACCCATGTCGTCGCCAGCACAGGTCAGATAGCCATCGAGCAGTGTTGGGCCTTGTTGTGACTGGGAGGACTTCAGTGGCTTGAAGAAATCCTCTTCCTCTGGTGAAGTGGCATCACTTGTAACTTGTATGTCACTGCTCTTCTTTTAGTTTAATATGCATATGTCAGCAAACCGAGTTTGAGGATGGCAGCATCAGTTGTCCAATAAGTTTTAAACTTTGGGAGCAGGATTGCGGCTGTAATCAGCTCAGGATCATTCAGCATGTCCCCGAAGCGCTTGATCACACTCGTGAGGATTGCATCTACCAGACTCTTGCAGAGTTTCATGGATATCTTGGCTCGTATTAGCTTGGAAACCATGATGTTGAGTGTTGGTACAAGCCAGCCCATGTGAACATTGGTTTCTCCTTGCAAGATATTAATCGCTTTGGTGAAAAAAACTATGGATTTCATATTGTTTGCAGGTACAGTAGAACTGAAACATGACAAGTAATGCAGTTTTCATAATGCCATCAACTGTTAGTGTTTTGACAGTCATTGCGCTATTTTTGACTGTATGTTCATGTTGGATAGAAAACTAGTGCTAGAGTTTTGACAGAATTATTCAATTTTGATTTGAGTTTGCTGTATTTTGATAGTTAGTATATAATATAATATATGTAATTTTATGCTTACACATATTCGCATTCGCTCAGGATTCTGTTGGTGATAGCCTACTGTAACCGAATACCGAAATCTGGAAGTCCTTACTCTGAAATTTGAGCAGTGTTGATAGTATACGTTAGTCTGTGTGCCGAGGTAAAGTTAGCTAGTAGCTACACTATTTGTTCAGATACTTTGCTCAAAACAAGTCGGAGTTATGTAGGGCCCTATGAATTCCGTTTTAGTTTTCCAAATTTCGTTTTTATTGTTTACAATTGTGACAGGCGCCCGCGCATTTTACTGAGAGAACGAGCAGAGAGAGAGAGAGAGAGACCCTCCTCCGGCCGCGCGCGCGCACTCTCACAGTCTTCAAACTGTCTTGCTCTCCCTCCCTCCCTCGCGCATATTAACGTTAATAAAATTTGATATTACCATCAAAATCAATAGAGAATTGACACGATGGTAATAGGTCGGAAGACCGAAGTAGATCGGAGGAGAACAAAAAAGTGTTGGCTGATTTTTATTGACAGATTGTCACACTCTACAGCCAATGATATCATCAACAGTGTGTGCGCGCCTGTCCAATGACAGTGTAGTGACCATACATTTCAACTGAATTGAAGTGATAAGTACACAGGTTGATTTCTAAGAAAATGTATGCTTTACATTGTATTAGAAAGGACATGGTAATACAGTTCATTTAAATGTTTTGAAAGGGAAATATATTAAAAGATGAATGTTACATGTATGTTTAAAAGAGTAATCAACTTCAAATAAAATCAAAAGGGCTCAACTTAACTCTTGCAGAGATCAACTTAATTATTAAGTTCATGTTACTTAGAAATGTGTTTTATTGTGGCCAAAAAACTGCTTCACCTAACTTAAAACATTATGTTGGATCAACTTAATTACTTGCATTCATGTTGAAAATTATTAAGTTCATGTTACTTAGAAATGCGTTTTATTGTGGCCAAAAAAAAGTAATTCACCGTACTCAAAACATCGCTTTGAATTAATGTAATTCTGCCAGCAGTCTTAACATAAAAATTCTAGTGGAAAACGTTAACATATTTTTTTTTTTTGTTGACCCAATGTTTTATTTTTTAGAGTGTATATGTAGAAAAGGGTTTTTAGCATTTTGAAATGTAGAGTTTGTATTTATTTTACAAAATGTGGTTTAGGCCAGAAAATGAACTATTTGGCCAATTGTGTGATGTGTGTGTGTTGCTGTGTGAAGAGTTTAGAAAAGCACTGTAAAGTATATTCCTGCGTACAATACCAGTGTTACCATTCTACTGAAGAGTTCAGATACTCAGAATTAGGAACAAATCTATTATCTTTATAAATCAATATTTTAAAACAATGTAAGTTTATAAGGCGGTATGTAAAACTATGTGAAAATAATAATTAATAGGCTACTCAATCAAAAGACTAAACACTACAAACTACAAGTCAAGTGTACTTAGAATACTTAATTATACTTTAAGTATATCTCGATCAAAAGATTAAATACTTGTATAGTCCAAATACTAGGGGTGTAACGATTCGTTTTAACAACGATTCGATTCGTATCGCGATTCGTGGTTGTCGATACGATTCAAGGACGATATTGGTTCATTTAGAACGATACGATCCGAAACGATTCAGTGACTTGAAATCGATTCAGTGACTTTTTAGCCAAAAATTATTTTGAACTCAGACTGAACAGACTGAATCGAGTAACGTTTAACGCCTTTATCATTAAAAGTGCTAAGAAAAAACATCCACATAAAGTCTGACGTGCTTAAATCCAATGCGTTATTTCCTAGTATCTATACAATCGATTCATTACCTTTTAAAACGATATTAGATCGATATATGTCGTCCGGAAGGCCAACTTGCCGAGCACAGATCGATGTAGTTGGATCATAGGAATATAAATTGATACATCGATGTAGTTGATGAATCGATACACCCCTACCAAATACTCTTGACTTTTCTGTCAGTGTAAGTCAAGTATACTTAAGAACAATTTTAAGTGTATTTCTGAGAAGTACATAACAATTAGACTTAAAGTATACTTGGTTATTTTTAGTTTAAAAGAAGTATATTAATATCACAGTTGAATAAACTTTTTTCATAAGGGTATTTTCATCATTCTCTTTTCAGCAGAAGTGAAAGTGTTCCAGTCCAGATCATGTAACCAATCAAAGAGTGAGACTGAAAACCCCATTTGCATTGTCAGGGTGGAGTGATTGTGATCCTCTCAGAATAGAGCAGCTCTGTCTCCAGAGACCATGTTCAAACCCCAAGAGCTTTATTTGACATTTACTGCTACATCAACCTTCTGAAAAGCACCTGCATCTTCATCTGTTAGTTGAATGATGTTGTCAGACACAAAGTGAACTTGTTGAGAAGCTTTATTGAATGTTGCAGCAAACACAGCAGATTGAAAGATCACACACACACACACACACACACACACACACACACACACACACACACACACACACACACACACACACACACACACACACACACACACACACACACACACACACACACACACACACACACTCTTTCAGTATTGAGTTGTAAATCACTACAGCTGCAGCACTAGACTCATGTGAATCCTGCCTGACACAGGACACTCAGATACGGCTCATCTTCAGGAGAGAAACATCAGCACTCAGAGCTCTTGTGGAACGAGACCTCATGAGGAGCTCCATCATGTGTTACTCTGCAGACGTACAGCTCTCCCTCTTCCCAGCGTGCTTTGCTGAGGGTCAGGACGCTACTGCGGCTGTAGCGGCCGTCCTGCTGGCTCTCTGCGCTGGTCAGAACCCCCTCGGTGACCTCTGACCCGTCCAGTGTCCAGCTCACCAGCGCCCCCTGTGGAGAGTAAGAGCTGAGCAGGCAGAGCAGTGCGGCTGAGTCTCCAGAGATCTGCAGAGAAGAGGGCGGCAGCAGAGACACTGAGGGCTTCACTGTGGGACCAGCTGCAGGAGACAAACACAACACATTCACACACACACACACACACACACACACACACACACACACACACACACACACACACAACACACTGCACTGCACATTCACAGCATAGGAATAATGCTGCTCTAGTTTTAGATTAAATCATTATACAACAATATCAGTAACACTTTATTTAAAGCTTTCATGCATATTGCTTTATACAAATATTTTTATCGCATTAATTATGCACTGCTATATACATTAAAATGCATGTATGATCTAATCAATAAGTGTAACAGCAGTTATAATACATATTATCTATTCATTGATCCACCTTTATGAAGAACAACCCTTTTGATATGAAACAATGAAATAGCAAATATTATAATGCATTTTAGATTTGGTTAGTTATTAATGATAAGATATAAGGCATTGTAACACATTATGAAACACTTTATAATGCATTAAAGGCTTTAAGTAAAGTTTCAACACAATATGTAATAATAATAATCATTAATAAATGTTGTTCTTGTTTCAACTTGTTTTAAATTGTATGTTTAGGAATATTATAAGAATTAAATAGACAGACTTACTGAACACTAATTATAACTGCAGTTATAACACATTATAATATTATCTATTCATTGTTACACCTTAAAAAAATTATAATATACCAAAACTCATGATAAACAACCATTAGCAAATATTATAAAACATTTTAACTTTGGTTACAGTTATTTATGAAAACATATATGACATTATAACATATGTTATTGATAGCTTTATAATGCATTATACATAAAGGCTTCAAGTAAAGTTTCACCACAATATCTAATAATCATTATTATTAAATGTTTTTCTTGTTTCCACTGTAAAACACTTTCTGAAATCTAAATTGTATTTTTTTATTAGGTGATTAAATAGACAGACTTACCGATCACCAGTTTAGTTCCTCCACCGAAAGTCCACCACAGTGATACAATCTAATGAAACGCTCGTACAAAAACCTCTATTCCACTCGAGTGAACACACACTCCAGCAGAGAGAGAGAAACAACACTTCAACACACTGATATTAGAAGATCCTCAGCTCTTCTCAACACTCACTCATTCAGATTTGACTAAATGCTTTCTGATATAACACTGTTTAAAGAAATATATTTGATGAGCTGTGACCTCTGAGGTGACCTTTGACCTCTTTGATCATGGATGATGTTGTGGAGTTTCTCATAATGATGCTTCTGTTCTTCATATGCAGATCAATCATCATGATTCACAGAAAAACCTGCAGCTTCAAATAAATGAATCAATAATTCTGAACATTTCAGATGCACATTGTTTAATATATAATGACCTGATTATGAGTCCTGATGAACTTCATGCATGTGGAAAATGTGGGAAAAATAGACATCATGAAAATATTTCCCAGAGAGCAACATGTCAACATTGATTCCAAAGACCATAATGGACATTTTTTTAATGACTCTAAATATAGTAAAACTGATTTATTTAGTTCTTGATTTCTCATTGTTAACATGCTTGTAAATGTGTAGCACAGAACTGTACTCAGAGAAACTGCTGCGTATGACATATGTTTAAAATGATCTACATTCATGATTCTCCAGACAAACCCTAGTGTCTTATCAGCCTGACAAACATAAACACAAATATTTCATAATTAATAAATATGTGCAATTAATCACTAAATGGTTCAATAACATTATTCTGAAAGTAAAATCTTCTATGTAGAGTTTATGAGTTTGTTATCAGCACAAGCTGTTGTAAATCCTGCCCACTTCTTTGCATTGTCAGCACATGCTTCAGTGCTCTGAGAGTGTTTATAGTGCTGTGAGTTTAACACTTCATGACTGAGAGCAGAACACAATCTTCATCATCACACAAGACTAAACTACAGCAATGAACACAATCAACATCTTCATCTGGACCATTGCACTGTTTATTCAAGGTTTGTGTAATACCGTTTTTATAATGATTATTAATGTCAATTGATTACACATTTAAAATGTGAAATATATTTATAATATACTGTATATCATCATATATATCATTTTTGTTTGTGTTTTCTTTCAGAGTGTAGAGGACAGATCACTGTAACTCAGAGTCCATCAATAACAGCAGTTCAACCAGGAGAAGAAGTCAGAATAAACTGTAAAACCAGCAGTGATGTGTATGTGTCTAGTTATCATTACTTAGCCTGGTACTCACAGAAACCTGGAGAAGCTCCTAAACTCCTCATATATAGAGCATCAACCCGTAATACTGGAACTCCATCTAGATTCAGTGGCAGTGGATCTGGCAGTGATTTTACTCTGACCATCAGTGGAGTCCAGACTGAAGATACAGGAGATTATTACTGTCAGAGTTTCCACTATCCAAACAGTCAGTATGTGTTCACACAGTGATAAAGAGTCGTACAAAAACCTCTGTCAGTCAGACGTCACAGTGACTGCACTGATACAGCTGAGAGAAACTGCAGCTGCTGATGGAGGATCACAAACTACACAATATCAATGTTTAGTTCAAAGTTTCTATAAACTTTCCAAATAAATGTATCAGTAGTAATGTATTTGATATGAAATAAGAGTTAGTGCTGATATTGATTATGGCACTGGGATGTTTTATGTCAGTGTTTCAGATCACAGTATGAGAGCGATGCGGAGTGAAGCAGAAACACCAGTTGTTTTTAATGTGTTTTCTCACTCCAGGATTGATCTCAGTGGTTTCTTTCATCAGTGGTCGTGGAAATAATATACATACTAACTAATCAGATTTGGTCTGAAAGGAAAGTTAGAAAGTTATTGCTTATAGAACTGTTATATAAAGTAATATCACATTCACAGTCGTGCTGCTCTTCATGTCTATGGTAGAATCACAGGCGTGCTGATATTCAGTATAACTGCACTCTTGATCATGTGACACTGCTTACATGTGGCAGGAGGAAAGATAAAACAGCACAACACCTTCACACATTTAAAGACTTCAGCAAGGGCATTTAACCCTAATATAAATATGGTAGTGTCTATTTTCATTCAGTAAAAATAGCATTAGATGAAAATAATTTTAAGCACTAAGTGTAAATAGTAGTCAGATGCTAGATGAGTGTGAATTGTGTCACAGATGCTATTTATACATGGTGTAAATATTGTATAATTATTTTATAAAACAGTACTTTATGAAACAGTATGTAGGCCTAGCATAACAACATATTCAGTGCATATGATTGATTAAAGTCATAAATGGATACTGTCTTATTGGGACTGTACTTTATCCCTATAGTTCACTCCTACATCTGTCCCGAACCCTGCGGGGGTTAATAATCACTGTGTTCAATGTGCCAGCCTGTTTAATTAATGCAATTTCAATTATAGGTTTATTATATAACTTTATTTCAACTTTTCACTTGTATGTAGAATTAACACCTCTCAGAGATTATATTCAATGGCAATAATGGTGTCGTCTTAGCGGCCCCTAATTTAATAACAAATGATCGTTGCGACGGAAGCAAATCAATCAAAACTAACTTTAGCTCGAAGATTACTTTATTAAAGAACCGCTATAAAGCCAAAACAATCTCTGTTACCTTAAATTATACGCTTGTCTCTGTAAAGCTGCTTTGAAACAATCTACATTGTTAAAAGCGCTATATAAATGAAGATGACTTGACTTGACTTGACAATAGGGAAAAGAATGAGATCAGGACATCGACAACTTCGGTCGGTCTCAACAAAAGCTTTATCCACTGTTCTTCCTCTCCACAATATCTGTCAATCTTGTGTCTTTAGTAATTCTGCCTGGCTCAACCAGACGACGGCGGCTGGAGTTACTGTTACAGTTTATACTATTACTAACATACTTTTGTCCAATCTGGCACATTTTCAAACTCTAAACACAATTTCTTTCTTTTCACATAAAAACTTACCCAGTAATTAATAGTATTAATGAATAATAATAAAGTGTCAGACAGTGAAACTCATATTTGCATCATCAGGGTGATTGTGTTCCTCTCAGAATAGAGCAGCTCCATCAGCAGATGTTCAGCGTCCTCACAGGAGCTTCATGTTACTGGAATACACTACTTCTCTAGTTTCTGGAGATATACTGGGGTTACAAAACATCAAATAAAGTCTAATGTTTCTGTAGAAGACTACAGAATTACTGACATTCTCCTTTTCTCCATTCTCCTTTTCATTGAACATTAACAATAATGTAAATTTTCTGATAAAGCAAAATCAGTGTCATCACCACAGTGTCATTTCCATCAAATCTCAAATGTTTTGTTGTGTTTAATAGCATTCTATCATAGAATTTTTTTATTTATTTTTTATATATATATATTTTTGGAATAAATGCCAAATCCTTAGTCTTCCCAAGGCAAATTTCAGCTAGTATTTCATGCATCCTAAACAAAATTAAAACAGAATTATAAATTATATTTTCATATTTTCATACTTTCCCACACAGCTTAATTGTAAATGGCACATATCTGATATTTACTTTGACTTTTCTTTATTTTCTTCACTCATCAGATGTCTCATATGCATCTTCACTGACACTGTTGTCATCTTATAATGGTTCGGTGTGATGGAAGTCTCTTTCTGGGAAAAGGGCAAAATAATTAAATCTGCATAAAAATAATTTAAAAAGAAGCAAATGGGACCCTGTTGTAGCAAAAAGGGACAAATAAACCCTTTGTTAAAGTTAAACTCACGTCTTTCTCACACCCCCCCGTTCTGCCCCCACTTTGTGTTGCATTAGAGACATCTAGTGGTGTAAAGTTGTATTGCATTTGATTTTTCATATTTTAGTCCCTCCTCTCTTGCCGTTGGTTTCCTGTTTGCTTCTGACTCTGATCTACTGAGAGGACATGCAGCAGTTACTGTTTTCTCTTTGCCTTTGGTAGTTTTTGAAGGTCTAAGCCTGTAAGTATTTCTGTAGGAAGTATATCTACTTTGCTATAGTCTTTGTGTATTGTCCGTTTTAGCTTACTATGTATGTTGTATTAATAGATGCTAATCACGATTAGCAGTTCTCCATAGACACCCATGTTAAAGTTAGATTAATTGCTGCAAGTCTCATTATAATGACTAATTTTTCTTATGGGATAGCTGTATATGTTAGACTTGAGTTGCATATTCATGTATATGTATATATGGGCAGTTTGTAATGCCATATTATTATGTTTCTACAGTTTTACAAAATTGGAAAGATCCTTACTAAAGGCCTCTCTCTACTCCGGTTTCCTGGGTCTTTATTTCATGGATCTTATTTCTAGGATTTCAGATCCTACAGAAATGTTCAAACAGAATACATCACTCATTTTAATTACACCATTTACATAGTCATTAACTATTTTTTGTTATAGTCATTACTAATTGCATTAGTAGTAACAAAATCATTATACTTTATACTTCTATTTAAAGCTACACTGTGTGATAATTTCCCCCATCTAGCGGTGAAATTGTATATGACTACCCAGTGAATATTAGTTTCTGTTCCTTTCAATTTCGAGGGCATTTTAACTCCTACGGTGGCCGTATTATTCCAAGATTAACATGGCTTCCAGTTCGACGGCACAGATTTATGTTACAAGGTAAACAATACTTTTCAACATTGACGTGAGGAAAAGTAACACAGGTTATACTAGAGGTCGCTCTTTCGTTATGCACAACCATGCTATGGTTAGACAAGCAACTATAAAACTTCGAATTTACACAAATAGGCTGGATTACCTGCCGAGAAGAAAGCAGGCAACTTCGGCGTCCGTTTTAAAATCTTTGCTCCTCATGAGCTCTTTCCATCTGGGAAAAGTTACTCCAGTATTGACTTTGGTCTTGCTGATTTGCCTGTCGCGTTGACGTTTTAATTCTCTCTTTCGCTTCCTTGGCGACTCTGTTACATGTCCTCGAGAACAGGCGTGATCCTCCATCAGCAATCTTTCAAATCTGCCGGCAGTCGTGAGTAATCTCCCCCTCGCATTCGTCTCTGTGTCACTGAGTGTAAAGCGCAAAAGGCGAAGCTTGAATTTACAGGTATGTCCCTCTTTGGCTAATGTAGTTTAAAGATGGAGGGGCAACATGGCGACCGGCATTCGAACCCCTCACCCGTATGTACTTTCAATGGCAGATTATAAACTTACGAGAATACGTTATTACTTGAAAGAAGTAAATATACATTAATGAGCACATATATTTTTGAAAGAACTAAGTGTTTTTTGCTAAGAATCAACTAAAAAAATTACACAGTGTAGCTTTAAGGTTGTTGTTTTGTTGAGGCTCTGCTCCACTACAAAAGCTCTGCAACAAGTGATCAGAAATCAAGAATCAAAAAACGGCTGTAATAACTCTGGTTAAAATGACATCATTATGACAACAAATATATGTTTTTTTATTTCTTTTTATAATTACTTTCTGTAGTATACTTCCTCAAAACCTTTGATTGCTGCATCTAAGGCTGCGTGTGTTAATCAGTCCCTGTAACATCCAAACAAGATTTCATGTTAGATCTGTCATTTATGTGATCAAAAGGCTACTACACCATAGACAAATAAAATCTAAAAAATATCTTCAGTTATGTAAATCTTTATGTAAATTAGTAAAATAAGCATTTATGTGTGTAATGTAAAGTGTTGACAAAAGCTTTATGGCTTCAAATAATTAGTTGATAGTATGTCAATTTCCAACATTTATTAAATCATTGCCATTCCCAAACAGTAGCAATGAGCTGGACAGTATAAACAATCAATAACAACTGTATTCATGCATTAAAGAAAGCATGCCCTCAGCTAATAAAGTGCAGGTTAGTGGAACACCTTCACGGTGCAGTTTCTCACTGTGTACATACATAATCTTACAACATCTTAAAATGAAGTCAACAGGCACTTTTGTAAAGATTCACAAGCCATATTCAAAATGAGCGGTTCACAAGTGCAGAGTGACAGTCATGTCTGAGTGCCTAGACAAGGAGCTTGTGTTTCAGAGTCATGAACTTGGGGCTTGGTTTTGGGCGCAGTGTGTCAAGTCCCACGAAAAGTCTTTGAAACACCTCAAATGTTTTGGAAAGCTTGGATTTATACTCAAGATTAAGTGCATATGTCAAACCCAAGCAGTAACAGCATGCTTTGGCCAGATTTCCAAGATTGGTAAGGACTGGTATTCCCTCAATGATGATTCCTACTGCATCTGGCTCACGGCAGACATAGATGCTCATATTCTTCATCCAGGTCCTCATGAACAGTGGTCTCTGCAGCCGCCTTTGAGATAAAAGATAAAGTATTTAAGACAAACAATCTCATTTGCTGATGAAAAACAAATCCTCCAGCACTACCTGCCAAATGCTGGTTCAGTCAGTTCACATCAACAGTCAGCACATTATAAACCAGTTCACCAGACCGAGCCAGTAATCAGAGATGAGCTCCTGTCCACTCTCTCCCATTCACTCAAAGAGGCGTCTCATCTCAGAGGGACATCTCTCTTCTTCACTGCACTGGCACTTGGGTCCTAGTTAATACAACAATAATGAATACATTATTCGTGTTGGTAAATTCACTCCAACCCTGTAATGCCATCATTACTGTGGGTCTGTATTAGTTTATCTTAATTATTCATTATAATATAATAGTGTCACCGGTGCGAGCCGGGGCGGACTCAGATGACCAGCCACACCGGACTTAGACACCACCGTGAAGAGCCAACACCACAGGTCCGCAACAGATGGACAACGCAGACAAGAGATAATTTCAAAGGAATAAAAATCTTTATTGAACACAATTTATCAATGAGCACAAGCGTGATAGACTTCCGTGTCTTCTAGGTTCCTTCAGCTACAGGTAGGTACTGATCGAACGAACGTCGCAGTTTCGCCCTGACGGCAACTTCGCCAATGATACGGCTCACTTCGGGACTCGGACGGTGAGTAAACAGGTGAGGGTTCTTCTCAGTTCAGAATACTTTCGTCAGTGCACAGTAGTGGGACAATAATTCAAAAGCTTACTTCACCAGCGATGCTGCATTACTCAGGACTCAGACGGTGACTAGACAGGTAAGGATTCTTCCCAGTACAGAATACTTTCGTCAGTGCACAGTAGTGAGACAGTGGTTTAAAAGCTTACTTCACCAGCGATGCTGCATTACTTCCAGACGGTAAGTAGGAAGGTAAGGATTCTTCTCAGTACAGAATACTTTCTAGAGCTCACAAACAGAGAGAGTGGATTAAGAGGAGGTTTCAGCGGGACATTGTAGTACTCAAAGCTCAAACGGCCCGAGAGAGGATAATACAAGAAGATACTTCACCAGCACAGCTGTAACATTCTGGGATTCTAATCGAGAGCAGGTATCATAACTTTTCACAAACGTGTAGCAGGGGTTGGAGCCGCTTCTCAGCAAAAGCACACCGCATTCGTGTTCACTTCAAATCCACAGCAATGAATCCAAGTGTATCAATAAGGCAAAAGCACTGCAATTCATTCACACGATAGGGCTGATCAGAGGCCTCAATCCATTCGTTACACTCCCGTGGGGGATATTCAATCCTCAGTTCCTCTTCAACACGCTCTGAAACACATATCTTCCCTAACAGTCAGATTTACATGCACTGCATCCTCTTCAAGCTTTTCTAATATTTGTAAGATGAAATCAATTCACTTATCTTTCTCCCTCCCTTCACAGCGCAGATCCAATCGATAAATCAGTCCAGCAAAATCCCATTGACGAACTCTGATCCAGCAGACTTCAATGAGCGGCTTTCACCCCAACGAGACTTCACCACAGGAGACCTTCACACCCAGACAACTTCCCCAGATAAGATCGTGCCCCAGAACTACTCCAAAACAACCGGCTGCACGCCCCAAACTTCTCTGAGTGGCCCTTTTTATCCTTGGCTTGTGAGACAGGAACCCTGTGTGAACGCCACTTCTCTCTCTCTCGCACCTGCCATGCATTAGCGCTAATCAGGCCGGGCAATGTTCCTGCCACACCCGGAACCGGAGTGGGATGTGTCGCACACAAATCGTTCCCTCAGGAAACTCGTGACTCATCAAAGGGTTCCGCTCGCTGAGCGCTTTTGTCACCCGTGACAATAGTAATAACAATTGAGACTATTTAGAAAAAAAAACTGTCTAATTAACAAACAAACAAAAAAACACACAGATAAGCAAGATAACTGAAAATCAAACTACTCAATTGATTAATATTGTACATTTTAACTTTGTAACCACTTTAGCCCCACCTGTATCAGCTCCATCATCAAGTTATTGATGCGTTGACCAGTTGCTCCTCTTGGCCCTCAAGAGCTCGAGGAGCTTTGAGCTGTGCTTGTCCAGCTGTGACATAAACGTTGCTTCCAGGGGAACCGCAGTACATCTCCAGAACTCCTCGTTCACCTGTAGGACAGCGAATGTTTGACTGTTATTTAAGGGGGTTAAAAGATTAGCAACATTTGAACTTCATGCAAAGCAAAAAAAGTGAATCTACTATCTCATGTCCAAGTCACAATTTCCAAAGAATTCTCAGAAGTGAGTAGTGTCAGGAAAAACTGAATGATAAGTCACTTAACTGGAATGGTTGGAAGAGGGCAGGCCATCTTTCCTTAAATTCTGCTACACCAGGAGACTTGGCAACCTCTTCCTTCAGTGGCACATTAATCTCCAGCCGACGATAATCACTCAGCTAGCTGTGGCTTCGTGTGTGTCCGTGAGTCCACTGCCAAACTATGTCGAAGCCAAGACAATGCTTTTGAAGAAGTTACAAACCCCTCTGAAACATTGAACTATCACACAAAGACAGCATTACTTATTCAACGCACACACACATAGATTTATACAGTGTGTGGCTCAAGTTAACAAACTGTTTGAGATAAAGCACATTCGAAGTTACATATAATTAATTACCATGATTCTTTTACTTTGGACAAAAACATTGTTGATCTGGTTAATGATATTTGGGACAACAATGCAACAAAAGTTGCACATACTTGCATGTATGCCAGTTTTCAGTGAAATAAAGGGAAGCGATGTGAATAACAAGAGGCTGCAGTGGCTATCTTGCTATAAACACTTCAAGCATAATTGAAGATGATCCATGTTGATCATTCTAGCACATCTACTACTGCATTTCAAATGGAAGCATAGATATCACTGATGTCAGGCATATCAGAGTCAATCAGAGGGGGTGAAAAGGAAATGTTGGTGTCACAAGTTAAGCTTGGTGACAGGACATGAATTACATGGACTTGATACACATGCACACATCACTACCTGATTATGCCGGCATTTACCATCTTTTAAGATCAGAATGATGTTGTAATGTGTTTCCCCCATTTGAAATGAATCTGATATACATTTTGTTTTCTGTTTAATTCAATGATTAATTTTCTTTAATAACTTCACAACCAGGTATAATTGCAATCAGAATTACCTTTTATTTCTTGAAAGAATTACCCCCAAAACTTTGTTTTGACTGTTGGCCTTTTGGTCTCATCCCATGCTGCACCATCAAACAGTCCGTTTGATTCAAACATGTTTTTGTAGCGTTAGCATTGCCTAATTGGACTGAACCATTGGTAATTTTGTATGGGGGAGGGGGAATATCTGGTAAACAATTTTTCCCTTTTCATTTCCTTTTTTTTTGGTTTAGTGTGTTGGTGGTTAAGTACCCATGGGTTTACACAGTGTTATTTGTGAATATGTTTAGTGTTTTATTATTTTTATTTTTTTTGGTGTATAATGTGTTGTATGTGTATTCCCTGCTTGTTCATTTGGAACAGGCTGAGGGTGGAGTTAGCCCTTACAAATAGGGAACTGTAGAGACTATCAGCCAGTCTTGGTCTTTTTAAGGCTGGAGGTGTGATGCTGTTGCGAATTGGACCGAATTATTTGGTGTAGCCTTTTTGCACATTGTTGCAGTTTTTGTTTTGTCTTGTTTGTACCTTTCAATGTAATTTTTTTTTTTTTTTTTCTCTCTATAATAAACCACCGTTTGGAGATCCACTGAACCTCTGCCCGCTTGTTCAAATTATTCTCCCTGACCACTGGGCCATCTCTTACAGTTGGCACTGTTGTTTTGTTTTACTGAATGGTGCATTACCCTTGTGTAATAGTAATAGTGTGTGTAGATCTGTGTAGATTGTATGGCCCAGCAACGGCCCCCAGAAGAGCAAACAAATGCACATTTCAAATGGCTGTAACTCAAAGTCCGGTTAGTGTATCAAAGAGAAAATCTGCAGGACGACTGCTTATGCTATGTTTATGTCACGGTGCACTCAACGACGCCTCCTCCTGGTTTCTCTAGATCACTCTCCCCTGAATTCTAGGACTCATCACACTCATCACCTTCCATCTCTGTCTTATCCTCATTATCACTGCCACCTGTTCTCACTCAACTTCCCTTTTTCAGGACCTTGCTTCCCTCTGAACCCTGCGAAGTCTTGTTTCTGCCACAGCGTACAACTCTGAGCATTCTACTGTTATTTCCTAGTATTCCCTGTTTCTCGATCCTAGCCTGTTTCCAAGGACATTTGTATGAACGTTTGCTGCCTGCCCCGACCCTTGCCTGGTATCGACTACGAGTTCTGGACTTCCCCTGAGTGCTTCTGCATTACCGTGTCTGTTCTACTCTGTTTACTTGTGTGTTCCAATAAAGTATCTGCACATGGATCCAAATGTCTCTGCCTCGTCATCACAGTTTAATAAATAATGTTGGGCACAGTTTTCAGACATATATGGAAAGCTGGCATAAAGGTTATTGAAAAGTGCTCACAGTAAAATATCAAATTTCAGCCTGTCCTTCATATATGTCATAAAGGTTTGCACAATGAACATATTTAGATATCCAGTTGTCCATTAAATATATTATTTAACATTTATTGTTTCATTGCTAAACGTTTTAAACTACATTACCCACATATCTCTGTCATTCTATCAATGGAACAGGAAACATGGTGCTGTAGTTCATTGAAATGTGCAGAAATGCTTAGGGTTAGGGTTGGGATCTAGGTAAAGGAGTAATTTCTCACAACATAGAGACACTTTATAGTTAACTTAATGTATAACTAATGTAATAATAACACCAAAACATACTTTGTAACATGAAGCGCCGTTTTATACGGGTTAAAAGATAGTCCAATCACAGCGAGTTCTGCGATAAAGTCACAGCCAATGACAACCCAGCTGAACAGACTTACTTCACTCACTTGCCCATTTATGGTAAATGATGACAGATCTCTTCTGGTTCGGGCTGCAGGGATAGATACCTTAAATATTTAATATTTGGGCTGTTAAACATGTATTCCTTGTAATTAAATGATAAAACTCACATTTAAGGGGACTTCCGGTTATGGCGGCCATGTAGGAAGACGTGTTTTTTTTTTTGTTGCTCCGCTACTAAGTTTGAAAAAAGCTCTCCTGCTCACTTACAGTTTCAAATAGAAGAAGATTTTGAGGTGTGATGCCTAGCGCGGCAAAGTCACAGAAGGGGAAAGGTGGGACAACCAGACAGCCGAGCCTGTTTGAATGTAATCTTCGTGACGAAGCAACTAAGGTTAACCAGGCCATGACTACGCAAACTGACAATGAAAATGAACCAGCAGGCACCAAAGCTGATCAAATACTGGCAAAGTTAGGCTTAATGGAAACAGGGTTCACCTCTAGGCTTGATAGTTTGGTAGCAACTCTACAAGATGTGAAAAAGGAGATTAGTGATTGCAGTGAACGCATGTCCCATGCGGAGGAGCGCATTTCCACCGCGGAAGACGAGCTAATTAGCCTGCAAGCTAAAGTCAATACGCTACAAGCTAAGAACAAAACCATGGAGGATAAACTTATGGATTTAGAAGCCAGATCTCGTTTAAACAATCTACGGCTTGTGAACTTGCCAGAGGGCGCTGAAGGTGGGGACATGTGTGCCTTTTTAGAGAAATGGATCCCCGAGGCGTTGGAAAAAGAGGGGCTACAGTCCTCTATTATTTTGGAAAGAGCACACAGAATTGGACCAAAGAACGACAACGCATCGCGCCCGAGGACCGTGATCATGAGGTTTCACAACTATAAGAACAAACAGGCAGTTTTCACCGCTGCACGGGAGAAAAAGGAGGCTTATTACGAAGACCAACAGGTCCGTTTCTACCCAGATTTGGCTACGGGAATTGCCCAGCTGAGGAAGAAGTTCGACCCAGTTCGCGCGGAACTACGTAAACTGGGTATTCGCCATGGAGTGTCTCATCCCGCGACCCTGCTGGTGACTCACGAGGACAAAACTCATTCTTTTAAAACCCCTGCTGAGGCACACGCTTTCCTCAGGAGAATCCAGAAACACTTACATGAAGAAGAGACAGGAACACAAGATGATAGAGCCAATTAATGTGGTATGTGATTTGTTGTAGGTAGGACACAAATAACCATGACAAGCCTTTTTTTTATTATTTTTATTATTTTATTTCACTTAATGACTGACACGTAAGTATTTTGTACTAATGTTTGAAGCTATATATTTACAAAAGTGTATTATATAGCATGATTGTGTACTTCTATTCAACAGTGATCATTAGATGTCACATTATTATGAGACAAATTAAGGGGTTATTGTCATACAACAAACCGAGTGTTAATCGAAGTGAGCAGGAGTTATAAGTTAATATTTGTTAAAGTGTAGCAGCAGTAATAGTAATTGGAGTAGGTTGGAACAAGAGAGTGGTTTGACTGATCCTCACTGGTGTGGACCGGTCTTAGCAATAACGGGAGACCAACAGCAGGGGGGGGGGGGGGGGGGGGGGTACCCTCTTGAGTGGGGGAGGGGAGAGGGGGGTTATGCTAGTTTAGAGTGTTGGATGTTTGTTCTAACATCCCAATTTGTTATGCCTATAAGCAAGGATAGTTTTACATTGCAAAGCAACCTGGTAAATTTTATTTTTTTTCACAAGTTTTGTCTCAAGAAGTGAATCTTAATTTTATTTCATGGAACTGCAGAGGTCTGCAACGTCTTCAAAAGATAAAACAGGTTATGAATAAACTGAAAGAAATGAATGCTAAAATTGTCCTGTTGCAAGAAACGCATCTCATTGATGATAGTATAAGGTAGGGGTGTCCATGGTTAACCGATTAACCGTTAAAAATTGCGTAACCGAGTGAAACATTTTGCTCGGTTAAGTGGCGTCAATCTCTCTAGGTGGTGTGCATTGAATTTAGTTGTAATACATTTTTGCACCACCGCTAGACCAGTTTTCTAATATGAAGCGGGCAAAGAAAGCGCGCGTCCGAGAGTGAAGGCTGTGCGCGAGCCAGAAACAAACATAGTATCCGCGCCACTGATCGCAGCACAATAATATCTGTCTGCAGAGCCACAGCTTTACCCCAGCAGTTTTCCCCCGCGCATGTGCAGTTTCATCACCCATACAGTTTGTATTATGCATTTCCTAAACATGTACTTGCTAATCAAACACTTTATATGAACAAACTACTAATCTATAAAACACAATCGGTCTTCCGACCTTTTACTATTGTGTTGATATGCGCGAGGGAGAGAGAGCAATACAGCGCTCGTGTTGTTTGAAGGCGGTGAGTGCGCGCGCGCGGCCGGGGCTCTCTCTCTCTGTTTGTTCTTATGCGCCCTGTCCACTGATCTAAATAATTAGTTGTTACGACGACTTATTTGTTCCCTCGTTTTAATAAATCGTGGACACGTTGAACTAATTCCCTCCCTCATTTTGATTTAACGAATTACAACGTGGCCAAAAACAGTTTGATACTATTAATTAGTGACCTATTTTTTGTGAATTGGTGAATATTCAGGTGAATTATTTCGTGGCCACGAATTAATAATAATTATTAAACTGTTTTTCTTACCTGTGAAGATAGCTCTTCAGTGAAGGCCGACTATTCTCGTACAGCTTTTTATTCCTTTTTTTTTATTTTTTTTTTTTTATTGGTGAATATTCAGGTAAATTGTTTCGTGGCCACGAATTAATAATACCTCAGCACGTTTTACAAGACCCTTCTCGATCGCAGCGGCAACGAGCACTTTGATCACTTGATTTAAAAAACAACACATTTCAGTGCTAGATTGCCTAAAAAAAATCGAACGAAATGAATGCTCTGCTAGTTAACTGGAGATGTTTTGTTTATTTGTATTGGTATTCGTGCCGCGAGATGTTTCAAAAGTGGTGGGGAAAATATCGACCTTAGAAAATAGTGGTGGGGACATGTCCCACCCGCAAATTACGCCTATCTCGGGGTTGCGGCGCGCACACTATGGTTAACCGAGTATTAACCGCTAAGGGCCTTGGTTAACGGTTAATGAAAAACTTGAAAACGTGCAGCCCTAGTATAAGGGTGAGAAGGAGGTGGAAGGGCACTGTGTATGCGGCATCGTTTACATCTCAAGCTAGAGGGGTTATGACACTAGTTCATGAGTCGGTTCCATTTAAAATAAAAAATATTATTAACCCTCTGAGGTCTGAGCTGTTTTCTGGGCCCTGGAGGTGTTCTGACATGCTCTGACATTTGTGTTTTTTTCTGTTACTAGTGACATTTTCATGGCTAAAGTCTAATTACACTGTATTCAGCACAAACTCTGCTACAATAATATATCAGCAGCATGTATGTAAAAGTTTGTAGTTTTGAGATAATGACATTTATGCGTGGTTTGTGAAAATACAAAAAAAAATTCTCACTGAAATAAGGCCATGAAACCCATACTGATTATTTCTTCACAAGACTTTTGAAAATTGTATGACGTAGCCTAGAATATTTGCTCCAAAACTATGTGAAAATCACCCTGACTGCTCATTCAGATAAGACAATATACTGATTTAAAATTTCTAAGACGTGTTTTGTGTGACAAAGCCATATGCGAAGAGGCGTGATCATCTCATGAATATGTAAGCCTTCAACACCTGAGAAAGACAAAGACACTCCCCTAACTGCCCTATTAGGAGCTATCAGGCCCTGTCATTCAGAGCAACCTTGCACAAAGAATGAGGAGATTTAAAAAAGAATGGCTTTTAGATTGTTTGGATTTATTTACAACACAACATAATCCAAAAATACACAACAAATGACAAAAGAGCACATTGAAAACAATGATCCAAAGACAAAGACCTTTGTGCCATTCCTAAAAACATTGTACATACCTTTCATTTCCAAGGTGTTTGATTTTCACTTTACCATGTTCATATACAGAGACTCATGTGAATGTTGAAGTCAGCAGGACTCAGTTGCATCTGGTCCCTGAAAGAAAAGAAAAAAAGAAAAAACTGTGAACATACTGATATCAAGAGAAACTATAGGGCTGCACAATTTTGGGAATAGATTTTAGATTTTTCTGGTTAAAATTTCTTTTTAAAATTCACAGAATACACACACACGTTTCCAACAATATATAATGAACACCAGGTTTGTTGTGCCTTGTAGGCATAGGCTACGCAGTGCTGCATAAAATAATAATAACAATAAATTAAATCTTCCAAAAGATTTCAAGAATTACGCTAGAGAAAAATATATTGATTATCATATGTTACTTCAAATGTTTCCATTCGTTATGATGATATGAAATGAGATAATAGTAAAAACATAAAGCCTAATGTTTGGTGCATTTTTCCTATCAAACGCAATCACGCTCCAAAATATGATACATTCAAACGCACAGCGCGCTCCAAAATATGATACATTCAAACACACAGCGCGCTCCAAAATATGATACATTCAAACGCGATCGCGCTCCAAAATATGATACATTCAAACCCACAGCGCGCTCCAAAATATGATACATTCAAACGCGATCGCGCTCCAAATATGATACATTCAAACGCACAGCGCGCTCCAAAATATGATACATTCAAACCCACAGCGCGCTCCAAAATATGATACATTCAAACTCCATCGCGCTCCAAAATATTAAACATTATGGTTATACATCTATGTTTGAGCAGATATCCACAAACAGTATTTAACAGTAAACACGGGTCTAAATAGTATAATATTCACCATATATCTAGCAACAGTTCAACTGCAATGTGAAGTTTATGCAACAATACCATAAACTAATAAGTAAGAATTTCTTACCTTACATCTTTCTTGTCTTTAAATCGCGTTCTTCTTCTTCTTAGGTAAATCCAATGTAAGCTCACAGCGCGTCTTCCAAACTCGACGAAAAGCAGAGACTTGTGAAGTTTTTGGTGTTTTGTGTTTGAGGTAACGAGGGCGTTCGCGTTCCATGTGGAGATTTGCATGTGAATCACTTTTGCGCGAGTGGGCGTGTCGAATTAAAAAGTAATTAGCAAGCGTTTGAGATACTGGACATCCTGTTGGTTTTATACAAATTACTTAAACAGAGAATATTTGTTTTCAGTTTGAATCCGATCATTTAAAAGTACACACTTAAATGTGTATAAAGGTATATGGCTCATAAATGTGTGAGAAGTATTCGCTGAGTTTTGTTTCAGTTTATAGACGTGCTCAAGAAAAAAAAGTTCACCGCGACGGAGAGGCAGAACGCACACCCTGTTTATTTTCTTTATTTTACAAAAGCACAATGTTTTGATTTGATTGTAAGTGGACACATACAAAAGTAGAAATATCAAAGATTATTTTTTTATATTTCTTTTTTCTGTATAACCATAAATGACGGAGTAATTTAAGTTTATGTTGCTGCTATGTGAAAAAAATCCAGCAAAACGCGTCGGCGCGTTTCTCGACCTCAGAGGGTTAAGCACCACTCTCTTGCTCTTTCCTCTCCCCCCAGATTGTCTGTTGATCTGATTATTCTTGTTACGTTGTACGAATTGTAAACATTTCATTACTTTATTACTTTTCATTAATTTATTCCTTTATTACTACTTCTCTTTATTGCAGTTGAAGAATTAAAATCTTTTCTTTTCAGTTGCAATTCCTGTTACTGTACACACACATGCAAAACGTCTCAGGTTACGAATGTAACCTATGTTCCCTGAGAACAGGGAACGAGACAATACGTCATCACGACGCTATGGGGAACGCCTCAGGCGTGACAAGTGTCTGAAATCAAATATCAACTCACAGCAATCATGTTGACCGGCGACAGCCCGTGAATCATCAGCTTGATTGATTAACGCGCGACCTGGATGTATAAAAGGGAGCCTTGCACACATGACAACATCCTATCGTCTGAAGGGACTGTTGCAGGCAGGCCCCGAGGCATGGCAGGGAGACGTATTGTCTCGTTCCCTGTTCTCAGGGAACATAGGTTACATTCGTAACCTGAGACGTTCCCTTTCGAAGGGAACTCAACAATACGTCATCACGACGCTATGGGGAACGAAATACCCACTCCGCCATGCTGAGGGGAGTGCATGCCAAAAGGCAGTGACAACTGTCAGAACCAGTAATTCAGAAAACACTGGAACCACTCACCCTTAGGTCACAACGGGCTGTCAGTGACAGCACTCCCTACCGGTCATAGCCCAAGCTAATGAACCAAGAAACCACTAGAACATAGTTAATGGGGGGTATATCTGGGCCAGCTCAAAGGCTTAGGACCACAACTTCCAATAGAAGGGGTCCCTTCTAGGGAGTGTGGCTAGGGAACCCGAGGGACCCCCAGCCAGTCACTATTCAGGGGAGCATGCCTCCTGAAATACCACCAGGCTGGCCTGGTGATCTATACTAAGACACACAGTCTGGCCATTGCCTGTCTGTCCGAGACAGAGCCTCTGGAAGTTGCCTTGGATAAGGCATCCAGAAACCAAAGGCCTGCAAAGCTGGCAAAAACCATTCAGTTCCAGATCACAGAGACGGGATCTCCTGGAGAGTGTGACTCAACCTCAAGAAACGACGGAAGTCGTCCACTCAATCCTCGGGTCTACCCAGTGCTCGCTCCGAACACTGGGGAAGTAAGAGAGGGTTCAAAACCAGGAAGGTCTACTGAGACCTAAGACCTGATGACCTCCTCATGTGGGGAGCTCCAGTACATGAGGGCTCATATCAGGAAGGCCGGTGAGGCCTGTAACCTGGCGACCACAGTAAGTGGGAGCTCGTATTCAGGAAGGTCGGAGAGGCCTGTAACCTGACAGCCACACAATGTGGGGCTACCTTCAGAAAGGCCTAATGAGGCCTGTAACCACAGAATGTGGGAGATAGCTTGAAAGGGAAGCGCCTGTCGTAAAACATTGCGGCAGAAGATCCATCTAGAGTGGGACCCAAGGTAAAGAACCGGAGTCTGAGCCACGTAAAAAAGGGAATGAAGCGGACAGCGAATAACCCTTACCATAAATATGGATTTTAGAAAGTACACGAAACGAAAGTGCGTGTACTTAGCCATTCCGAATCCAGGAAGGCCTGGTGAGGCCTGTAACCTGGCAACCACAGTATGTGGGAGCTCATACTCAGGAAGGCCTGTGAGGCCTGAAACCTGGCGACCACAGTAAGTGGGAGCTCGTATTCAGGAAGGCCGGAGAGGCCTGTAACCTGACAGCCACACAATGTGGGGCTACCTTCAGAAAGGCCTAATGAGGCCTGTAACCACAGAATGTGGGAGATAGCTTGAAAGGGAAGAGCCTGTCGTAAAACATTGCGACAGAAGACGCATCTAGAGTGGGACCCAAGATAAAGAACCGGAGTCTGAGCCACGTAAAAAAGGGAATGAAGCAGACAGCGCATAACCCTTACCATAAATATGGATTTTAGAAAGTACACAAAACGAAAGTGCGTGTACTTAGCCATTCTGAATCCAGGAAGGCCTGGTGAGGTCTGTAACCTGGCGACCACAGTAAGTGGGAGCTCATATTCAGGAAGGCCGGAGAGGCCTGTAACCTGACAGCCACACAATGTGGGGCTACCTTCAGAAAGGCCTAATGAGGCCTGTAACCACAGAATGTGGGAGATAGCTTGAAAGGGAAGCGCCTGTCGTAAAACATTGCGACAGAAGACGCATCTAGAGTGGGACCCAAGGTGAAGAACCGGAGTCTGAGCCACGTAAAAAAGGGAATGAAGCGGACAGCGCATAACCCTTACCATAAATATGGATTTTAGAAAGTACACGAAACAAAAGTGTGTGTACTTAGCCATTACGAATCCAGGAAGGCCTGGTGAGGCCTCTAACCTGGCGACCACAGCATGTGGGAGCTCATACTCGGGAAGGCCGGTGAGGCCTATAACCCGGTGACCACAGTGTGTGGGAGCTCATCAGAATGTGAAAGTTAGCAAGAGAAAGGCGTCTGTCGTAGCATACTTCGACGACAGGACGCATCTAGAGTGGGACCCGAGATGAAAGACCGGGGTCTGAGCCACATAGGAAGGGACCGAAGCATACAGCGCATGACCCTTACCATAAAAAATTGATTTTTAGAAAGTACACAAGACGTTCAGTTGTGTGACTTACTATAAGCATGGGTTCAAGAAGGTATGGAGCGTACGTACCAAAATAGATGAAGTAAAGGTGCATGTACTTCATCACTCTATATTCAGGAAGGCCTAGTGAGGCCTATAACCTGGCGACCACAGTAAGTGGGAGCTCATCCTCAGGAAGGCCACTGAGGCCTGACGACCACAGAATGTGGGAGCTCGTGTCCAGGAAGGCCGGTGAGGCCTGTAACCTGGCAACCACAACATGTGGGAACCCATGATCAGGAAGGCCAGATGAGGCCTGTAACCTGATAGTCACAATGCGTGGGAGCTCACATTCAGGAAGGCCTGATGAGGCCTGCAACCTGACATGTGGAAGCTCACAACCAGTGAGGCCTATACCCTAGCGACCACAGTGAGTGGGAGTTCACATTCAGGAAGGCCTGGTGAGGCCTGCAACCTGACATGTGGAAACTCATAACCAGGAAGGCAGAGGAGGCCTGAAGCCTCGAGACCTCTGAATGTGGGATCTTCATACTCAGTAAGGCAGTGAGGCCTGAAACCTGGCGACCACAGCATGTGGGAGCTCATACTCAGGAAGGCCTATGATGCCTGTAACCTGGCGACCACAGTAGGTGGGAGCTCATACTCAGGAAGGCCAGATGAGGCCTGTAACCTGACATGTGGAAGCTCATAACCAGGAAGGCTGGATGAGGCCTGTAACCTGATAACCACAGTATGTGGGAGCTCACACTCAGGAAGGCCGGGTGAGGCCTGTAACCTGACATGTGGAGGCTCATAACCAGGAAGGCCTGGTGAGGCCTGTAACCTGGCGACCACAGTATGTGGGAGCTCATAACCAGGAAAGCCGGATGAGGCCTGTAACCTGATAACCACAGTATGTGGGAGCTCACACTCAGGAAGGCCAGTGAGGCCTGTAACCTGACATGTGGAGGCTCATAACCAGGAAGGCCTGATGAGGCCTATAACCTGGCGACCACAGTATGTGGGAGCTCATATTCAACCACAGTATGTGGGAGCTCATATTCAGGAAGGCCTGGTGAGGCCTATAACCCGATAACCACTGTATATGGGAGCTCATACTCAGGGAGGGCTAGTGAGGCCTCTGACCTCCACATTTTTTTTAATTCCTCAGAATTAAATGCAGTCTTTTTTTTTTCTTTTTTTTTACACTGGATAAGTGAAACACGGTCTGGATGGTAGGCTGAATTAAATATCTAACTTCTTAAAGTCAGATAATATTCCATCATTTAAATTCCATAGAATTAAATGCAGCCATAATCACCAGACAATACTGTTTTGATATTTATCTATATTTTCTCGTAATCTACACACTGCCTCGGCAAACGCGAGATTCAAGCCGTTTAAAATATATTTGGCTTTCATCCCTCGAGAAGAAAGTCAACAGGTGCGAGGTTGAAATATCCAACAGCGCACGGATGCATGCGCGCCGAGATATTTCTCAATGAACACTGCCAGCACCCTCAGGAGCTGACTGTGAATGCCTCGCACCCAAACAGTATTATTTCACAGATCGCGTGCACCACGGGGCTCAGATGCTGAACCCTCCTCCCTCAAGAAAAGGGTCTGACGAGAGCGGAGCGTCTTCAAATGAAAAAACGCTCGCAGTTTGCACAAGAGGCTCTCTCGAAAGCCTCTCATGCGTGCTCTTCTCCCAAGCAAAAAACGCACAGATCGTGTGTTGTTTCACCCGATGTCAAATATCTTGGGCATGGGTCTGCACACTTGCGAAAATTCTCCTTCTTCTCTGCGCGTTTCAGCGATATTCTCCAAACAGACAAACAGTCCCTGAAGACGAAAAAGATGTTGTCATGTGTGCAAGGCTCCCTTTTATACATCCAGGTCGCGCGTTAATCAATCAAGCTGATGATTCACGGGCTGTCGCCGGTCAACATGATTGCTGTGAGTTGATATTTGATTTCAGACACCTGTCACGCCTGAGGCGTTCCCCATAGCGTCGTGATGACGTATTGTTGAGTTCCCTTCGAAAGGTAACTTTTGTTACGTCTAATAATATTCCTAGACAAATAACATCTAATTAACGAGGGACGTAACAAGCATGAGGAAAGTGCAAAGTTCAGAGTTACTGAATCCTGTTGTGAAGAAAGCATTTTCATGGTTAAAGGAACACTCCACTGTTTTTTTTAAATAGGGCTTATTCACCTTCTTTCCTACATTTAGATAGGTGGGCAAATGCATTTTTGTCTCAGTGCATGCATTGTTTTAGTTTGACATGGTTGGCGCTAGCTTAGCTTAGCTTAATGAATGGAATCCTTTGTTGCCAGCTAGCATGTCATGAGTAAAAGTGAAAAAAAAAAAAAAGATTACTTCTTGTGGCCTGCTTATTCACAACGAGTACAAATAGCGATGCAGATTAACACTAGGCGATTTCCTAGGCAGATATTGACTTGGGACTATATTAGGGGGAAGCACAGGCGAAGCACTGCTACTTGGGCGCAGAGATATTTTCGCGTCTCTCTAATGCTTGTACACCATGCGTTCTGGTACATGACTCTGTGTTGCATCACATTATATACCTTATAACAGACACACTTTCTTGAGCAGTTGCACATGCATTTTCTGAACTAAATGTTTCAGATTCACTAGAGCAAGTCACCTCCTCTGAGAAGTAAACATTAATGATGCACGGGTCGGCATTTGTGAAATTATTTGGCCCGCCCCGCCCCGCACCTGCACCCGCACCCGCACCCGCACCCGCACCCGCACCCGTGACCATTAAATAGACATACTAGGCATTGTTGTAATGTAAATGAAAACAGCCTTTATTTCAGCCTGAAAGTGCTTGGAAACATCGCCCTGTAAACTGGCAACAAAAGACGATCTTTTTCGTCTTCAGGGACTGTTTGTCTGTTTGGAGAATATCGCTGAAACACTTATAAGCTTTTGCATTTAGAGGGTGTTTTATATGATCAGCACATGCTTCACTCTGCATGTGTTTATAGCTCTATGAACTGAACATGACATGATCTAGAGCTCTTCTTCATCAACCAACAAACATGACTTTCAGCATCATCTTCCTCTTGACTCTGGCAGTGTTTAGTTCAGGTTTGAATAATGATTTATGATTGTATTTTCAAACACTAATAACACTATATCATTACAATCAACATCAATCTTGTGTTTATGAAGAGAATGAGTCAGTGTTTCAATATGATCATCATGTTTTAGGTGTAATATATGATCCTGTCAATCAAACTGAACAGACTGCATTCAGTCACTTCTGCTGTCTGGACGTGATGCTTTCCATTTGAGACACACAAACTTTTACATTCTTACACAATTCTTACACACATTTTTATATTTAAAATACCATCACCTGCTTTTGCAGAAGTGAAAGTGTTCCAGTCCAGATCATGTAACCAATCAGAGAGTGAGACTGAAAACCCCATTTGCATTGTCAGGGTGGAGTGATTGTGATCCTCTCAGAATAGAGCAGCTCTGTCTCCAGAGACCATGTTCAAACCCCAAGAGCTTTATTTGACATTTACTGCTACATCAACCTTCTGAAAAGCACCTGCATCTTCATCTGTTAGTTGAATGATGTTGTCAGACACAAAGTGAACTTGTTGAGAAGCTTTATTGAATGTTGCAGCAAACACAGCAGATTGAAAGATCACACACACACACACACACACACACACACACACACTCTTTCAGTATTGAGTTGTAAATCACTACAGCTGCAGCTCTAGACTCATGTGAATCCTGCCTGACACAGGACACTCAGATACGGCTCATCTTCAGGAGAGAAACATCAGCACTCAGAGCTCTTGTGGAACGAGACCTCATGAGGAGCTCCATCATGTGTTACTCTGCAGACGTACAGCTCTCCCTCTTCCCAGCGTGCTTTGCTGAGGGTCAGGACGCTACTGCGGCTGTAGCAGCCGTCCTGCTGGCTCTCTGCGCTGGTCAGAACCCCCTCGGTGACCTCTGACCCGTCCAGTGTCCAGCTCACCAGCGCCCCCTGTGGAGAGTAAGAGCTGAGCAGGCAGAGCAGTGCGGCTGAGTCTCCAGAGATCTGCAGAGAAGAGGGCGGCAGCAGAGACACTGAGGGCTTCACTGTGGGACCAGCTGCAGGAGACAAACACAACACATTCACACACACACTTTGGTTACAGTTACAGTTATAAGTAAAGTTTGCCACAATATGTAATAATCATTATTATTAATAAATGTTGTTCTTGTTTAGGACAATAAAAGATGAACTAAATATGAACTCAGTGTAGAAATAAATGAAGGAAAGACAAACCTGTAATAAACTGAATAAACTCATAGTGAGACACAGTGTGGAAATACGTTTAGAATTCATTTTTTGTTGAAAGGAATAATGCAATTCTTATAACAATCGTTATATATCATTGTTTTAGATTAAATGATTATACAACAATATCAGTAAAAAAAAAATTAAAGCCTTTATAGATTATAGAAAGTATTTTTAATGCATTAATTATATATTGTTTTACACATTATAATGCATGTATAATCTCATCAATAATTGAAACCAAGGTTAAAACACATTATAATATTATCTATTCATTGTTACACCTCCAAAAAATTATAATACACTAAAACTCATGACAAACAACAAATTCTAGACGTAACAAGGAATTTGCAAATATTATAAAACATTTTAACTTTGGATACAGTTATTTATGAAAACATATATGACATTATAACATACGCTATTGATACCTTTATAATGCATTATACATAAAGGCTTTAAGTAAAGTGTCACCACAATATCTTATAGTCATTATTATTAATACATTTTCACTATAAAAAAACCCTTTCTGAAATTAAAATTTTATTTTAAAATTGAATTATAATTTTTTTATTAGATGATTAAATAGACAGACTTACCGATCACCAGTTTAGTTCCTCCACCGAAAGTCCACCACAGTGATACAATCTAATGAAACGCTCGTACAAAAACCTATATTCCACTCGAGTGAACACACACTCCAGCAGAGAGAGAGAAACGTCTCGGGTTACTGGATGTAACCCTGGTTCCCCGAGAGAGGGGAACGAGACGCTGCGTCTAATATAAACGCTACGGGGAATGCCTTCGGCATGCGTTATCTGAAGTCACTATACAACTATTCCAATCTGGATTGGTGTGCGTCATCGTGCGTCATGACGTTGCATGTGACGGTGACCCGGACGCTATATAAGGGTCACAGGAACAAGGAAATGACAGCTTCGAAAAAGGTTCAAAGCAGCTGTTCTCAGGGCGCCCCGAAGGTGGGGAGAGGGGACGCAGCGTCTCGTTCCCCTCTCTCGGGGAACCAGGGTTACATCCAGTAACCCGAGACGTTCCCCTTCGTTACGGGGAACTCCCGCTGCGTCTAATATAAACGCTACGGGGAACGAGTACCAGCTAGCCCCCACCGAGAACAGGCGCCCCTGGTGTGAAACATCTGGCACACTCAAGAGCACTAAAGCAAGGGAGAGTGAAAGATCCAACTGTTCTAAGAATTTTATTCTTTCTTGTTTGGTGTACAAAGGGAAGGTTGCATCAACAACCTCGATATTAAGGTCCAAGTAGATAGGCCTGATTAATGACAGGCAGAACACTTAACTCCTAACACCTTTTTAGTGGATCATCTCTGGAAGCCTAAGAGGCTCTTGCTTACACCGCACATGCAACGAAGGATGAAGAGCCTGAGGAATTTTTAGAATAGCCTCCGGTACCTTGGTTACCGGGGAGAAATATCTCAAAGAAAGCTAACAAACTCCCATTTAATACCCTATATAGATATACTCTGCGGAGCCGAATAAAGGCTCGAAGCAATTTAATATGATAGCCTGCAGAGACAGGGTTCATCCAGATTTTGACGCAGCATACAGAGGCAGAAAGCACTCTGAAGGTGAGGATCATTGCTAAGGACAGGGGAGAATTTATAGAACCCACTATACTAAGAATTTTATTCTTGTCTTTTTTGGTGTAAGAAAAAGGCTGAGTTAACAGCCTCAGAAGTGAGGTCCAATATATACATATGCCTAAAAAGGCAGGACACTGACTCCAAGGCACCATTAGTGGATAACCCTAAAAGCCTAGAAGGCTCTCCTGTCACACTTATAGCAACGAAGGATGAAGAGCCAGAGGAAATCATAAGATAGCCTCCGGTACCCTTATTGGTGACCGGGGAAATTTCATACTAGAAAGCTAACAGATTTCCAAAATATGTAGATTTTCTTTTAATCTAACATATATACACGTATCCCGCAGAACCGACAGGGGCTTTTCTTTCCACAGACCTGTCAGCCTGCAAGGATAACAGGATTCATCCTAGAAGGCTACAGGGAAATATGGAGGTCATGGGACGACCCGGGTGGACCACCCTGAGAGCATACGGAGGCCGTAGGCGCCATAGCGGCTCTGAGCGTGGACGAGAGGTCCCGATTAGAGTATAGAAGAATCCTAGTACTGAAGCCATAGGGCAGTAAAAGGCTGGGTCCAGCTAACTCAATTAAAACTTCCTGAGCCGGGGAGTTCTGGAGGTAGCTGATCTGATGACCTCGGCCACCAGATCACCCTATTCGAGAAGGCCAGTGTGGTTTTTCGAGAATAAGATCTACTCAAAATCCTCTGACCCTCTCCAGAACTCCAGGGAGTAGAGCGACCGGGGGAAAAGGCGTACAGACGTTGCCTCGGCCACGTCTGTACCATGGCATCCAGACCCAACGGGGCTGGATGCGAGAGAGAGAACCAGAGCGGGCAATGAGAATTCTCATGAGAAGCGAATAAATCTACCTCCGCCTGGCCGAACTTCTCCCATATAAGCTCCACCACCTCGGGGTGGAACCTCCATTCCCCTGGCCTGAGCCCCTGCCTCGACAGGGTGTCTGCTCCCACATTATCAACCACAGGTATATACATAGCCCTCACAGAGAGAAATTTGTCCTTAGACAAAAATAGAATATGATGGGCCAATTTGCACAGAGGACGAGACCTCAAGCCCCCCTGATGGTTGATATAGAAAACCACCGATATATTATCAGACCTAATAAGGACCTGATGGCCTCTGAGGTCTGGAGGGAAATGCCTGAGGGCAAAGAATACTGCCAGCATCTCCAGGCAACTGATGTGCCATGAGAGGTGATGGTCCTTCCAGACCCCGCGGGTGTACCGGCCCTCCATGACCGCACCCCAGCCCATGCGGGAAGCATCCGTGGTCAGAATTTTTCTGGGACACGAAGCTCCAAGCACCTGGCCTTGGGACAGGAACCGTATGTCTTTCCATATGACTAGAGAACGAAGGTACCTGATCGTAACTCTAATCATACGGAAGGGGTTGCCCCTTGGGGAAACCCCCTGGTCCCGAGCTACCACTGTAGGGCCCCATAAGGCCCAAAATTCCTTGTTTTTTCAATGTTTGACAGTGATGGCCTGGCCTAACCTGATAGCTCTAACTGCAGCCACGATACTTTAAATACGTGGCTGGGTCAAGTGAACTTGCATAGATTGCGAGTCCCACTCAGCTCCAAGAAATTTTATTCCTTGAAGAGGAGACAGAGAACTTTTCTTGACATTGAGCCTTAGCCCCAAGCACTGAAGATGACGCAAAACAACATCTCGATGTTGGATTGCTAGTGTCTCTGGTTCTGCCAGAATAAGCCAGTCATCTAATAATTTAGGATGCGGTTCCCCTGAAGTCTCAGTGGAGCAAGGGCAGCATCCATACAGAAAGTGCAAGGGGATAGAGTTAGGCCGAAAGGAAGAACCCTATATTGGTAAGCTTTCCCCCCCCAAAAGCGAACCTAAGGAACTTCCTATGATAATGGATGATGAAGTTATGAAAATAAGCATCCATGAGATCTATTGTCACAAACCAGTCTTCAGATCTGATTTGCTGAATGATACTGGGTATAGTGAGCATATTGAAACTAAATCTCCTCAAAGATTTATTCAATACTCTAAGATCTACAATAGGATGAAGTCCACCATCCTTTTTCGGAACAATGAAGTAACGGCTGTAAAAACCTGAATCCCTCTCCTGATTAGGGGCAATTTCTATTGCTTTTGCTAAAAGAGATTCAACTTCATTTTCCATCACCTGGCGCTGATGTGAGAAAACCAGTGTGTGAAATACCCCGTTAAAATCGGGTGGTCTCACTTTAAACTGGATTCTATATCCTTTAACTATACCCAGGGTCCATTTAGATATATTCGGAAGGCCTGACCAGGCGTCTAAACAATCTACAAGAGGAATCAATTTCTCTGGGTTAGTCTCAGGTGATATAATGTGCTTATCGGTGGTCTGAAGCAGTTTACTGGCAGGACGTAACCGATGAATAATCTAATAGGGAGATCAGTCCCTCGAGACTGACCTCAGGTTTTGAGATTCGGTGACCTGAAGCGATAGATCGGCAGGAACTAACCGAAAATAATATGAAGTGCCCATAAGGGTCCGCGTTTTTACGCCAGGACCTCATAGTTTATTTATTTATTTTTTCTTAGCCCGAAAGGCAGTCCTCAGACCTGACTTCAGGGCTTTTTTTAAAAAAAAATTTATGAGAACGTCTCCTCTGACCCCGAGCCCTGTACAGGGGGAAGGGGAGGGGGAGAGGTGACTTCCCAGAATATGAGGAGCTGGTGACTGTCCCCGGGGGACCTGGACTACCATATGTAGGTATGCATTTTTTTTTTTTTTTCACATGCCGCCATATAAGCCTTCCCTACCAAATTCGAGATAATATTTATATTAGCTCCACTTTCATTTTGGAGGGACGTGTCTGAGTCATCAGAGGTAATACGATATCTGGGAGAAATATTCTACCCCCTGCATCATTAAATTCCCCTTTAATTTTCTTCTTCAATTATTCCACAATCTCAATACCTCAGTATGGAGATCGTTTGAAAAAGGAAGACTCTGACACAAGGATTTTGACTGGGTTTGCAGGAGGCACTCTTTTTAGTCGCTTCCTTCTTATTAAATTACCAAACATTTAATTTCATTACAGCCCCAGTCTTTCTCCAGCAACTCCTCATAATGTGGTGAATATTCGTGGTTCAGTGTTGATAGTATCTGACTCCTCAGAATCAGATAAATCAAACACCGGGTCTTTAACACGGTCGGAAGAAGCCGCAGTGACGCGGGCTTCCGAACCGTGCGCGAGACCTGTAAACACTGCTCCACGTGCGAACCCAATGCAAACAGACAACGCGCTGCCTCGACAGACGCGAGCTGATGCACTAGGAACGCAAGCCTATTTTATTCTTTTTAAACAGGCTTAGGCGGGAGCGGAAGAGTAAACTCTACACCCTGCAGACCTGTAATCTACGCGCTGCCTCGGCAGACACGAGATTCCCAGTCACAGAATCCTTTCAGTTTGCACAAAATAGACAGTGCCCTCGAGAACTGTCCGTGCAAGCTCCGCTCACAACCCAACACCACAAAGCAAGTGTGCGCCATCCTTGCTTCTTTCATTTTTCTTAAATCAAGGAGACGCACACTGCCTTCGCCATAGTAGATTTGACAGACAACACCAAATAAGACGTACAGTTTGACATAGAACGCTGCTGAAGAACAGAAGCTGTCATTTCCTTGTTCCTGTGACCCTTATATAGCGTCCGGGTCACCGTCACATGCAACGTCATGACGCACGATGACGCACACCAATCCAGATTGGAATAGTTGTATAGTGACTTCAGATAACGCATGCCGAAGGCATTCCCCGTAGCGTTTATATTAGACGCAGCGGGAGTTCCCCGTAACGAAGGGGAACAACACTTCAACACACTGATATTAGAAGATCCTCAGCTCTTCTCAACACTCACTCATTCAGATTTGACTAAATGCTTTCTGATATAACACTGTTTAAAGAAATATATTTGATGAGCTGTGACCTCTGAGGTGACCTTTGACCTCTTTGATCATGGATGATGTTGTGGAGTTTCTCATAATGATGCTTCTGTTCTTCATATGCAGATCAATCATCATGATTCACAGAAAAACCTGCAGCTTCAGATTTCAATCTTCAGTGAAAATCTCTTCAAATAATGAGTTTATTGAATATTAGAGCCAAAGTCAATAGAAAGTGTCAACAATGAAAATATAAAAGGTATTTTGCATGTTCTACACAGTCAAGCATGTTTTCATATTCAAGGTCTGTTCTAAAAGTATCTGGACTGGTTATGAATCTCCACACAAGATCATGAAACGTGAACAAGCTCTAATATGTCTCCATCTTTAACAGCCTGTTTCTTCTCCATTTGATGATTTCAGACACACATGAGGCTTCATGATAGATGGAGTGACACCATGAACTCTGATTAGAGATTCACAATCAGTCCTGATACTTTCTGAACAGACTCTGAGAGTGTTTATAGTGCTGTGAGTTTAACACTTCATGACTGAGAGCAGAACAGAACACAATCTTCATCATCACACAAGACTAAACTACAGCAATGAACACAATCAACATCTTCATCTGGACCATTGCACTGTTTATTCAAGGTTTGTGTAATACAGCTTTTATAATGATTATTAATTATCTTAAAATGTGAAATGTATATTAATCATTTTTGTTTGTGTTTGTTTGTTTTCTTTCAGAGTGTAGAGGACAGATCACTGTAACTCAGAGTCCATCAATACCAGCAGTTCAACCAGGAGAAGAAGTCAGAATAAACTGTAAAACCAGCAGTGATGTGTATGTGTGGAGTGTTTATCATTACTTAGCCTGGTACTCACAGAAACCTGGAGAAGCTCCTAAACTCCTCATATATTGGGCAACAAGCCGTAATACTGGAACTCCATCTAGATTCAGTGGCAGTGGATCTGGCAGTGATTTTACTCTGACCATCAGTGGAGTCCAGACTGAAGATACAGGAGATTATTACTGTCAGAGTAGACACAGTGGTCCAGGGTTCACACAGTGATAAAGAGTCGTACAAAAACCTCTGTCAGTCAGACGTCACAGTGACTGCACTGATACAGCTGAGAGAAACTGCAGCTGCTGATGGAGGATCACAAACTACACAATATCAAACCTTTCACAGACTTTATTCAATTATTATGATGTATATGTAAAAAAAAAAAAAAAAAAATTGTCACTGAAATAAGGCCATGAAACCCATACTGATTATTTCTTCACAAGACTTTTGAAAATTGTATCACGTAGCCTAGAATATTTGCTCTAAAACTATGTGAAAATCACCCTGACTGCTCATTCAGATAAGACAATATATTGATTTAAAAATTTTACGACGTGTTTTGTGTGAAAAAGCTTTATGCGGAGGTCATTAATATGTATTGTATATAGCTATCAGGCCCTGTCATTCTGAGCAACCTTGCACAATACTGTAAATGAGGAGATTTAAAAAAGAATGGCTTTTAAATTGTTTGGATTTATTTACAACACAACATAGTTGTTTATTTACAACACAACACAAATAAACTTGACAAATGCCAAAAAAGCACTTATTGAAAACAATGATCCAAAGACAGAGACCTTTGTGCCATTCCTAAAAACATTGTACATACCTTTCATTTCCAAGGTGTTTGATTTTCACTTTACCATGTTCATGTTCACTGGAGTCCTCAGTGGCATCTGGGCCCTGAACAAAAAAAGTGAACATACTGATATCAAGAGAAAGGCCTGCACGATTTTGGGAATACATTTTAGATTTTTCTGGTTAAATTTTTTTTTTCAAAATTCACAGAATACACACACAGACACACACACACACACAAATGTTTCCAACAATATATAATATAATGAACACCAGGTTTGTTGTGCCTTGTAGGCATAAGCTATGCGCAGTGCTGGATAAAATAACAATAACCTGTAGCAGTATAAATCTTCCAAAAGATTTCAGTAACAACTAAGCTAGAGAAAAATATATTGATTATCATGTTACTTCAAATGTTTCCATTCGTTATGATGATATGAAATGAGATAATAGTAAAAACATGAAGCCGTTTGCTTTTCAAACGCGATCGCGCTGCAAAATATGATACATTCAAACGCGATCGCGCTGCAAAATATAATACATTCAAACGCGATTGCGCTGCAAAATATGATACATTCAAACGCGATCGCGCTGCAAAATATGATACATTCAAACGCGATCGCGCTGCAAAATATGATACATTCAAGCGCGATCGCGCTCAAATATAAAACATTATGGTTACCATATACATATCTACGTTTGAGCAGATATCCACAAACACAGTAACAGGAAACACGGGTCTAAATATTATAATATTCACCATATATCTAGCAACAGTTCAACTGCAATGTGAAATTTATGCAACAATAGCAAACTAATATGTAAGAATTTCTTACCTTACATCTTTCTTGTCTTCAAATCGCGTTCTTCTTCTTCTGATGTAAATCCAATGTAAGCTCAGGCGCGTCTAAAAGCAGAGACTTGTAAAGTGTTTTGGTGTTTTGTGTTTGAGGTAACGAGGGCGTTCGCGTTCCATGTGGAGATTTGCATGTGAATATCTTTTGCGCGAGTGGGCGTGGTAAATTAAAAAAATATTGAGCAAGCGTTTGAGAAGCTGGACATCTTGTTGGTTTTATACAAATTACTTAAACAGAGAATATTTGTTTTCAGTTTGAATCCGATCATTTAAAAGTACACACTTAAATGTTTATAAAGGTATATGGCTCATAAATGTGTGACAAGTATTCGCTGAGTTTTGTTTCAGTTTATAGACGTGCTCAAGAAAAAAAAGCTCACCGCGACGGAGAGGCAGAACGCACACCCCGTTTATTTTCTTTATTTTACAAAAGCACAATGTTTTGATTTGATTGTAAGTGGACACATACAAAAGTAGAAATATCACAGATTCTTTTTTTATATTTCTTTTTTCTGTATGACCATAAATGACGGAGTAATTTAAGTTTATAGTGCTACAATGTGGAGAAAATCCAGCAAAACGCGCCCGCGCGTTTGTCGACCTCAGAGGGTTAAAGCACTGAAATGTACAATTAACCACGACTGTACTGTTACTGTTTCTACTACTTCTGCTTCAGTTCACAGTGTTGCAAATACTGAGCCCGTGGGGTGTGTGAAAGGCTTCATGCATAAGGTCAAAGCTCGTGATGATGCGGTACCAGTTCAACAAAAACTCCGTCGACTTCCCTTTTCTGTACGTAATGCAGTCTCAGAGAAACTACAATCTCTGCTGAATCAAGGTATTATCGAGCGAATTGATGCTTCTCCCTGGGTTTCGCCAATAGTAGTCACTACAAAAAAGGAGGAAAAATTCGACTTTGTGTTGATCTTCGTGAACCGAACAAAGCACTACTAGTTGACAAACACCCATTACCATTCGACCCCTAGCTATGCGTGCGGAAGCATGGGAAGCTATCCAGGGCATGTCAGAATGGGTGCTGAACACTATAGAACACGGCTATTCGCTTCAATTCGCTCGCTGTCCCCCGCGCTTTTTAGCACGGACGGAGACAAGAGTGAATTCAGAAGCAGCGCATCTGCTTTATGCAGAAAATAGCAAAGCTGCTGCACAAAGGGGCTATAGAACAGGTCCATCCTTCTCTGAGCGAGTCGGGCTTTTACAGCCGTTGCTTCCTCGTACCCAAGAAGGACGGAGCGCTAACACCTATTTTAGATCTGAGACATTTGAACAAAGCCCTCATGCGACGGCCGTTCAAAATGATCACAACCAGACAAATCCTCGCGCAAATTCGCCCAGGAGACTGGTTTATCTCTCTCGATCTGAAGGACGCATACTTTCAGATCCAGATAACACCCCGTCACAGGCCATTCTTGAGATTCGCCTTCGACGGTCGGGTATATCAATACACAGTCCTGCCGTTTGGCCTGTCTTTGGCACCCCGTACATTACGAAGTGCATGGATACGGCTCTCGCTCCCCTCAGAGGACGGGGAATGCGTATACTGAACTATCTGGACGACTGGCTTATTCTGGCGCAGTCAGAGACAGAGCTTGTGTCTCACAGAACAGTGCTTCTCAGCCACTTGGAAAACCTGGGTCTCTCGGTTAACTGGACCAAGAGCTCATTATCGCCCCGCCAGTCAATCTCCTCCTTGGGATAGAACTGGACTCGGTGGCTATGACGGCCAGATTATCAGAGCAGCGCGCGCGCCGCATCCGTCATCTCGCCGCATCCTTCCAGGTGGGCAGCCAGGCTCCGCTGAGGACATTCCAGCGAATCCTGGGGCATATGGCCTCAGCTGCAGCAGTGCTGCAAACTGCGGCTTACTGCGCATGCGCCCGCTTCAACGCTGGCTGAAAGCGCGCGTGCCTCACCGAGCCTGGGCGGCCGGCGACTCGCGAGTCAGGGTGAATCAAGGCTGCATTTCAGCCCTACAGCCCTGGCTGGCAGCCGAATGGTATCGCACGGGAGTGACGATGGAAGCGATCTCGCACCGGAAGGTTGTCTCGACAGACGCTTCCAACCAAGGTTGGGGAGCGCTCTTCGAAGGCAGACCGGTCTATGGCCGCTGGTCAGACCAGGAGAATCTCCTTCACATAAACTGTCTAGAGATGCTCGCGGTCGAGAAAGCGCTCAGGCACTTCCTCCCAGTCCTCCAAGGTCACCATGTTCTAGTCCGCACGGACAATACATCAGTAGTGGCCTACGTGAACCGCCAGGGCGGCGTCAGATCCAAAATGCTCTGCACCCTGGCGGAACGCCTCCTCGTGTGGGCTCAGCACTCACTGCGCTCGCTGAGAGCCGCGCATGTGCCTGGGCACCTGAACGAGGGTCCCCCTGGGGAGTGGTCCTTGCATCCCCAAACAGTCCAGTCACTGTGGCGCCGTTTCGGCAAAGCGAAAGTCGACCTCTTTGTGTCAAAAGACAACGCTCACTGCCCAAAGTTCTTTACGAAGAACGAGGACGCGCTGGCCCAGACCTGGCCCAGCGGCCCACTATATGCCTTCCCGCCGGTCTCTCTGTTGCCACAAATCATCAGGAGAATCAGGGAAGCGCGCCACACGGTGCTCCTCATAGCCCCGTACTGGGAGAACCAGACTTGGTTCCCGGAGCTAATACAGCTGGCAGACACAGTCCCCTGGCCGATTCCGGCGAGAAGAGACCTTCTCTCTCAAGGCCGCGGCTCGATCTGGCATCCCCATCCAGAGCGCTGGTCTCTGCATGCATGGAGACGAGGCGGCTACGAGGCGGCTCTACACGTCTAAATGGTCTGTGTTTTAAAAGTGGTGCACTGCCAAGGGGCTGGATCCACAAGCATGTGGGGTATCGCAGGTATTGGTTTTCCTTCAAGAGCTGCTGGACACGGGCAGGTCCCCTTCCACGCTCAAAGTCTATGTTGCGGCCATCTCAGCTTTTGCCGGTTCGGCGCTGGGCCGCGCATTAGGAAGGAACGAGTTCGTCACCCGCTTCCTTGGGGGAGCCAGGAGGCTGAACCCCCCGCGACCCCCCTCGGTTCCTATGTGGGATCTTTCGCTGGTCTTAGAGGCCCTGAAAGCGCATCCCTTTGAACCCATAGAAACTGTGGATATGAAATACCTCACGCTCAAAACCGTTTTTCTGATAGCTCTGTCTTCAGTCAAACGTGTGGGAGACCTTCACGCGTTATCCGTTAACGCCGTGTGCCTCGAGTTCGGACCTAATGACTCGAAAGTCATTCTTAAACCGAGGCATGGTTACGTCCCCAAAATATTGGGCACTCCCTTCAGAGCACAGGTCATTTCTCTCTCAGCCCTGCCGCCTTCCGGCAGCGAGGTCGATGGTAATCTCCTCTGCCCGGTCAGAGCGCTGAGAAATTACGTCACACGCTCCGCCGCTATCAGGCGCTCGGAACAGCTTGTCGTTTCGTTTGGTGGGCGCACCAAAGGTCTCACCGCCTCGAAACAGCCTGTCCAGATGGATAGTGGACGCTATCGCAGCTGCTTATGCGTCTAAAAACCTGCAGTGCCCTCTGGGCATCAGGGCTCACTCCACCAGAGGCATGGCCTCTTCGTGGGCTTGGTCCAGCGGAATTTCCATTCATGACATTTGTGCGGCGGGCTGGGCCTCCCCCTCGACATTTGTTAGGTTTTACAACCTGGAAGTTCCTGCCTTGCAGGCGAAAGTTTTATCAGTCTAAGTCACGCGTAGGCCGGCCCACTGTCTGTGTGCGGGCTACTGCGGTTGATTTAGCTCTCCTGGTTGAGCTGCATTATACAAGGGTTTATCAGCTCAGACCGGCCGTGCCGCTCTGAGCGCCCTAGTGCGTGCTTATGTACTGCGCTAGCCATTCTATTGGCCGCCCGGTTCCCACTCATCGTGTTCCCCGGACTTCCCCTGGGACTCATTTAGTGGATGCTGGGCGCGCACGGCGTTGACAAGGGAGTTCCCGTAGCGTAAGCTAACTTACGCAATCGGAGAGAACCTCTCGTAAGAGAACGTAATCGGTTACTAACGTAACCTCGGTTCTCTCTAGAAGAGGGAACGAGTATTGCGTAACCCGCCGTGCTCGCGCCACGAGCTCATTCGCTTCAGCGACAGAAACCAGTGAAGCAGCCTCTGAGCCTCGCTTGTATACGCTAAGCCACACCCCCTCTTTCGCGGGCTGTGACGCATGAGGCGCGCCAAGCGCGCTCATTGGACGTAACGTCACGTCTAAGGCTCAGCGATAGGCTGCTGCAGTTGCCGCAGGGCAGCCAATGGGCACGCTAGTAGCCTGCCCTAGGTCTGCGTGCTGCTGCACTGCGTTGACAAAATTATAAAAATTAAGGATAATTTTTTGGCTTCAGATCTCGAGAAAAGATGACTTTCCCGTAGCGTAAGCTAACTTACGCAATACTCGTTCCCTCTTCTAGAGAGAACCGAGGTTACGTTAGTAACCGATTACGTTTTCATTTACGCTCCCAGAGTTTTCGTTCGCCGTTCTGACACATTTCTCTCGTGGGGGCGGGGCTAGTAGCAGTGTGTTCTCATTGGTTACTGAGTTTTTGATTGACAGCTTCGTGACCTGGAAGTGAAGACGTCAGTGGTGTGTTTATGTGTGGATGTGAGCGTCTGTAATCGCAGCTTTCTATTTCATTTGAGTGATATTAAGTTATGTTTGTTTTTTAATTTTATCTGTATTAACCTGCTGCTACTACTTAGTTGGCAGAAGCTTTTAGGAGCACAAGAGATCTATTCAGTCTATTCAGGTGTAATTGTAGGCCTACATTAAAGTACTGTATATAATACTTAAAATATTGTAGTGTCCAATGTTTTCGGAGAATATTTGTTTATTCCTGATGATTATTCTGCATGTTAGGCTCTGATTAGGTTGAGCTGTTACAATTTAAAGAGAATACTAACAAACGTGTGTGATATATTCAGCCGTCAAGAAAGTTTCACTTTAACCAGGTAATCAAGGTTGGCAACCATGGCCATCACACTACTCATTGTTAGCATGATATACATTTACACCATCAAAATTAATGATCACTTAAATAAGAGGAATTTAAACAATATGAAAATTACAATCGTGGCCTGCTGTCAGATGTACATATATGACTTTCTTATTCACATAAACATAGACAAAGATTTGTAAGGAAATAATCCATCTCTGTGAGTCCATAATACAAGTGGATTGTAACCCATGTACGTAAGACAGTTGGTTGGAAGTGATTTTTAATAGTTAAAACAGTTTACATTATTAGTATTTCTTTTATCTAGCCTATTGTTTGACTTCAGAAGGCAATGACTCATTCACTGAGGTCGCATGGATTACCGTCACGCTCACTGTGTGTGATTTTTAGGATTAAAAATCAGATTATTGTCTGATAGGGACAGTGGATCTCTGGTACTATCACTCCATCCTCTGTGTCAGCATCACAATTTAGTTTATGGAAAAGTTGCTCCACTCCCTGGAAAGTGAGAGAGGAAATGTATTATAATCTAACAATACAAACTACTTTGAACCCCCACACACAGTAACAAGTTGCAGACTTAAAATATTTATTCCAAACAAATTATATAAATGTTTTAAGGGATTTTACAGTACTAAATATTTACCTCGGGAGTCATGAAGCATTTATCATATGTAATACTGTTGTGTAACCAGTAGATGGCTGTATATCCCTATATATAAACATATATCCATGGCTGTGTATTCCCCAGTTGCTGGATGTTTTCAGTCATAATTACTTGCATGTATTAAGTTTTTAATTTGGACATATATTTATTATTAAAGACTATTAAAGATTAAACATTTTTCTCAGAAATGTTCATTTGAAGTGCAATTTTTTGCATTATTATTATTAGTCAAATATGGACACAAAAAAAGCATTTTGATACTCATACTAGATGCATATAATAGCTTTATCAGTCATCTTTATCACAAAGTAATCAGAATAAATATTGCGACCAGGGCGATACTTAAAAATAATTGAGTGTTTACATATTATGAACAGAGACGTGTTCTGTGGTCAAGTCGTGTCTCTCCTCTTTCAAAAACTCTACATCGCAAATTAATCAGCAATTGAGAAATTCAGGTTTAAATAGCTTTATCGGCATGGTGAAAAAGGCTTTACATTGCCAAAGTTGAATCAGGCAGTGACTGACAGCGCTCTGGTCCTATGGCATCGGTCATTGACTGATACAGTACTTTTTGTAGTGTAGGCTACAGTACAGATACTGTACAGTACTCTAGCCCAATGTTGTTTGGGGTGGCTGGGGGGAAATATGATAATCGAAGACTGTAACCGAATGTAGATAAACACTGTAATGATTGGGCTAACAGTTAAATAAAGACAACATAGCTGTATAATGTTATGGGCTCTCACTGAGCTCTAAAATACCTCTCCACCAGCCAGTACTGTATTATAAATAGTATTAGTATAGTATTAATAAAAAATGTAAAAAAAAAAACAGACTTACCACGAGTAGGCTAACGTTATCCAGTATCCTGATAGCGACGATGACTAATGATAATGATTTCATTCGTCTGTACTATTCCTTCTATAAGAAATCATCTCAACAATATAGTGTAGCAGCAAATAAATACAGATATAAACTTAATATCAAGCTGCGATTACAGACGCTCACATCCACACATAAACACACCACTGACGTCTTCACTCCCAGGTGAAGAAGGTTTCAATCAAAAACTCAGTAGCCAATGAGAACACACTAGCCCCGCCCCCACGAGAGATATGTGTCAGAACGGCGAACGAAAACTCTGGGAGCGTAAACGAAAACTTCAGAAGCGGAAATGTAAACTCTGGAAGCGCATTTGTAAGTTCAGATCAGCGATTGAAATATGAGAAATAGTTAGCAAAACATGCAGTGTATTAAAAACGAAGTCAAAAAATGTGCCTGCGATTTATTCTTTTTCAGTTTCAAAGATATTTTATTCAGTTTCAATTTATATTTTCATTAGTTTCTTGAAAAGCTACGTTCATTATTATTGGCACAAAATTAATTCCATAGTTTACAGCTGTCAATCATCTTACGTGACCATAGTCCTGCCTTCATGACGCGGTTCCCTGTACACTTTCTCATCTGAGCTCCGAGGGAAAACAAACACAAAGAAACATTTCATATGAAACTGAAGACAATTAGCTGTCTGATCGGCAGATCAACTACCTGCAGTGTTTGTGGAGAGAAGAAAATGTGAAACTATTTTTAATTATAGTTATAGTTAAATGATTTGCTATGATTTGGGTTTCTTGCATTGGTCAGTCACTAACCATAACACTGTGTCCTTACCAGGTGATTCTCCTGACAAGTAGGCTACATTGGATAAAGGTATATAACTTTCAATATATTATATTTCACGAGTTCACATGTTAATGAAATCTGATGTAATATTATAATGCGTATTTGGCTTGCTGTCCGGGGGGAGGGCTCCAAGCTCGGAATTCGGCCCGACCCCAGAGTACCCCCCCCCCCCTATAAATGTATAGATCATAGGTATCTATGAGCAGACCCAGCCGAAAGTGAGGTGATGGGGTGGTGGCGGGATGCTGAGAAATTAGTCATGAGACAGGAGGTAAGGGAAGGCTTTATTTATACTGGCTTCTTCTTGTGCTGATTGGATGATTACCTGAACATGCTCCTCCCGAACTTTGTTACATAAAACTTCATTTAAATGATATAATAAATGTAGTGAGGAAACTGGGGGTAAAGTTATAATAACTCAGTTAGCTCATGGGCCAGACAAAAAGTTGTTTTCATTTCAAATGGCAAAGTTCCAGTTGTCCTGTTTTTTTTTTTTTTTTTTTTTTTTGCATTTCACAGAACAAATTTATAGTCCTGTAAAAAACGCGACTTATTAACGTGTATGCACCATATGTTGCTGGCTGCCCAAAGTCTGCCATTGCATTAGTTCCCATTGCCATGGTAATCTATTTTTGTCTTTCCAGACATTAAGGGCCACCTAAATGTCATTCTTAGTGTATTACTAGGGTTATTTTTTCTAGTTGGTAATCTGTTTCTCTTTCCCTGTGTCTCTAATTCTTTTCTTTCAGTATCTCATGATGTATCTCCATCTCTCTTGGTCTCTTTCTCAGATCGAGGAGGAATTCCGGAGGATCACACTGAAGCCACTACAGTCCACATTCTTTGGGAAGTTGGACGAATACACGCCTAAATTGTTGAGACTCTACAGGAGGACGGGAGGAGCTGTTGGGAAGAAACTTGATGAGACCCTTGAAATCATGAATGAGGCATGTACTTTTAAAATTGTAGCAGTTACTTTAATGTTGTAGCATTCCGATATCTGTACTTAAAGGGTCACACAAAAATTTAATTTCTGTAATTAATTTCTTACCCTCATTTCGTTACAAAACCGTAAGACCTTCTTTCATCTTCGGAACACAAATGAAGATATTTTTGATCAACTCTGACAAGTTTCTGACCCTCCATAGACCGTAACGTCATTGCAACTTTTAAGGTCCAGAAAGGCGGTCAAAACATCGTTAAAATAGTCCATGTGACTCCAGTGGCTCAACCTTAATGCCATGAAGCAGCGAGAATACTTTTAGTGCACACAAAAATAATGACATTATTCAACAATTTAATCTCTTCCATGTCAGTCTCCTATGCTGTTCACGTAGTAAACACAGCGTTGCCTTTCCGTGTTCTACTTCAAAACGCCGGCTCAGTATTGGCCTCTGGTTGGCCAGCTCCTGCGTCAGCATCACATGCATGCATCATTGTGCTTACGTGAACAGCGTCGGCCAGTAGTAAGCCGGTGTTGAAGTGCAACTCTGTGTTTACTACATAAACAGTGTAGGAGACTGACACAGTAGAGACGAAATTGTTAAATAAAGTCGTTCTTTTTGTGTTTTTTTGCACACAAAACAAAATACTCGTCGCTTCATCACATTAATTGTGTTATCAGCATGCTCACGTTTTTTTTGTTTTTTTGTTTTTTTTTAAACATATTTCAGATGTGACAATGAACTTGTCCAAGCACCTGTCCCGAAGAGAGCCAAGGCTAACCAGCAGGCCTACCATCCATCCTGCTTATACAGGAGACACTGCCCAGAGGAGGGTGAAAACACAAGATACATGGAGGACAAAGACATTTCCATGTCCTGCACCTGTGACTGAATACAACAAACACATGGGGGGCGTTGATCTGTCTGATCAGCTGATACACAACACTGTGCTACACAACACAGCACAAAACCATGAAGTGGTACAGAAAGATTTTTCTACACTTCTTGGACATTGCTTCCACCAACTCTTTCATTGTGCACAAAGAGCTACATGGTAACTTGTCCCATAAAGAGTTTATAACAGAGCTCTGTGGTGTGTCACAGAAAACGACAATGATTTTTAAATCAATGTGGGAAACCGTTGTGCTGCTTAATATATATTTTTATAACCTGTGATAGATTTTTCATGATTCTTTGAATAAAATTATTATTTTTTTATAAAAAAACAAAAGTTTGGTCTTTTTTTCTTTCTTTTTTGGAAAGGATGTATGAAGTGATATTAATAACTTTAAGTCTTTCCATTGTTCGGAAAGATTTCTATTTTGAATAAATGCTGTTCTTTTTTACTTGTTATTCATCAGTGAATCATTCTTAGTTCATCATTCTTTGTTCAGGCTGCCTCACAGCACCTTGATGGCCCATTAGCCATGGGGGGAGTGTCTTTAGTCACACCCCTGGTGTGAATCACATTAATATTCATGGTCCACGCATACAGCAGTGCTGACACAAAAACTGACATGCAAAATTAAAATAGTTATATTGTTGTTTGTGAAAGAGTGGTCAGAATGATTTTCACATCATTTTGTAGAAAAAAATTCTAGCCTACAAGAATAGTAATAGTAACTATTCACTATATGTTAAATGGCCTTATTGCGGTGACAAAACTTTTTCCAAAACGTACTAACCATGCATAATATTTTTTTTTCTATGAAATACAAACATGTACATCCATTTTGCTCACATATTATTGTAGCAGAGTTTGTGCTGAATACAGCAAAATTACATGTTGGCCAATGGTGTGTTGTACGTAGCTGAAATAAACACAAATGTCAGGGCATGTCAAAACATCTCAAGGGCCCCAAAAACACCTCAGGCCCCAGAGAGTTAATCAATACAAGTTTTATTGAATTAAAACATATACCACAACCAAAAAATTATAATAATAAACAGAAGTCTAGGAATAAGGGAAAACAAAGAAATGACAAAATCTTGAGGCTACATGTGTAAGAAAACATAAGAAAGAGCCACTCCTGAGGAGAGCTTCCCCAGAGAGTGCCTGCCCCAAACAAGGCACAGCACTCTTATATACTCTAACTAATTAGCAATTAGCATGAGGAAAGCCAATCAGGAACTCCCACGACCTGCACCAATAGAATCAGGAGACTCAGGGTCGTCACACATCCAAACAAGATTTAATGTTAGATCTGTCATGTATGTGATCAAAAGGCTACTAAACCATAGACAAATAAAATCTAAAAATTATCTTCATTTATGTAAATCTTTATGTAAATTAGTAAAATAAGCATTTATGTGTGTAATGTAAAGTGTTGACAAAAGCTTAGGCCAAATGGATGACATTATAGCACACATTCAACACACACACGGCTATCTGATGTGTTTTCATCTGGAAGATGTATTTTTAAGAGTTTCATCTGCTATACTGTACGTCTGTCAAATGTCCCCTGTCAAATATTAAACACACATTTAGGAAACGTCTATGTTGCATTTGGTTATGAGTGAATCCGCACTTGAAACAAATGTTTGATGTTTGTACACAGTTAAAGCAATGCTGTCAAGAAAACTATGTTTAACAAATCTTGAGAAGTGTGTGTGCTTATTGAAGCACGACTGGTAGCTATATGAAAATTCAACGTTTTACAGCAACTTAATATAATTAATATATCAATATTTAATATGAATGTCTTCAAATCAATAGTTTCCTTGTCAGTTGTTAAATAAAAGCAATGTAAATATTAATAATGACTGAATCAATAATATGTATGATTCTGTCAATAGACTCTTCAGAAATGTGTGTATAATAGCTTGGCATTTCTCAACATGAGGAAGTTGTTTGATAATGTGTTTGTGACTGATCTACAGTCTTCAGGATAATGATTTAAATAGAGAGAGTCACTTTGCATTGTCAGCACATGCTTCAGTGCTCTGAGAGTGTTTATAGTGCTGTGAGTTTAACACTTCATGACTGAGAGCAGAACACAATCTTCATCATCACACAAGACTAAACTACAGCAATGAACACAATCAACATCTTCATCTGGACCATTGCACTGTTTATTCAAGGTAAGATGTGAAAACTGAGTCTGGTTTTGGTGTTTTTGTAAAAGTATATGATTATAATAGTTTTAAACACTAATAGTTTATCTTTTCTCTTCTTCAGAATCCAGAGGAGTGACTCTGACTCAACCTGAAGTTAAAACTGTCCAACAGAGTCAAACAGCAACAATAGAGTGTAATATAGATGTAGGAATATACAGCAATGACTTATACTGGTATCAGCAGAAACCTGGAGAAGCTCCTAAACTCCTGATTTATTATATAAACAGCCTTTATACTGGAACTCCATCTAGATTCAGTGGCAGTGGAACAGCAAGTACTGGACGAGATTTTACTCTGACCATCAGTGGAGTCCAGACTGAAGATACAGGAGATTATTACTGTCAGAGTTTCCACGTTATCAGTGGTAGCTATGTGTTCACACAGTGATAAAGAGTCGTACAAAAACCTCTGTCAGTCAGACGTCACAGTGACTGCACTGATACAGCTGAGAGAAACTGCAGCTGCTGATGGAGGATCACAAACTACACAATATCAATGTTTAGTTCAAAGTTTCTAAAGACTTTAAAAATATACATTTATCGATAGTAATTTATTTGATATGAAATAAGAGTTAGTGCTGATATTCCTAAACCACAAAACCATTCTTCTGCTCTTTCCTAAACATCCGTGTTTCACGATGCAGGTGAAAATGTGATATTTTGAGTCAAAGGCTTGTTCATATTTTGTTAAAGGTAATTAAAAAATAATTTCCATTTGTTGGCATGACTAGATTCAGATGTTTAATATAATTTATGTTGGATGTCCATCTTAGAGATAATCACCATATTTATAATGAAACCATCATATTTAAACATATGATATTAATCATGAAATATTAGGGGTTTGACGGGACAGCTTTTCACCTCAACAGGAAATATCACGTTTTAATGTCATGTTTTAATATCTCGAGATCTCGTCACACCCCTAATATTTATTGTTACTGCATTAATGGGATCTCCTTTAAGGCCATTGCCTTAAAATGGACATTAATATTGCTAACATTGCTAATATTGTATTAGCTGGCTACATATTGCCTACTTCGTATAAAACAAAAACTTTAAATTCCTCCAACAACACAATGATAAAAACAATACATACCAAATAGCAATACAATATGTAGCCTACATCTGTAATAAATTTTTTTTTTTATTATTATCGGCTATTCTCCAAGTGATAGTCATAGAAATGTAATAATGTTTCAAGTTTCGTTTTGTGTAATAAAGCATTAGATATACATTTTCTGATAGGCGGAGGGTGAACAAAGACACACTTCCCATTTAAAAAACAAGTTTCAAGTTACTTTTCACCGTGACTCTCTGCTCAATATCTGCTCTTTGCCAGCGCACTACACTCAATCGCTCACGGCCCAAGCGATCGCGGCTCCACTCTTATTTAGTTTCATATTTATGTTTAAATATTATTATAGGCTATTGTTATTTTATTTCATTTATGTTGATTATGAATAGTGTACAGCATTAGTAGGAGCTACATCATAGGATGCGCAAAATATATCGGGAGACATGAAGTGGGTCAGACATGATTTTGACCACTTCATTAAGTTTTGTTTAGAAAGCCTTTCTTTAAAGTGAATTTCGTTTTGTATAAATTGTATCTTAATTTTAATAAAATTTAATAAATAAGAAGCAAATATAGCAGTCAGTATAATCATGACATGGAGGCGCTGGCGCGGTCATTGCACTGCACATGAACTGGAGCGCATCTCATCATATAAATTAACCGAAACTCAGTGTATGCCTTACAGATATGATAAATATATCTAAAAAAAAGAGCTTGAAATGTCTTTAAAAGAAACAATTCAAAACGAAAAGAAATAGGCTACTCTCTGATCATGTAATCCATTATGTGCATTTCTCTCTATAGCCGCGTTCAGAGATGGCGGTCAACTTCATCTTTGCAGCCGACACTGTCAGAAAACACTTTATTAATAAAAATCAATGCATGCGTGTCAACGGATTTACAAATGCACATATTGCTTGTTTCACACACACATATTAAGTTGAAATAACATTATTAATAATAATAAATCTTTAAGAATATTTGATTGAATGCTGAATGTTGTGCTTGTTCAATTTAATAATTGTGATCATTCAATTAATTGAATATTAAATATTAAGTGGCCAAAGTTTGCTCAAGTATTAATATTATTTATATATAATAGGCTATATAGCACCCACTCAGCACCTGCGTTAAAAATTATCTGGCGCCGCGGTTATTATATAAAAAAATGGTCGGGTTTAAATCTAAGCTCTAAGATGGACCACATCGTGAAGCATCTACCTAGGCCTACCCAAATCATTATAATGAGCAATAAAAACGGACCCACAACAGCCACTGTAAGCAGGCTTAAAACAGTTGCTCACACGCATTAAAGCCTTATTATACCAGCTGTCATTTCTGTAAAAAGTAGCATATACCACCTTCTATTCAATCAGTTGTCAGCTACCGGGTAGTCTTCCAAAATTTAAAAGACACACACCAAAAGACCAATACAAAAGAAACGAAACAGAGAGAAAATAATACGGTCGGACCTAACGACACTGTTGCCCGTGCACGCAGACCAATGCCCTATTGAAGTAAGTTTGCTGGGAAATCCTATGTATTTCACAGACATGAATGTAAACAGAGGCTAAAATCATTCTATATAGCCTACCCATATGATAAAGGAAAAAGGGGGATACATGTGCCCAATGAAGAAATAAAAAATATGACACGATCAAGTCCAAGCACTTTCTAACAACGTTAGAAAAACAGAACCCTTAAGGCAGTTCGCCATTCAGATCGACAATCTACTACATATGTCTTTCCATTTGCTTCATTAGATGGGCAGAACTTTGAAGAAAAGGGAGGGGCTGATAATAATATTATACAAAACGCCGCTTTTTACGCCATCTTTGTCAGACAGAAGCGCCGCAAATTACGGCGCATTATGGATGGCCTACGGCGTCAGAAACGGCGTTGTTGACTGGATAAAAAAAAAACGGCGATAATGACGGCGATTTTGCTTTGCAAACGCCGTACTTTGCGGCGTTTGTACCACAGAACGCCGCACTTTGCGGCGTCTTTTCGTCTTTTCGTCGTAAACACCGGCGTTTTGAGAATGAAAGGCGTTTCGTTAGTGGCGAAATTTGAACCTTTTGGCGTTCCATACATGCTCGAGTTCTTTTCTACACGCGCGCGCAGATTTGAACACACGCTCGAGTTCTTTTCTACACGTGCGCGCAGATTTGAACACACGCTCGAGTTCTTTTCTACACGCGCGCAGCTGAAATCTTAACACTTTAAGGGGCGGGGCTCAGACCTTCCTGTTAACAAATGCTATTGGCTGCTGGCCAAATCCTGTATTGATTGGCTGCATCTCTTCAAATCTCTCGTGATTGGCTGACAGACATAAAGCGGGAAGATTGGGAATCGGATGATGGCAGACAGTAAAGAGGTAAGTTAACGTTATGGGTTATATCAAAATTCATATTTAATTTCTTTCTTGTAGCTGTAAGATGTTTTGTGCGTTTATATCTATAAATCTGTCTTTGATAATAACTTAAAATAGGTAGAAATACAGAACGCAGTAAGGCGTTTAGTGAACCTGTTGAGAGATACCCTGAATGCAGGCCCATCTAACGTTAATGTTGAAGGGAGCGTTAGTGTTTCACAAAATGGTAAGTGTAAACAGCTATAATGTTAGATGTCAGATAGTTAAACAGCTTAGTGGTCATTCACTACACAAAAACCTCCATATGAATTCATAATGTAGATGAAATGCAGGCTCAGAGAGGAAGCCAGTCAGGTCCTGGGACTCTTGGGGCTGGGAAAGCACAGCGGGTGCAGCAGAATATGGCCAGGTTAGGAAATTAAAGGGTTAGTTCTGTTTTTCTCTAAAAGATCTCTTCTTAATTCATGTCTTGTGCATTTTCCACAGAGCATTTCCTGGGCTTTTTAAATCAAAAGTGGCTGGAAAACTGGCCAGAAAAAGAGGGCGAAAGTCAACTCCAGTGCAGTTCTTCCTTCTGGATAAAAACCGGGATCGAACACCAAAAGCAAATGAAGATGCTATCCTCCTTCAGGCAGGATTGGGCCGAAGAACTATAAGTGTGCCTGAAGAAGCTGACCACTCAGAGGTAGGCTAAGTTAAAGGGATATTCCACACAAAAATGAGTTTCTAAGTCTAACCATCTTGCCAACCCATCCACTTTCTTGCTTCACAACTGATAGGTGTAAGAAAAATATTTTAAACTATTAATATTTTAAATGTGCAAGAAGTGTTGGTCCTCTGTGCTGTTGTGTCGCGTCTCACGAGTTTCACGCCATGCACTTCACCCAGTAACGTGCGGTGAAATCTTGTCATGGGTAGGCTGTGACCTTATCAATGTGGCATATATGTTCATATATTAATTCAGTTAATGTAGCAACCCAAGTTCATATCAGGCATCATCACATCGCTGCCTGCATACAGCAAAGTCAGTCATATGTGAGGCTAATGCACAATCAAGTCTAATAATCAAATTAATGGACACATCTATCTTATGACTTATACAACAAACAAATGTTTTGTGCGGGACACAGTAAGAGAGGGAGGCGGCGCGATTTTATGCAATTCTGACTTTATATCTCGCAATTCTGAGAAATAATGACAGAATTGCGAGATGTAAACTCGCAATTATCTTTTAAAATGTTTTATTCTGTGGCGGAAACAAGCTTCCATACCTCCTGGCTTCTTCCTCCCATCCATCCTCCCTGACGCGTACCGTTACGGTAGGGCCGGCCCAGCTATCGGTAGGCGCCAGCGGTGCCGCGGTAGCCTACCTGAGAAAACGTTTTGGAAAAGACGGGCTATGGACCCAACCAACTCTATAGGAGGGGAGGGGAGAACTCCCTCACATGGTACAACCCATGCAGAGGCTGCGCGCTGCGGTGTCAGAATGCAGAACGTGTGTAGCCTAATGTAACTAACGTGACAAATGTGAAAAAAAAATTAAAAATCCTCGACCGGCCCAAAAGTGAAGCGGCCCACCGGGAATTCTCCCGATTCTCCCGATTACCCACCCTGGGCCTGCTGACAGCCAACGCTAGGCGCCACTAGATGCTAAGTATCGGGAAGCGCGGATTGAGTGAGAGCGAGTGGATCACGTGACATGAAGCAAGCTCGGTCTCTGCCTCAATGTTGATAATTCAAGACAGCATGAGAACTGACTGCGCATGCGCAAATCTACGTAAACTACGTTCTATGGACCAAAGAGGCACTGCTAACTTCTGCCTCAATGGCCATGGCCTTGAATTTCCTGCATGAAACAATGGTTTTAGGAGCAAACAATGGCAAAATGAGTATATTATATGTGTATTCCTGAACATTTTTGTTACAAAAATTTATATTTGGAATAAAATAAATGCAATTAATAATGTGGTGAATTAATAAAGCTCTTGGAATTAATAAATGTAATGTCAACATTTCCTTTGGTGAGGCACTGCCTACCCTGCCTACCCTGACCGCACGTCCCTGACTTCACCGATTGCACTTAACTAATTAATTAATGCCATCGGCTACTCTGCGGGAGCTAAAATATCCAGAATCAAGGATTTTCGTGTGTGCAGTGCTCACTTCAGCGAAGACGATTACATCCCCAACCAAGGAGGAAAAAGAAGTGGGTGCAGACATGCCTTGGTAAACACAAGATCAAATCAAATGTTATTGATTGCAACACAAAACCTCAATTGTGTGTGTGTTCAATCAAATAGTTTTCTCAGCAAATTGTACCTATATCCCTATATACTGTTTTTATATTAGACCTCTTTTCACGTGATTTCCACTGGAGTCTAAACATCAGCTTGTTTACCGTACAGTTTAGACATCATGGGATCATAAAGTTAGTAAATAGAGCTTACCCGTGGTACTGGTACAGCAAAACTCTTTAAAATCAGTTTTTTTCTTTTTCCTCCTTGGTTGGGGAATCGTCTTCGCTGAAGTGAGCACTGCACACACGAACATATTTTAGCTCCCGCAGAGTAGCCGATGGCAACCAGCCAAAGCTGTCTCATAGCTATATCCGAAACAGGAAAACGATGGAATCTGAACGGTGATCCCGGCACATTCTTGTGGTCACAACCTGGGAATTTACAAGTTCGCACCATTGTTAATTTTCTACTTTTTACGTCATTGTTCATACGCCTTGCTCCAAGCCAGCTGACCCGGAGCTCTCTGCACTGCTCCCCGCGCCCCCGCCCCTCCTTTTCCACTTTGCGTGCGTGTTTAGAGCATGTTATGTTATAACATGAAATAAAGTCTTTCACCTCAGAAAAACGGACTTTCTTGTCCTGTCAGCCGTTATACTGTACTCGTAGCGCACACTCATTGCACGCGCAAATGCGGCGGCGCGCGCTGTGTATCGCCTCACTGTATATAAAGTGCAAAAGAAACTACGAGCATGCAACGCCGTTACGTTGTAAATTACACGAAATAAAAGTAATGCAGGTATGATTTTCATTCTATTCACCAGGAGCAGTTTCCATGTTTCATTAACAGTTCTTGTTAGTATTGTGTATTCACCATGGTAACTGTCGTTTCCATATTAACCCCAAAATGCCACTATTTTTCTTTGTGTTATTTTTTTCTATGTTTAAATGTCTGTAGTGGCTCATACCAACATTGTATTAACAAAAACTAGTTTGGGACTGCTATTTAATACCTTTAGCATATGCCTAATGTTTATTAGTACTAGTCTTTACTATTAGTCATATTCTTACAATTTATGTTAACCTGTTAACCCTCACCAGTGCGTCGGCGCACTGAAGCGTTTTTTTATTTATTTAGTTCAAAGTTACTATCAGATTAAATGTTTTACCTTGACAAACTATACATCATTAAAAAGATATAAGACTCAAGTTTCAGTATTTGACAACTATTGTATTCTGAGAAACTTATAGTGACAGTTATGTCTTATTTTGTGTCAGGAGTTATGAAATTGAAAAATGCGTTGATCCCTTTAATATGAATTATGACCGTCAGCTGGTCCATTCATAAAAAAAAACTCCGTGCTGTTGTCATGACAGTGCTATACAAAACAACGTCCCTCAGGGCTTTTAGCTCAAAAATGTGCAGACTTGGAGAAATATTGATATATTCTCATAGATTCACATCATATTTCTATAGACAGGAATAATATTTATTGAATTTATACCCAAATGCGTCGATGTAATCATTATGAGCGCTTCTTACTGAGATGTGCTGTGTTTTCAATTCATACCAATAGCCTGAGGGCGCTATATGCACAAAAATACTCCATATATGGAACATGAAGAAGAGACATAATCATGTGACCGTCACTGATAGCAGCTACACACAAAGCTAACACAGAGATCGCTGTAATATGCAGATATAGACGTTTTGAAGACAATAAACATGATTGCAAATGATATTTGATATTTGAGTGTTCTTCAAGCAATGCCAGGTATTTTTATAATAATAGATTATATTTATAATGTAATGCTAATCGATATAGACTTTATCATCGTGCATACTATAAATAATATATTTTATTTCTGATTTTTTTTTTTATCTGAAGCCAAATTAGATCACAGAAGATTATTTAAAACAATCGACTTGCGTTATAAAATAAGTTTGAAGCACAAACATAGTTTTAATCTCATAAATGGTCGTGTATTGATGGTGTGCTAAGCTAACATGCTAGCTAGCTCAGGTGCACCTGTCACCTAGAAGTTATTCTTTTATGGGTTTTTTTCTAAATAGTAATGCTTTTCTGAAATGTTTTAGTGCATTTGATACAGTTTCAAATATAAGTGAGAACTTTGATAAAATAAATTAGGGATTGAAACCCTATGAATAGCCTGTGAATAGCCAGTCGTTAATAACTATAATGCAGACAAAAGATATGCATATTTAGATCCATAACCAGGCTGGAGGTGTGTGAATGTGTACTGGGGAGACTGAGACTGAATGGGGCTCGTTTGCACCACAAAACAATAGAGACAATAGACTGAATAGATGACTTAGATGATGACTAAACATCAGTAGCATTTATAGAGTCTAATCAAAATAAAGTAATTTGACATGATCTTGAAAAACATTTAACCAAATACAGAGTTTTAGACTTATCATTTTCAGATTTTAAATATAACATGGTCACACATATGGCTTTAGCTGCAGTGCATTTCTAGATTGCTCCAGGGCCCACTTCAATTTTATTTTCATGAATATGTTTAATAAAAATACATTTCTAATAACTTTACAAAACTTTGAAGCTATTTAAAAAATGTTTTTTTCATTATGACAATAATTAATTCTACATTTACAATAAACTACCAGGTGTCAGCTTTCAAATGAGATCATACTTGTGCTTTTAGTGCAAAGGGTTCATGAACTGTATCTGTTTCAGTTTGGGTATGTCATTTCTGGGGATTTTTCAAAAGTGGCGTTGCAGCTTAACAGGTTAAGTAAAGGGGGACAGTACTTGTGTGTGTGTTAACAAATTTTGGAAAAAATAAAACATGAAAAAAAATATATATATTGGGATATATATATCGTATATCGAAATTCAGCCTAAATATATCGGGATATGACTTTTGGTCCATATCACCCAGCCCTAGATGAAAACTCTTGTTCATTACATTTTACTTCATAATTGCAACCGCATATGTTGTATTCATTGTTGCAAAACTTGTTCTGTAGTTCGTTTGTTATCGTGATCAAACCCATTGATCTGCAGCTCAATGCTGATGCTGTCATGTAAATAGTTTTCTAATCAGCAATAAATATAACAATTTCTGATCAACCCATATCAATTGCATGCTTAAAATAACATACCGGTTAAAGCCCCGCCCATTTCAAGACAACCCGACCCACTTCCGGGTTAAATCCCGCCCACTTCCGGGTTAGGCCCCGCCCAGTCCGAGTACAGATACAGATACAGATAATTCATATGGTTAACAGATACAGATACAGATAATGCTGTACTCGCTCATCCCTAGTAAACACTATAGAACAGCTGATCGGAACATGCGCACTGTTGACGTTGACAGCAGCGCGGATTGATAGAAATGGAAAGAAAATAGTGCCGATTAAAACTGAGGTATGAATTTTGTCTGGAGTGTTTTTTGTGATGTACATTAATCAAGTTTTGAAACGCATATAATTTTTTCACGTAAAAACGCACAGTTTTGAGGCCCCGGAAACTAACCGAGACTACTTTCTTGAAAAACTTCCAGCGGCCAGAACTCTGACCAGGGAGGTGACCACAGAGTGGGTTAGTGTGTATGCACTATAGTGCTGGTAAGGATTGCATACAACTTCATGTCTTAAATGGGCGAACTATCCCTTTAATGTTAACTAAGGAAGTTAACTAATGCTAATTAATGAACCTTATTGTAAAGTGTTACCAAAGACACCTTTCAACAATTCTTAAAAAATCGAAATTTGAACATTGATTGTACTTTTTGAACTATTAAAATAAATAATATAACAGATAATACTTCAATGAGTATTTTAATAATTCCCGCAGGTACTTATAATGCGGGAAATTCCCCCACAAACATTGATTCACTTTAGCATGTAGATTTTATGAGTAGCCTAAATTAATCCACACATATTATAAAATCAAATCAATAATTTTAACTTTCTCCAAGACGCAATTTCACAAACCGCGTGAGTGTTCAGCGGCGCTGCGTCTTCTCTCTCGGTCTCTCAACATGGGTTGGACAAGGCAAGCGTCGAAACTACACTCTCGCGTTTAGGAGTCGGGACATGACGGAATTGTCACTTGCACAATCGGGTCAGCATTGCATCGTAACTAAAATTGATCATTTTCACTTCTTTTTAAGTCTTATCAGTTTAAACATTTAAGCTGAGAGAGTTTACGGCTTCGGGAGGGGCGGATGTGCGCGCGTCATTCACAACACAAGACAAAATTAGAGCGTTCTTTCAAAACAGAACATGGCAAAATAATCGTTTTTACTCGATTGTACTATTTTGGTGATCATTGGGAGCCAAAATCGAAATTGAAATTCAATTAATTGCACAGCCCTAGTATGAATTACCGTCATGTTAGTTTTGCATGGTTTTTGAAGCATCAACTTTGAGGGACCCATCCACTTGCATTATATGAACTCACAGATGGATTATTTTTCTAAAAATCTTTGTGTTCATCTGAAGAAAGAAAGTTTATACATCTGGAAAGACATGAGGGTGAGTAAATGGTTAGATAATTGTCATTTTTGGGTGAACTATCTTTTTAAAATGGGTGTTTTCAACTCTAGCCCTTGTGATCATTCCTGATTCTCAATGTGTATACTGCGTCCTGAATAGTATGTGAAAAAAGAATAAATGTGTGCCAATGCATAGTACGTTGAAAAGAGTATGCCAAAAGTCTCTGGATAGTCTATTATTTCTGGTAGATTTACAAAGTGTGGATCCATTGCACATCGTAATGGCTAATATTGCCCACAACCCATTGCGGTTTGGAGGAGGATTCGGTTCAGAACTACAAATACATACGTGTTAAAACTGCAAACATGGTGGATGTGTGCAACCAGCGATTAAGTAGAAAGGTTTAAATAGAGTGAAATGAAATGTGGAGGATGCTAACTGTGACAAGATGATTGACAGGCCAGTTTATGGTTTAACGACACAATTGTATAACCAGGGATGCACATAAGTGGTGCGCAGGTGCGCATGCGCTACCCAATTAAACAATGCGTACCAGATGAATTGCCGCAACCCTCATTTGCGTACCTTAAGATTTGGGGATAGATAGGTGCGCAATCTGTGGTGTTGGATAGGCCTCAGAACTAGAGATGTGCGGATGGGCTATTTCATCCGCAACCGCATCGCAAAACTCATCATCCGTCCACCATCCATCCGCACCAACGTTTTTGACCAATTTTCAAAACCGCACCCGCCCGCCATCCACTGATTGGGCAATGCAAGGCGCTGCTGATGACAGCCGCGAGACTAGAAAACTCTCTTACCTCAGAATATCAGCAGTGAACTCAGTCTCCGATCGGCGCACATGGACAAAAATAAATAAATTATTTAAATAAATAAATAGCCTAAATTAAACGAACTTTGGCAAACCTGACCGTACAATATTTTCATTGTAGCCTAATAGAAAACGCATTTTGGCACATCATTTAGGATTTTTCGTTGGTGCGCCATCAGCTAGCCTATGCCTACAAAAGACAGATGAAATTTAATATTAATAATTGATCCATGTCGGTATACACAGCCTAATATTTTACACTTAGGCTATAATTAAAAAATAGCCTAAACAATCAAGATAGCCTATTTACTTTTTTTATTTATTAAAACCAGGAAATTGGTTAATGAAACATGGATTAAAATTAAGATACAATTAATACAAAACGAAATTCGCTTTAAAGAAAGGCTTTGTGCTTTCTGTTTGAGGTCTCTGTGAAAGTTTGAAAGTCTTTTAGTGCCGCGGCGCTTTCAGAGTGGTCGCGTCCGTAATGGAGAACTGTCACTCACGTAAGATTGTTTTTTCCTCATAAATGACAAAATACAAAAAAAAAAAAAAAAGACAAACCATCAATAAAAAAATAAAAAAAAATAAAAAGGATGGATTTATAGCGTTTTGGGGGGGAAAATGGATGGATGACCTTCTATTGCCTTTGTTTTTAATTCTCCTTTTTTGAGTTTGTCACGTAAAGTTACCTCCTTCGCCGGCGTTGCCATCTCTGATAATAACAAGCAGTCTGCATAGACTCGACCAGGCCATATTAGCCTACTGCCTGATAAAAAATGTGACTATTTTAAAGTGTGCTCGATTATTTTTTATTTTATTTTTAAATTTGGATGTAGGTATAGTGAGATAACAATATTTAACAATATATTATGCATCCCACTAATTTGTTCCTCCCGTGAGGTGGGTTAAGGAAAAAATGCATTTGAAAATGTGAGGACCAAGCAACAACCCCAGGTTCTCCCCTGAGAACAAGACCAAAAATGTTATGTGCACCCCTGTGTATAACAATAGTATGTCCCAAAGCTTGTCCACTCTTCTGCTACACGTTCAAATGTATGCATTGCTACATTGAACTCTTGTGTTATTCAATTTTTTACAGATTTCAGCACTTTTCTGTGAAGTGTTCCCCAAGTTGGCAGCATTAGATGGGGCTTGGATGCTGTACAAAGCAGCTGGTAAGAAATGGATAATCGCACTTAAATTTGTTTCTATGTGTAGCAAGTGGCTCAATTATAGTGACTACGCCACCCCGGATTAACAGGGAAAACCAACCCAAATCACACAAGTACGTTCCACCTAGAAAGGCGAGAGGCATGGGCTTCCATACAAAAGTCTTTTATTAAAGCTAAAACAGTTGGCCAACAATTGTTTAAAACCAGAAGTAAACAAGCGTCATTGGTCGAATGGAACAAAACCAAAAAAATACAAATAAGAATTCACAATAAATTGTACTGGGGCTGAGGCTTCCTATAGGCTAGTGTGACAGCAGCAGTTCTACTATAGAAACCACGCCAATCCGAATCACACCCACCAAATTCACAGCAAATGACACAAAAGTAGTGACCCAGCAATTAGGGGTGGGCGGTATGACCAAAATTCTGTGTATGGTATGACTCATTTTATTTCACGGTAACGATATATTTCACGATATAGTTATTATTTATATATGTAGTTATTCTCGAAAAATCGACAAAAAGGGTTTTGTGTAATAAATAAACCCAAATACTTTTACTACATTCGCAAAACATTGACTTGGTCTTATACACTAAAGAGTTTGTTTTCAGTATTCTGTAAGTGATGTAGATGTTTATCTTAACTAAACAGGGGGATCCGGTCAACGATCAATGACAGTGGTGGCACCTGATGCAGAGGGCTACAATGGTCTATACATTATAAAGGCATCTGGAGGAAAGGCATGCCTTTACATAATGCCAATTCAACATAGATTAGACACTTCCCCATTACCAATGCCAGCCAAAGAATTTGAGAGGATGCCTAAAGCCAAGTGCATCACCTGTCAGGTATATGTACCTGTACAGCTGCTAGCTCTTCACATTGACACATGTGGGCTAAATAGTCCCTCTGAATGTAAGGTAAGATATACTAAAAACGTACTTCCTGTTTCATGATTCAAATTTTCTCTGCAGTATTTATTATACTTTATTTTACAGATCATCTCTGATGATGAGTCCAGTTTGGAGTCTATCATTGATGATGCAGATGATTTTGACAACCAGAATGTAAGCTCTATAATGTGCCTCTTAAAGCTGTGTTTTTCAACCTTTACAAATGCCATTGTAACCTATATCACAAGTTTAAACTAAGTATAGACCAGTCACAGAAGATTAAGTACGACTCTCTGGAGGGAAAAAAATTATAATACACTACTGCAACAAAAGGGGAATAACCACTCAAAACATCAATGGGAAGTATTAACCATAAGAAAAGTATTTATATTTTTTTCATATCTTTTTAGAATTTCTTTTCTTAGTAACTCTTGAAGTGAAATATTAGAATGGAAAAACAAAACACAATATAAACAACAGTATGTCTAATTCAATTGAAATGTCAAATAAAAAGAATAAAATGTCTCAATTCAGAAAATCAGCGTTTCAGAAAAAAAAAACTGTATCTCAGTTCAGATAATCAGTATCTCAGTTCAGATTCAAGGAAGAGAAAATAAAAAAAATGACTTAGTCCATGAAAAATCAGTTTCTCAATCCAGCGAGTCCGAAAAACGAGAGAAAAAAAATAAAATAATAAGTTGCTCAGTCCAGTAGAATAAAGGTGATTAAAGAAGAAATGGTTCGTCCTACCAATATGTATTCCTCACGCTTGAAACTATGTCACCAGGTACGATTCAGATGGGATTGGCTCGCCAGTCCTCGCAATGCGCACACAGCAAAAGGCAAGGACAATTCCTCGACGTCAACCTCAACTACCGAAGCTCAGGATCGGCAGCAGATGAAACATTCACTCACATAGGCCCAAAAAGAAAGAAAAAAAAAAAAAAAAAAAAAAACCCGGCCTTGAAGACAAAGCCAAAAAATAACAATCATTAAATCACATTTTCCAAATATTCAGTCAACATTTCTCATTTCAATTTCTAATAAACTATTTTAAACTCAAACATGTCTGTCTGATCAATTTCATTCTCCTCGTACACAGAGAACGTGACATGCTAATCAACTCACGTGCGGTTGACACATATTGAAATATATGTACATGGTTAGCAAGCTAGCACCTCGTGGTAATGAACTCGGTAATAAGAAAAAAAACAAAACTAACTAACTTCACACAAATATACACGTTTTCCTTCAACATTAAACACCATTTACACATTCACATCACTTTACAGCTGTACACAGCTCATTTAAACAGCAATTGCATCATTTCACGTCATTCAAATTACCATTGTATATACGTGCACATTAGTCAGATATTCATATTACTCGTTTCACATTCAAAAACAACATCTTATAAATAAAATGTTACTCACCAAGGAGAATATAATCCAAAAAGAAAAGAAAAAATGTAGGTGATTATCCTAAACACCCATCGATTTGGCCTTGTTACTTCAGTAAATCGCCACTGCTTAAGTCTTCCTTCCGATCAAGAACATTACAGAAATTCTGTTCAATATAATCAAAGTTTGTTTTTCTCTCTTATCAGCTTTAATATAGCTAATGCTCTCGCATGGCTTCCCTCACATCGCGTCTCACATCTCTCTTTTCGACGAGCTTCTAGGGGCGGGGCTCAACTTTCACTTCATCCAATTAGCGATCTCTTTAGGTTACTCTGACTAGTTTCAACTTGAAATTATTTTAAAATTTCTTTCTTTCTCTTTATTAATACTATATTGAATAATATAGAAAATTATTTTTCTACATATAATAATATTTGTTGTTGTTTTATTTTAAACCAACATTCTATTTTAACCCTTTGTGACCTGGGTTACACCATTGTAGGTTATTGTTCTTGAAAATAAATTAACATTGTGTGTATTTATGACAAATGTTAGAATTGGAAGGTGGTGTTTAATTCAAAAGGTTCCTTTGTCTTCCCATTCTTTTATGATCTCTTTCAAAATAAAGGCATCCTCAAATGAGCCTCCATCAGCCTCCACGTCTGTGGTGAGTGTCAAGGTAAGAAAAGATTTGCACTATTTAACCATATTTTGGGAACATTTTTGTTTTCACAAGTAACTACTTTTGTAATGACCCCATCCAAAATAAAGGCATCCTCAAATGAGCCTCCATCAGCCTCCACGTCTGTGGTGGGTGTCAAGGTAAGAAAAGATTTGCACTATTTAACCATATTTTGGGAAAATTTTTAGTTACTCTTTAATGTTACACCAAAGTAACTTCAAGGAGATCGACTTAGTATTGATTTACATTTACATTTACGCATTTGGCAGACACTTTTATCCAAAGCGACTTACATTGCATTTCAATGTACACATTTACATTCTTATCAGTTCTTGTTTTCCCTTGAAATCGAACCCATTACCTTGGCGTTGCAAGCGTCATTGCTCTACTGTTTGAGCTACAGGAAGGCTCATGGAATTTCATGAAGGAATTTCATGACTTTTATATAAACGTACTTGTTTCCTATGTACGAATTTTAGGTGTGTGTGTGTTCGTTCCTTTATTGCAATTGTCTTTATCCTTTCATAGGTTGCTTGTCCAGTTTGCTTGGATTGGTACCCAAAAGACTATGTGGAACTACATGCAAGCAGTTGTGGTGAAAGGTTTGTGACCAATTTTAATATAAATCTAAATATATTTGGAACAACTGCTATCAGAGCATTTGTGTTGTCTCTGCAGCCTTTTGGGAGAATTTGAAAAAGAGCTTGACTGGCAGGAAAAACTAGGCAGCGAAAAGACAAGGGAGGAGAAACCGTGTAGAAGGTAAAATGCAAGATATCCATTGGCATCTGACTGACCTGTGAGATTTTCTTTATTGCATTTGGCAAATTTGTACCTTTTCTGTTTGGTCTTGTAGCTTATCCGGCATAATCACACAGCTTGCTGAAAGGGTGGACAGCACATCAGCATTTAATATCAGTGTAACGAGAGGAGAACTGTTCGAGAGGGGCATGGTCCAGTGGAAGCGTCAAAAAAAATCTTCTCCAAAGAATACTCTTTGCATTAATTTCCTAGGAGAGTATGGGATTGACAATGGAGCTCTCCGGAAAGAATTTCTGCCTCAATGTAGCAAACTACTCAATTTTGTAATTCTATTTGCTGACTTTCCATTTGAACAGAAATGATGAAAGGAATTGAGGCTCAGCTCTTTGAGGGAGGAGACAGTGGAAAACCCCCCAAATACTCCATTACTGACTATCAGAAAGATCACTTCCAGTAGGTAGCAGTAAGTAAATAGATTTATTGTGCAAAAGTGAGGATCAGTGTACTGTCAAATGGAATACCGCTACAATGTCTTCAATTTCTATACAAATGCTAAATATTTAGAGGTAAAATGAGAGTTAAAAATATGTAATTTTACATCTGATATGCTTTTAAAATGCATTTTTTAGTAAAACACACATCAGTACATTACTTACAGTATGTTGCCTCAATATGCTCAACATATTAACTTCTTTGTTACTGCAGGACTTGTGGAGAGATCTTTGCAGGCAGTGTAGCACAAGGGGGACCCCCACCAAATATTTTGAAAAAATGGTGCTATGACTACATCTGCACAGGAGCAATAGACAAGGATGAAATGTCCAAAGACAATGTCACCGATCCAGAGCTCATAGAGCTTATTGAAAAGGTTTTTAAAAACTAGATCAAATACATTAAGATACACATCTGAACACCAACATTCATATACGTTCCAGTCAGAATAATGAATCTAGTACTTGTTGCTGCTATAACATCTTTTCTGGCTATATTTTTTACTTGCTTTTTTGTAGCTGCATGGATATACTTATATTTAGATGTGAGCATTAGTGAGTTAAGACACTGATGTAGGGTGATGGACTCTGGCTGGCGGTCTGCATTAAGATGTGTTCTCTGTAATTAATAGAATAGACAAACATGTTCATTAAAAGGGGGTGTCCCTAAACATTTGGCTTTAGTCCTCACAGCAATAGTAACTCTAGGACATTTGTCTCCTTTCAGGTTGATGCTGCAGACACAGATGCTATGATAGACCTGTCTGACAAGCGGGTATACTGGGGCCATTGGCCCAGAGCGGAAGAAGGACATCGAGTATGTAATTGAACTTTAATGCATGTAGTGGTTAAAATGTTCAATTCTTCATTTCTGTAAAAATGTTTTGTCCTTTCTGTATAGTGCTATCGTTCTACACTCAGCAGTGAGGATAATTCCCATGTTGCAGCAGGTCTGTGATGGGCTGAAGTTGTATGGTTTCCAGGACTTGCTGGTACAACACAGCGAGACCTGCCTGCAGTTCTTTGTACCAGGACACTTGAAAAAGGTTTTTAAATGTACTAGGGCTGGGTATTGACACAAATTTCACAATTCGATTCGATTTCGATTCACAAGCTTGCAATTCGATTCAATATTGATTATTTTGGATATCAGGTACAATACATTGCAAATTTTCTCAAGGAAAACAAATCTCTTAACTATTATTGTAAACTATGGGAGTCAGTGGTAGCCTATAGGCTTCATTAGCCTACTATAATATTGAAGGTAAAAATGAACTGATTTGTATACAAACACTTAAAATACACTTATTTGTTTTTATAATAATAATAATAAAGTTATATGAAATTATATACAAATTTAAATGGTGGCTGTCATAAACTTTCCAGATTTATTCAAACATGCATTAAATATTGAAGAACATTAAAAATTATAATGAATATGTAATATGGTGCATATATTTAATAAAATGCTCCTCTCTAGAGTTAATTTTTCTAGCTGACTAACGAGTTTATGGTCACTGGATATGGTTTTCTGAGGTAAATGTGACGTTACATGACATTGTTTACTAACGTCTTTCCACGGTTGAAAAACTGATTGAGCGATTCCATGTGACATGATACGGACTTCGATAAGTTATACTCTATTTTTTAAGACACTTTCAGATGATCATTCATGTTTATTTCGCGCTGTAACTGGTGTTAAGGCGGAAGAGAAGATCATGTGCTACTGCTTCTCTTAAGCTGAGCTCAGAGCTGCGCCAGAGCGATCTAAAGCCACTGCGCCTAAATGGTAATTATGTTTTTGAATTTCGTAAGAAAATGGACTTAATTTGAAATGAGACTTTGTTTCATATCAATAATAACAAAGCACAAATATTATTGCGATTTATTGGATGGGATGCGCGCTACAATGTTCCATTCATCAACTGAAAACAGGATGACTAATCGATTCTTGGGATTTAAGAATAAAAAAATAAAAAAGAGAATCGATTAAAATCGAGAAATCAATTTTTTACCCAGCCCTAAAATGTACCGCCATTGTATAAGATAGCTTTTTGATGTATCACTTGTTGATAAAATACAAGTTTCTCTCCTCAACTCTTTAGGTTGATGCAGAATTCTTAGAGCTTGCCCTGGCTCCCATATTCAGCGAGGAAGGATCTCTCCGGCGCCACAGAGAGTGCCGCATTATTAACTTTTTACAGGACTTTATACAAAAGTTGGAGGATGATGGTGAGTTGAGTAACATTTCTGAACAAATCAAGTCATTTCTATTACTGAAAGTTTTTTTATTTTTATATTTTTGTCTAGAGGAACTTGCCACTGCAGAGAAAGAGGAGGGCGTTGGAAACATCAGTCAAAATTCCACCACCATAAGCAGCTTCTTCCAGTGGCTCACGGGACAAGCACACATCCCACTGATTGCTGCACAAAGAGAAGCCTTCAAAATCCGCATTGAGTTTGACCATGATCGTGACGTCCGTTATGGCCATCATAGCACATGCTACCCTGTCGTAACTGCTTGTGCTGTCTGCATTACTTTCCCGACAAAACATCTCGGCACATATCAGGAGTTTCAAGATATCCTTTCAGAAGCAATAAATAATAGCCAAGAGTTTGGGCACCACTAGGTTCAAACAACAAGAGTATGAGGTCACATATTTCATTACCTTTTTATATTAAAGGGTTGTTGTTGTTGATAATTTAGATACATAGTAGTAAAAGCTGTAACAGGTTTTAAGATTGTTATGACAGCATTTAACATTTAATTTAACTAACTGAATTGTTATGATGACATTTATGAAATAAACTATTTGCAAGTACAATTTTGAAGTTTTTATTGATAGACATTTCATTCTGTGTCATTTAATGTACAATATGAGATTAGCACCAGTTCAGCATATTATGTTGAAATACTGCTCTATCAAACTTAGTCAAATCAGTGTTATAGAAGAATTGTCATCACAGTTCACAACTGTAATCGTAATACTCTTAAAGGATTAGTTCACCCCATAATGAAAATGTCCTATTAATTTACTCACCCCAATGCCATCCAAGATATCCATGTCTTTCTTTCCTCAGTGGGAGAGAAATTAAGTTTTTTGAGGAAAACATTTCTGGATTTTTCGTCTAACAATGGACTTCATTGGTTACCATCGTTTTTAAGTCTACATCAATGCAGTTTCAAAAGTGTTTGAAGTGTTTAAACGGGCTGTACTCGATCACAGCTGAAGAAGAGGTTGTTATCTGATTACATAAAGGTCTGTAAGTGGAGTGTTGGGATCAGTCTGGTGTATAAGAGAGTTAAGTTCTGCCAGTTCCTCCTCATTCAAGGGACACTCAAACTCTGGGACCAATACTGCACCATCCACATTTTCTCCGTCATGGTCTGCTGCTACTTCCCAATCTGGCTCTTGAATATTCTATTTTGCAGCAAAATAGAGTAAGAGAAAAAATAAATTAGGAGACATGTCATTGCACTTAATTTATAAATGAAAAAGATTTATGTCAAAGAACAAGAGAACAACCTCAAGATTCTCTGGCTGATCAATTTGTGTCTGCATCAACCCAATGTGTCACTTCTGCTCTGGGCTCAAATTTCCCTCTGTGCGTAGTGGATGGTGGTTCCAGCCAGCAGCAAAAATCTCCAAGTCTGCCTTTAGGTTAGGTAGAAATATGAAGTGGACACAGAAAAGGTCCGTGGCAGAGGACAAATCAAGTTGGTGATCTCTTTCCAGGCTTTGTAGTGTATCACAGTACTTAGAGGTGACACAGACCCTTACATCACGCCATAGACGTTCAATCCTATGAATGTGAGAACAACAGTGCTAAAATGACTAAAGAGAAGTCATAGAATTTTTTTTTTTTAAAATTCTATTCATCATTACATTTATATTTTAAAGTGATATGGTGCACCTCTGGTTATGAACACTTTTTCCTGACATAAAGCTCCCACGGTCAGTTCCACGGACTGAAAACATGAATTTTGCTATTTCCACATTCTCCAACCCCTGGTCTGCTCTGACTCTGTAATGAATGAAATTATTAAATATTAGTTGGAGAATTAGGAACATTGAATGAGGGCAAAGAGAAAAATACAATCTACCTCTATATCAGGAAAGTAGAGAAGAACTAATAGAGTGAGAGCCTTAAGTGGGATAATAGATTAAATTAGAGGTTAAAACATAAGACGGATGCAATGTAGCAGCTACTTAACTGAAACATGTAACTTATATTACGTAGATGAGAGTTCTTTTGGATTTATCATTAAATCATATATCATCAATATTGTCATCCACTCATCCTCATGTTGTTTTAAACCTTTATAAATAAAAAAAATTCTGAACATGAGGGAAGATATTTTGAAGAATGTTGGTAACCAGACAGTTTTGTTTCCATCGATTTTCACTGTATTTTTTATACAATGGATGACGATGGCAACCAAAACTGTCTGGTTATCAACATTCTTCAAAATATCTTCTTTCATGTTCTGAAAAAAAAAGTATAAAGGTTTAAAACAACATGAGGATAAATAAATATAAGACAAATTTCATTTTTGGTGAATCTCGTTAAGACTTTATCAAGTATGCTTGCTTAGTTTGCAAACTCCTTTAAAGATAAATATATGTGTTTTACCCAACCAGTAATTGCATATAGTATAACAGTATATAATATGCTGCCATGGTTTGTTTGAGGAGACTTAAACACAAACTCTCCTGACCATGTATTGGAGAACAAACAGAATTTTGACTCTTAAATGTTTTTTAAATTATTATTATTAAAAGATTGAAAATGTGTCTGAATAGCTCATGCAACTTTGATGTGAAGAAATGCTGGTTGATGAAGTGGTTGTTCTTTCAAAAACTGACCTTGAGGGTACACCATATCGTTCAGTTGCCTCTTTGAAGAAGCAAAGGGCTGTCGATGCACGGTTATCTGCTGCAGCATTCAAGCACATTATCTGTAACACATGAACTTGGTAATACAACCATCCATCATATAAGAATTAGCATAAATGCAATGATGGAAGAAAAATAACAGGAGTCCTTACCTTCCTGGAGTATCCATCCACTGCTCCAAAAATGACAATGTTGTACCTATTAAGCAGGGAGTTGAAACAAAATGAGCATTTTGTATCTGGATTTCTACTACTATGCAAGTAAACATGGGTTTATTTTGCCCTGTTTCACAGACAGGGCTTAAACCACAGACTAAAATGCATGTTTGAGCTGTTATAACTGCACTGATATCTCTTAAAATATGTCAGTGCCATTGTTTTGTCTCAAGATGCACACCAGTAATGTTTATAAAAGCTATACTAAAATGCCATAATCGAACTAAGGCATAAACCTGACTTAATCTAAGCCTTTTCTGTGAAACCAGGCCTTTAACTATTAATGTTTCATAACCAAAATATCTTAACATCTTATGTTAATAAATAAGAAATACTAATAAAAGTATATGACAATGGCTCAACCTTATTAATTTGTGATTAGTATCCACATGCCAGAGAGACAGGGGCCCTCTCACAGAATATGTGCGGCGTACCACACATCCCAATCCATACATTCTGGACAGGACTCCTATCGAATCCACTTCATACATCGAAGCAGCTACTCTTCTCCACTGAATGTGAATCAATTCAATTCACTTGCGCGCTGTGTTTATGCGCTTGCGCTGTTTTGTCCACCATTTGACGCCATAGAAGAAAATGCTTTTTTAAAAGCTAAAATGAAGTTCCTTGAGGATAAATGGAAGGACATCGAAAGTGAGAGAGATTTCCTACGTCACAATCTGACCAATACCTTACAACCCGTTATAAGTTATACTTAGTAATGTGTACTACAAATACTGTTGGCTCTTATGAGAAAGTGTTTGATGTTCCTCATTTTTAATCTGCTTTGAATAAATGCTGCTCATAATTGCTACTGTACAGTATATGGTCATCGCACTTTCACCTCTTGCACATTAAGAATAGCTTTTGACATGTCAAGCCACTGGCATGATGGGAATCTTCATCTCATACAAGTGTTCAACAAGTGATATTAATGAACTTTTTACTGTGGAAAATGTACAGAGTCTACATTATAACATATCCTGGCATAAAGGCTACAGTGTACTGTAGTCTGAGGCCTATCTGTTCTCGTTGTTTTAAAGTTAGATCTTGTGGTGTTCGTTAACAAAGGTAGCAGAATATTTACATTTAACAATGAAATCAAAGCTGGTAAATGTGGAAGAAATGAAATGTAATCTTAATATGATTTGGTTTGTATTCCTTATCAGCCTTGTCAGCAAAGGAAGACATGATGGGAGCTTCCTGCAAATCCAAATATGATGATGCTGTATCAGTCTGGGGTTAGGGTTAGGGTTAGGGTTAGGGTCACGGAAGATGACCTTCACACAGAAAGGGAAAAAAGGAAAAGAGAAGAGGAAAAAAAACATTGCAAAGTTGACTCCTCTTCCTCCTGTGTCTCATCATCCTCATCCTCATCTCAGTCCTCTTCATCCCCTGTACCCTGTAAATCCAGCAAACACAAGGATAAAACCAAGAGAAGGAATGCAAACAAAAAGCAGAAATTCACAAGAGGAATGTATTTTAGATGTCCAGTACAGTAATCGTTGTGTACAGTAGAGGTGTAATGGCTCAGATTACCCACGGTTCTGGTTATTATCACGGTTTTAGGGTCACGGTCTCGGTACAGTTCAGTATGTGCTATGTTCAGTAAAACAGGACAATCGAGGCTTTTTATTTGTTTGAATAACTAAATGAATGCTAGGTCTGACTATATAAGTGACTATATTATGATTGTAAACTAAGTATTACACTATTGATGCTGTTAAAGCTTCCTCAGAACATTGAAGATACTGACCCATCAATTCCCAGGTGGCGTAGTCATTACACTAGATCCTTAGTAATTCCTCTTCATGCCACATATAGTATTATTATACTAAGTATTAGTTGTGATTGACGATCAGTTAAACTTCACAGAGCACATTTCTAGAACTGCCCGGTCCTGCAGATCTGCCTTATACAACATTAGGAGGATCAGGCCCTTCCTATCAGAGCTACACAACTCTTGTTCTCTCCAGACTGGACTATTGTAATGCTCTCTTGGCCTTCCAGCATCAACTGTCAAACCTCTGCCACTGATCCAAACACTAATAACACTATATCATTACAATCAACATCACTCTTGTGTTTATGAAGAGAATGAGTCAGTGTTTCAATATGATCATCATGTTTTAGGTGTAATATATGATCCTGTCAATCAAACTGAACAGACTGCATTCAGTCACTTCTGCTGTCTGGACGTGATGCTTTCCATCTGAGACACAGAAACTTTTACATTCTTACACAATTACTGTCACAACGGCTGATTCTTGAGTTGTGATCATGTATTATATTTTTAATAACATTTTCATATACAGTATATTTACACCATCGCCTATAAATGTAATGATTATGTAACAATTAGTGTCAGAACGGCTGATTCTTGATCTTGATCTTTTTTATGATCTTTTTATATAATAAAGTTTTTAATCTCCTATAAATATAATCATCAGTTTAACTAAAGCAGAAGTGAAAGTGTTCCAGTCCAGATCATGTAACCAATCAGAGAGTGAGACTGAAAACCCCATTTGCATTGTCAGGGTGGAGTGATTGTGATCCTCTCAGAATAGAGCAGCTCTGTCTCCAGAGACCATGTTCAAACCCCAAGAGCTTTATTTGACATTTGACATCAACCTTCTGAAAAGCACCTGCATCTTCATCTGTTAGTTGAATGATGTTGTCAGACACAAAGTGAACTTGTTGAGAAGCTTTATTGAATGTTGCAGCAAACACAGCAGATTGAAAGATCACACACACACACACACACACACACACACACACACACACACACACACACACACACACACACACACACACACACACACTCTTTCAGTATTGAGTTGTAAATCACTACAGCTGCAGCACTAGACTCATGTGAATCCTGCCTGACACAGGACACTCAGATACGGCTCATCTTCAGGAGAGAAACATCAGCACTCAGAGCTCTTGTGGAACGAGACCTCATGAGGAGCTCCATCATGTGTTACTCTGCAGACGTACAGCTCTCCCTCTTCCCAGCGTGCTTTGCTGAGGGTCAGGACGCTACTGCGGCTGTAGCGGCCGTCCTGCTGGCTCTCTGCGCTGGTCAGAACCCCCTCGGTGACCTCTGACCCGTCCAGTGTCCAGCTCACCAGCGCCCCCTGTGGAGAGTAAGAGCTGAGCAGGCAGAGCAGTGCGGCTGAGTCTCCAGAGATCTGCAGAGAAGAGGGCGGCAGCAGAGACACTGAGGGCTTCACTGTGGGACCAGCTGCAGGAGACAAACACAACACATTCACACACACACACACACACACACACACACACAAGTTTTAGATTAAAACAATAATTAACAATAATTAAAACAACAAAAACTATGCACTGCTATATACATTAAAATGCATGTATGATCTAATCAATAAGTGTAACAGCAGTTATAACCAGGGGTGCACATAACATTTTTGGTCTTGTTCTCAGGGGAGAACCTGGGGTTGTTGCTTGGTCCTCACATTTTCAAATGCATTTTTTCCTTAACCCACCTCACGGGAGGAACAAATTAGTGGGATGCATAATATATTGTTAAATATTGTTATCTCACTATACCTACATCCAAATTTAAAAATAAAATAAAAAATAATCGAGCACACTTTAAAATAGTCACATTTTTTATCAGGCAGTAGGCTAATATGGCCTGGTCGAGTCTATGCAGACTGCTTGTTATTATCAGAGATGGCAACGCCGGCGAAGGAGGTAACTTTACGTGACAAACTCAAAAAAGGAGAATTAAAAACAAAGGCAATAGAAGGTCATCCATCCATTTTCCCCCCCAAAACGCTATAAATCCATCCTTTTTATTTTTTTAAAAAAAATTTTATTGATGGTTTGTCTTTTTTTTTTTTTTCGTATTTTGTCATTTATGAGGAAAAAACAATCTTACGTGAGTGACAGTTCTCCATTACGGACGCGACCACTCTGAAAGCGCCGCGGCACTAAAAGACTTTCAAACTTTCACAGAGACCTCAAACAGAAAGCACAAAGCCTTTCTTTAAAGCGAATTTCGTTTTGTATTAATTGTATCTTAATTTTAATCCATGTTTCATTAACCAATTTCCTGGTTTTAATAAATAAAAAAAGTAAATAGGCTATCTTGATTGTTTAGGCTATTTTTTAATTATAGCCTAAGTGTAAAATATTAGGCTGTGTATACCGACATGGATCAATTATTAATATTAAATTTCATCTGTCTTTTGTAGGCATAGGCTAGCTGATGGCGCACCAACGAAAAATCCTAAATGATGTGCCAAAATGCGTTTTCTATTAGGCTACAATGAAAATATTGTACGGTCAGGTTTGCCAAAGTTCGTTTAATTTAGGCTATTTATTTATTTAAATAATTTATTTATTTTTGTCCATGTGCGCCGATCGGAGACTGAGTTCACTGCTGATATTCTGAGGTAAGAGAGTTTTCTAGTCTCGCGGCTGTCATCAGCAGCGCCTTGCATTGCCCAATCAGCGGATGGCGGGCGGGTGCGGTTTTGAAAATTGGTCAAAAACGTTGGTGCGGATGGATGGTGGACGGATGATGAGTTTTGCGATGCGGTTGCGGATGAAATAGCCCATCCGCACATCTCTAGTTCTGAGGCCTATCCAACACCACAGATTGCGCACCTATCTATCCCCAAATCTTAAGGTACGCAAATGAGGGTTGCGGCAATTCATCTGGTACGCATTGTTTAATTGGGTAGCGCATGCGCACCTGCGCACCACTTATGTGCATCCCTGGTTATTCATTGATCCACCTTTATGAAGAACAACCCTTTTGAGATGAAACAATGAAATAGCAAATATTATAATGCATTTTAGATTTGGTTACAGTTATTTATGATAAGATATAAGGCATTGTAAGACATTATGAAACACTTTATAATGCATTAAAGGCTTTAAGTAAAGTTTCACCACAATATGTCATTAATAAATGTTGTTCTTGTTTCAAATTGTTTTAAATTGTATGTTTAGGAATATTATACGAATTAAATGGACAGACTTACTGAACACTAATTATAACCGCAGTTATAACACATTATAATATTATCTATTAATAAAAATTATAATACACCAAAACTCATGACAAACAACCAATTCTAGACGTAACAAGGAATTTGTAAATATTATAAAACATTTTAACTTTGGTTTCAGTTATTTATGAAAACGTATATGACATAACATACATTATTGATACCTTTAACTTTTAACATTTTAACTTTTAAAATGATGTTATAATAATTTATGAATACATATATGGCATCAAAATCTACATTATGAATACATTTGATACCTTTATAATGCATTATACATAAAGGCTTTAAGAAAAGTTTCACCACAATATCTAATAATCATTATTAATAATAAATGTTGTTCTTGTTTCCACTGTAAAACACTTTCTGAAATCTAAATTGTATTTTTTTATTAGGTGATTAAATAGACAGACTTACCGATCACCAGTTTAGTTCCTCCACCGAAAGTGTACCACAGTGATACAATCTAATGAAACGCTCGTACAAAAACCTCTATTCCACTCGAGTGAACACACACTCCAGCAGAGAGAGAGAAACAACACTTCAACACACTGATATTAGAAGATCCTCAGCTCTTCTCAACACTCACTCATTCAGATTTGACTAAATGCTTTCTGATATAACACTGTTTAAAGAAATATATTTGATGAGCTGTGACCTCTGAGGTGACCTTTGACCTCTTTGATCATGGATGATGTTGTGGAGTTTCTCATAATGATGCTTCTGTTCTTCATATGCAGATCAATCATCATGATTCACAGAAAAACCTGCAGCTTCAAATAAATGAATCAATAATTCTGAACATTTCAGATGCACATTGTTTAATATATAATGACCTGATTATGAGTCCTGATGAACTTCATGCATGTGGAAAATGTGGGAAAAAATAGATATCATGAAAATATTTCCAAGAGAGCAACATGTCAACATTGATTCCAAAGACCATAATGGACTTTTTTTTATGACTCTAAATATAGTAAAACTGATTTATTTAGTTCTTGATTTCTCATTGTTAACATGCTTGTAAATGTGTAGCACAGAACTGAACTCAGAGAAACTGCTGCGTATGACATATGTTTAAAATGATCTACATTCATGATTCTCCAGACAAAACCTAGTGTCTTATCAGCCTGACAAACATAACAAAAATACTTCATAATTAATAAATATGTACAATTAATCACTAAATGGTTCAATAACATTATTCTGAAAGTAAAATCTTCTATGTAGAGTTTATGAGTTTGTTATCAGCACAAGCTGTTGTAAATCCTGCCCACTTCTTTGCATTGTCAGCACATGCTTCAGTGCTCTGAGAGTGTTTATAGTGCTGTGAGTTTAACACTTCATGACTGAGAGCAGAACAGAACACAATCTTCATCATCACACAAGACTAAACTACAGCAATGAACACAATCAACATCTTCATCTGGACCATTGCACTGTTTATTCAAGATTTGTGTAATACAGTTTTTATAATGATTATTAATTCTCTTAAAATGTGATTTTTATCATATACTGTAAATCATCATATATATCATTATAATTTTTGTTTGTGTTTTCTTTCAGAGTGTAGAGGACAATATACTGTAACTCAGAGTCCATCAATACCAGCAGTTCAACCAGGAGAAGAAGTCAGAATAAACTGTAAAACCAGCAGTGATGTGTATAGTGGTAGTTGGTTACAGTGGTACTCACAGAAACCTGGAGAAGCTCCTAAACTCCTCATATATTATGCAACAAACCGTTATACTGGAACTCCATCTAGATTCAGTGGCAGTGGATCTGGCAGTGATTTTACTCTGACCATCAGTGGAGTCCAGACTGAAGATACAGGAGATTATTACTGTCAGAGTTTCCACTATATCAGTGGTGATGTGTTCACACAGTGATAAAGAGTCGTACAAAAACCTCTGTCAGTCAGACGTCACAGTGACTGCACTGATACAGCTGAGAGAAACTGCAGCTGCTGATGGAGGATCACAAACTACACAATATCAATGTTTAGTTCAAAGTTTCTAAAGACCTTAAAGGTAAATATGATAAGATTTTCTTAATGCTAAAATACATTAACCCAGTTCGCAGTGATGTAGTGGTGCCTGGAGAAGTGGGTATACTCTTAACTTATGACCCCAATTTCTTTTTAAGCGTCCCAGCAAAGGATGAACTCTCTGTGTTATAAATAGTGACATGTAAGACTAGTCTTGCATAATAGTTCACCCCAAAATGGGCCAGTAGTATTTGCACATTATCACTTAACTTTTGCTGCTTGACTTCAGGGAGAAAGGATCATTATGAAATTAATATTAGCCACAGAAGAGGAGCAGTTTCTGCAATTAATACTGGCCCACAGACTATAGGAAGAGACAACTAAATAATTATGTATTTTGAGTGACTATTCCTTAGTCCATCCACACATAATAATTTTGGACAACTAGTCTCTCACGTTGTAAATAGTCTGCGCCAGTAGTTTATTTTGTGAACTATCTCTTAGAACAGCTGATTTGCAGCAGATAGTGTAGGCCAGAGTGTGCCACCATTATACGTTTACACTATCTGTTGCAAATCAGCTGTTCTAAGAGATAGTTCACTCAAAATTCATAATTATTGAGTTGTCTCAATTCCTATAGTCTGTGGGCCAGTAAAAATAAACTAATCTCTGACTGAAACACCATGCTTACCTCATCTTGAATATATCATATTAGATTAGTTTATTTAACATTAAAATATCATCATCATCATCATTCAAAGAATTCAACAATATATTCAAAACAATGTTAAAACATAATATATATAACAAAAATATATACATTTTACAACATTTTCATGAAAACCACAATGATATACTCATGCAGGGTTTCTAAATAAGTGCTTATATTTTTGGCTCAAGGGGCTTAACTTCAGGAGGTAAGTAGCGCAATTTCATATGAAATAAGAAATAACTGATTTTGAATTTATAGTCAGTGCAGGTTTTTAAACCTGTCAAAAGCCTGTCTACCCCTGTACTCCAGTATATTGCAGACACACTTGCTCTCTGCAGGGGTTTTCACAGAGAGGCAGTACAGTGGTCTTCAACCAGGTCCTTGTATACTTTCTAGGATCAAACTTTGAAGTAGGGGGTCCGTTGATGTTAATCATCATTAAGTTTGATATGTTTGAGACCAGTAGGACAGCCCTTTTGTCTGTGCTTATATTGTTCATAAGGCTAAAGTTCCTCTCACACTCTGCTGTGCTGACAGGGAATGTTTTCATACAGTTAATGAGTGGTTTCAGGTCATTGGGCTCACTGTTGGGCTCTTCCAGTAGGTCCCGCATCCCATTCAGTGCTTGGTCTGTGCACAAGTTAAATCGCTTGCACAGTCGCTTAACTTGTTCTTCACCATGGCGGATGCTGGGGTTTGATGGCCATTTACTCTGATCAAGGATGCTGAGGTCCTTGATGGTCTCATCTTCGAAAGACAAGCGTTGCTGAAGATTGTTGCGACTGCATCATCATGATTGTAGCGTGGGAATGAGTAAAGTGATGAAACCGTCATTTATTCGTTAGAAGTATGTTTACATAACCTCTTCAAACACTGATAACTGCCAATGAAAAGATATTTTTTTAGCTCAAGCATTGGAATAAGATTTGTATCGGTGGAGAACACCCAACAGAGAGTCAAATCCACCAACTACAGTAAGTTTTTAATTAGTCAATTTTACCCACTGTTTCAAAAACCTACACTGGGATTAATATATAGTATTGAGTATGATTCTCATCTAATGAAGACATTTACTGATAGAAAGTCTGAGTAACTTTTTGTCCTTTTGTCTTTCTTCTGTTGAAGTGGCGCACTGAAAGGGGATTCATGTCACCTTCATCAGTCTTTTCTTTAATTCACTGGAAAACATGAAGGGAAAGACCCTCAGACGTGTCAGAACAGGATAAATGCGGCTGCAGGTACAATTATATGATGGCTTGATTCTGGTGTACCAGTTGGCTTTTTTTGTGCTTCCCTTGCTATGATACACATTTTTCTGATGGTATTGCCATGCTTTAAGTGCATGTTCACATATTTAATCACATAACGAACAGTCTCAAAGATGACATTACTCTGTTCATGTTGTGTGAATGTGTTATAATGGCAAATGTTTGTAAAATTTTTCAGTGAATCATTTCTTCATTCGTCCTCCAGATTCTCCAAGGATCCAGCTGATTACTGGCAGTTTGGTGGAGGGTTTTTCTTTAGCTGCTACATTGCACTATCACTTCTGGTACGGATTCAATGACCTTTTGTGATATGTTTTGATTTTACTTAATTTAATAAAATTGTACTTAATTTTATTTAATTAGTACAATGTATAGTTAGGATTCTGAATTAAACCAGTGTAATGTTTCTCCACAAATATTATCAGATATATACGGAGCCCCCAGGGGTCAGGCGAAAATTGTTGAAACAATATAAACCTGCATTGAAAGATATAAGCTAAAGAACAACAGACCACAACCCTCTCAGCTCAACACCACCATTTGTGGATTTCTTCGTCTGTTTTAAAGATGAGATCATGACCTTATGATGATAGTAACCGTAACTGACACATGGAGTAATATAAAAATAACTCAGTTCCACTTTGGGGATCTGAAGAACTGCTTGTGAATAAATGGTTGATACTGTAAATTTACATCTGAATGCATCAAATATGTGTTTTAGAATGGATAGTGTTGTGTACTTTGTTTTCTACCCGACTGTAATTGAACTGTAAAGTGAAAATCTTGTACATGACTTATTTTGTATTCAGTTTTCAGGGTTTTTGCTTTTATTTACACAGGATAGTGCCGACAGCGGAGGAGAAGTGAAGAGGGAGCGAGAGGAAGGCTGGGACTCTGTCGAGCACTGCACAAGGATTCACACTTTACTGAGAATTTAAAACCTTTTTTTTTATTGTTCATTTTAAATATTAAATGTTGTATTTAATTTAAGGTTTACTGTAATTGAACAAAAACTCTTTAAATATTCCATTTAGATTTCTCCTTCTACAGGTTTTTAACATTACATCGAAAACATCATTTTAAAGTTAAAGATAAAGTTAAAGTTTGAGATGTTTTTCATCTGTTTTAGAAAGTATTTTTAGACTTTTTTTGTTTTGTTTTCCAAAATAAAACCTGTTTTACAATCTTGAGCATGTGTTAACTCTTTATTAAATGTGTTTGTAATTAAGCCATTGCTGCCAGTCATTTGACAGTTAACAATCTTTTAGTGTACAGTATGTACAGTTAATCACACATTCAGTCAGCATTGCCATGACTCATGTTCAACTGCAAACTAGTTTGTAATTGAATGTACAATTGTATTCTTCTTCCATGATGAAAGGTAAGAAAGTGAAACAATTAACGTCACGATATCATCGTTGATTCAATTTGCAAAACCAAAGCATAATTCAACGTTGTTTCAACGCCGACATACAACCTTTATTCACCCATATTGAAGAAGAGACGGTGAAACAACGTTGAAATGCCGGCTGGGAGGCTTGGTGTATAGTGTGGGATTGCGGGGCTCATCATCCGCAAAACCTGCAAAACCCACAGTATATGATGAGCCACTCAGTAACAGGGCATAGTTAAGATATTGCAAAATAATCCATATAATATTGCTTTGGGTATTAAATAATTCAAATGGTCATTTAGACCAAACCGAAAAATACATTAATGAAGCACGACTGGTAGCTATATGAAAATGTAAAATCTGACAGCAACTTAATATAATTAATATATCAATATTTAATATTAATGTCTTCAAATCAATAGTTTCCTCGTCAGTTGTTAAATAAGTGCAATGTAAATATTAATAATGACTGAATCAATAATATGTATGATTCTGTCAATAGACTCTTCAGAAATGTGTGTATAATAGCTTAGCATTTCTCAACATGAGGAAGTTGTTTGATAATGTGTTTGTGACTGATCTACAGTCTTCAGGATAATGATTTAAATAGAGAGAGTCACTTTGCATTGTCAGCACATGCTTCAGTGCTCTGAGAGTGTTTATAGTGCTGTGAGTTTAACACTTCATGACTGAGAGCAGAACAGAACACAATCTTCATCATCACACAAGACTAAACTACAGCAATGAACACAATCAACATCTTCATCTGGACCATTGCACTGTTTATTCAAGGTAAGATGTAAAAACTGACTCTGGTTTTGGTGTTTTTGTAAAAGTATATGATGATAATAGTTTTAAACACTAATAGTTTTTCTTTTCTCTTCTTCAGAATCCAGAGGAGTGACTCTGACTCAACCTGAAGTTAAAACTGTCCAACAGAGTCAAACAGCAACAATAGAGTGTAATATAGATGTAGGAATATACAGCGACTACTTAGCCTGGTATCAGCAGAAACCTGGAGAAGCTCCTAAACTCCTGATTTATGACATAAACACCCGTAATACTGGAACTCCATCTAGATTCAGTGGCAGTGGAACAGAAAATACTGGACGAGATTTTACTCTGACCATCAGTGGAGTCCAGACTGAAGATACAGGAGATTATTACTGTCAGAGTTATCACAGCAGTGGTTATGTGTTCACACAGTGATAAAGAGTCGTACAAAAACCTCTGTCAGTCAGACGTCACAGTGACTGCACTGATACAGCTGAGAGAAACTGCAGCTGCTGATGGAGGATCACAAACTACACAATATCAAACCTTTCACACACTTTATTCATTATTATGATTTACTAAGTTAATATATAATCTTATATCCCTTACTAAATTGGACTAAAATGTGGAGAAAATGTGAGTGGTGCTTGTCCCTGCAAAACTTGCCACTGGACCCTGGACCACAAAACCAGTCACATGGGCCACAATTTTGAAAATGAGATGTGTACATCATATGAAAGCTGAATAAATATGCTTTCCATTGATGTATGGTTTGTTAGAATATGACAAAATTTGGCCGAGATACAACTATTTGAAAATCTGGAATCTGAGGATGCAAAAAAATCTAAACATTGAGAAATTCGCCTTTAAAGTTGTGCATTTGTGTTGGCGATTGTGCTGCATTCACTCACACAAATAAATGTTTTATATATTTCCGGTAGGAAATTTACTAAATGTCTTCATGGAACATGATCTTTACTTAATATCCTAATGATTTTTGCCATAAAAGAAAAATCGATCATTTTGACCCATACAATGTATTGTTGGCTATTGCAACAAATATACCCGTGCGACATGTGACTGGTTTTGTGATCCAGGGTCACATATTATCTATATTATTAACTGTAGGAAATTCAATCTCTTGAATTGCACTTCCATACTTCACCACTAGAGGGTCACATGTCTTTTTCATAACTGAGTTCAGACAAGACCACTCTTTCAAGTTACTTGGGTTTATTAAACACAATTTATCTTTGGCGGTATGGTTCCTTATGGGGGTTCTTGCTCCATAATTAATGACATACAGAGCTTTAGCATTAACCCCCCATGGACCCATCAGCTTGAGTGATATACAGATGATTGAGACACTTCAGTAATGTCTTTAAAGTAAAACAGTTTTAACATGTAGACGTATACCGTAGCTTGGCTATGAGGATGACAGTCTCTCGGCGATGATGTCCGTGACAGCCAGGACTTGAAAGCCTCAGTAATCTGAAACAAAGAGACGACAGCCAGAAGGTGCACAGAAATATGCTTGATACTTACAGTGGTGAGGGCGGGAGGGTTGCGAGCGGTTTGAGCATGCTTACCGAGCAGTAGTGCCACGTATCCTCCGGTCTAATAGGAGAATGGTAGTGGTTGGGGTGATTTGACAGCTGATCGCAGCCTATGCCTACGTGGCCTGTCTGAACTAACAAGCTCGATTTCTGTTCACCTTTCCTCTAAGACCGTGGCTGCATCTGACATCACATACTTCACTACTATATAGTAGGTGAAATATAGTTTGTGACTAAAGAAGTATGTCTGAATTCACTCATAAAACAAAAGGTAAAAAGTCCCCGGATGATCTACTACTTCCAGTGAGATTCTGAAGTGTGTGTATGATGGACACTTTACTATCCCATGAGGCCACAGGAGAGGATTTATGAAGGACAGTGAAGCGACGCTGACGATAGTAGATCACATGATAATGACATCATGGCGAATGTAGTACGTCCAGATTACATTCATACTACACACACTCATACTATGAAGAAAATACTTTTTTAGCGGTCATTAAGTAATTACTCTTTAAAATAAATAAGTACCTACTCTGTGATTTCAGACGCAGTCCATGTGTTCGTACACTAAACAATCTGAGTTACTGTGAGCCTCGAATCATAAAAGCTGTGTGTGTTCAAGCTTATGTCTCTGATTTCAAGTAGAGATATACACGTTTATCATTTAGTTTGTTTTAAGTTTGTATTTGCACAAGTTACTGGTATTTTATCAAGCTTTGATGGAAATCTATCATGCATTTATTGTTATATTAATGTCTAACTGTTAATATGTTAGCAGATTATTTATTTTGACACACTACATGATATTTGTGGAAGTGCCAGTGAATTTCACATGATCGTTGATTGTTTATTATTCATTTATGTTTAGGATGGGAAATGTTTAATATCGTTAACAATTTAAAGGTGAATTATAATGCCCATTTTCACATGATGTAATATAAATCTCTGATGTCCTCAGAATGTGTCTGTGAAGTTTCAGCTCAAAATACCATCCAGATCATTTATTATAGCTTGTCAAAGTTGCCCCTTTTTGGTTGTGAGGGAAAACGCTCCGTTTTTGTGTGTGTCCCTTTAAATGCAAATGAGCTTCTGCTCCGCCTCCGTTCAGAAGAGGCCGATTCTTTACACGAGCTTCAGAGACTGGATCAACACAACAGACGAATTTCTCTCGGGTAAAATGTCAATAACACCCAGTAGTGAGTACAGAATCACATGTTTGAGCCGGAGTCAAACACAGATGAGCCCCTTTCACACAAAGATTCCGGAAAATACACGGATAATGTGTCCCGGGTTTTGTCCCAGGATCGTTTGATTTTGGTTCATTCACACTGCCAGTGATTTTCCGGAATCTGTGAGTGCGTTCACATACATCCCGTAAAGATCCCGTAAAGACAGTCTAATCTTCCACTACCGCTCTTTCCATTGTAGTCGTGCACTTAGTTGATTTTTTTACGCAGCGTCTTAAGTTTACTAATGATCTGCGCTTTCGATCTCGATCTCATTTTTTACCGGATTCGGTTGTACACAACGCATCATGTACCGTTCCACAAAGCTGGCGAACGACCTCAGCTTCAGCGCGGATAGTAAGGAGCTCCTGGTCTCTGCTTCACTCTAGTTTGCATGCATTTTTTCATTCTTTCTTTGTTGATGATGAACGCAAACTTTCTTCTAAGAGCAACCAAATACCCCTTACGGCACTGGTCCTGGCTTTGATCATACAGAGCGCGTTTCCCGAGACTGATTCCGGCAATGTTACTTGGACCCCATCATGTTCCACCATTCCGTGACCTGTTTTATGTATCCAGCGTATCATTAATAGTTTTGTGGATTGAACTCTTCGAGCTCTTACTCTCTAACCGAGTCAAAGACGATCTCCCATCTCTTTAGTGTTTGTCAGAGGCTTCAGACCCTGACAGTGTTTCATTATAAACTGATGAATATGAACAAACCTCATCTCTCCATTAGTCCAACTCTTCTGACTCATTTCAGAGAATAAAGTGTCAGACAGTGAAACTCATATTTGCATCATCAGGGTGATTGTGTTCCTCTCAGAATAGAGCAGCTCCATCAGCAGATGTTCAGCGTTCTCACAGGAGCTTCATGTTACTGGAATACACTACTTCTCTAGTTTCTGGAGATATACTGGGGTTACAAACCATCAAATAAAGTCTAATGTTTCTGTAGAAGACTACAGAATTACTGACATTCATCTCCTTTTCATAGAACATTAACAATAATGTCATTTTGCTGATGAAGCAAATCAGTGTCATCACCACAGTGTCATTTCCATCACATCTCAAATGTTTTGTTTAATAGCATTATGTCATGGAAATGACATTTTTAATATTTTTGGAATAAAATGCCAACTCCTTAGTCTTGCCAAGGTGAATTCCTGTCATTTCATGCATCATATTTTCATACATTTCCACACAGCTTAATTGTAAATGGTTCATAATTATTCTGATATTTACTTTGACTTTTCTTTATTTTCTTCATCAGATGTCTCATATTTCATCTCGAGCATCTTCACTGACACTGTTGTCTTATTCTTGTAATTGTTTGGTGTGACGGAAATATTATATACTTAAATATTCTTTTCTGAATAAAAAGTCTTTTTCTGGGACAAGGGCAAAATAATTAAACCTGCACAAAAATAATTTAAAAAGAAGCAAATTGGACCTTGTTATAACAAAATAAAAAAAGGGACAAATAAAGCCATTGTTCAGTAAAAACTCTAATGTTGCAGAAACACTCGTAAACACACAGATTTCTGATGCACATGTAATATGCCATTTTAATAACTGACAGTACATTTCACTAATTCCCTGTCTTTGTATTACAGGTTTATATGAATCATGCAATTATCAGTGAAAACAAGTGCAGCACTTTTATTCATATTGTATTACATTAATAGATCTCTGGGGTGACACATATTTCTGGTCAGTAGAGAAAGGTTAAGCTCATCCACTCTTACCTTTACCATACACAACACAGTTCATTTTATTTTCGTTTCTTTTATATTTTTGTTAAAACTGTGACCGTGGATCCGGGTGTATTACAATATGTCAGATTGTTTTAATGGCGCGATTGTGTAATATATTAGCGCGTGACTTTGAAATAATTTACTTTGACATGACATAAATAATACATTTTAACCTTGTTTCTATTAGCGGCAAAAAAGAAAACACTGTTAGTGTATTCTCATACACTTAGTGCGCATGCCCGGTGACCTATGCAAATTCGTAATTAGGAGAACGCCTACTCTACAAGTCACAATTTTAACGCTGTGCTGAAACTCCTGGAAATAAGTGACTGCCGTTTGTTAACAGTGGGGTTTGTCGCCCTCTGCTGGTTTGGAGATGCACAGGTTTAGTGTTTGTTAACAGCGGGGTTTGTCACCCTCTGCTGGTTTGGAGATGCACAGGTTTAGTGTTTGTTAACAGCGGGGTTTGTCGCCCTCTGCTGGTTTGGAGATGAACAGTGGCAGGTTAGTGTTTGTTAACAGTGAGGTTGGTCGCCCTCTGCTGGTTTGGAGATGAACAGTGGCAGGTTCAGTGTTTGTTAACAGTGGGGTTTGTCGCCCTCTGCTGGTTTGGAGATGAACAGTGGCAGGTTTAGTGTTTGTTAACAGTCGGGTTTGTCGCCCTCTGCTGGTTTGGAGATGAACAGTGGCAGGTTTAGTGTTTGTTAACAGTGAGGTTGGTCGCCCTCTGCTGGTTTGGAGATGAACAGTGGCAGGTTCAGTGTTTGTTAACAGTGGGGTTTGTCGCCCTCTGCTGGTTTGGAGATGAACAGTGGCAGGTTTAGTGTTTGTTAACAGTCGGGTTTGTCGCCCTCTGCTGGTTTGGAGATGAACAGTGGCAGGTTTAGTGTTTGTTAACAGCGGGGTTTGTCGCCCTCTGCTGGTTTGGAGATGAACAGTGGCAGGTTTAGCGTTTGTTAACAGTGAGGTTGGTTGCCCTCTGCTGGTTTGGAGATGAACAGTGGCAGGTTTAGTGTATGTTAACAGCGGGGTTTGTCGCCCTCTGCTGGTTTGGAGATGAACGGTGGCAGGTTTAGTGTTTGTTAACAGCAGGGTTTGTCGCCCTCTGCTGGTTTGGAGATGAACAGTCGCAGGTTTAGTGTTTGTTAACAGCGGGATTTGTCGCCCTCTGCTGGTTTGGAGATGATCAGTGGCACGTTTAGTGTTTGTTAACAGCGGGGTTTGTCTTCCTCTGCTGGTTCGGAGATGAACAGTGGCAGGTTTAGTGTTTGTTAACAGTGGGGTTTGTCGCCCTCTGCTGGTTCGGAGATGAACAGTGGCACGTTTAGTGTTTGTTAACAGCGGGGTTTGTCGTCCTCTGCTGGTTCGGGGATGAACAGTGGCAGGTTTAGTGTTTGTTAACAGCGAGGTTTGTCGCCCTCTGCTGGTTCGGAGATGAACAGTGGCAGGTTTAGTGTTTGTTAACAGCAGGGTATGTCACCCTCTGCTGGTTTGCTGTTGAAGAGCCTCTTGAGAAAGCGGAGCTGCAGGAATCCAGCAGTGATGATGACGAGACTCTGGATAGCAGACCAGCTGTTCACATAAGTGGAGTTGGACTGAAGCAGGTAGAAATCAGCTCCTCGTCTCATTCGCTCGTAGTTGTAGTGATGCCACATGTGGAAGACAAACTTCTGCAGCCTGATGCTGCTCTCCTGTATGCAGTGCAAAGCTTTATTCAGTTGGGTGTGGAAAATTTATGTGTGAAATACAATAAATCTCTTTTTTTCTTTCAAAAACATAATCTGTTGAATATTTCACATTCTTTTTAAAAACGAAATGAAAAACGAGAAATTGAAACATAATTAAAAGCAAATCATGTTACAGTAAGGATGTGTTTGTTGAGACTGCAGTTGTTTATTACCTCAATGAAGGACAATGTACTGTTTATCTGTTTCATATCCTCTCCTTTCTTTTTCTTCTCTTCTTCCTTTTGTTTTTCGATGTTCTCTTGTCCCTCGTAATACACACCAAAGTTCAGGAAAACCTGCATGCTCCCAAAGCGATTGTGGAAATTGCTGAAGCACATCTGATAAAAACCTGTACAGATACACATGATTATTTATTGATTAATTTATTGTTTAATTTATTCAACTTTTATATATTTTTTTATGTTTGGAGTTTGAAAGTGTGAGTTTTATTATGGCACTTTGATGTTAATTAATTTAGTATAATGTTTTATGATAAAAAAAACAAAAAAACAAAACACATTTGTAACGATATGAATTTTTATTTTCTGGGTGAATTATTTTGTGTCTGAAGATGAGACTCACCAGTCTCCTCAACACTGAAGCCAATCTGACCACTTGCATCATCAGCTTTGCCGACTATTAAGCCACTCTGCGCATTAACAATCACAGAAAGATGTCTGTCAATGGCCACACCAGTCACCAGCTGGACCTGAACACACACACACACACACACACACACACACACACACTGAGCTGTAACATTCGAAGGATTCAAGTGCATATTGATATTTAAATGCAGAACAATGAATTACCATGAAGTGTAAGTAGAAGCGCTCTCCATAGTGAGCAAACTGCCAGAAGCACTGGAGGTCTCCGGCGCGCAGCATGATGGCAAAGTCATACTGATCCGCTCCCCAGAAAAGCTCCTGATCTGAAAGGTCTGGATGAGGGTCTTTCAACTCTCCACTGTTACTCAACCCAAACAATAACAGAAGCCAAAGAAGATAAATGTCATTCTGTAACATTTCAGATTTGAAATATGACTGGAAATAAGCTAAATGAAACCAGAGACCTATTCAGTTTCAGTGCACTGAAGTTTCTGATGATGATTAACTTTGAGTCTGACGTGTGGCTCTAAAATTTGTTCAGCCCTTCACAGGTGGGAAAATCCCAGCTAGGCCACAGGTGCTCTGGAAAACATCTCTGAAGTGCCTTCAAGAGCCTAGAAACAAATGTTTTTACAAAAGAATTGATTCCCAATACCTACTGTACTTAAACTTAATAAAAAATAAAAAGTTTGCTATTTCATTGTGCTGTAGCTATGTAAAATATCAACTATTTACATACAATAATTATTTCAAATACAATAATAATATATTTGTCCCGGTGTGGTGCAGGCAGACCCTTACGAAAAAGAACTATACTTCAAGTTAATTTTATTAAGTGTACTTAAGTAAATATGCAAGTATATTTTAAGTATATTTTGTAGTAAGTATACTAATATCAATGTGTACTAGTAGTAAACTTGTAAGTGTACTATTTCAATACTGCTTGGGACTAAATTGGCCCACTTTTAGTATATAAACGTAAACGTTTAAGTGTACTATAAGTGTAACAGTAGTAAACTAAGTACACAACTAGGTTTCTCATTTGTAATGCATCTGTACTACAAGTGAACTTATAAGTATACTAGTAGTTTATTTAGTAGTAGTAGTTTTTAGTTTATGAAAGTACACACTGAAGTGTACTCTCAGTAAACTATAGTTTAGTAGTTTATACTGCAAGTATACTTGTAAGTTTTCTTTAAGTGAATATAACATTATACTTATAGTTTACTAATTTCTACATTATTTTTGCACTTGCAGAATACTACTATGTTCAAATGTAGATATTGGTACATCCTATGAGTGTCTAGGGTTCTTTTAACAGAACGTAACATATTTTAAGATTTTAAAGAGCATTAGTCTGGGCCCTGCCACAGCACCACAACAACAAGATTCTTTTTAACGTTTTTATTCAAAGGCTCTTAACATATAACAACTTACTCAGAAAGTAAAGCTTTAGGGAAGAAACAAAGGCTTCAGAAGGGGGCAATGCCAAAATAATAAACAAAAGCCAGATCTACCTTTTTTTTTTTAATTATTATTCTTAATAAGCTTCACAAAGAATATACAAATAAATGACAGAAATCTACCCTGACTCCCTACCTAGCCACAAAACAGGAGAAAAAGGGGGTTACAAAATAAAATGGCGCCCGCCTCCCTACAGTTCCCAAGTAACAAACAAAAGAAAGTAACAACAAACAATCAGGAGAATAACAGCTTTAAAAGGAAAAACAAATCAGAAGGTGGCTTTACAATTTAAAGGATCTAGACTGGGGCGTCTCACAACAAAGCAACAGACCCTTCAGCAACAGCATTCAACAGTGAGCAGGCTACAACACAGATCCACAACAGCTCCAAACAACAGGACACAGACAGGGACACAGACAGGGACACAGACAGGGACACAGACAGGGACACAGACAGGGACACAGACAGGGACACAGACAGGGACACAGACAGGGACACAGACAGGGACACAGACAGGGACACAGACAGGGACACAGACAGGGACACAGACAGGGACACAGACAGGGACACAGACAGGGACACAGACAGGGACACAGACAGGGACACAGACAGGGACACAGACAGGGACACAGACAGGGACACAGACAGGGACACAGACCATACTCTGGAGAAGAGTTCTCAACTATTGAGAGTTCTGCTGGATTTTATGCTGCTTCCCTCCTGGATGGTAAGCAGGTGCAGCTGGAGACGCAATCAGCTACCTGCCAGAGGAAAGAGTGGGAGGAGCCAAAGGAGAGCAAGAGACACAACAAAAACAACAGAAAGAAAAGCATACCACAGTACCATGTAGCTCACAAAAATATACGTCTTTGGACGTAACAATATAATTTTTTTATACTTGAAAAATACCTTTATCTGTACTTTAACTAATTTTAAAAACATTTTATTAGCTCCATGCATCCTTTTTTATCAACACTTGAATGTCAGTAAGTTTCATAAAGAAAGGCAACATTTGAAACAAAAAAGTTGAGAAAAATCACATTTTTGTCAAAGACTACGCCTTGATCAGATTCAGAACGATGATCAAAACACAGATGGAGTAGATCGAGTCCAACAAAGCTTCACAGTCGTTTTCTCTTCATGGGTTCGACATTTCATTTGGTAACATTAAGCAGTTTTGATTTACAAGCTGTTTAATGTTTGATGATCACATTATCTTACATTTTATGTGAGCAATCTTCTATCGCTTGTTTCAGCTTCTTCTCCTGTGTTTTGATCTGGAGATTCTGTACTAGAAGATGTATCATAGCGCCCCCTACCATATACCAGTGAAAACATGGATAAGTGGAATATTCCAGGGGGGTAATCCAGCATCTGAAAAGCGTACCATCCCCGGGGGCCGCCATTGGCTAACAAGCCTTCACCTGCTGTTAGCATTCCATTGACTCCCATTCATTTTGGCATCACTTTAACAGTGAATAACTTTACATCTGAGGTGTTTAAAGACTCTATTTGTCCATTGTTTATTTCTACGGAAACACGACAATGTATAAAAGGCTCCATTACCTTGTATCTTACGTTATGGCCCTGTAGAAGCAGTTTTTGTAAAAGTAGGCTAACGATTGCGTCATAACCACGCGACACTCTGGAAATTAGCGTATAGACAGGAGGAGAAGCTCGCAGTCAATCGGGGGGACGTGGAGGCATAAAGTCTGATAAAGTCAAGGGAGAAGCCCATAGAGAGTCATAAAGTTTCTCCTGCTCCTAGCTCATGGACACCTCCTACTCACACTCTCCGTCTCTGCAAGATTCGGAAGGGAATGATTCAGATTTCTCTCGGCACAGCTACTAGAAGACAGACGGGTTGCTCACATCACATCTACGTCATCAAGCTCAGTTTGAGTCTGCGCAGTACGCTCAGCCATCAGGAAGTGAGAGCTTGTAATTTGCTTCACTTTTCTCTGTTGAAGTCTATGGAGTCGCTGTGTCCATTTCTTTTACTGTCTATGGAAAATTCAGTCAATGGTGGGGAAAGAGTAAAGTAGAATACTTAAGTCCAGATGATATAAAAAAGGACATGAAATTATTTGTTGCTTATCATTTTCTACTCTTGCCTGTTTAAGGGTTAAAAAGATGGAGATCGGACAATCAACAAGATAACACACAGGGGGAATATTAAATACATGGGGAAACAGATGAGGGAAACTGCGGAGGGAGGGGACTCAGGAGGACGGAGAGTAGGCGGAGGGAGGGGACGGAGAGTAGGCGGAGGGAGGGGACTCAGGAGGACGGAGAGTAGGCGGAGGGAGGGGACTCAGGAGGACGGAGAGTAGGTGAAGGGAGGGGACTCAGGAGGACGGAGAGTAGGCGGAGGGAGGGGACTCAGGAGGACGGAGAGTAGGTGAAGGGAGGGGACTCAGGAGGACGGAGAGTAGGCGGAGGGAGGGGACTCAGGAGGACGGAGAGTAAGCGGAGGGAGGGGACTCAGGAGGACGGAGAATAGGCGGAGGGAGGGGACTCAGGAGGACGGAGAGTAGGCGGAGGGAGGGGACTCAGGAGGACGGAGAGTAGGCGGAGGGAGGGGACTCAGGAGGACGGAGAGTAGGCGGAGGGAGGGGACTCAGGAAGACGGAGAGTAGGCGGAGGGAGGGGACTCAGGAGGACGGAGAGTAGGCGGAGGGAGGGGACTCAGGAGGACGGAGAGTAGGCGGAGGGAGGGGACTCAGGAGGACGGAGAGTAGGCGGAGGGAGGGGACTCAGGAGGACGGAGAGTAGGCGGAGGGAGGGGACTCAGGAAGACGGAGAGTAGGCGGAGGGAGGGGACTCAGGAGGACGAAGAGTAGGCGGAGGGAGGGGACTCAGGAGGACGGAGAGTAGGCGGAGGGAGGGGACTCAGGAGGATGGAGAGTAGGCGGAGGGAGGGGACTGTAGGTGAAGGGCAGACCGAGGCCAGGAGGGACCAGGGTGGAGCAGACGGTGCAGACGGCCAGGGCTTCACATTTTTATGACAGTTTTTTGACACAGACATTTTTGTCCACTATGGATGTGTAACTTTTTTTTATTGATGCACCAGGGTTAACAAATCTTGAGAATTATGTGTGCTTAATGAAGCACGACTGGTAGCTATATGAAAATGAAACCTTTTACAGCAACTTAATATAATAATATATCAGTATTTAATATTTCAATATATAAATATTTAATATAATATCCCAATATTTAACCCTCTAAAGCACAGCGATGCCCTCAGGCAACAGAAAGTTTGCTTAAGCCCTCAGTACATCATGTTCAGTACATGTTTCTTTAAATGATCACAACCAATTAGAAGGGTTAAAAGAGTATCGAAGAACAGGCCAATAAGGTTTGAGAGTCGCTATCAAGCACAGTCCTTTTCTGACACATGGTCAAAGGAGCACATGGTGTGAGAAGAAGGCAAGATTATTTGCTTTAATAGTCTTATATAAAATGACATGAACTGTACATAAAAAATATGTGTGTGTATGAAGGTGTAGAGAAGCCTTTTGGCAGGAGTTATGAAGTTATGATAATTTATGAAATTATCAATAAATCAATAAAATGTTCCCAAATGAGCCAAGAAATGATAATGATAATTTTTATCATGTGCCATCAAAATGTTTTGCAGAGGGTTAATATACTGTATATATGAATGTCTTCAAATCAATAGTTTCCTTGTCAGTTGTTAAATAAGTGCAATGTAAATATTAATAATGACTGAATCAATAATATGTATGATTCTGTCAATAGACTCTTCAGAAATGTGTGTATAATAGCTTAACATTTCTCAGCATGAGTTGTTTTATAATGTGTTTGTGACTGGTCTACAGTCTTCAGGATAATGATTTAAATAGAGAGAGTCACTTTGCATTGTCAGCAGATGCTTCAGTGCTCTGAGAGTGTTTATAGTGCTGTGAGTTTAACACTTCATGACTGAGAGCAAAACAGAACACAATCTTCATCATCACACAGAATCCAGAGGAGTGACTCTGACTCAACCTGAAGTTAAAACTGTCCAACAGAGTCAAACAGCAACAATAGAGTGTAATATAGATGTAGGAATATATGCCAGTGCTTTATACTGGTATCAGCAGAAACCTGGAGAAGCTCCTAAACTCCTGATTTACTGGATAAGCAGCCGTAATACTGGAACTCCATCTAGATTCAGTGGCAGTGGAACAGCAGGTTCTGGACGAGATTTTACTCTGACCATCAGTGGAGTCCAGACTGAAGATACAGGAGATTATTACTGTAAGAGTTATCACTCCATCAACAGTAAAGATGTGATAAAGAGTCGTACAAAAACCTCTGTCAGTCAGACGTCACAGTGACTGCACTGATACAGCTAAGAGAAACTGCAGCTGCTGATGGAGGATCACAAACTACACAATATCAAACCTTTCACACACTTTATTAATTATGAAGTACTAAGTAAACATATAATCTTATATCCCTTACTAAGCTGGACTAAAATGTGGAGAAGATGTGAGTGGTGCTTGTCCTTGTAAAACTTATTGTTTTTGTAAAGCCACAACAATGTAATAATTGCACTTCCATCCTTCACATCTTTATATTACTGAGTTCCCTCTGTCAGCGAGAGAGTTCCCTTTCGAGGGAACGTCTCGGTTACGGATGTAACCCTCGTTCCCTGAGTGGGAACGGAGACGTTACGTCGGATGACGACGATTGGGGTTTCGCTTAGAAGCCTATCACCTTCGAGTATATAAAACGAGCCAATGGCAATGAAATGCCATGGGTCTGCGGAATTTGCATAGCGTAACTCCGCCCACCGCAGGGGGTATATAAGGAAGTACGCTGGCACAATGCAGATATGTCTTCGCTGAGGAGCCGAGACTAGCCCCAGGCGTTTTTCAGCGGTACAGCGGAAGTGGCAGGAAGACGTAACGTCTCCGTTCCCACTCAGGGAACGAGGGTTACATCCGTAACCGAGACGTTCCCTTTCGTGGTCACTCCGAGTTACGTCGGATGACGACGATTGGGGTTCCAGTCTAATCACGCCACCTCGGCTGTCTTCCAGTGCCCTGCGTAAGTCTGAGCTCCCTGTTGTGAGACTAGCACGAACGAAGGAGTCCTACTTAACACAGGGATACCAAGGTACACTGGGAAGCATATCTCCAGAGAGAAATATGCAATTATGCCCAGCCATTGATGGGGGGGACTTAGAATACACATATGACCCAGAGGGCTGCATATGGAAAATCACTGGGGTGTCCAGCCGCAGGTGGAATTTTAAACCCCAGGGGTGGCAAGGTGGCTTGCCAAGGGAAAGACACACGCTCACAAGGAGACTTACAGTGGAATACACATGTGGGGGTCGCCCAGAGGGGGAACCATGCACATGGAGGCACCTAGTCAAGCGCAAAAGCTGCGTTATGGCAGATTGGCATAACTCAGGCGTTGACGTAACCAGTGCTGGAGGAAACTCAGAGCTTATCAGACTCACCTGAGAGAAATATCGCACGTATCCCGTCCGTGGAGAGGAATGGCGAGCAAGCGAAGACACCTGAGCAGAATCTAGCACCGGCTGGTTGAAGCGAGTACATGAGAAGAAACTGGCTCTACTCGGAGATTATAGAATCTCGCGAATGTGTTGGGTGTCGCCCAGCCTGCAGCTCTACAAATGTCTGTTAGCGAGGCGCCATGCGCTAGAGCCCAAGAGGAAGCCACACTACGTGTGGAGTGGGCTTTCACACCAAGGGGGCACGGACGACCTTGCTGCTGGTATGCCAAAGCAATGGTATCCACTATCCAGTGGGATAACCTTTGCTTTGAGAGAGCCTTTCCCTTCAGCTTCCCACCATGACAGACAAAGAGCTGGTCTGAGGTCCTGAAACACCGCGTTCTGTCTACGTAAGCACGGAGGGCGCGTACTGGACAGAGCAGTGCCAAGGCTGGGTCTGCCTCCTCCAAGGGCAGCGCTTGCAGGTTCACTACCAGGTCTCGAAAGGGTGTGGTAGGAACCTTGGGCACGTATCCAAGCCGGGGTCTCAGGATCACGTGAGAGTTAGCCGGCCCGAATTCCAGGCACGCTTCGTCAACCGAAAATGCCTGCAGGTCCCCTACCCTCTTGATGGAGGCCAATGCAACCAGGAGCGCTGTCTTCATTGACAGGAACTTAAGCTCCACTGACTGTAAAGGCTCAAATGGAGCACTCTGCAGGGCAGTTAGAACCACTGAGAGGTCCCAAGAGGGTACGAAGGGAGGACGAGGAGGATTTAGTCTCCTCGCTCCCCTCAGGAACCTGACGATCAGGTCGTGCCTTCCCAGAGACTTACCATCAACTGCTTCGTGATGTGCGGCAATGGCGGCAACATACACTTTCAGGGTGGAGGGAGACAGCCTTCGCTCCAACCCTTCTTGCAGGAAGGAAAGCACGACACTGATCGGGCATTTCGTGGGTTCTTGATGTTTAGAAGAACACCAGTTGACGAAGAGGTTCCACTTCAACGCATAGGCATGTCTCGTGGACGATGCTCTAGCGGAAGTGATGGTAGCCACCACCGCAGGTGGTAGGGTACTCAAACCTGCCTCGTCCCGTCCAGGAGCCACACGTGGAGGTTCCAAAGATCGGGACGAGGGTGCCATAAGGTGCCCCGTCCCTGAGAAAGGAGGTCCTTCCTCAGAGGAATTGGCCAGGGAGGTGCTGTCGCGAGGAGTACTAGTTCGGAGAACCAGGTCCGGTTGGGCCAATACGGGGCAACCAAAATGACCTGCTCCTCGTCCTCCCTGATCTTGCGCAAGGTCTGCGCAAGATGGCTCACTGGGGGAAACGCATACTTGCGTAGGCCCCGCGGCCAGCTGTGCGCCAGTGCATCCGTGCCGAGCGTGCCCTCGGTCAGGGAGTAAAACAGGTCGCAATGGGACGAGTCGTGGGAGGCAAACAGGTCTACCTGTGCGTCGCCGAACTGATCCCAAATCAGCTGGACCGTCTGGGGATGGAGTCGCCATTCTCCAGCGAGAGGCCGAACTCGAGACAGCTCGTCGGCCGCCTGGTTCAGGTGTCCCGGGATATAAATGGCTCGAAGCGACCTCAGATGCTTCTGACTCCATATGAGGAGGTGGCGAGCGAGTTGCGACATACGGCGGGAGCGTAGACCACCCTGGTGGTTGATGTACGCTACTGTTGCGGTATTGTCTGATCGGACTAGTACGTGCTGGCCCCTGAGCAGCGCATGGAAGCGGTGCAGGGCGAGACGTACAGCCAGCAACTCGAGGCAATTGACATGCCAAAGGCGCTGGGGTCCTGTCCAGGAGCCCGCGGCAGCATGACCATTGCACATGGCGCCCCAGCCCGTGTTGGAGGCATCTGTTGACACAACAACATGCCGGGAAACTCGTTCTAAGGGCACTCCGGCCCGTAGAAAATTGAGGTTCGCCCACGGGGTGAAGGTCTGACGGCAGGCTGGAGTCACTGGGACTCGGAGCGTGCCGTGTTGCCATGCCCACCTCGGGACTCGATCGCGAAGCCAAAGCTGAAGCGGTCTCATATGAAGCAATCCCAGCGGCGTTACTGCGGCTGCGGATGCCATATGCCCCAGGAGCCTCTGAAAAAGTTTCAGTGGAACCGCACTCTTGTCCTCGAACTGACGAAGACAAGTCAGCAGTGACTGCGCGCGCTCGCTCGTAAGCTGCGCGCACATGGCGACCGAGTCGATCTCCATACCGAGAAAAGAGATCCTCTGCACGGGGCAGAGTTTGCTCTTCTCCCAGTTGACCCGAAGGCCCAGACGGACTAGGTGCCGGAGCACTAGGTCCCTGTGTTCGCAAACCTGGTCTCGAGAGTGAGCTAGGATAAGCCAGTCGTCGAGATAGTTCAGGATGCGAACCCCGTGTTCCCGAAGGGGAACAAGGGCTGCCTCGACGACCTTCGTAAAGACGCGAGGAGACAGGGCTAGCCCGAAAGGGAGAACCGCGTACTGGTATGCCTGCCCCTCGAAAGCAAACCGTAGAAACGGTCTGTGTCGAGGTAAAATGGAGACATGGAAGTAGGCGTCCTTCAGGTCGATCGCTGCAAACCAATCCTGCGGCCGCACACACTGGAGGATGTGTTTGGCCGTTAGCATCTTGAACGGCAGCCTGTGAAGGGAGCGGTTCAAGACGCGCAGGTCGAGGATTGGCCGTAACCCACCGGACTTCTTGGGTACAATGAAGTAAGGGCTGTAGAAGCCGGACTTCATTTCGGCTGGAGGGACAATCTCGATCGCACCCTTCGCCAGCAGGGTGACGACCTCCGCTCTCATGACAGGGGCATTGCCACCGACCATAGTGAAGCGGACTCCGCTGAAGCGGGGAGGAGATCGCGCGAACTGAATCGCGTAGCCGAGCCTGATGGTTCTCGCGACCCAGCGGGACAGTCTGGGAAGCTCTAGCCAGGCCTCCAGAAAGTGCACCAGCGGGGTCATACGAACCACAGACGTACCGTCGGTGGGGCAGCGAGGCGGAATGACCGGCACCGGCGAGGGTGGCATCGCGGCCCTGTGCGGGGGCACGGTCATTAACCGCGTCCTGCCAGAGGAGGCCAGGGGAGGGCGCGCGTCCCACGGGGGCGTGCTCTGGCAGGGGTCTGGCGACAGAGGGGGATGAGAGGAGCGTGGCCCGTGGGCGGCGCGTGCTGTCATCCCAGACCTCTGGGACAGAGGAGGGCGGCAGTGGCGGGACCCGAGGGTGGCGCGCACTGCGGCCCTCTGGCTCTGTAGGCTCAGGATTGGGGCCCTCTCGGGACCAGTAGATCGGGGTGTGGGTAGGGGGACTCTCGCTCTAGTGAGCTCATTGAGTCTCGACCGCAGCATAGAGATGGTCATGTTCCCGCAGTGGGAACATGAGTCATCCACGAACGCTGCTTTAGCGTGATCAACGCCCAAACACGCTAAGCAGAGATCGTGCCCATCAGAGAAAAATATCTCGCGACCGCAACCAGAAGTGCACGGGCGAGGCATCTTTAAAAAGACGTGCCACGTGCAATGCTCTTTTTGTGAGAGGAAAAACTCCGCGGATGCTGAAGCGAACAGGGAGAAACACACTATCTGTCAGATCACTGACCAGATCAGCAGGGTAGTGAGCACTCGCTGAAATCGCCGTCACACCAACACCGGAGAGTTCGCTCGTCTCGAAGGTAAGAGAAGACTAACTCAGAATATTTGGCTTGCAGGAGTGGAGAAGTTCTCGGCTCCGAAGCGAAAACATATCTGCATTGTGCCAGCGTACTTCCTTATATACCCCCTGCGGCGGGCGGAGTTACGCTATGCAAATTCCGCAGACCCATGGCATTTCATTGCCATTGACTCGTTTTATATACTCGAAGGTGATAGGCTTCTAAGCGAAACCCCAATCGTCGTCATCCGACGTAACTCGGAGTGACCACGAAAGGGAACTAGGGTTACAGTCGTAACCTTGAGACGTTTTCCTGCACTTCAACGAGCATCTAGAAAGAGAAATTTCACACTTCACATCAGAAGGCCTACTCTCTCATCCTTGCATAGAAAGACACACGTACGAATGAGACGCTAACATTAAAATGGTTAAAAGCACCATTTTTAAGGAAAATGGGTAACACTTTAGCATACTGTTCCTTCATTAAAGGAGAACTCCGGGAACTTTATCGTTATACCTTTGTGAGTACTGTCTATAGAAAAAAAAAAGAATGAACCGGATTGGTGCTTGCAACACGGAGCTGCTACAGCTAATGCCCATAGCTCCCACTCAGCTAAAACGGCAGTTATGGGGGCATAAACGTACCCATACACAAAATAAATATATTTGAAATATTTTTTCAAAATATATTTTTTGGAATATATGCAAATATTTGAAATTGGCCCAATAAATATATTTTAGTTAAATATATATAAATATTTTTTCATATATGTTTACATATATGTTCATATATGTTTTAACTTTTGCAAATTGTTTCATTTGAAATATATTTTGAAATTTAAAAAGTTAACATTTTCACAAACAAACAACACATTTTCAATTTATTTTTTAGATAGACCACTTCAGCCATGGATGTGGGCATGGGAGAACAGCACTCTACCACTTCCCCCGCCCACATCTTTCCTACTGGTCAGGGATCGAACCGGCAACCCTTCGGTTACAAGCCCGAAGCCCGAAGCCCTAACCAGTAGGCCACGGCTGCCCCTTTACTGACTTTTTTGGCCTAAAATGACAATTTTATGTAGGAAATAACACACAGAATGCAGTGTTCTCTTACGAGAGGTTCTCTCGTATTGCGTAAGTAGCTTACGCTGCGGGAAAGTCATCTTTCTCGAGATCTGAAGCCAAAAAATTATCCTTAATTTTTATAATTTTGTCAACGCAGTGCAGCAGCACGCAGACCTAGGGCAGGCTTACTAGCGTGCCCATTGGCTGCCCTGCGGCAACTGCAGCAGCCTAACGCTGAGCCTTAGACGTGACGTCACGTCCAATGAGCGCGCTTGGCGCGCCTCATGCGTCACAGCCCGCGAAAGAGGGGGTGTGGCTTAGCGTATATAAGCGAGGCTCAGGGGCTGCTTCACTGATTTCTGTCTCTTCAGCGACGCTCTCCGCATCGCTGGACTCTGAGGAAGCTGCCGCCGTTGAAACAGGCGATCAGCACGCCGAGGATATCAGCCTGAGGAAGCCGGCCGTCTTCGCCGCCTTCAGCCTTCCCTGCCGGCCCCGCTATCCGGCGGATTATATCCTTTTTTGCTCTCGTTTTGTGTGTTTGTGTGTTCGCCCCGCGACACACTGCATCTAAAAGAGCGCGAGGCGTTGTTGCAAATGCCTCGCTCCTCCTGTGGCTCGTGCAGAGCCTCGCTCAGCGACAGCGACCGCCATGTGATCTGCGCTCTCTGCCTGGGCCTCGCTCCGTCTGCCTCCACCGCGCCGCGTAAGAGGAAACGCCGCGCTCAGAGGCCTCCAGAGCCGGATACAGTAGCTGAGCGCTCGCCGGAGCCCCTCCCGCGAGCCTCGCTATCTCCTTCTCCCCCCCCACCTCCCGACGCGCAGTGGCCGGCTTTCGCCCGCACTGCCGTCGCCTCAGGGGATGAAGCAGACAACGCTGCTATCATAGACAGCTGCACCCCCCTGTCAAGCCGCGCAAACGGCGCCGCTCACAAGGGATGTCAGAAACGGACGGTCTCAGGCTATAGCTTCCTTTACGTTACAAGAAAGCTACCCCCCCGTCACTGGCTAAAGGAGAGAAGAGTGTTTAGCCCCACCCAGGACGGACTAATCTCCATTCCTCACATATTTCTCAGTCCCCTCCTAAGCTCAGGCGACTGAAAATACATATACTGCAGCAAACGAGCCTGTTTTTTATACACGCACACCTGCAAACAAACGCTGACGCAAAACATGATGACGCTCGCCCCTTCCCGCGCTCTCCCCCTCTGTTCGAGCCGCGCAAACAGGCGCCGCTCACAGGGATGTCAGAAGTGGACGGTCACGGGCTAGCTTCCTTTACGTTATAAGAAAGCTACCCCGAGTCTCGGTCGCGCGCGTCACTCACAGGCGAAAGGAGAAAAGAGTGTCTAGTCCCCGAGACCGGACCCACCCCCATTCTCACACATTTCTCAGTCCCCTCCTAAGCTCAGACGACTAGAAATATTAATATTGCAGTAAACGAGCCTGTTTTTTATACACGCACGCCTGCAAACAAACGATGTCACAGCACATGATGACATCTTCCCGCTCTCTCTCCCTTTGTTCGAGCCGCGCAACTGCGCCGTTCTCAAGGGATATCAGAGCGGACGTCACGAGCACCGGCGAAAAGAGGAAGAGGGAGTGTTTTCGTCCCGTCTAGGCCGGACTAACCTCCAATCCTTACATATTTCTCAGTCCCCTCTAAGTTCAGGCGGCTGGAAATACTAATACTGCAGTAAACGAGCCTGTTTTTAATACACGCACGCCTGCAAACAGACGCCGAAACAAAACACGACGCTCTGTCATATGCTCGCGCTAACTGAAAGCTTATGTGTGCCCCTGTGGCTCAGTGGCAGAACATTAGGCTTTCGTGCCAGAGACCCGTGTTCGAATCCGGCTCTGGTGGCAGATAAAATTTTTTTCTGTTTGCTTCTCCGAGCTCGCGGCCAGCTTTCTTACATACAGAAAGCGAACCCGCACTTACTAACAAACACGATACCCCTCATGCCGCTTTCGCAACACGGGTTTTTAACAGCGAAATGTGCCTTAAAGATCGAGCCGTCATACACTGTACAGCCAGTCACTACTGTCTACCAGCCCCCGTGTTCAAGCACCGGCGGCGCGTGCGCAGTGCGGCGATCTGAACCCAGAGACCATTCGACCCCTAGCTATGCGTGCGGAAGCATGGGAAGCTATCCAGGGCATGTCAGAATGGGTGCTGAACACTATAGAACACGGCTATTCGCTTTAATTCGCTCGCCGTCCCCTGCGCTTTCTAGCACGGATGGAGACAAAAGTGAATTCAGAAGCAGCGCATCTGCTTCAGGCAGAAACAGCAAGGCTGCTGCACAAGGGGCTATAGAACAGGTCCATCCTTCTCTGAGCGAGTCTGGCTTTACAGCCGTTACTTCCTCGTACCCAAGAAGGACGGAGCGCTAAGACCTCTTTTAGATCTGAGACATTTGAACAAGCCCTCATGAGACGGCCATTCAAAATGATCACAACCAGACAAATCCTAGCGCAAATTCGCCCAGGAGACTGGTTTATCTCTCTCGATCTGAAGGACGCGTACTTTCAGATCCAGATAATACCCCGTTACAGGCCATTCTTGAGATTCGCCTTCGACGGTCGGGTATATCAATACACAGTCCTGCAGTTCGGCCTGTCTTTGGCACCCCGCACATTTACGAAGTGCATGGACACGGCTCTCGCTCCCCTCAGAAGACGGGGAATGCGTATACTGAACTATCTGGACTACTGGCTTATTCTGGCGCAGTCAGAGACAGAGCTTGTGTCTCACAGAACAGCGCTTTCTCAGCCACTTGGAAAACCTGGGTCTCTTGGTTTACTGGACCAGGAGCTCATTATCGCCCCGCCAGTCAATCTCCTTCTTGGGATAGAAGTGGACTCGGTGGCTATGACAGCCAGATTATCGGAGCAGCGCGCGCGCCGCATCCGTCATCTCGCCGCATCCTTCCAGGTGGGCAGCCGGGCTCCGCTGAGGACATTACAGCGAATCCTGGGGCATATGGCCTCAGCTGCAGCAGTGCTTCAGCTGGGCTTACTGCGCATGCGCCCGCTTCAACGCTGGCTGAAAGCGCGCGTGCCTCACCGTGCCTGGGCAGCCGGCGGCTCGCGAGTCAGGGTGAATCAAGGCTGCATTTCAGCCCTACAGCCCTGGTTGGCAGCCGAATGGTATCGCATGGGGGTGACGATGGGAGCGATCTCGCACCGGAAGGTTGTCTCGACAGATGCTTCCAACCAAGGTTGGGGAGCGCTCTTCGAAGGCAGACCGGTCTATGGCCGCTGGTCAGACCAGGAGAATCTCCTTCACATAAACTGTCTAGAGATGCTCGCGCTCGAGAAAGCGCTCAGGCACTTCCTCCCAGTCCTCCAAGGTCACCATGTTCTAGTCTGCATGGACAATACATCAGTAGTGGCCTACGTGAACCGCCAGGGCGGCGTCAGATCCAAAATGCTCTGCACCCTGGCGGAACGCCTCCTCGTGTGGGCTCAGCACTCACTGCGCTCGCTGAGAGCCGCGCATGTGCCTGGGCACCTGAACGAGGGTCCCGACAGACTGTCCAGGGACAACGTTCCCCCTGGGGAGTGGTCCTTGCATCCCCAAACAGTCACTGTGGCGCCGTTTCGGCAAAGCGAAAGTCGACCTCTTTGTGTCAAAAGACAACGCTCACTGCCCAAAGTTCTTTACGAAGAACGGGGACGCGCTGGCCCGGCGGCCCACTATATGCCTTCCCGCCGGTCTCTTTGTTGCCACAAGTCATCAGGAGAATCAGGGAAGCGCGCCACACGGTGCTCCTCATAGCCCCGTACTGGGAAAACCAGACTTGGTTCCCTGAGCTAATACAGCTGGCAGACAAAGTCCCCTGGCCGATTCCGGCGAGAAGAGACCTTCTCTCTCAAGCCCGCGGCTCGATCTGGCATCCCCATCCAGAGCGCTGGTCTCTGCATGCATGGAGACTCAACGGATACCCGTTGACCTGCCAGAAGGGGTTGTGAACACGATCACCCAGTCTAGGGCCCCCTCTACGAGGCGGCTCTACACGTCTAAATGGTCTGTGTTTAAAAAGTGGTGCACTGCCAAGGGGCTGGATCCACAAGCATGTGGGGTATCGCAGGTATTGGTTTTCCTTCAAGAGCCGCTGGACACGGGCAGGTCCCCTTCCACGCTCAAAGTCTATGTTGCGGCCATCTCAGCTTTTGCCGGTTCGGCGCTGGGCCGTGCATTAGGAAGGAACGAGTTCGTCACCCGCTTCCTTAGGGGAGCCAGGAGGATGAACCCCCCGCGACCCCCCTCGGTTCCTAGGTGGGATCTTTCGCTGGTCCTATAGGCCCTGAAAGCGCATCCCTTGAACCCATGGAAACTGTGGATATGAAATACCTCACGCTCAAAACCGTTTTTCTGATAGCTCTGTCTTCAGTCAAACGTGTGGGAGACCTTCACGTGTTATCCGTTAACGTCGTGTGCCTCGAGTTCGGACCTAATGACTCGAAAGTCATTCTTAAACCGAGGCATGGTTACGTCCCCAAAATATTGGGCACTCCCTTCAGAGCACTGGTCATTTCTCTCTCAGCCCTGCCGCCTTCCGGCAGCGAGGTCGATGGTATCTCCTCTGCCCGGTCAGAGCGCTGAGAAATTACGTCACACGCTCCGCCGCTATCAGGCGCTCGGAGCAGCTTTTCGTTTCGTTTGGTGGGCGCACCAAAGGTCTCGCCGCCTCGAAACAGAGCCTGTCCAGATGGATAGTGGACGCTATCGCAGCTGCTTATGCGTCTAAAAACCTGCAGTGCCCTCTGGGCACCAGAGGCATGGCCTCTTCGTGGGCTTGGTCCAGCGGAATTTCCATTCCTGACATTTGTACGGCGGCGAGCTGGGCCTCCCCCTCGACATTTGTTAGGTTTTACAACCTGGAAGTTCCTGCCTTGCAGGCGAAAGTTTTATCAGTCTAAGTCACGCGTAGGCCGGCCCACTGTCTGTGCGCGGGCTACTGCGGTTGATTTAGCTCTCCTGGTTGAGCTGCATTATACAGGGGTTATCAGCTCAGACCGGCCGTGCCGCTCTGAGCGCCCTAGTGTGTGCTTATGTACTGCGCTAGCCATTCTATTGGCCGCCCGGTTCCCACTCATCGTGTTCCCCGGACTTCCCCTGGGACTCATTTAGTGGATGCTGGGCGCGCACGGCGTTGACAAGGCTCAGCGTTAGGCTGCTGCAGTTGCCGCAGGGCAGCCAATGGGCACGCTAGTAAGCCTGCCCTAGGTCTGCGTGCTGCTGCACTGCGTTGACAAAATTATAAAAATTAAGGATAATTTTTTGGCTTCAGTTCTCGAGAAAGATGACTTTCCCGCAGCGTAAGCTACTTACGCAATACTCGTTCCCTCTTCTAGAGAGAACAGTTACGTTAGGTAACCGATACGTTTTTTCCCTATTTTTACAGAATTGAATACAGTTATTTAATAGTGTGTGTATGCAGTGTTAGACACTGAGTTCTATCTATTGTTTAAGTGCACTTCACTGTTGGAGTGTCACTGTTATACTTGCATCATACATATTGTGCATATTTTCAATATTTAAATGACTTCAGGAAAACAACAATAAATCTAATAATTGCACTTAGTGTTCGGTACGTGCCACCTAATATGGCCTAATAGTCCTAGGAAAGCAACTATCTGTCATTTTACATTGCAGTCATTTAAATGTAAGTACAGTATTTATTATAGCTGTGTGTCATAATACAGTAGTGAAATATGGTAGCCTACTGTTGTGTATAGGGGGAAAGGTAGAGGAATTACTATGATCAAAATACATTTTCGACCCTTCTTTAGCAAGCTAAACATTTTATGACCATATATTTTGTCATTTTACATTACATGTTATAAATGTAAATATATTTCACACTTAACATCATATATTTTTGTTATATTTCAAAATGATAAATATAAGTGAACAACAATGCAAATATATTTCAATGTATTTGGAATATGTGCCACATATATTTTTGACACTTTAAAATATATTTCAATAAATATTTTTCTGTATGGGTAAAGAGTGTCTTTGTGCCTCTTAACAGACACAAAATGCAATTAAAATGTCTGTCCAACATGAACAGGGCCCTTACATGACAACAAGATGCGTTTAGCAACTTAGCCATTGTTTAAATTTACCTAAATAGTGTTTAAGACGGCTAGCTGTAGTCTCGCACTGAAGTTATGTCTTTCATGTTTATGGAGAGAATGAGTCAGTGTTTCAATATGATCATCATGTTTTAGGTGTAATATATGATCCTGTCAATCAAACTGAACAGACTGCATTCAGTCACTTCTGCTGTCTGGATGTGATGCTTTCCATTTGAGACACACAAACTTTTACAATTACTGTTACAACGGCTGATTTTTCATAACATTTTTAAATACAGTATATTTACACCATCGCCTATAAATGTAATGATTATGTAACAATTAGTGTCAGAACAGCTGATTCTTGATCTTGATCTTTTTTATGATCTTTTTATATAATAAAGTTTTTAATCTCCTATAAATGATCAGTGTGTCTGCGCTGCTTCACTAAAGCAGAAGTGAAAGTGTTCCAGTCCAGATCATGTAACCATTCAGAGAGTGAGACTGAAAACCCCATTTGTACTGTCAGGGTGGAGTGATTGTGATCCTCTCAGAATAGAGCAGCTCTGTCTCCAGAGACCATGTTCAAACCCCAAGAGCTTTATTTGACATTTACATCAACCTTCTGAAAAGCACCTGCATCTTCATCTGTTAGTTGAATGATGTTGTGAGACACAAAGTGAACTTGTTGAGAAGCTTTATTGAATGTTGCAGCAAACACAGCAGATTGAAAGATCACACACACACACACACACAGACACACACACTCAGTTTCAGTATTGAGTTGTAAATCACTACAGCTGCAGCACTAGACTCATGTGAATCCTGCCTGACACAGGACACTCAGATACGGCTCATCTTCAGGAGAGAAACATCAGCACTCAGAGCTCTTGTGGAACGAGACCTCATGAGGAGCTCCATCATGTGTTACTCTGCAGACGTACAGCTCTCCCTCTTCCCAGCGTGCTTTGCTGAGGGTCAGGACGCTACTGCGGCTGTAGCGGCCGTCCTGCTGGCTCTCTGCGCTGGTCAGAACCCCCTCGGTGACCTCTGACCCGTCCAGTGTCCAGCTCACCAGCGCCCCCTGTGGAGAGTAAGAGCTGAGCAGGCAGAGCAGTGCGGCTGAGTCTCCAGAGATCTGCAGAGAAGAGGGCGGCAGCAGAGACACTGAGGGTTTCACTGTGGGACCAGCTGCAGGAGACAAACACAACACATTCACACACACACACACACACACACACACACAACACACTGCACTGCACATTCACAGCATAGGAATAATGCTGCTCTAGTTTTAGATTCAATCATTATAAAACAATATCAGTAACACTTTATTTAAAGCTTTTATTCAAATTCCATTATAAAAGTATGTTTAATGCATTAATTATGCACTGCTATATACATTAAAATGCATGTATGATCTAATCAATAAGTGTAACAGCAGTTATAACACATATTATCTATTCATTGATCCACCTTTATGAAGAACAACACTTTCGAGATGAAACAATGAAATAGCAAATATTATAATGCATTTTAGATTTGGTTACAGTTATTTATGATAAGATATAAGGCATTGTAACATGTACATTATGAAACACTTTATAATGCATTAAAGGCTTTAAGTAAAGTTTCAACACAATATGTAATAATAATTATCATTAATAAATGTTGTTCTTGTTTCAACTTGTTTTAATTTGTATGTTTAGGAATATTATAAGAATTAAATAGACAGACTTACCGAACACTAATTATAACTACAGTTATAACATAATATAATATTATCTATTCATTGTTACACCTTCAAAAAATTATAATACACCAAAATACATGACAAACAACCAATTTTAGATGTAACAAGGAATTTGTAAATATTATTAAACATTTTAACTTTTGTGACAGTTATTCATGAAAACATACATGACATTATGACATACGCTATTGATACCTTTATAATGCATTATACATAAAGGCTTCAAGTAAAGTTTGCCACAATATCTAATAATCATTATTATTAATAAATGTTGTTCTTGTTTCAACTGTAAAACACTTTCTGAAATCTAAATTGTATTTTTTTTATATATATATATATGTAATTAAATAGACTTACATTTGATCACCAGTTTAGTTCCTCCACCGAATGTGAGCCACAGTGATACAATCTAATGAAACGCTCGTACAAAAACCTCTATTCCACTCGAGTGAACACACACTCCAGCAGAGAGAGAGAAACAACACTTCAACACACTGATATTAGAAGATCCTCAGCTCTTCTCAACACTCACTCATTCAGATTTGACTAAATGCTTTCTGATATAACACTGTTTAAAGAAATATATTTGATGAGCTGTGACCTCTGAGGTGACCTTTGACCTCTTTGATCATGGATGATGTTGTGGAGTTTCTCATAATGATGCTTCTGTTCTTCATATGCAGATCAATCATCATGATTCACAGAAAAACCTGCAGCTTCAAATAAATGAATCAATAATTCTGAACATTTCAGATGCACATTGTTTAATATATAATGACCTGATTATGAGTCCTGATGAATTTCATGCATGTGGAAAATGTGGGAAAAATAGACATCATGATAATATTTCCCAGACAGCAACATGTCAACATTGATTCCAAAAATATTATTACTCTAAATATAGTAAAACTGATTTATTTAGTTCTTGATTTCTCATTGTTAACATGCTTGTAAAGGTGTAGCACAGAACTGTACTCAGAGAAACTGCTGCGTATGACATATGTTTAAAATGATCTACATTCATGATTCTCCAGACAAAACCTAGTGTCTTATCAGCCTGACAAACATAACAAAAATATTTCACTATTAATAAATATTATGTACAATTAATCACTAAATGGTTCAATAACATTATTCTGAAAGTAAAATCTTCTATGTAGAGTTTATGAGTTTGTTATCAGCACAAGCTGTTGTAAATCCTGCCCACTTCTTTGCATTGTCAGCACATGCTTCAGTGCTCTGAGAGTGTTTATAGTGCTGTGAGTAGGGCTGTCACGATGTTAGATTTTTCACACCACGGTTATTGTGGCCAAAAGAATTCACGATATCGATATATCGTGATATCTATAGAATCTATTTCGGGTAGTTATCAGTCAAATTCATTTTTACTTTGTTTATATAGTTTTTCTTTTTTACCCAACAAACATAAGGATACTGATAGACAAGGCAGATGCATTTTTTACTTCTTGCATACTCAATCTATGGCAAATTCTTGTGAAGGAAGACAAGCATGTGAAGTTTATCTGGTTTCAAACTGAAGCAAAACACTGTCTGAAGGTTTCCTGAAGAACTGAAAAGCTCTTAAACCTATTGTTGCAACGGCGCAAATAAAGTCATGCAGATAGCAGATTTGAATAAAAAAATCAAGTGCAAATACAAATACAAAAATAAGATGAGTAAAGAAAACGGGGTTCTTAATTTTAATAATCACCCTTTATAAATATATGAACACAGAAACCCCCTGTTAACAGTTAATGTCACGTTTCCCATTCCATGACTAGTAAAATAATAGCCGCGTCGCGTCTATGACAACTCGAGGTATCTCACACGCACACGCTTCTCAGTTTATGGCCAGCAATATCATTGTTTAAGGACATTATGGAATTGAGATAATGTCTGTACTATGTTATGATTACACTGTACAATTAAATAATAGTTGCTGAGTCTGTGATCTGAACACTTTACCTCAGAGCGTCCGTTAACTGAATGAATTGAGAATATCACCTGAAAATCCGATAACATCAGCAATTTTCATTCAAGCAGCTGATTTCTGTAAATTAATGTAAAATTAAATGTATATTGCAGCACCGGGTGAAATCATTTACGATGATTTGAGACAAATATGTAAATGTAATATATAAAACGATGTAAATGACGCTCTGTGTCGCGGCAGGATTTTGAACATGGTCCTGAGCCGTTGCTGGGCGTCGCAGCCGCCGGTGTGTGTACACTCATAGAGAATGTGTTCGGATTTTAAAGACGTGGCGCTGCGCTTCTCGTCCGGTGTGCGACCACCTTTAAGGTGCTGTTTTCTTTGAAGCCGAAGAACTCTGTTCTTAATTCTGGCGAGCTTACTTTTTTCGGGTGTGGACAGAGTGTTCCACTCTAGCTGCGCGGGCGCGGACGAGCGCTGCGTCGTCTTCTTTTTTGACAGGTGTCAGCGGGTGCAATACTGCCACCTGAGAGGTCAACCAGGTACTGGCGCTGGAGTATTTACGTGTCATGTTATCATAAGAGTCCTATTCATTTTAAACATTGTGGTTATCGCCAATACCGGTATATTGTCACACTCCAAATTAACACGATGTCGATATTTCATGCTTTGAATATCACGATTATCGTCAACACCGGTATATTGCGACACCCCTAGCTGTGAGTTTAACACTTCATGACTGAGAGCAGAACAGAACACAATCTTCATCATCACACAAGACTAAACTACAGCAATGAACACAATCAACATCTTCATCTGGACCATTGCACTGTTTATTCAAGGTAAGATGTAAAAACTGACTCTGGTTTTGGTGTTTTTGTAAAAGTATATGATGATAATAGTTTTAAACACTAATAGTTTTTCTTTTCTCTTCTACAGAATCCAGAGGAGTGACTCTGACTCAACCTGAAGTTAAAACTGTCCAACAGAGTCAAACAGCAACAATAGAGTGTCATATGGATGTAGGACTAACTTTAGATCGTTTAGCCTGGTATCAGCAGAAACCTGGAGAAGCTCCTAAACTCCTGATTTACTGGATAAGTTATAGCCTTACTTTTGGTCCATCTAGATTCAGTGGAAGTGGATCTACCTATGGCAGTGATTTTACTCTGACCATCAGTGAAGTCCAGACTGAAGATACAGGAGATTATTACTGTCAGAGTTATCACAGTGGTGGAGTGTTCACACAGTGATAAAGAGTCGTACAAAAACCTCTGTCAGTCAGACGTCACAGTGACTGCACTGATACAGCTGAGAGAAACTGCAGCTGCTGATGGAGGATCACAAACTACACAATATCAATGTTTAGTTCAAAGTTTCTAAAAACTTAAAAAATATACATTTATTGATAGTAATTTATTAGATATGAAATAAGAGTTAGTGCTGATATTCAACCCATTCTCACTCCCAAGGCGTCAAAAACTGAAGCATGGTCAAGCGCCCCGGCGTCACTCTATGGACGAATGCAGAATTGTATGGTAAATTAACTTAATTATAACCATCTTAATTTATATATTTCAAGAACAATAGTAATTGTGCATAGAGTAAGTCGAGACTTTCTTGTTTTACAGAAGCTAATCGAATAAGTCCTTTGTTTCAGGTGAGGAAGGAACATCTGGTGCCCAAAGACAGAAAGGTGCTCGAGTCCATTGGTATGTCTTGAATTGAAACAATGCTGTAATATGTAGTACATAATTTGATGTTGACAATTTTACATTGTACAGGTTATCACTTGGTTTTTGACCATGTGAAGCTCTTGAAACAAGTGACAGAAGAGTATGTTGTCTGGAAAGAAATCAAGCATCACTGGCAAAGGCTCAAAAGAGTCCATGCCTTTCTTAAAGATCTTTTAAAATAGGTTGCTATCAACATGGGTAAAACGTTTTTTTTTTTTTTTTTTTTTGTACTTAGCTTATATTATGTACTGCAATAATATATATACACACACACACACACACACACACACACACATATATATATATATATATATATATATATATATAGAACTTCAATGTGTATATTATATAATGTACTAACTGCTGCTTTGTAAATTTAAATCAGGAACGGGCAACTCTGGCCCTTTGTGTTCTCCTGTTTGAGGCGGAGAGTTAACCTCCAACCCTAATCGAGCACATCTGGAAATTTAACCAAAGTCTTCAGGTTTATTTCTAGACAATAGGCAGGAGGGTTTGAGGTTGGAGCTAAATCTACAGGACAGTGGACGCTGAGGGCCAGAGTAAACCATCACTGCTTTAAATAACGCAGAACATAAGCTGATCCGACTGTCCATTAAACAACTTCTTTTTTTTTTCTTTTTTTTTTTTCAGGGACAGTACACATTAATAATACATAACCATATGTAAAATGCGACAGATTTAGCCAACACTGGCTAATTTTCATCCGTTGTCCCTTCTGCAGGTTGATGTTAAGGGCATATACAGCACAATACAGAAAAATAACAAATAAAAAACTACCATACCAGAATACCTATGTTCACAATTTTGATTTAACATTAACCATCTTTTCATCTTTTTTGAGAAACCACAATGACCTGTTATTTGTTTTAATTCTTTCAACTGCGTTGGAAGTCTATTCCATTCATGTGTTCCTCTAAAAGCCAAAGATAGCTGACCAAAGGTAGTTTTTCTTAATGACACCTTACAATCACCCCTAATACCAGCTCGTGTATACCGTCCTGTTAGCTGATCAATATAATCCTTAAAAACCGGAGGAGCAATGCCATTCAGAATTTTAAAAACAAGTATCAAATCAGCATATTGAATCAAATGTTCCCAACTTAAAAGGGAATACTTTGCTAAAATACTACAATGATGAAAACTATTTTGCTTTTTATCTAGAACCTTGAGAGTTTGTTTATATATGTTTTCAATGGGCTTAAGAAATTACTTGAATGTTTTTGTCCAGGTAGTCAAACAGTATGTAATATGTGGAACAATCATTGAGTTCATAAATAAGACTGCTGCCTCTGTAGTCAAGCAATTTCTAATAAATCTAAAATTTGTTAAATTAAATTTCACTGTGTTTATCACTTTCTTCACATGTTTTTTAAAAGAAAGCTGAGAATCTATTATTATTCCTAAATATTTAAATTCGTGTACTACCTCAATTTTCTGCCCCTGGATGAATACTTCTGCTTTTGCGTCATGATCTGGCCTTTTAGTAAAAAACATACAAACAGTTTTTTTTTTTTTATATTAAGATGTAAACATGATTGAACGATCCATTGTGAAACCAGATCCATGGTATCAGTCAATTTCTGTGCCGCCTGTTTTTGACTTTTCGCATGTACATACAGGACAACATCATCAGCATACATTTCACAAATAACATCTGGAGGACAAACATTTGGCAAATCATTTACATACATACTAAACAACAATGGACCCAAAATAGAACCTTGTGGAACTCCAATATTTTAATCTCGATATTCTGATGTTGCATTTATAACTCTTACACACTGTTTTCTATTTTTTAGATAGGATTTGAACCACATAATGGCTTCAGTCGAAAAATTAAAATTTAGTAACCTAAAAAGTAGAATGTCATGATTTACAGTTTCAAAGGCTTTCTTAAAATCCAAGAACACAGCACCAACTACCCCTCCTTTGTCCATCTTAGATTTGAAATTTTCCAACATAAAACAGTTTTTCTAAAACTAAATTGCATAGGATGAAGAGAAAACGTACTATTATTGAGATATGTAATTACTTGCTCTGCTACCCATTTTTGAGCAACTTTAGACATTATGGGGAGAATACTTATTGGTCTATAATTACTTATTTCTACACAATTTCCAGATTTATAAATTGGTGTAATTACTCCATATTTCCATGCAGAGGGAAATATTCCTTGCTTTACTGATAAGTTAATAACCTGAGTTAGTGGTCCTCTGAGTAATTCTTTATGAGTTTAAAAAAAAAAAGGAATCTAATCCGTATTTATCTCTAGCTCTGGAATTTTTAAGAGAGCTTATTATTCTGTCAACATTTGTGTTGGACACCTGCTTAAGAGTAAATGTGGGTAGAGCAGTATCCGTCACTGTAATACAAGGAATCTCTGGACAAAATGACTTAGAGAGAATACTTATTGTGTCCACAAAGTAATTGCTAAAAGTATTTGTTATCATACCATGATCACTAATACATTTTCCTTCTATCTCAAGTTCTATATTTCGCACTCTTTTATATTTTCCTGTTAAATTTCTCAAATTTTCCCATATGCGTTTTGTATTACCCTTTCCTTATTCTATTATAGAAATATAAAATGTAGCTTTTTTTTTTTTTTTTTCACTTATTACTTTATTCCTTAATTTATTAAAATGTCGCTTCTTGTATTCCATCCTAGATTTAAGAAACTGCTTCAGTGCATAATCTCTCTGTTTCATAAGTGACCAAATATTTTCATTTAACCACGGCAGACAATTTTGCTTCCTCTGTCTACTTTTAACTTGTCTCATAAAACTATCTACAGTATTTTGAATGATATCTGATAAAACCTTTGAATCTTTTTCAGTACAATTATGAGAGAAATGCTCTTCCCAATTTATGTCTTCTAAAGCCTTTTTTAAATGACTAAATTCACTTTTTGGTATTCTAAAAGTATCAGTTTTTTTTATTTAAAACCCGATGACTAAACTTTTTTTTTTGGTCAATTGTCTCACTATAAGTGTTAAGTTATGCTCAGACAATCCTGTAATCATATTAAAAGACTTAACTATATGATCAGATTTATTGGTAAAGATTAAATCAATTTGTGTTTCAGACGATCTAGTTATTCTTGTAGGTCCATTTACAAGTTGTTCCAAATCAAAACTTCTAGTTATGTTTTTCAATTTTTTCCTACCAATTTTATCTAACCAGTTTACATTTAAGTCACCGAGTAAAATAACTTCTTTAGTAAAATCGCACATTTTAAGAAGCCCAAGTAATTTATCATAAAATTCATTATTTGTTGATGGTGGTCGATAAACAGCTATAATTATAAAAGACATTTGTGGTGAAAGGGAATCATCTAAAACTATACATTCAATATCAAAATTATAAGCTATTTGTAGCTCTGTACACCTAATACTATCCCTGACATAAAACATAATACCCCCACCCCTACCAATATATTTTATAGCCAGGGACATCTAACATTGCTGATGGTGAAGTACTACTAAAAAATCTAAATTCGAATTTCTGACAAGATGTTTCATTTCATCACACTTTGCCATAACACTGCGAATATTTAAATGACCGCCCAACAGTCCTTTTGGTTTGGCATCAGTGTCCCATAAGATCCGTGCATGATTTACAGTTTTAAAAAGTTTCATTTGTCGCAATTTGACAATTGCCGGGTTTACTCTATACTTAAATCCAACCTCTAAGCTTTCTTGATTTAAAAATTGCGAAGATGACTCAGCCAACACATTTTCGGATGGTAAGGAGTCTGGATTTGAATGGTTTGTGTTTTTTGTTTTACTTTCAGACCAGGACTGGAGAACGCCGGACAATGGGATGTTGAGACTTCTTCCTCTGGTTGAGAAAAAGCTCCACCACATCAGTGATCACATCTTCTGTTCTTCTGTTCTTCAAATGAACAAACTGTTTAGCCCTCTGGTTATCTTCGGGGTCTTTTTAACCCGCAAATGACTTTTGCTAAAAAAAAAAAAAAAAAGAAGTTCTCTTTGTCCAAATGGTATGAAACTTTCTACGGCACTCAACACTTGCTAGATCTACAAAATAAAAATAAAAAAAAGATATCTGCTATTATGTTAGCGTGAAAAAAATAGTGATGTTAGTTGTCTTTTGGGTCCCTGGAGACGCAGAACACATAGACAGAAATAAAGTGGCACACTTCCAACAATAAAGTGGCACACTTCCAAAAAACATCCACAATGAAAATTTATCATGCTCACACGCACACACGCACACGCACACACACACACACACACACACACACACACACACATACACGTCTATATTACTAACAGGGGACTATCGCTCTACACTGGCCAAGAGGGGACTAGCGTTTCTGGTCATTTTGAAGAAACAAAAATGACATACAAAATTTTCTTTTAAGCTCTTTTTTCATAATATAACTTCAAATATGCATTTTTTTATTTTTAAAAAAACATGCCAAGTGGGGACCTGAAACTCTGAACGATCTCTATCTATACAAGTGGGGACTCGATAGCCTGCAATGGAGCTGTGTGTGTGTGAACAGTGAAGTGAACTGGCAGTGAAGTCTGTCTTCATTATGTAACTATATATATATATATATATATATATATATATATATATATATATATATATATATATATATATATATATATATATATAGTACCAGTCAAAAGTTTGGAAACATTACTATTGTTAATGTTTTTGAAAGAAGTCTCTTATGCTCATCAAGCCTGCAGTTAAAAAAACAAAAAACAAAAAAAAAACAGTAATATTATGAAATATTATTACAATTTAAAATAATGGTTCTCTTTTTTAATATACTTTTAAATGTAATTTATTTTTGTGATGCAAAGTTGAATTTTCATCAGCAAGTACTCCAGTCTTTGGTGTCTTATGATCCTTCAGAAATGAGTCTAATATGATGATTTATGATCAATGTTGGAAACAGTTGTGCTGCTTAATATTTTTTTTATAACCTGAGATACTTTTTTCAGGATTATTTGATGAATAAAAAGTTAAAAAGAACTGTATTTATTTAGAATAGAAATCTTTTGTAACAATATACACTACCGTTCAAAAGTTTGGGAACAATAACTTTTTTTTTTTTTAAGAAATTAGTACTTTAATTCAACAAGGATGCGTTAAATTGATAAAAGGTGATGGTAACGATTTATATTGTTAGAAATGTTTTTATTTTGAATAAATGCTGTTTTTATGAATAAATGCTGTTAACGTTTTACTCATCAATGAATCCTGAAAAAAGTATTTCAAAAAAATATATTAAACAGCACAACTGTTTCCATCATTGATAATAACTGAGTATCAAATCATCATATTAGAATGATTTCTGAAGGATCATAAGACACCAAAGACTGGAGTACTTGCTGATGAAAATTCAGCTTTGCATCACAAAAATAAATTACATTTTAAAATATATTAAAAAAGAGAACCATTATTTTAAATTGTAATAATATTTCATAATATTACTGTTTTTTTTGTGTGTTTTTTTTTTTAAACTGCAGGCTTGATGAGCATAAGAGACTTCTTTCAAAAACATTAAAAATAGTAATGTTTCCAAACTTTTGACTGGTACTGTATATATATATATATATATATATATATATATATATATATAAAACTCATCAGTTAAAAATGATTTTTTTTTAGGGAAGACCATTTAAATCTACAACGTGGTAAAAAATACAGACGGCCCGACGGCAACAGTTCAAAAGCAGAGGCGAGAATATCCTCTTATCATTCATAATATTATTTTTTCTTATTTAACGCTCTCTCTTCATAGATACTTTCTATGCTTGGTTATGCAGTCCCTAACAATTTACTTGTTATTACTTTTCTTAATAATTTCTTCTGTACCTCAGTAGCAGTTCCATACCAACAAATAATACAGAATATCATAACACTTTCAATGAAAGCACTATAAAACATCAGAAGCTTTATGTTGTGGATTTTACAGCAAAGTTATTGCTTTAAGAAATTAATTCTCTGTTGTGGCCTATTAATTAAAACATAATTTCTACTCTAAAAAATCAATAGACATGTCATTTTTTTCTGTTTCCTTTGTTTCTAGGATGTTGATGTACAGAGATATTCAGTGTTTGAAATATTGCTCAATTTAAATGCAACCAAACATATGTCGTTCGTTACCATCCAACAGTGGACCTTTCTTTAAGATCTAATTCAAAACTTTTGAGTTGCATCTGGTCATTTTGAAGAAACAAAAATGAAATACACAATTTTCTTTTAAGGTCTTTTTTCATAATATAACTTCAAATATGCAAATAATAATAATATTTTAAACATGCCAAGATGGAATATCAACTCTGAACGATTTCTACCTATACAAGTGGGGACTCGCAATAGCCTGCAATGGAACTGTGTGTGTGTGTGAACAGTTAAGTCTGTCTTTATTTTGTAACTATAGTTACAAAATAAAGACAGACTTAATTGAATTGAATTGCTTGAGGAAAGACCATTTAAATCTACAACGGGGTAAAAAATACAGACGGTCCGGCAGCAACAGTTCAAAAGCAGAGGCGAGAATATCCTCTTATCATTCATAAAATAATGTTTTTACTTTCTATGCTTGGTTATGCAGTCCCTAACAATTTACTTGCCATTGTTATGTGTCATTGCACACACACATACATGTCTATATTACTAACAGACCAATGTCGCTCTACACTGGCCGAGTGGGGACTCTCGGAATGATGTCTACCTATACAAGTGGGGACTTGGCTACAATGGAGCTGTGTGTGTGTGTGAACAGTGAAGTGAACTGGCAGTGAAGTCTGTCTTCATTATGTAACTATATATATATAGTATATTATATAGTATATTATATATTACGCCTTTTATCATTCATAACATTATTTTTCTTATTTAACGCTTATTTTCTCTCTTCATAGATACTTTCTATGCTTGCAGTTGATGGAGATTTGTAGGGGTGACCCCGAATAGTCGAAGATTCGATGCTTCAATTGGAGGAGCCTGATTCGACTACCGATCTCACGGTGGAATCTTCGCAGAGGTGTTATGAAACGAGGATCATGCCACTTTGGCTATATGAGGGCGCTCAATGTCTGATTTAATAAATAGAACTACCGGTTTTCTGTCAATATGTTAATATTCAGCCTATTATGATAATGCTGTATATAAAAATGTGCAAAGAAAGAAGCTTTTAATAAATATTTTTTAACGTTCTTGAATAAATCCAAACACCCCGTGACAGATTTAAGTTTCACTTTCAATCCGTGACTGACAGAGGAGCGTCTTGGCGGCAAGGATTTAAATCTTTAACAATGTCTGGGATAAGAAAATCTAAAGTGTGGATGTACACCATCAGAAAGGATGTTCTCCAAGGCTGGATTTAGCATCAGGAAAACCATGATCGCACTTCTGCCGGCCAACGTTAATAAGTTGGTTTTCCACAGGACATTCTAAAAAGCTTAACGTGAAAAAAGCTTTTAAAACGCACTTTAACGTGGCTTAATGTATGTACACAGTACACACTTTATTAAGAAACCATACTATGTGCAGATAAGCAGATGAACCCAGAATATGAACGCAATGCGTTCCTCCTATAGTAAAGTGTTTTCATATTTTAATTTAACTATTTTAGGAGATTAAGTCGTTAAACGTTTTTCCACGTTAAGTGTTTTAGAATGTATTTTATCCGCGCGCACAAAAGACTCCAACGGACACAGACAGAGTGAAAGACTGGATTTGTTCTCTCGATCAGGTAACGTTAGGGTACAACTGATTTCAAAACTTTTCTGCCGGTTCTAATTTGATTTTTGGATGCTGTGAACATTTTTAGCTAAAAAGACTGTGACTCCAGTGTAGCATTTATTGAGTTTAGCATTTATAAAGTTGAAAATTCTGGCTATTATCGTTATTTTAATAATTTCTTTATTTTAATTTTATTTATTGATCTGTCAGGGTTATCTAATCTAACTATTTGTGGCTTGTGTTTTGAATATATGTTCTCCTGCACTTTAGGCATTTTGCACACATTTGCTCCTCATCTTGTGACTTGATTCTGATTTATTTCGTTTTGTATTTTTATTTGTTAGAAAGGTATATTCTCTTCTAATTTAATTTAGTAAATTAATTGTTTATTTTTTCGGTGCATCGATGTTGTGCTGTACTTAGAGCCTGCTCGCACAGGTAATTTAGCCAATTTGATTTGCATGTGAAATGTAAATCCTGTCTGCAGTGTGGCCTTTCTGGAGTTATTTATGTTATTTCTTAGTTTTATTGATCCAAAATGTTTTTATACATTTTCTTCTATATCTTTGTGTGATTTTCTGTACATCGCGGCTTTGAAATGTTAAAGCCCCGCCCCCATACACATGATTCGACTATTAGTCGACTATAGGCAAGACTTGACGATTCTGTTTCGACTATGAAAATCCATAGTCGGGGACACCCCTAGTATAATTCATTTAAGTGTACATAGGTGCAGATTGATTGTTTATCTGGTTTATGTAGAGGTTGTTTAACGAAAGTAACCATGCCACTGGCTGTAATTACCCCAGTAGGTATCAGATCCGCCTGTTACCTTATATTGTGCATGATGTACTTTCCCCTTGCGGTTTTAGTGTAAGGCGAATTGTTAAAATTTTGCCTGTGTTAATGCCAACTGCATACATGTTGGCACATGTGTGTATTTGTATTGGAATTTGACTATTTCACCCCCATTTCCTTTAAAACAATCTATTTTGCACTACTGTTAAAACTGTTACTTGGATCCAACTCAATAAAATTAAGACAACATTTTCCAACTACTTTTTGCAAGTTTAGTGAACTAACTGATATTTTGAGTAAGGACAACTTAATAATATGCATTTCAATGTATGCGAAAAGATTAAGTAGCATTTTCAGAAAAAGCCAATAAATTAAGTACAATCAATGTCAAAAATATAATTAAAATAGGTAACATTTAAATGAAAAACTAGTTAATGTCCTCTGATTCATTAATTTTGACCAATTTGCCCTTTCTTTGTTTTGGAAGTGTAAACGGCTTCAAATAATTAGTTGCTATTATGTCAATTTCCAACATTTATTAAATCATTGCCATATCCAAACAGTAGTAATGAGCTGGACAGTATAAACAATCAATAACAACTGTACTCATGCATTAAAGAGAGCATGCCCTCAGCTAATAAAGTGCAGGTTAGTGGAACACCTTCACGGTACAGTTTCTCACTGTGTACATACATAATCTTACAACATTTTAAAATTAAGTCAACAGGCACTTTTGTAACAATTCACAAGCCATATTTCAAAATGAGCTGTTAACAAGTGCAGAGTGACAGTCATGTCTGAGTGCCTTGGCCAGGAGCTTGTGTTTCAGAGTCATGAACTTGGGGCTTGGTTTTGGGCGCAGTGTGTCAAGTCCCACGAAAAGTCTTTGAAACACCTCAAATGTTTTGGAAAGCTTGGATACTCAAGATTAAGTGCATATGTCAAACCCAAGCAGTAAGCAGCATGCTTTGGCCAGATTTCCAAGATTGGTAAGGACTGGTATTCCCTCAATGATGATTCCTACTGTATCTGGCTCACGGCAGACATAGATGCTCATATTCTTCATGTTCAGGTCCTCATGAACAGTGGTCTCTGCAGCCCCCTTTGAGATAAAAGATAAAGTATTTAAGACAAACAATCTCATTTGTTGATGAAAAACAAATCCTCCAGCACTACCTGCCAAATGCTGGTTCAGTCAGTTCACATCAACAGTCAGCACATTATAAACCTGTTCACCAGACCGAGCCAGTAATCAGAGATGAGCTCCTGTCCACTCTCTCCCATACACTCAAAGAGGCGTCTCATCTCAGAGGGACATCTCTCTTCTTCACTGCACTGGCACTTGGGTCCTAGTTAATACAACAATAATGAATACATTATTTGTGTTGGTAAATTCACTCCAACCCTGTAATGCCATCATTACTGTAGGTCTGTATTAGTTTATCTTTATATTTCATTATAATATAATAATAGTAATAACAATAACAATTGAGACTATTTAAATAAAAAAAACTGTCTAATTAACACAAAACAAAACAAAACGAAAAACACCCAGATAAGCAAGATAACTGAAAATCAAACTACTCAATTGATTACAGTTTTTCTCGATTGCTTAAACACATTTGCCCACTCTGACATCACATTTTCAAAACAGTTAACACACAGGATAAAACTGAAGCTCAATGGCCAAAATTACTCATTTTGTTTGCAAAATGCTGTAACACTCACAAAACATTAAAAACATACAACATAAGCAAATATTTCCATCAAACACAACAACTTGGGGTCAAATTAATTTATTCTTTCAATCAATCATTACACAATGGACAACAAAATACAAAATACAGCCATCAATATGAAATATGATACTTTACAAACTCAAATGGATACTGAAAAAAAAAGCTACCAAAGGAAACTTATGGGTGGAAATACCTTTAAAAAAAAATTTTTTTTTAAATAAATATATATACACACACAAAAATGAAGTTGTGATGTGCCCCTTCAGCTTCAAGCTCCATTATTCTCTAGGAAAAAGAGCAAATTCATAAAGCAAATTATTCCAGTCGCATGCAACTATGGTAAACAAGGTGTTACAATAAAAAATCTGTACCTGCACATACTGGAATCGTGCCTCCTTTACGATGTCAGAGTTTCTTTGAAATGGACCTCCGTACAGCTGCTTCATTCTGACATGGTTTTGTTTAAGGACTCGATCTATAGTTGCCAAACTCACACTGTTTATATTTCTAAATGCTCCCTGATCTGCAATTACTGCTGCCTGGATTTCACGCAGTCTGATTGCATTGTTTGCCACTACCATATCTACAATGGCAGACTCCTGTTCAATACTAAATATCTTTCCTCTGCCACCAGTATGTGATAATGTGTGGATTCTGCAAAAAGCATGTCAAAATTGACATTACTGTATGACAGTCACATAAATGGGATTGATAAAACATCTGCATTACTGTAGACACAGTTTGTTCTGCTAACAGGGCAATACAGTAAAGCTGAAATACACAGAAATACAGAGGTGGCATCTTTTATAGATGGATGAGGACTGATTGCTGATTGAAGAGTTGTGCAAATGAGTTTCAGACAGGTGCATAGAGATTTCAAATTATGCAAGTACTTTCTATCAGCTGTGAATAGATGTTTTCCTTTTGTTCAACACAGTGAATCCAATAGAGTTCGGGGTCTTTCAATGAGATCTGTGGTAACTGTTTTGACAAAGGGTGTGAAAAATGTGTGAAACAAATGAAAAAGTGTTAAAACATTTGCAAAAGAAGACTTCTGCTGTGCTAATAATGTGATGATGAAGATCAAGCGGATCCCAGTTTCATTTAGTGTGTCTTAGCAAATGAGAAAAACTGTAATATTGTACCTTTTAACTTTGTAACCACTTTAGCCCCGCCTGTATCAGCTCCATCAACGAGTTATTGATGCGTTAACCAGTTGCTCCTCTTGGCACTGAAGAGCTCTAGGAGCTTTGGGCTGTGCTTGTCCAGCTGTGACATAAACGTCCAGGGGAACCGCAGTACATCTCCAGAACTCCTCGTTCACCTGTAGGACAGCGAATGCTTTACTGTTATTTAAGGGGGTTTAAAGATTAGCGGAATAAATATAGTTTTTTAAAATTAAGTCATATGGACAATAGCACTGAACGACTTGGACACAAATGTCCGCATTGCAAAAAATTTAATCCCAGGGCCATTTACCTATAAAATTATGCAATCTTTGTTAACAGGCTTTCATTCTGTTGGCGCAAACCAAAGGCTTTTTTACCAGATGGTGCCATTTTTTCAGGTTTGGCCTATAAAGCAAATACTCACTTTATTCCTGTTTTCTGCTTCGGCATATTATTGAGCCAATTAGATAAATGATGCAGAGATAATTGTGTGGGTGTGTTGGTATGGATGTCAGAGTGAGGTTTGTATGTGTGTAATAAAATGTGTGTGTGTGTGTGTGTGTGAGTGAGTGTGTATGTGTGTGTGTGTTTGTAATATTTGAGAGAGAAAAACTCTACTGCAAATCACAAATCCAGGACTGCGCCCGAACTAACTCTCACTGAAAGCAGATTTTTTGAGATATCAACCTCACATTTGGAAAACAACTTGTTTAGATTTATGGCTTTGAATTTATACCAGTTTTAGAGTTCAACATGTTTCATAAAATATATATTTTATATAAAGTTTTCTTAAAGGGTTAGTTCACCCAAAAATGAAAATTCTGTCAGTAATTACTCACCCTCATGTTGTTCCAACCCCGTAAGACCTTCGTTCATCTTCGGAACACAAATTAAGATATTTTTTATAAAATCTGAGAGCTGGATCACTCCTCCATTGGCTTCTAAGACATTATAACTTGCTGGCCCAGAACATGTATTAAAGACATTGTTAATATAGTCCAAGTGACTACAGTGGCTCAATCTTAAGTTTATAAAGTGACGAGAATACTTTTTGTGCGCAAAAACAAACAAAAATAATGACTTTATTCCACTATTCATTTCCTTCTCTCTGGGCCTTGAGTCTATTCACGTAGTGTAATAGCGCAGCGCATCTGTGTTGTACGTCACACGTAGGCTCACTATTGGGCGACGCTGGTCATGTGTGTGATACGTGGTGATGTGCAACAAAAAGTATTCTCGTCACTTTATAAACCACTTTATAAACTTAAGATTGAGCCACTGGAGTCACTTGGACTATATTAACGATGTCTTTAATACATTTTCTGGGCCAGCAAGTTATAGTGTCCATAAGCCTATGGAGGAGTGATCCAGCACTCAGATTTAATCAAAAATATCTTAATTTGTGTTCCGAAGATGAACGAAGGTCTTACGGGGTTGGAACAACATGAGGGTGAATAATTACTGACAGAATTTTCATTTTTGGGTGAACTAACCCTTTAAGCCCTCAGTAGATCATGTTCAGTGCATGTTTCTTTAAATGATTGCAACCAATTAGAAGGGTTAAAAGAGTATCAAAGAACAGGCCAATAAGGTTTGGGAGTCGCTATCAAGCAGAGTCCTTTTCTGACACATGGTCACAGGAGCACATGCTGTGAGAAGAAGGCAAGATTATTTGCTTTAATAGTCTTATATAAAATGACATGAACTGTACATAACAAATATGTTTGTGTATGAAGGTGTAGAGAAGCCTTTTGGCAGGATTTATGAAGTTTTTCTTATTTTGCATGTTCAGAAATTCAGTTTTTTTCTTTTTGTTGCCTCAGGGCAACGTTGTGCGATAAGGAGTACTTTTCAAGGATGTCTTGGACAATACCTCACAATGGCAAATAATGTGTGACAAGAAGGGAAGGTTCAGGGTTCTGGGTGCACAGGAACACCCAAAGTGATGTGCAAAAAGTGTAACGTACACCTGTGTTTCACAGCAGAGAAGAACTGCTTCACTCAGAGTGAAATCTCATTACATCAAGTACATGATATGACATGATACAAACCTATGCCTGTATCAAATCAAAATATATCAGTCATGATACAAACCTATGCTTGTTTCAAATCAAATATATTAATATGTTTCAAGTGTTTTCCCCTTTTCACTCAATGACTTCTTGACATTTCTGAAAAAGATTTGTGATTTTTTCATTGCTCTCTGAGTATTGTATCATGATGATTTTCTCTATCATTCTGTACCATTGTTGCAGAAAAATTTTTTTTGGGGGGGTGGGGGGGGGGGGTAAATTCTCAATAAAATGTTTCCAAATGAGCCAAGAAATGATGTGGAATAATTTTTATCATGTGCCATCAAAATGTTTTGCAGTAGAGGGTTAATATATATTAATGTCTTCAAATCAATAGTTTCCTCGTCAGTTGTTAAATAAGTGCAATGTAAATATTAATAATGACTGAATCAATAATATGTGTGATTCTGTCAATAGACTCTTTAGAAATGTGTGTATAATAGCTTAGCATTTCTCAACATGAGGAAGTTGTTTGATAATGTGTTTGTGACTGATCTACAGTCTTCAGGATAATGATTTAAATAGAGAGAGTCACTTTGCATTGTCAGCACATGCTTCAGTGCTCTGAGAGTGTTTATAGTGCTGTGAGTTTAACACTTCATGACTGAGAGCAGAACACAATCTTCATCATCACACAAGACTAAACTACAGCAATGAACACAATCAACATCTTCATCTAGACCATTGCACTGTTTATTCAAGGTTTGTGTAATACCGTTTTTACAATAATTATTAATTATCTTAAAATGTGAAATATACATCATTTAAATTTTTTTCCTGTTTTCTTTCAGAGTGTAGAGGACAATATACTGTAACTCAGAGTCCATCAATACCAGCAGTTCAACCAGGAGAAGAAGTCAGAATAAACTGTAAAACCAGCAGTGATGTATTTGAGTATAATGGTTATCATTTCTTATCCTGGTATCAGCAGAAACCTGGAGAAGCTCCTAAACTCCTCATATATGCAGCAACAAGCCGTTATACTGGAACTCCATCTAGATTCAGTGGCAGTGGATCTGGCAGTGATTTTACTCTGACCATCAGTGGAGTCCAGACTGAAGATACAGGAGATTATTACTGTCAGAGTTATCACAATAGCTATGTGTTCACACAGTGATAAAGAGTCGTACAAAAACCTCTGTCAGTCAGACGTCACAGTGACTGCACTGATACAGCTGAGAGAAACTGCAGCTACTGATGGAGGATCACAAACTACACAATATCAAACCTTTCACAGACTTTATTCATTTATTATGATGTAGTAAGTAAACATATAATCTTATATCTCTTACTAAAGTGGACTAAAATATGAGTGGTGCTTGTTCCTGTAAAACTTCTTGTTCTTGTAAAGCCACTACAATGTAATAATTGCACTTCCATCCTTCACATCTTTATATTACTGAGTTCCCTATCTGTCAGCGAGAGAGTTTTCCTGCACTTCCACGAGCATCTAGAAAGAGAAATTTCTCACTTCACATCAGAAGGCCTACTCTCTCATCCCTGCATAGAAAGACACACGTACGAATGAGACAGTAAAATTAAAATGGTTAAAAGCACCATTTTTAAGGAAAATGTACTAATCACACTGATGCACATTATGACAGAAACCCTTAACAATATTTTAAAACCATAAATGCAGTGATTATGATACAAATTGAGAGACCTTTGCAATGTTTCTTCCTATGGTGTCCCTATAATTAAAGTCCCATCACAACAATTCAAATCAGAATCACTACAGCAATATGATTTTGGTTCATTTTTAAATTGATAACAGCGACAATGTGGTTTACTATGTAGTCAATTTTTTCATTATATGTTTTTTTTTTTTTTCATTTTCTGAGTTGGGTGTGTACGTCACCAAATCTAACTTTATATTACCTTAATCACTGTCTTGGTGGCTAAAACAGCAGCATTTTGAAAAATGTCAGCAAATTCTAGCAACTGTTAGCTAGGCTTAAAATTTCTTTTACACAGCAGGGTTAGATAACTATAACTAATCCACCAAGTGTACAACGATAATGAAATGAAAACAGGGAGCCACACAACTTTTCAGGTTTGAGTATTTATTTATATATTTATTTTGCCACATTTAACTTTGTTGGACTTTCACAAACAATGTTGGAATTTAAATGTCAAAGTATGATTTTTCCCCCACATTTGTTTACTATGCATTGATCATTTATTTATTTATTAAGAATATAGCCTGTTTTTCATGCAATAAACCCTTTAAAGGGGACATATCATGCTAAATCCACTTTTTTACCCCTTAAATGCATTTTGTTGTATATTTTTAGTGTATAGAAAATTTGAAATTAGTCTCTTCAGGTGTTTCGTTGATATCTTTATATTCTGTTTTGGCCTTATTTTTCAACCTGTTCCGATTTTTCTATTCTCTATGACATTTTGTGAACAATTACGTCACAGTATTTGCAGCAGAACTGCCAAATAAGGACATCGACTACCGGCTCAACACTTGGAGCAATCCGCCAGTTTTATTTCTCGCTACGATTTTGTAGTCCAAGCTCAAAGATGCAGAAGTTATGAGAGAGTAAGTCAAAATGTTCGGTTGTTGGATGTAGTAACCCACACACTTCATTACACCGTCTCCCAGCATCAGAACCTCTTCGAAGTGCCTGGTTGAGTTTTATTTTTAAAGGAAATGTACCCATAAAGTCATTTTTGTGTGCGCGAACGCAAAGCACTTCAAACTACTTCAGCAACAACAGGGTTTTTCCTGCATTGAACTTGTTTTAGCGCCCGCCAAAGCGATTTTTTTGTCCCGCCAAAGTCTTATTTGATCGTGAGTAATGTAGATGAACTGCTGCGCTTGTGACAGGGCGCATGTTTAACTGAAAGAAGAGCAGAGAGAGAGACCCGGTCGCACGCGCGCTCTCTCTCTCTCTCTCTCTCTTCGGAGCCAGGCGAAAGTGTAAACAAGACTTCACCGTCTCCAAACTAGGCGCTGTCTTGCTCTCTCTCCCTCGCACATATTAATCAAAATAAATCGACACGGTGGTAAAAGGTCAGAAGACCAAGTTTCATGTGGAGCATTCGGAGATATTTTTTTCCTGAATTACCGTGTGAATTGTGCTAAATAAGTTGCCTTATCTTTTCTGAAAAGCGTTCCGGGCATTAAGCTGACATAAAACAACACTTTAATAAAACGAAAAAACTATCCAATGATGAAATGTTTTCTGTGTTGACACAAATCTTGGATGTTCAAAAGTTTCTGTGCTGCTAGATAATCGTATCTCTGCTATCAAACTACAAAAATGGCAGAACGGGGTGGAGTTGAACCGAGTGTCACCTCTGCATCCTGGAGAGGGGGCGGGGTATGAAGTGTCTCATTTGCATTTAAAGAGACCGCACCAAAATGAGTTGCTCTCAGACGCACATCAGAAAAGGGGTAAAAAAGGGGCCTGTGGAGCTATAATAATGAGGAATTCAGACCCAAGCATTGCAGTTCCGCTTTATATAGACCACAAATGTATGATTTATATGTAAAAAGGAACGATTTAAAAGCATGATATGTCTCCTTTAAAATGTGATTTTAAGCTTGACTTTATTATTATTACTGTTATTATTAATAATAATTTTGCATGCAGCTGCCACACACAAATATAATTCAATTGCAATTACAATATTTGATGATTTTATTTATTTATTGCAAAACTGTGCAGCCCTTTCCTTTATCTCCATCCATGATATTGATCCATAATAGAAGGATGATTGGATGAGGGATGGATGAATGATATCTATCTATACAGATGCACAAACAATATCAAACTATACAGAAAAAATAGTACTGAATTAAGTGCATTACATTTGCACAGAGACATTGTTGGGGAACCACTGATCTAGAGTTTCATGTCTGAACTCGATATTTATTTTTAACTGTGTGTATTTGAGTGTAAATGTAACGGGGCGAACAAGACGAGAGATGTGCGGATCCATATGCAAGGCTTTATTCCAAAACATGGTCATAATACAAGCAGGGTCAATAAACAGCAAACAGGTATGGCAGAGGAATGACACAGAATAAACCTTAGGGCAAGCGTGGGTAGACGATCGGCGAACAATATCCAACAGGGGCAAGGCAAAGAGAGATAATCCAGGTAAACAGCAATAATCCAAACGATGTGCAAACAGAGTCCAAAGGGCTAGGCTAAGGGTGAATCCAGGAAACACGGGCAAGAATCAGAACACAGGAAAACGCAAAGGACAAGGCAAGACTAAGATCATTGGAAGGGCTCTGTAGAGTAGCTAACACTAGGGGAGTGCTAAACACAATTCAATACTCGGCAACAGGGAAAGAAAGTCCAAGGCTTATAAAGAGTGTGAGATAGTGTGTGATAGTTCTCAGGTGTAAGCGTGATTATTGGAATCAGCTGTGTGTGTCGTCAATGCAATGAGTGATGGGGATTGTAGTGAAGTGCAAGAGTCCATGCTGTGAGTGGGCGACCTCTGGTGGTGACCAACCGGAAGTGCAGTGACCAGATTCGTGACAGTAAATGTGCATGTCAGTATATTTAATGTTACTGTGCTTCGGCCATTTAAAGCCTCAACAGATGAGCAGAAATCATGAACACAGTGACACACAGTAGCAACTCTGAGGGTCAGGCTTACAGTTGATGTCAAGTTTAGGCTTTAGACAACAGGGTTAGGCTTCTACATCAGTGTTATTCACCATCATTTCCCTCTGATTTTAGAGAAACTGAACTCGATATATATATATATATATATAATTTTTTTAATTGTGTGTTTTTGGGTGTAAATGTGTGTGTCAGTATATTTAATGTTACTGTGCTTCAGCCATTTAAAGCCGTTCTTTTAAGCCTGTCAGTAAAGCTCTTTGACTCTGATGAGTCTGAGGTGAGTGTATCTCGTCCTGATCTCTCTTCGGTCTCGTCGTGAGCTCACAGTCTACAGCAGCTTTTGCATTCAGAGGGTGTTTTATATGATCAGCACATGCTTCACTCTGCATGTGTTTATAGCTCTATGAACTGAACATGACATGATCAAGAGCTCTTCTTCATCAACCAACAAACATGACTTTCAGCATCATCTTCCTCTTGACTCTGGCAGTGTTTAGTTCAGGTTTGAATAATGATTTATGATTGTATTTTCAAACACTAATAACACTATATCATTACAATCAACATCAATCTTGTGTTTATGAAGAGAATGAGTAAGTGTTTCAATATGATCATCATGTTTTAGGTGTAATATATGATCCTGTCAATCAAACTGAACAGACTGTATTCAGTCACTTCTGCTGTCTGGACGTGATGCTTTCCATTTGAGACACAGAAACTTTTACATTCTTACACAATTACTGTCACAACGGCTGATTATTGATTTGTGATCATGTTTTTTAAATTATTGTTATTATATTTTTATATTAATGTAATGATCAGTTTGTCTGCGCTGCTTCACTAAAGCAGAAGTGAAAGTGTTCCAGTCCAGATCATGTAACCAATCAAAGAGTGAGACTGAAAAGCCCATTTGCATTGTCAGGGTGGAGTGATTGTGATCCTCTCAGAATAGAGCAGCTCTGTCTCCAGAGACCATGTTCAAACCCCAAGAGCTTTATTTGACATTTACTGCTACATCAACCTTCTGAAAAGCACCTGCATCTTCATCTGTTAGTTGAATGATGTTGTCAGACACAAAGTGAACTTGTTGAGAAGCTTTATTGAATGTTGCAGCAAACACAGCAGATTGAAAGATCACACACACACACACACACACACACACTCTTTCAGTATTGAGTTGTAAATCACTACAGCTGCAGCACTAGACTCATGTGAATCCTGCCTGACACAGGACACTCAGATACGGCTCATCTTCAGGAGAGAAACATCAGCACTCAGAGCTCTTGTGGAACGAGACCTCATGAGGAGCTCCATCATGTGTTACTCTGCAGACGTACAGCTCTCCCGCTTCCCAGCGTGCTTTGCTGAGGGTCAGGACGCTACTGCGGCTGTAGCGGCCGTCCTGCTGGCTCTCTGCGCTGGTCAGAACCCCCTCGGTGACCTCTGACCCGTCCAGTGTCCAGCTCACCAGCGCCCCCTGTGGAGAGTAAGAGCTGAGCAGGCAGAGCAGTGCGGCTGAGTCTCCAGAGATCTGCAGAGAAGAGGGCGGCAGCAGAGACACTGAGGGCTTCACTGTGGGACCAGCTGCAGGAGACAAACACAACACATTCACACACACACACACACACACACACACACACACACACACACACACACACACACACACACACACACACACACACACACATAACATTTTATTTAAAGCTTTCATACATATTGCATTATAAAACTATTTTAATGCATTAATTATGCACTGCTATATACATTAAAATGCATGTATGATCTAATCAATAAGAGTAACAGCAGTTATAACACATATTATCTATTCATTGATCCACCTTTATGAAATAGCAAATATTATAATGCATTTTAGATTTTGTTACAGTTATTTATGATAAGATATAAGGCATTGTAACACATTATGAAACACTTTATAATGCATTAAAGGATTTAAGTTATTTAGGAATAATGCTGCTGTTTTAGATTCAATCATTATAAAACAATATCAGTAACACTTTAATTAAAGCCTATATACATATTGCATTATAAAAAGTATTTTTAATGCATTAATTATATATTGTTTTACACATTATAATGCATGTATAATCTCATCAATAATTGTAACCAAGGTTTTAACACATTATAATATTATCTATTCATTGTTACACCTCCAAAAAATTATAATACACTAAAACTCATGACAAACAATCAATTCTAGATGTAACAAGGAATTTGCAAATATTATAAAACATTTTAACTTTGGTTACAGTTATTTATGAAAACATACATGACATTATAACATACGCTATTGATACCTTTAACTTTTAGCATTTTAACTTTTAACTTTGGTTACAATAATTTATGAAAAGATATATATGGCATTAAAATCTACATTATTGATAGCTTTATAATGCATTATACATAAAGGCTTCAAGTAAAGTTTCACCACAATATCTAATAATCATTATTATTAATAAATGTTGTTCTTGTTTCAACTGTAAAACACTTTCTGAAATCTAAATTTTTTTTTTTTTTTATTAGGTGATTAAATAGACAGACTTACCGATCACCAGTTTAGTTCCTCCACCGAATGTGAGCCACAGTGATACAATCTAATGAAACGCTCGTACAAAAACCTCTATTCCACTCGAGTGAACACACACTCCAGCAGAGAGAGAGAAACAACACTTCAACACACTGATATTAGAAGATCCTCAGCTCTTCTCAACACTCACTCATTCAGATCTGACTAAATGCTTTCTGATATAACACTGTTTAAAGAAATATATTTGATGAGCTGTGACCTCTGAGGTGACCTTTGACCTCTTTGATCATGGATGATGTTGTGGAGTTTCTCATAATGATGCTTCTGTTCTTCATATGCAGATCAATCATCATGATTCACAGAAAAACCTGCAGCTTCAGACTTCAATCTTCAGTGGAAATCTCTTCAAATAATGAGTTTATTGAATATTAGAGCCAAAGTCAATAGAAAGTGTCAACAATGAAAATATAAAAGGTATTTTGCATGTTCTACACAGTCAAGCATGTTTTCATATTCAAGGTCTGTTCTAAAAGTATCTGGACTGGTTATGAATCTCCACACAAGATCATGAAACGTGAACAAGCTCTAATATGTCTCCATCTTTAACAGCCTGTTTCTTCTCCATTTGATGATTTCAGACACACATGAGGCTTCATGATAGATGGAGTGACACCATGAACTCTGATTAGAGATTCACAATCAGTCCTGATACTTTCTGAACAGACTCATGATTCATGATCTTACTTTAGTGATGGCGGTTCATCTAGTGGAAGTGTAGCAGTGATGATGGTCACATGACTGAATATGGACACAGAGATGGACGTTCATCTGCACATCCTCAGTGTCTCAGGAGTCACAATAAAAATACAAAATAAAGTCATGATTCTGTAACTCTAGTGTATATGAGTTTGTTATCAGCACAAGCTGTTGTAAATCCTGCCCACTTCTTTGCATTGTCAGCACATGCTTCAGTGCTCTGAGAGTGTTTATAGTGCTGTGAGTTTAACACTTCATGACTGAGAGCAGAACACAATCTTCATCATCACACAAGACTAAACTACAGCAATGAACACAATCAACATCTTCATCTGGACTCTCACACTGTTTGCTCAAGGTTTGTGTAATACAGTTTTTATAATGATTATTAGTTCTCTTAAATGTGAAATGTATATCATCGTAATTTTTGTTTGTGTTTTCTTTCAGAGTGTAGAGGACAGATCACTGTAACTCAGAGTCCATCAATACCAGCAGTTCAACCAGGAGAAGAAGTCAGAATAAACTGTAAAACCAGCAGTAATGTGTATAGTGGTAATTGGTTAGCCTGGTACTCACAGAAACCTGGAGAAGCTCCTAAACTCCTCATATATTATGCAACAACCCGTAATACTGGAACTCCATCTAGATTCAGTGGCAGTGGATCTGGCAGTGATTTTACTCTGACCATCAGTGGAGTCCAGACTGAAGATACAGGAGATTATTACTGTCAGAGTGCACACTATATCAGTAGTAGCTGGGTGTTCACACAGTGATAAAGAGTCGTACAAAAACCTCTGTCAGTCAGACGTCACAGTGACTGCACTGATACAGCTGAGAGAAACTGCAGCTGCTGATGGAGGATCAAAAACTACACAATATCAAACCTTTCACACACTTTATTCATTATTATGATGTACTAATTAAGTTAACATATAATCTTATATCTCTTACTAAACTGGACTAAAATGTGGAGAAAATGTGAGTGGAGCTTGTTCCTGTAAAATTGGCCACTACAATATTATCTATATTATTAACTGTAGGAAAGTCAATCTCTTTAATTGCACTTCCATACTTCACCACTAGAGGGTCACATGTCTTTTTCATAACTGAGTTCAGACAAGACCACTCTTTCAAGTTACTTGGGTTTATTAAACACAATTTATCTTTGGCGGTATGGTTCCTTATGGTGGTTCTTGCTCCATAATTAATGACATACAGAGCTTTAGCATTAACCCCCCATGGACCCATCAGCTTGAGTGATATACAGATGATTAAGACACTTCAGTAATGACTTTAAAGTAAAACAGTTTTAACATGTAGACGTATACTGTAGCTTGGCTATGAGGATGACAGTCTCTCGGCGATGATGTCCGTGACAGCTAGGACTTGAAAGCCTCAGTAATCTGAAACAAAGAGACGACAGCCAGAAGGTGCACAGTAATATGCTTGATACTTACAGTGGTGAGGGCGGGAGGGTTGCGAGCGGTTTGAGCATGCTTACCGAGCAGTAGTGCCACGTATATATATCCTCCCGGTCTAATAGGAGAATGGTAGTGGTTGGGGTGATTTGACAGCTGATCGCAGCCTATGCCTACGTGGCCTGTCTGAACTAACACTGCGCTCGATTTCTGTTCACCTTTCCTCTAAGACCGTGGCTGTATCTGACATCACATACTTCACTACTATATAGTAGGTGAAATATAGTTTGTGACTAAAGAAGTATGTCTGAATTCACTCATAAAAGAACAGGTAAAAAGTCCCCGGATGATCTACTACTTCCAGTGAGATTCTGAAGTGTGTGTATGATGGACACTTTACTATCCCATGAGGCCACAGGAGAGGATTTATGAATGGCAGTGAAGCGACGCTGACGATAGTAGATCACATGATAATGACATCATGGCGAATGTAGTACGTCCAGATTACATTCATACTACACACACTCATACTACACACACTCATACTATGAAGAAAATACTTTTTTAGCGGCCGTGAAGTAATTACTCATTAAAAAAGAATAAGTACCTACTCTGTGATTTCAGACTCAGTCCATGTGTTCGATACACTAAACAATCTGAGTTACTGTGAGCCTCGAATCATAAAAGCTGTGTGTGTTCAAGCTTATGTCTCTGATTTTCAAGTAGAGATATACACGTTAATCATTTAGTTTGTTTTAAGTTTGTATTTGCACAAGTTGCTGGTATTTTATCAAGCTTTGATGGAAATCTATCATGCATTTATTGTTATATTAATGTCTAACTGTTAATATGTTACCAGATTTTTTATTTTCACACACTACATGATATTTGTGGAAGTGCCAGAGAATTTCACATGATCGTTGATTGTTTATTATTCATTTATGTTTAGGATGGGAAATGTTTAATATCGGTAACAATTTAAAGGTGAACTATAATGCCCATTTTCACATGATGTAATATAAATCTCTGAAGTCCTCAGAATGTGTCTGTGAAGTTTCAGCTCAAAATACCATCCAGATCATTTATTATAGCTTGTCAAAGTTGCCCCTTTTTGGGTGTAAGGGAAAACACTCCGTTTTTGTGTGTGTCCCTTTAAATGCAAATGAGCTTCAGCTCCGCCTCCGTTCAGAAGAGGCTGATTCTTTACACAAGCTTCAGAGACTGGATCAACACAACAGCCGAATTTCTCTCAGGTAAAATGTCAATAATTCATTTACGGTTCATTCACACTGCCAGTGATTTTCCAGAATCTGTGAGTGCGTTCACATACATCCCGTAAAGATCCCGTAAAGACACTTGACGTCAGGATGTGTTGAAAGGCCAGTCTAATCTTCTGCTACCGCTCTTTCCATTGTAGTCGTGCACTTAGTGGATTTTTTTACGCAGCGTCTTAAGTTTGCTAATGATCTGCGCTTTTGATCTCAATCTCATTTTTTACCGGATTCGGTTGTACACTAACGCATCATGTACCGTTCCACAAAGCTGGCGAACGATCTCAGAATCAGCGCGGATAGTAAGGAGCTCCTGGTCTCTGCTTCACTCTAGTTTGCATGCATTTTTTCATTCTTTCTTTGTTGATGATGAACGCAAACTTTCTTCTAAGAGCAACCAAATACCCCTTACGGCACTGGTCCTGGCTTTGTTCACACAGAGCGCGTTCCGAGACTGATTCCGGCAATGTTACTTGGACCCCATCCGGGCATCAATCCCGGGACGTGTTTGTGTTCACACTGAAGGCACTCTAGCAATTTTACGGCAATTTCCCGGAATGATCAGGAATGATCTATGAAGAGATCAGGATGAGACTGCAACTGTTAGACTGCACATGGACGTTTCTGAATGGTTAGTGGATACATTTATGTAACTTAGTTGTTGTGGAGTTACGTTTATTCATCTCATCGACTAGCCTGTGCCGTCATGTTAATCTATAAACTGCTGTATAGGTGCTTGTGTGTGAACTGTATTAGGATGCCCACAGAGCCAGAACATATAATCTGCATGGAGAGAGAGCAGGAATGGTTTAGTTTACGGTTATAATGTGGGACTGCTTCTCACTCAGGAGATCTAGTGCAGATTGTCATCAGTCGTGGGCCGGTTTCCCGACTCTTACGTAGGAGTATAGGAGGAAATCTGAAACAGCTTGTTCTGAGAGATTGATAATGATATATGCGGATCATATGCGGGCTGTTTTTTTACACACACTGTGGACACACATCTGTGTTCAAACACCTTATAAAAGTGCATTTTGAATAATAGGTCCCCTTTAACCCTCTGGGGTCTGAGTGGTTTTTGGGGTCCTTGAGATGTTCTGACATGCCCTGACATTTGTGCTTTTTTCAGTTGCTTATAAACATATTAATGGCAAAGGTATAATTACACTCTATTTAGCACAAACAGGGCTACCATAATATGTGAGCAACATGCATGTACATGTTTGTATTTTTGAGAGAATAATGTTTATGCATGGTTATTGAAAAAACAAAAAACTAAAGTTTCTGAAATAAGGCCACAAAACACATACTAAATATGTGACAATAAGACTTTTGACTAATGGATGTCGTTGCCTAGAGTTTTTTCTTCAAAATGATGTGAAAATCATCCTGCCCTTATCATTCACATAACACAATACATTGATTTAAATCTTGTAAAACACTTTTTGTTTGTAAAGGCAATATGCGCAAGGGCCGTCAACCATTCAACAGCATCATGCATATGTAGTGGTTCACACCTGAGGAGACAATGGGGCCCGCATACTTAATGAGCCATTCATTCAGGTGTGTCACCTATAGCCACAAGAAAGAATGCAAGAGCAATATATATATATATATATATATATATATATTCTACCAAATTGGTTCACAGTTGGAAGCATGTCAATTTTTTATTTTATTTTTTTTTCACAAATTTTACTTGCAAATTGTATAATATCCAAGGAAAACATGTCTAGTAATTGTGCAGTTAATTCTCATACTGTATTTTCAGTTTTGGAATATTTATCCTCTCCCCAAATTTGTCATTAATAAAACACAATAAAAATTATTTAAAGAAAAGGCTTATATTTACCTTTTAAAATTTGTTTACATCTACCTTGTAAATATATATTTTTTTATTAAAAAGGTTACAATTACAACAACAATTGAAGTGTAATCTTTCTTTGTAAAAACTAAAGTATACATTTTATCATACATATTTCAAAGTTAAGGATTCATTACTTCGAATATAGCCTACATTGACAAAACATACTATATTTAACATATTAGCAAAAATTGGCAAACAAAAGCTTATTTGAGGTGGCAGATATTTTACAGTAAAAATGTGTAATCTATCCAAAACTAATCAACGAAATGTTGTCTTTCATTTGTCTGTAACATAGGTCTTTCGTTTTTATTATAAGGAATATAAATGTTAATTTGCAGTTTAATACGTTGCTTATACAAACACATTTTATTTCAACACATTTCAGTCGATTTTTACTCAGTATAGCAAAATAGTTTGCTAAAAGCAGATCATTCATTCATTCACACACGTGATTTAAATTTAAACTGTCTTTTTGCGAGTTGTGGTAAACAGCGCATCTCTGCCGTTCATTCATTCATAAACAGAAACCTGATTCACGTGAGAAGGAAAAAAACTTACTACAGTATTCCTCAGCTCGCTCCTCGATATACCCGCACTTCTGAGGTACATTTTCCATTATTATTATTCCTCACAGCGCTGCGAGACGGTGTAAACAAGTAATGATCTGAATAAACTTGTGTTTTCTCGAGCTGATATGGGGGCGTTCACAGGTTTGCGTGGATTGCCTCAATCATTTGCGTTTGAATAGCGCGCGCTCTCCGTGGGCGGGGTCACATTACATTTGAATGAGCTGTAATGAGCTCGACTGGAATCGCTCTCTTTTAATACAGATTTCACAAGATGAGAATATTTGTTTTTTATATAAATTACTTCATTTAAAAGAAGAGAATTCAAGCTTCATGCCTGTGTCTCTGTATGCCTGTTTGACTGAGTATTCGCTCAGTTATTGTTCATTTTCGGACGCGTTTCAGAATGGACTTCACTGGCAGAGAGAAGGCAGAACTCGCTTCGTGTTTATTTTTCTTTATTTGGCAAAAAGCACAACACTTTGTTTTTATTGTGAGTATACACAAAAATAATACACATTTAACAGAATCGATTGATGTATGAAACTCCTATGGAAAATCAAAGTCAACAGAGTATTTATGAGTTTCTTTTACACTGATAAAAAAAAAAGCGAGCTGGTATCGCCGGCGATACCGCCGACCTCAGGGGGTTAATAGAAGGATTGTTCATATTTATGTCTAATTTGAATAATTTTGCATAGTTTCAGACTCATACATTCATACAAACAAAACTGCTCACAGACGTGACCTGTTTTATGAATCCAGCGTATCATTAATAGTTTTGTGGATTGAACTCTTCGAGCTCTTACTCTCTAACCGAGTCAAAGACGATCTCAACAGTCCAGAGGCTTCAGACCCTGACAGTGTTTCATTAAACTGATGAATATGAACAAACCTCATCTCTCCATTAGTCCAACTCTTCTGACTCATTTCAGAGAATAAAGTGTCGGACAGTGAAACTCATATTTGCATCATCAGGGTGATTGTGTTCCTCTCAGAATAGAGCAGCTCCATCAGCAGATGTTCTGCGTCCTCACAGGAGCTTCATGTTACTGGAATACACTACTTCTCTAGTTTCTGGAGATATACTGGGGTTACAAACCATCAAATAAAGTCTAATGTTTCTGTAGAAGACTACACAATTACTGACATTCATCTCCTTTTCATAGAACATTAACAATTATGTCATTTTGAGGATGAAGCAAAATCAGTGTCATCACCACAGTGTCATTTCCATCAAATCTCAAATGTTTTGTTTTGTTTAATAGCATTCTGTCATGGAATTTTTTTATTTTGTTTATTTTTGGAATAAATGCCAAATCCTTAGTCTTGCCAAGGCGAATTTCAGCTAGTATTTCATGCATCCCAAACAAAATTAAAACAGAATTATAAATTATATTTTCATATTTTCATACTTTTCCACACAGCTTAATTGTAAATGGTTCATAGATATTCTGATATTTACTTTGACTTTTCTTTATTTTCTTCACTCATCAGATGTCTCATATTTCATCTCGACCATCTTCACTGACACTGTTGTCTTCTTGTAATTGTTCAGTTTGAAGGATATATTTCTTTATGGAAAAAGGGAAAAATAATTCAATCTGCATAAAAATAATTTAAAAAGAAGCGCATGGGACCCTGTTGTAACAAAAATGGACAAATAAACCCATTGTTAAAGTTAAACTCGCGTCATTCTCACACACACCCTTTTTTAGGTTTTTAATGACTTCTTTTTTAATGAAAGTGACACTGAGAGTAAAAAAAACAGGATAATTGTCACCGCTAGGGCCGAGAACACCAAAGCACACCAACGAGGCAGGACAACGACGTGATATAAAAGCTTGATTCTTTTTATTGAATGTAAAAACAACTTGAAGGGAATGTCACTGACACCGGACTCCTCATTGGGGCTGCTTGTTGAAACAGGTCAGAGGAGTCTTCGATGGAGGAAGGCTCAGGCCAGCCGGCAGTTAGTCCTCTCCTTTCACAGAACAGCGCAGCAGACAACAGTAGGTGGTGGGCAAGACACAAGGGACTACAGGTAGGTAGCGGCAGACAGTGGGCTTTCTCTTTTCACAGGACAGCATCAGATAACGGAGTGTCACCTTTCTTTCACAGGGCAGCAGCAGGCGGATAACGGGATCTCTCTGTTCACAGAACAGCAATGGTGAGTACAGAATCCAGCAGTTAATAACTGAGTCTTCTCTTACCACAGGACAGCAATGGCAGAATGCAGCGGCGGATAACTGGATCTCTCTGTTCACAGAACAGCAATGGTGAGTACAGAATCCAGCAGTTAATAACTGAGTCTCCTCTTACCACAGGACAGCAATGGCAGAATGCAGATCTTCACAACGACACACAGAGCAGAACTTCTCCTTTCTTCACCACAGCGGCATGAACTGGGACACCTGTACAGAGCTTTTCCCACAGCAGTTCAAATTATTTCCTGACGCCCCACCGGGCTAGGCGATCCCCGACAAAGATTTCAGAGTGCTGATACACAGTAAAATCAGCAGTGTAAAAATAGCAGTGTTAAATTTTATTAATTCCCAAAGAGTTGAATTAACAACCTACAGTGTTAATGAGTACTCTCTTTCAGTGTAGTTACAGGGTGTTAAATTATGTAATTTTATTTTTACACTGAAAGTGCAAAAAAAGAAGCGCCAAATTGTTTTGACTCCGCCCCTCAATTGCCTTGCAAGACGACGACAACGCCATTTTGTATTCATGCGACTGAGACGGTAAGTGTGATTGCGTTTCTCTCTTTAAGATGAATTAGGATATACATTTGTGCTAACATTTATAGTAAAAATATAATTACGTTAAACATGTTTAGAAATGACTAACTGTGCGTGTTTTTGAAAGGTTTAATATGCTCCTTAAAGTTAAGTTCGGAGACGTTCAGAAATATGTTAAAGTTTCTGATGCGAAACTTTCGGATTTCCTGGATGAAGGTAACTTAATTTGACGAATAAACTAAGTTAGTAGTAGTGTGTTCACATTTTAACGGTTATATATTTTGGCTTCATTTGATTTTTGGTTTGTTCACACTTCACAGCCTTTATGAAATTTGGTATTCCCGCCTCCAGTCAGGGCGAGGCCAAGCTTTTTGACGAGACTGGAACTGAAGTCGACGAGGATGTATTTGAGGAGGTTTTAAATCAGACAAATTTGGGCGTTTTCCTGCTAAAATTAGAAAAATATTCAAATGGTAATTTTATATTTACTTTGAAAGGCTTAAGTGTGATATTGCTTTCTGTCCACGCATTAAAGACGTAAAATTAGGACTGAAACGTGTTTTTTTGTGATGTAACGTTATAACTAGGGATGAGCGAGTACAGCATTATCTGTATCTGTATCTGTATCTGTTAACCATATGAATTATCTGTATCTGTATCTGTACTCGGACTGGGCGGGGCCTAACCCGGAAGTGGGCGGGATTTAACCCGGAAGTGGGTCGGGTTGTCTTGAAATGGGCGGGGCTTTAACCGGTATGTTATTTTAAGCATGCAATTGATATGGGTTGATCAGAGATTGATATATTTATTGCTGATTAGAAAACTATTTACATGACAGCATCAGCATTGAGCTTCAGATCAATGGTTTTGATCACGATAACAAACGAACTACAGAACAAGTTTTGCAACAATGAATACAACACATGCGGTTGCAATTATGAAGTAAAAAGTTTTCATCTCAACTAAGGCTGGGTGATATGGACCAAAAGTCATATCCCGATATATATATTTTTTTTTTAATGTTTTATTTTTTTCAAAATTTGTTAACACACACACAAGTACTGTCCCCCTTTACTTAACATAAATTGTAAGAATATGACTAATAGTAAAGACTAGTACTAATAAACATTAGGCCTATGCTAAAGGTATTAAATAGCAGTCCCAAACTAGTTTTTGTTAATACAATGTTGGTATGAGCCACCACAGTCATTTAAAAATATAAAAAAATTACACAAAGAAAAATAGTGGCATTTTGGGGTTAATATGGAAACGACAGTTACCATGGTGAATACACAATACTAACAAGAACTGTTAATGCAATATGGAAACTGCTCCTTGTGAATAGAATGAAAATCATACCTGCATTACTTTTATTTTGTGTAATTTACAACGTAATGGCGTTGCATGCTCGTAGTTTCTTTTGCACTTTATATACAGTGAGGCGATACACAGCCCGCGCCGCCGCATTTGCACACAAATCAGTGTTTAACGTTACTAACCCGCTGACTCCGACCGCGTCTACTCCGTGCGTTCCTCAGCATCAGTCGCGATCAGCCATGGTCTCGTTCACTCCGGCTCCAACACGCCACCACGAAGCCTGGGTGGTTCCGCAGCGGAAGACGCGAGTCAGGTTTAGACCAAGACTTTCTCCTACCCTCCCGGTTTTCGAGTTATCCACACAAAACCGCTTCTCCCCTCTTCGTGAAACAGAACGCGATTCTGTGATCATCGGCGATTCCCTCGTTCGGCACGTACACGCTACGTTAGGTGAAAGTAAGGTGCACAGTCACTGCTTTCCTGGTGCTCGTGTTTCTGAAATCGCTGCTCGCGTTCCCGAGATCCTGAACGGTGACGAGCGCGTCGGAACTGTGGTCCTGCACGCGGGAGTGAACGACATCAGGCTGCGCCAGACGGAGATTCTGAAGAAAGACTTCAGGAATCTGATCGATACGGTACGCAGCACATCGCCTGAAACAACGATCATTGTGTCAGGACCGCTTCCCACATACCGATTAGGGCATGAAAAGTTCAGCAGATTATTTGCGCTAAATGAATGGTTAATGTCATGGTGCAATGAGCAGAAACTGCTCTTTGTAAATAATTGGAATCTGTTTTGGGAGCGTCCTAGGCTTTTCCGTGCTGATGGCTTACACCCAAGCAGATTCGGAGCGGATCTTCTGTCGGATAACATCTCCAAAATGTTAAATACCCTTTGACTAGTAACCAAAAGTCCAAATCATAGTCTCTGCGGCACCAATTTAACTGATATAAATACTAGTGTAGAACATTGCATAGAAACCGTGTCTATTCCTCGTTTAGTGAGATCAAATAATACATCTACTGCAGGATCTAGGAAAAATCTAATTGTTATTAAAACAGAAAATGTTGCTATTAGTAAACAAAAATTATTTCTAAAGCTAGGTCTTCTAAACATTAGATCACTCACACCTAAGGCAGTTATTGTAAATGAAATACTCACAGATAATAGCTTCGATGTACTTTGCCTTACTGAAACCTGGCTTAAACCAAATGATTATTTCGGTCTAAATGAGTCTACTCCATCTGGATACTGTTATAAGCATGAGCCCCGTCTGATTGGCCGTGGCGGCGGTGTTGCAACCATCTATAGAGATATTCTCAATGTTACTCAGAAAACGGGTTATAAGTTTATTTCATTTGAAGTACTTGTACTAAATGTTACGCTTTCTAAATGTTAGAAAAACATCCCTATTATCTCTAGCCTTGGCTACCGTATATAGACCGCCAGGGCCTTACGCTGATTTCCTAAAAGAGTTTGCAGATTTTCTCTCAGACCTATTAGTCAATGTCGATAAAGCATTAATTGTTGGAGATTTTAACATACACGTAGATAATCCAAATGATGCGTTAGGAGCTGCGTTTACAGATTTATTAAACTCATTTGGGGTCAAGCAAAACGTCGCCGGACCAACTCATCGTCTTAATCATACACTCGATTTAATTATATCACATGGAACCGATCCAACCGATATAGATATCATTCCACAAAGTGATGATGTCACTGATCACTACATGGTAACTTGCATATTACGTACTGCTGTAATATGTCATGCGGCGTCGCGTTATCAACCAGGCAGAACAATCCTCCCATCCACCATAGATAATTTCTCAAATTGCTTATCTAATCTGTCTCAGCTGCTGCCTGAACCCAAACAAACAGATGAACTAGAAGAACTAACTAGCACTATGAGCACCATTCTCTCTAGAACATTGGATGTGGTTGCACCTATTAACCCCCTGAGGTCGGCTGTATCGCCGGCGATACCAGCTCGCTTTTTTTTTATCAGTGTAAAAGAAACTCATAAATATTCTGTTGACTTTGATTTTCCATAGGAGTTTCATACATCAATCGATTCTGTTAAATGTGTATTATTTTTGTGTATACTCACAATAAAAACAAAGTGTTGTGCTTTTTGCCAAATAAAGAAAAATAAACACAAAGCGAGTTCTGCCTTCTCTCTGCCAGTGAAGTCCATTCTGAAACGCGTCCGAAAATGAACAATAACTCAGCGAATACTCAGTCAAACAGGCATACAGACACACAGGCATAAAGCTTGAATTCTCTTCTTTTAAATGAAGTAATTTATATAAAAAACAAATATTCTCATCTTGTGAAATCTGTATTAAAAGAGAGCGATTCCAGTCGAGCTCATCTCAGCTCATTACGTTTTAATCGGCCCCGCCCACGGAGAGCGCAAATGACTGAGACGATCCCATACAAACTGTGAACGCCCACATATCAGCTCGAGAAAACACAGTTTATTCAGATAAGTGTACTTGTCTACACTGTCTCGCAGCGCTGTGAGGAATAATAATAATGGAAAACGTACCTCAGAAGTGCTGGTATTTCGAGGAGCAACGGATGGAATACTGTAGTAAGTTTTTTTTCATTCTCAAGTAAATCGCGTTTCTGTGTGAATGAATGAACGGCAGAGATGCGCTGTTTACCACAACTCGCAAAAACTTGCGTTTCTGTGTGTGAATGAATGATCTGCTTTTAGCAAACTATTTTGCTATACTGAGTAAAAATCGAATGAAATATGTTGAAATAAAATGTATTTGTATAAGCAACGTATTAAACTGCAAATTAACATTTATATTCCTTATAATAAAAACGAAAGACCTATGTTACAGACAAATGAAAGACAACATTTCGTTGATTAGTTTTGGATAGATTACACATTTTTACTGTAAAATATCTGCCACCTCAAATAAGCTTTTGTTTGCCAATTTTTGCTAATATGTTAAATATAGTATGTTTTGTCAATGTAGGCTATATTCGAAGTAATGAATCCTTAACTTTGAAATATGTATGATAAAATGTATACTTTAGTTTTTACAAAGAAAGATTACACTTCAAATGTTGTTGTAATTGTAACCTTTTTAATAAAAAAAATATATTTACAAGGTAGATAAACAAATTTTAAAAGGTAAATATAAGCATTTTCTTTAAATAATTTTTATTGTGTTTTATTATTGACAAATTTGGGGAGAGGATACATATTCCAAAACTGAAAATACAGTATGAGAATTAACTGCACAATTACTAGACATGTTTTCCTTGGATATTATACAATTTGCAAGCAAAATTTCTGAAAAAAAAAAAAAAAAAAAAATTTTTTTGACATGCTTCCAACTGTGAACCAATTTAGTAGAATATATATATATATATATATATATACAGGTCCTTCTCAATAAATTAGCATATTGTGATAAAGTTCATTATTTTCCCTAATGTAATGATAAAAATTAAACTTTCATATATTTTAGATTCATTGCACACCAACTGAAATATTTCAGGTCTTTTATTGTTTTAATACTGATGATTTTGGCATACAGCTCATGAAAACCCAAAATTCCTGTCTCAATAAATTAGCATATTTCATCCGACCAATAAAATAAAAGTGTTTTTAATACAAAAAAGTCAACCTTCAAATAATTATGTTCAGTTATGCACTCAATACTTGGTCGGGAATCCTTTTTGCAGAAATGACTGCTTCAATGCGGCGTGGCATGGCCGTAATCAGCCTGTGGCACTGCTGAGGTGTTATGGAGGCCCAGGATGCTTCGATAGCGGCCTTAAGCTCATCCAGAGTGTTGGGTCTTGCGTCTCTCAACTTTCTCTTCACAATATCCCACAGATTCTCTATGGGGTTCAGGTCAGAAGAGTTGGCAGGCCAATTGAGCACAGTAATACCATGGTCAGTAAACCATTTACCAGTGGTTTTGGCACTGAGTAGGTGCCAGGTCATGCTGAAGAATGAAATCTTCATCTCCATAAAGCTTTTCAGCAGATGGAAACATGGAGTGCTCCAAAATCTCCTGATAGCTAGCTGCATTGACCCTGCCCTTGATAAAACACAGTGGACCAACACCAGCAGCTGACATGGCACCCCAGACCATCACTGACTGTGGGTACTTGACACTGGACTTCAGGCATTTTGGCATTTCCTCCTCCCCAGTCTTCCTCCAGACTCTGGCACCTTGATTTCCGAATGACATGCAAAATTTGAGCAACAGTCCAGTGCTGCTTCTCTGTAGCCCAGGTCAGGCGCTTCTGCCGCTGTTTCTGGTTCAAAAGTGGCTTGACCTTGGGAATGCGGCACCTGTAGCCCATTTCCTGCACACGCCTGTGCACGGTGGCTCTGGATGTTTCTACTCCAGACTCAGTCCACTGCTTCCGCAGGTCCCCCAAGGTCTGGAATCGGTCCTTCTCCACAATCTTCCTCAGGGTCAGGTCACCTCTTCTCGTTGTGCAGTGTTTTTTGCCACACTTTTTCCTTCCCACAGACTTCCCACTGAGGTGCCTTGATACAGCACTCTGGGAACAGCCTATTCGTTCAGAAATTTCTTTCTGTGTCTTACCCTCTTGCTTGAGGGTGTCAATGATGGCATTCTGGTCAGCAGTCTTACCCATGATTGCGGTTTTGAGATATGAACCAGGCTGGGAGTTTTTAAAAGCCTCAGGAATCTTTTGCAGGTGTTTAGAGTTAATTAGTTGATTCAGATGATTAGGTTAATAGCTCGTTTAGTGAACCTTTTCATGATATGCTAATTTTTTGAGACAGGAATTTTGGGTTTTCATGAGCTGTATGCCAAAATCATCAGTATTAAAACAATAAAAGACCTGAAATATTTCAGTTGGTGTGCAATGAATCTAAAATATATGAAAGTTTAATTTTTATCATTACATTATGGAAAATAATGAACTTTATCACAATATGCTAATTTATTGAGAAGGACCTGTATATATATATATATATATATATATATATATATATATATATATATATATATATATATATATATATATATATTGCTCTTGCATTCTTTCTTGTGGCTATAGGTGACACACCTGAATGAATGGCTCATTAAGTATGCGGGCCCCATTGTCTCCTCAGGTGTGAACCACTACATATGCATGATGCTGTTGAATGGTTGACGGCCCTTGCGCATATTGCCTTTACAAACAAAAAGTGTTTTACAAGATTTAAATCAATGTATTGTGTTATGTGAATGATAAGGGCAGGATGATTTTCACATCATTTTGAAGAAAAAACTCTAGGCAACGACATCCATTAGTCAAAAGTCTTATTGTCACATATTTAGTATGTGTTTTGTGGCCTTATTTCAGAAACTTTAGTTTTTAGTTTTTTCAATAACCATGCATAAACATTATTCTCTCAAAAATACAAACATGTACATGCATGTTGCTCACATATTATGGTAGCCCTGTTTGTGCTAAATAGAGTGTAATTATACCTTTGCCATTAATATGTTTATAAGCAACTGAAAAAAGCACAAATGTCAGGGCATGTCAGAACATCTCAAGGACCCCAAAAACCCCTCAGACCTCAGAGGGTTAAATTAAAAAAGGTCAGAGAGAAAATTAAAGCACCATGGTACAACAATACTACGCATGTTTTAAAGAGAGAAACCCGTATTTTAGAGCGTAAATGGAAACAAACTAATTTAGAGGTCTTTAGAATCGCGTGGAAAGACAGTATGTCACGTTATAAAAAGGCCCTAAAAGCGGCCAGGGCTGAGCACCTCCGCAAACTAATAGAAAACAACCAAAACAATCCAAGGTTTTTATTTAACACCGTGGCTAGACTAACAAATAAACAGACGTCAACCGAACAAAATATCCCGTTACAGTTCAGTAGTAATGATTTCATGAACTTCTTCACTGAGAAAATAGAAAGCATCAGAACCACAATTGTAAACGTTCAATCTTCAATTGCGCCTTATAATTCAGCTTCAATTATCACCCCGCAAGAACAATTACAGTGCTTTACAACTATAGAACAAAAAGAGTTAAATAAACTTATCACTACATCTAAAACAACAACATGTTTATTAGATCCTATACCAACTAAATTACTGAAAGAAGTGTTACCTGTAGTGGAAGAGCCTCTCCTCAATATTATTAACTCGTCTTTATCTCTAGGTCATGTTCCAAGAACATTTAAACTGGCAGTTATAAAACCTCTCATTAAGAAACCACAATTAGATCATAATAATCTAGCAAATTATAGACCCATTTCAAATCTTCCATTTATGTCTAAAATATTAGAAAAAGTGGTGTCCGCTCAACTGGGCTCTTTCTTGCAACAAAATGATATCTATAAAAAGTTTCAGTCTGGATTCAGACCGCACCATAGCACTGAAACTGCGCTCGTTAAAATCACAAATGATTTACTTTTAGCTTCTGACCAAGGCTGTATCTCAATACTAGTTTTACTTGATCTTAGTGCTGCGTTCGATACTATAGATCATATATTACACTTAGATCGACTACAAAATTATACTGGTGTTCAAGGACAAGCATTAAGCTGATTCAAATCATACCTATCTGACCGCTACCATTTTGTCTATTTAAATGGAGAAAAATCGATCATAACTCCAGTAAACTATGGAGTGCCGCAGGGATCTGTGTTAGGCCCTCTGTTATTCTCAATATATATGATGCCACTTGGAAATATTATAAGGAAACATGGAATTAGTTTCCATTGTTATGCTGATGACACTCAAATATATATTTCATCACGGCCGGATGAAAACGCTAAATTTTCCAAATTGACAGAGTGTGTTAAAGATATAAAAGATTGGATGACGCGTAATTTTCTTTTATTAAATCCAGACAAGACAGAGGTAATACTTATCGGTTCAAAGAAACACCCACAAAACCTCGCACAATACAACTTGTAACGGAGAGCAGATCACCAGTTGCATGATGATTAAATTAGATTAATTAATGCAGTCTAAATCTACAAAAACCCCTGTCTCGCTCTGACTCAAGCTATTCTCACATTCCAAAGCACTCTCATTTACGACACCTCTGTGTCTTGAGATTGCTCTGCGCAAGACGTGCAGCCCAAACGGCGCCGAAAAATGGTGTAAATCACTGAGTATCTCTCTCTCTACATGATCTCTGACGTCTAAACCAACAAAGACCGTCCGTTTATGGCCGGGAGAGCCTAACGCTGACCAATGAGAGCGATCCCGAAAGCACCCCCCCCCCCAGGGAGTCTCTCGGACACTGGTTTACACATAGACACTAATTAACTCTTCACAACAATAAAACAGTGTGGTAGAGACCAGATGCCAAAACATGTGGTCTCTGCCGAGTACATCAAGGCAAAGAGTCAAACGAACGCACACACATAAACCTCACCCGCAGCGCCGGGGACAAGAGTTCAGCGGGCGGGTATGAACTTTCAAGACGCACTCACATACACACACACAGAAACACACTCAGGTCCCACCACGTGGGACCAAAATCCTTGTATGAAATATTTTAAATGTATTTTCTTGATGTGTGTCTGATCCCCTGTCCCAAATATTATGCCTATGTAGTTTGTTGGCCTGTAATCACTCTGTGGTGCCCACAATTACAAGAAATGATGTACCTCCTTGATTTTAGATATTAGAACTGTCATTCGCGGTATTGCCGTGTTCGACGAACCCCAACGAGGCTGAATCTTTAACACAAAATATCAGAGAATGCATTGTTTTATTAAATACCAGTGTTATTAAGTTATGGACGAATTCATCGTTTCAAAACCCCGCGGAAAGGAGGCGTATAGACCTCAAAACGTCAGGAGGTGGGCCCATACGTTGTTAAAGACGATTGGCCCACGTACGTGAGGGAGGCGTGAGTTTAGCCCTTTAAAATTTCGCGCCCCTCTCCTCTCAATGCAGTCCGCCAGAGAGAGAAAGACGACACGCCTCCTTCCCTCAAGGAAGCTTCGCTCGCTTTTATTTTCCTTTTTATTTTCCTTTATTTCCAAGTCTTTTCTTAGAACTACTATTACTGAAGCTGATAGTCTGCTGAAACCAACCCACGAAACCAACTTAAGATAATCTTTGCTGAGTCTCCGCTCGCTTCAAGTCGCCATAGCAACCAGAACGCTGTGACCACGTGATCCAGGTGCCTTTATCCAACACACACACAGAAGGCCGATCTCCCAAACAGAGTAACGTAGATCTTTTAAACTTGCAATCTGAAGGAAATGCTGTTTAAAGTTGTCTAAATATTACTAAGAAACGTTGGGGTTTTGTGGTGAATGACTAAAACGGTTTCTATCTCTCTCTCTAAATTCTCTTTCACACACACAAACATACACGTTCACACACACACATACTCTCACCCACGTGTGCCGAGATAAACACACTGCCACGTGCTCACGGAGCCGTCGGCAAACCCATCTCTCCTTACAAACGCTATCCTCTCATCATCTCACACGCTGATTCTCTCTCTCTCTCTCTCTCTCTCTCTCTCTCTCCCAATCTCTCTCCCTTCCTCTCTCTCAAACCATTTTATTTTGTTGTATTTCTGTATTACGATCGTTATATTGCCTGTTTTGTTTATGTATTTTTACTCCTGCGTGATTTAAAATAATTGTGTAATCGCTAGCTTGTTTAAATAAACTTTGTTAAATCATTTGAATTAAGTTTGCCTGTTTTGTTTCAAATTCTGAGTCCCTGAGTAGTGCAGATTTTACCTTATAAGCTCTACGATTTCTTTTATTCTTAAAAGAAACCTAAAATTGTCTAAAACACGAAGATAATTATCTTCTTTGTGGCCACAAGAAAGTGTTATCTATCAGTGTTAAAGACGCCCGATTTCTGTTCATAAATCATACATTCTGTCCGCCGGACGGCCAGTCTGTGTGATAAATGAACATTCTTCAACTTTTACCTCAAATTCCCCCAAATTGAGTAAATTCTACCCGTCTCGATCAGTGATTATTACAAGTAATTGTGTAATCGCTGATACAAGCCGAGGTTTTGATCTATTCCCTATTTTGAATAAATTAATTTATGGAAGCAACAGATGCATATTCACATTGATGAATATTACCGCTAATTTGAGCTAATTAATTCCCCAACACAAAGTCATTGTTGTTACAAACTTTAACATCATAGGATGTCCTGTTACTTTATCCTCTACAGTAAAAGACCTGGGTGTTATACTCGATTGCAACCTGTCTTTTGAAAATCATATTTCATATGTTACAAAAACAGCCTTTTTCCACCTTAGAAACATTGCTAAGCTACGTAATATGCTATCAGTTTCTGATGCAGAAAAGTTAGTTCATGCATTCATGACCTCGAGACTAGATTACTGTAATGCTTTATTAGCTGGTTGTCCTGCATCCTCAATAAACAAGCTACAGTTAGTCCAAAATGCCGCCGCTAGAGTTCTTACGAGATCAAGAAAATATGATCTTATAACACCAATTTATCATCACTGCATTGATTACCTATAAAGTTCCGTATTAATTACAAGGTATTGCTACTGACTTATAAAGCCCTAAACGGCTTAGCTCCAGTCTATTTAACGGATCTTCTATCGCCCTATAATCCATCGCACTCTTTAAGATCACTAAATTCAAGGCTTTTGGTCATACCTAGGATATCCAGAACCACCAAAGGAGGGAGAGCATTTTCACATTTGGCTCCAAAACTCTGGAATAGTCTTCCTGATACTGTTCGTTGCTCAGACTCGCTCTCCCAGTTTAAAACTAGATTAAAGTCGCATCTCTTCAGCCAGGCATTCATATAATCTTACAGTTCAAACTACAATCCGGCCTCTAGCTCATAAATGCCAGAGGAGAACTGGCCCCCGACTGAGCCTGGGTTCTCCCAAGGTTTTTTTTTTCTCCATTAGGTCACCTGATGGAGTTTTAGGACACCATTAGGTCACTTGATGGAGTTTTTCGGTTCCTTACCACTGTTGCCTTTGGCTTGCTCAGTTGGGGATATTTTGGGGATATTTAATTTTATTTTATCAATCAATAAATTCCTCTTGAAACAAACTTTGTTCTATTATTTTAATTTAATACTGTGAAGCTGCTTTGATACAATCTGTATTGTGAAAAGCGCTATACAAATATACTTGACTTGACTTGACACAGTACCAGTAGTAGCAAGCTGTTCACACAGTGATAAAGAGTCGTACAAAAACCTCTTTCAGTCAGACGTCACAGTGACTGCACTGATACAGCTGAGAGAAACTGCAGCTGCTGATGGAGGATCACAAAGTCAAGTCACCTTTATTTATATAACGCTTTTTACAATAAAGATTGTTTCAAAGCATCTGTAATGATGCAGCGGACGAGGAGGGATCCATTTGCAGCTTTTATTAGAGTGGTCAGACAGGCAGGGTTAAACAACAGCAGACAGAACAACGGAGAGAACACAGAGCAGATCGGGGTCACAGGCAGAAGTCAGGGCAGGCAGCAAAAGGCAAAGTCCAATTAACAATCCGGGTAAAGGCAGGCAGAGAACAATCAGGAGTTGAGATACACAGTCCAAGGTCAGTAATGAGAACAGCAAACACAGGAATAAACGCTCGGAATTGAAAGCCAGGGCAATGCAATACTTCGCAGTGAACTGAAGAGTGACAGAGGTTTATATGGGTGTATGTGAATGAGCTGCAGGTGAAAGAGATGATGAGTGCTGATGAGTCTGGGCAGTGAGTTATGGGAAATGTAGTTTGTGAGGAAGTGATCCTAGTCTATTGTGGAGCGTCCTCTGGTGGCTCTTGAGGGCACTCCAGCTGGTGACCGTTACAGCAGCTTTACAGTGATAACAGGAAAATAATGCAACAAAGTTTGTTTCTGCTGTACAGCAGATCTAAAAGAAAATATCGTCCTAGTCCAGCTTAAGTAAGTTCAGTGGTGGTTAACTTTTGTTGTAAAAATGTTATTAATGTAGTTTATTTATATACAGTGCTTATCATAAGTGAACACGCCCAAGCTAAAGGTGACTAAAAAGGTGATTAAAAAATAATCTTTTGGAAATTGATCTTAATGCCTTAATTAAAAAAAAAAATTAGGAAAACTCCAACCTTTAAGGACACCAATTTTCTTTGTGAATGAATAATGTATCGCAAATAAATAAATGTTCTTCCTTAAAATACAGGGTGCATAAGTCAGGATGCCCCTATATTAAATTCCCATAGAGACAGGAAGATTTTTATTTTTAAAGGCCAGTTATTTCATGGATCCAGGATAATATGCGTCCTGATAAAGTTCCCTTGGCCTTTGGAATTGAAATAGCCCCACATCATCACATAGCCTTCACCATATTGGCATGGCTTTATTTCAGTTAGCCTAATAGCTGGTTTGATTTGCACTGAGAGATGATCTTATGAAAACTAGGAAAGATGAAAAAAACCTTCAACACCTTCAAACATTTAAAGACAACTTCAGCAAGGACATGTGACCCTAATAAAAACATGGTAGTGTTTATTTGATTACAGATTAATATTCATTATATGATAAGAATTCATGGATTTCATCCGGTCCCTTTCCACAGGTGTATTAATCAAGCACAATGCAGTCTGCATTCATAATCTAGGTGCTTGATTTTATACACCTGTGGAAAGGGACCTGATGAAACCCATGAATAGGATCTTTTCATTGTATTACAGTATAATGAATGAATGAGAAATGCAGCAATTAGTTTTTTTCTATATCTTTTCAACCCAGTCTCATATAAAAGCGTACCCTGACTACGTTGGTCCAAAGTGCAAAACGTAGAGGAGTTACAATAATGGCCCTTGAATTGTATGACTGTTACATTTTTTTGTGCCTATTCTTTTCCTATTGTTTTGCGTCCAAGTCACGTGACTTTCAAGATTCCGGCCGTGAGAACAAAAAACATGGCGGACATTTCTCAAATTTTTAGTGAAAAAAATCAATATTTTGAGTTAGTTTCTGCATAAAAATAAGTTTTGATTACATTTCTAGCGAGAAATATATATTTTATTTTCATAATATTCACTCAGTGAATGTACATAATCACTCGCTTGCTCGTTGTTGCGAAGATTTTTCAGATCTCGCCAGAATAATGTGAAACTGAAACGTTTCGGATGCTATGGACGCTGCTATCGCCTAGCATAGGCCCCAGATTCCACATAAGACTCTCCCTTGCGATTTCACTCCGTCTGACGGATCAAACCCCCGCCCACTACATGTGTTGCGTCTGAGGTTGATTTGCTGATCAACACATTATTCCGTGGCAGCGGGAGAAACTAATGTTGACCAAGTGACGAGTTACGATCGGTCCACTGTGTTTAATTTTGAAATCTACCAGATCCTCTGTGCATTTAACTTCCTGTGTGGTGCGATCTCATTGATGGGTTTAGACGCGTCATGGCCCCACGAAGAAGAAGAAGAAGAAGAAGAAGAAGAAGAAGAAGAAGAAGAAGAAGAAGAAAGAAACGAGGGAAAATAAGCAGGAAAAGGTAAACAAGGAGGAAAAGGAAGCGTGGAAAAATAACTTGACCAAGCTGAACAAATGAATCACCTTGACCCCGAAGATGCCATATTCCTGGTTGATGCGTTCCTAGATGAGTGCAAGGTAAATAACATTATCTCAGTGGTGGAAAAAGCATTATTACATGCTAATTACAAGGTCTAAGACCATAATAGACTCTGAGGTATAGCAGGGAAGAAGTATCAAGGTGTAAAACTGAAAACACTCCAAACAAAGTGCAACTATACAGTACCTGGTTCAATGTCTTTATTCAAATGCAAGCTATAGTGCTGAGCTGTGTTCACACATAGAGCCAGTGAGAGTTTAACTCAAAATTCTGTGGCTCAATTGTTCATTTAGGTGGATCAGCATGGGCACACTAAAGGAGGGTCAAACCAATCCACAAAGCTGTGTGTCTGGCTTGATGAGGACAAAGATGATCAACCTCTGCCAAAAAGATGTAGAGCTGGGGAGAAACGAAAGCGAGATTCAGCTACTGGTTGTTTTTTTGTTTGTTTTTTCATCAGTTGTTGCATTCATTATTCATTGAGCAAGTTCTAAATGGATATTCATATTTTTGCAGTTTCTTCAGCAAGCGCTACACCCTCCTGTGCTCCGTCTACCAGCACAACTGAACACACTGTGACCATCGAAAATTATTATAATTTTTATTTTTTTTCTTAATAGGCTACTTGTTTCCTCATTTGTTATGTGGTAATTGCCCAGATTTACCATTGCCTTCTTCCCTTTTCATTTTCAGACCTCCTCATTCAAGATGTCCGAGACCTCTTGGGAAGTGGTGCTGAACAACCTCTCCCCTCACACTGGAGGAACAAGCAAACGTCCTCTCTGGAGAATTGGACAGTAATGAGGCCCTTCATGGTGAACAATATGTTGTCATCTGAGAAGCCCAAGGAGGGGGGTTTGCCATCATTGTGGACACAAGGCTGCAGTAGTGATGTGTAGGGACTGTTTACCGCGATCACTCTACTGCACAGCCTGTGACCTTTCCACACATGAGGCCCTGGAGCTTCATAACAGAGCATCCATGGTGGAGGGGTTCTTCAGACACCTGCAGCCATCCACTATTGTTCAGCAGCATGAGGGAGGGAAATTCTCCTATCATGAAAAAGGTAGTTTTTAAGTCTCAGGTTATATAGGCTGTTTTACATTTTACACAAACCCTGGTTCACTCCAACAAACATGCTGGATGAAGTTTTGTTTGATAGAAACAACACCCTCATTGATCAGTTTTTGGTTTCATTTACTCTAATCAGTCCTTCCAGAAAAAAGCAAAAATCCTTGATTATGCGGCACGTTTTCTTAAAAAATGCGATGGAATATGCGGGATATTTATGCAATTTTATGCGATGAAATTGCGGGAACTTGCAAAAACTGCGGTTTGATGAAAAAGAGAGAAAAAAGTGATTCCCCCAACACCCTGTTCTCACTAGGCTACTACCTTAATGTAAAGAGCCATTTCTTATTACTTCCTATGATAAGCAAGCATACTACATCACAGAAAGTGCTGGGAATATTTAAGTTTTAAATTTAAAAAGTTCACCCTGACCTCCTGGAGAATCTCAATGGCCGGCTGCCCATGTGACATGTACTTGGTGAGCTTTTCTTCAGCGTTTTCATGCCTGACCAACTGTGCAGAGGATCTGTGTCTTTGTGGTGTGTGGTAAGTCAAACCCTTCAAAGTATTCGGCACACGCCTCATACTGCAGCTCTTTGTTGGCAGCAAAGACCACCTGCAGATCCTCCAGATAAGTGAAGATCTTTGTGGTCACAGGACGTCTGCTCTGGAAGATATCGAGAAGACTTAGGAAGCGTTTGCACTTGTCAGCCATGACGTTGATCTGGACATTCAGGGACTGAGCTAGGTCTGGGTCTTTAAGCATCTCATGGAGTCTCTCCACAGACTGTGGAGCACTTCTGCTACACACCTATAAATAAAAAACACAAATAGAAAGAAAGGAATTAGGTCAAACATACAATATTTATGTTCAATGCAATTACATTGTTTACTTTGATCTTACTAAACTATTCATGTTTGTATGTGCAAAGGGGGTTAACTGATGAAGAAAAGGAAGTGTTAATTGTATTGAGGAATTATGTGAAGGAAGTTTTTACCTCGATTTCCATCTCTATGTACTCCTTATACAGTCCAAAGTGCTGTGCATGGTACTGCACTGCAGAGAACCCGGAGTTCCAGCGTGTTGCACAGGGGTTTGGAGGCATGACCGCCTTTTTTCCTGGCAGCTTGTTTGTCATGAAGCAGAGGTATCTTCTCTTCCGTGATCCAACATTGAAGAACATCTGGGAGAAACTTAGCATGAAGCTGTTCAACTGAACAAAAGGTTTGCGGAAGGCATTGCCAATGAGATTCATTATGTGTGCCATGCATGTGATGTGTATTGAGTTGGGGAACAAGGACTGCAGAGCTGCTGTGAATGCCTTCTTCATGTAGGCTGCATTATCAGTGTTGAACACAATCACATCCTCGTTGTTAATGCTGTATTCTTGTAGGCACCTCACAACAGCCACGGACACAATGATTGCACTGCACAAGGAAAACAGTATCTGCAAGGTAGGCCAAGATCCTCCAAGAATGATCCTTCTCAAGTGGTGCAAGGAGGATATTCAGGACACATCTCCCCTCGACATCTGGAGTCTCATCGAATATCACAGCAAGAGGTTTTTCCTGCAAGAAGTGTCTTCAGCTCCTCTTTTTCCCTCTCATATACTGCTCCCAAGTTCATCTCTTGAAGCTGGTGAAACCCTGGAATGGCGCCGCCATTGATGACCTTCTCATTCAGAAATTTCCTCAGTGCAGGGTGGTCACTCTTAGACAGTGGGATGTTGATGGTAGTGCAGGTGGCAACCCAGGTTTCACAAATCTACAAACAGAAAAATACTTTTGTATCATCGGGCTGTATTATGTACACACACACACACACACACACACACACTTACTTGTTTTCATGATATATCGGGACTTGTGAAAAAAACGTGAAATATTAGGACATGCCTTTCCCAAGGTCCAACAGACCTGGTTATCAAATAATTTCCTACCAATGCTTCAAGGAATAGATCCATCTGTTGAGATTTTGTCTAAGGCTATATTTTGGGCAGACTTTATTTTTATGCTACTTGTGAGGACATGTTTGGGTTTTTGTGACTTATGAGGTCATAGCAACAAACACTGTCATTTCATGTTTAAGTGATTTGTGAAGCCCATAGATACACATTACATTTTCAGGTTTAAATGACTTATAAATTACTTATAAAGACTCAGTAATGAATAAAATTGGGTGCATATTTGCAACTTGGTTGCTGTTAAATGTTTGAAATGTCTTTCTACATTAGAAGCAGCGGTGTACAATATAGTCATGCTCAATGTTCAGTAAACCTTTTTCACAATTACAGGTTGATAAAATCTAGCAAAACTGAGTGGCTCAGAGATATATAAAAGCTAACTCAAAAGGGGTCGTAGCTCATGAAAGGTCCACTATGAGTTCCTGCATGGTGACACTTCTGTTGAAATTCCAAGTAAATACCAAACAAAACAGAGCATGTTTTTACAATATTTTTTCGATATAAGGTTATTAGTTACAGCTGATATATTGAAAATTCTTATGAGCTTATGCAAAAGAAACACTTCTTGTAGAATTTGTCCTTCCTGCGATAGAAAATGCCAGACATCTTGTCTGTGATTGGCTGGAATGTGGTTTGTTGTATTTTGGTGCAGAACATGTGCACCTAGTGTTTTTTTGACATTACGATTCCTGTGTTGTCTCCCGAGACCAGGCTTTTTCACAGAGTATTCAGGGGGCAGGAGGCTAGTGGATCAAGGAGAGATGCCTACGATTTGACACAAAAATGAAATTGTGCTGAAACCATGCAGGAACTCATAGTGCACCTTTAAGGTCTTCAAATGTCTCATTGTCTACTCATGAATTTCATAGTAGATGTTATGTGAAAGAAAGAGGTAACACTTCATGTCTTTCTTACTTGTATTACTAGCTTAACCATAATAGTTACAAGTATGAAAATTATTGACCTTCATTGGCTGGCCTCATGAATATTCCTACAGTTATCCATAACAACATAATAATGAACTAATGCTGCATATGGATGGACTTATTATAACTAGGGCTTAACTACATGAAGAAATGGCAGCCCTCATCAAATGTATTTAAAGCACTGAACAACCAACCACAATACAGGATAAGGCAGTACAAAAGACATACACGGCAGATGTAAAACTCTACTGCAAATCACAAATCCAGGACTGCGCCTGATATCAGCCTCACATTTGGAAAACAACTTGTTTAGATTTATGGCTTTGAATTTCTACCAGTTTTAGAGTTCAACATGTTTCATAAAATATATATTTTATATAAAGTTTTCTTAAGCCCTCAGTATATCATGTTCAGTAGATGTTTCTTTAAATGATTGCAACCAATTAGAAGGGTTAAAAGATAATAAGATAATCAATAAATCAATAAAATGTTTCTAAATGAGCCAATAAATGATGTGGAAAAAGTTTTATCATGTGCCATCAAAATGTTTTGCAGTAGAGAGTTAATATATATGAATGTCTTCAAATCAATAGTTTCCTCGTCAGTTGTTAAATAAATGCAATGTAAATATTAATAATGACTGAATCAATAATATGTATGATTCTGTCAATAGACTCTTCAGAAATGTGTGTATAATAGCTTAGCATTTCTCAACATGAGGAAGTTGTTTGATAATGTGTTTGTGACTGATCTACAGTCTTCAGGATAATGATTTAAATAGAGAGAGTCACTTTGCATTGTCAGCACATGCTTCAGTGCTCTGAGAGTGTTTATAGTGCTGTGAGTTTAACACTTCATGACTGAGAGCAGAACAGAACACAATCTTCATCATCACACAAGACTAAACTACAGCAATGAACACAATCAACATCTTCATCTGGACCATTGTACTGTTTATTCAAGGTAAGATGTAAAAACTGAGTCTGGTTTTGGTGTTTTTTGTAAAAGTATATGATGATAATAGTTTTAAACACTAATTGTTTTTCTTTTCTCTTCTTCAGAATCCAGAGGAGTGACTCTGACTCAACCTGAAGTTAAAACTGTCCAACAGAGTCAAACAGCAACAATAGAGTGTAATATAGATGTAGGAATATACGCCAGTGCTTTATACTGGTATCAGCAGAAACCTGGAGAAGCTCCTAAACTCCTGATTTATTACATAAGCAGCCTGCAGTCTGGAACTCCATCTAGATTCAGTGGCAGTGGATCTGGCAGTGATTTTACTCTGACCATCAGTGGAGTCCAGACTGAAGATACAGGAGATTATTACTGTCAGAGTTATCACTATATCAACAGTAAAGCTGTGTTCACACAGTGATAAAGAGTCGTACAAAAACCTCTGTCAGTCAGACGTCACAGTGACTGCACTGATACAGCTGAGAGAAACTGCAGCTGCTGATGGAGGATCACAAACTACACAATATCAAACCTTTCACAGACTTTATCTATTTATTATGATGTAAGTAAACATGTAACATGTAATCTTATTTCCCTTACTAAACTGGACAAAAATGTGGAGAAGATGTGAGTGTTGCTTGCAGATCCGAGAAAGGCCATAAATGTACTACCCGGACAGACTGAACTGGACCCGATTGTCACATATTCCACACTAAATTGCTATTAACAAGTCAATAAACAACCTGCGAAAAGACAGCATGGTGTATAAACCATACAGGCAAGCTAGCAGATTGGGCAAGTGGCTAATGTAGCCAATAAGGGAGTCAAACAGTGCCAATCAGTCCAGTCCAGGGTAGTCCAGGGTAGAATATGTTTATGTATAAAGGCACCCAGATGAAGGCATGGTACAAAGCGTAGTTTGAAGAGCAGACTTAAATTTGTGTGATATATTTTGTTTATATATTATTAGTGTGATAATAGTTTTGTAATTTAGTTATTTCAGTTTATTTTTGAATGTAGAGATAACTAGATTGTCCAGACAACAATACATTTTAAGTTTTCTTGTCCTCAACTAGACTGAAAGTTGAATGAACAACTTAAATTGTTATTTTAACTTATAAATGTAAGTTGAAACAACTGCACTATTTATTTATTTTTTATTCCATTATACTCTAATGCTAGCCTGGGTTTCCCCATGCTGCCTTGAGCGCAGCGCGATTTTATTCACGCTGCTAGTCAGCATGGATTCCATGGACCAGATTTTCGCCTCAGCTAGGGAACCAATCACAGAACGGGGAGGGAGCAGCAAGACGATGACGACGTCTATGCGACACACCGAAGCAGTTTGTTTATATCTATACATACCTTCTACCCTCATGTTTGTCTTGCACAAACGGCAATAGTCGCTGAACGCCATCGTGTACACATAAATCTCTGACCCATCGTCTTCTTCCTCGTCGAATATCTGTCGCTCTACATGCGTCATCTGGTATAATTGAAACGATTGGCTATGATCTACGTACAGGCGCATTTGATAGACATTCGTATCGCCCAATAAACGGCTCTGGGCATTCGTAAACCACGCCTCAAATACGAGAAAATGAACATGTGGTTCAACGTTAGCCAGGCTACTCTAATGCTTTAATAGCAGTAAATTTACTTTGTAAACTAAACTTAATTTATCTATATTTCTGTCAGGTCCATTAAGTCAAGAACACACATGACAATAAAAATGATTTAGGAAATTTTTTATTGAATAAATTGCAATTCAAGTGGATAAATTCTAAATGAATTTTTTGGCGGTATGGCTCTGTTCAGGGAGTCCTCTGACCTTTCATGAGCACCATGAAATAGCAGAGAGTCAGAGGACAGCAGCAGCATTAGGGAACGCTCACACAGTTTAGGACTGGGAGAGCTGAACTATTCCCCATATGAACAGAGCAGCAACGATGACAAAAGCAAATGCCACGTTATACAGGACAAGGAGGAGCTGGGGAGGTGGCGGGCTGCAAAGAGCTAGCATCAGCAGTTAGGAGCGAACTGAATCTGTTTAAAGAGGGCGCCCCGTTTTATATCATAGCCATTAGCAGCGAGGGGAGTTGAACAGCTGATGTGCTGATGCATCTCAGCTGAGCAGAACAGCTGATGAGACCGTGTTGTTGGCCAATAGCGTTTGCAGCGTCTTGACTACCTGGCCTGCCAGAACTGACGCTTACGCTCAATATCTTGCTGTCTGGTAGACTTCATTAGATCCTAAACTTTGAATTTATTTTAGTGTGTACATTAAAAACATTACTGTTATTTACAATTATGAGCACAGATTAATTAAATTACACAAAAAATTTGCCTAGCTGTTTCAGTTTTTATTCATCAGATTGAACCTGAAAATGAACCTCTCAAGATGATTTGGTGAATACATTTTTTTCTCTGAGAATTTTCGAGAGAAGTCCGCGGAAACCGGATGATTTTCCATGTTGGACCTTACATGTGTCTTCAGAAGGAGTGATCCAGAGCAAGTGTGAGATTTTATATCTCAGTTTTTCTTTCGAAGATGAACAAAAGTCTTAAATGTTTTGGAACTACTGAAGGGTAAGTGATGACAGAATTTTTGGGGGGAGCTAATTAATACAAAATTAAATGTGTTTTGTTTTTTTACCCAGCTTCGTCAAGTTTATGGCATGTGACTTTTGGAACCTCATTATTTTGTGATTCTAGGTAAGATTTGTTTTAAATTAGCGCTACTTGTCTATGCCAGTCGTATTTTTGACACAAAGTGTAACAGCACGTCTTTTTCAGTTCAGCTACATTCAGATTGACCAATCAGAGCCAAGCTTTTCAAGTCGAAGCAGACTCGAAGAGATGAAGATCTGCCCTCAGAAGTTAGTTGCTGTTTGCATAAATAGCTCACGTTTAGTTGTTTCCTATGTGGATAGATCTAAGGTCCAGCCTCCCTCCTCCTTCCTCCTTCCTCCTCCTCCTCCATCTTCGTCCTCCTCTTTCCTCCTCCATCTTTGTCCTCCAGCCTCCCTCCACCTTCGTCCTTCCTCCTCCTCCATCTTCTTCCTCCAGCCTCCCTCCTCCTTCCTCCTTCCTCCTTCCTCCTCCTCCTCCATCTTCGTCCTCCTCCTTCCTCCTCCATCTTCGTCCTCCAGCCTCCCTCCACCTTCGTCCTTCCTCCTCCTCCATCTTCTTCCTCCAGCCTACCTCCTTCCTCCTCCTCCTCCATCTTCTTCCTCCTCTTTCCTCCTCTTTTGACACCCTTCCTCCTCCTCCATCTTCTTCCTCCAGCCTCCCTCCTTCTTCCTCCTCCTCCATCTTCTTCCTCCTCCTTCCTCCTCTTCCATCTTCTTCCTCCTCCTTCCCCCTCTTTCTACACCCTTCGTCCTCCTCCATCTTCTTCCTCCAGCCTACCTCCTTCTTCCTCCTCTTTCTACACCCTTCATCCTCCTCCATATTCTTCCTCCAGTCTCCCTCCTCCTTCCTCCTCTTTCTACACCCTTCCTCCTCCTCCATCTTCTTCCTCCTTCTTCCTCCTCCTTCCTCCTCTTTTGACACCCTTCTTCCTCCTCCATCTTCTTCCTCCTCCTTCCTCCTCTTTCCTCCTCTTTTGACACCCTTCTTCCTCCTCCATCTTCTTCCTCCTCCTTCCTCCTCTTTTGACACCCTTCTTCCTTCTTTGGATAATTTCTCATTATGAAGATATTTGATGTTGAGTTTTCTTGCTGTCTGAAACATAAAATAGATGGTATTGTTCTTCAAATATCTTATAGTTTTGCAATGCTGTGTGGCACAATCTGGCTAATTTCATGAACTTTGTGTCAAGCAAAGTGAACAATATGAGTCTCAAATTAAATTTAGTGTGTAATGTACAGTATATGTTTTCTATAAAGATATAATTCACAGAAGTTAGTGACAAAAAGTCATGACATTCAGAAACATTCTCAAATAAAAAAAAACAAATATAAATAGCAACGCAAATAAAATATTACTAAAATGTTTAACAGCCTATATATAAATAAATAATACTAAAATAACACTGGACTAATTAAGCTATTTTAAACAGTTTTTTATAAGATTCATATACTTTATAGTTAAACTAAAGGCACCCTTTTGAAAAAGTAGCTATCTAACAGAAAGTGGATATATGATATTGCACAATCATATGCACAAGGCTAATTAGCCTTGGTTGGCATATTTAGATTTTGTCTATTCATCCATGCAAATTTACTGCAACTGCTGCTATGCAAATTTAATAGGATGTGGATACAAGTTATTATTGTATTTAATTAATAAAGGTATATTAATTAATTGTGTATTTATTACATGAATAATATACTTCTGCACGAGTAAAAATAATGCTGTTCTATTTATTTATTTTTGCCCATGTATAAGGTTGTGAGGATTTGTGTAAAGTTTATATAACCTAATGTTGAGTTTTATTATTTTTGTGAGTTGTACTCTATTCACAGATTGGATTATTTTAATTTAACTTTTCTTATTTACAGCAGTGAATAAATGTCATTAAAAGAAAATAAAGTATCACCGTTTATTGCTGATTTTAAAGCTTGCTGAACTTTAAATGATTTGGATATCTACAGTTTTACATATAAGCACAACATAAGATTGGCCCCTCTGTATTAATTGTGGCTCCTCTTGTGACCCCCAGTTGAAAAAATCCTAGAATCGCCCCTGCGTATTCTGGACTCAAGGCGGAGGGGACGCGGATTCTAGTACTTGCTGGACTGGGAGGGTTACAGTACGGAGCAGAGAAGTCGGGTTCCTGCAAGAGACATACTGGATCACTCCCTTATCGATGATTACAATCGGCAAGTAAGTCCATCTGTGAGCGCCAGAAGATGATCTTAGGGGCTGGGGTAATGTCACGGTTCGCAGGTTTGCCTGTTCTTTCTGACTGTTTGTGTGTACTGTCCTGGTCTGATTGCCTATCAGCGTTGCCTAGTTACCAACCGCACTGACGAGCTAATCAGATCAGCCACAGGTGCGGCTCGTTACTGTGTCCTGTAAGTAGTCTTGTGTTTGTCCTGTTCATTGTCAGATCGTTCTGGTGTTCACGTCTCGTCACTTTGTTATTCAGTGTTTTTCTCAGTCTCCAGTTCCTGTGCATCTTCCTGCTGGAGTTTGGACTCTCTTTGCTTTGATCATTCTGGGATTTTCTACGTGGATCATCGGACCTCAGCCCATTGCAGTCTCCCCGCTGCCAAGACCTGAACTCAGTCCTGCACCACTGCTTCAGACCATCCGGCCTTGCTCACATTCTCGGTTTACTTAATTAACTGTTTTTACATTCGCAATTGGATCTTGTGTTCTCTCGCGTGACACCAGGACTTAAATCATGTTTATCAAAAATTTGGGAGAATAAGGAAATAGATTATACATCAATATTCCTATGAAATATTAGATATTATTATCAAAATGTTGCAAATTATTACCATTTTTACACTTCTTTTGTGTTGCCTCAAGAACACATTAATATGCAAATTACATACAGCAGATACATTGTATTGAATGGGAATATTCATTTATGACCATTTTACCCACATACAGTATTGCATGAAGTAAAATGGTGGATCAATTCATTCCGTTATATTTTTCAAATACGTGCCTGTCAGCAACTTACCTCAGCCTATCAGAAGCTAGTGTTGCAGTGTTTTGGCTTTATAGTTTCCTGGTTCATTACATAATTGTAACACCGGTGCCTCACTCTGGGCAGAAGAAACCGCAGCACGTTCTTCCAAACCCTGAGATGAGGCACTGGATCTAGGAGGTGAGGGCACAGAAGCGGCCAGGCCTGTCTCTAACACCTCTGCTAAATCCATTTGCGATCTCTATGACCTGAATCTCCACTGGCCTCGGCATCAGTGCGACCCTAACCACGAGGAACATGAGCCTGAACGCCCTCCTCTTAGAGTAATTCTCTCGGCTCTCAAGATTATAATGATATATATGCTTGTAACTTGGACAGACAACACCAAATAAGACAAACGAGTTCACAGAGAGAGCTCACTGAAGACACAGAAGCTACCGTTGCATTGTGTGGGCATGTTTTATAGTTTCCTGGTCGTGACGTCGCCCGCTTCTGATGTCCTCTCACAAAATTAGACTTATTTCACACGAGCTTCATGACGCAATTGGGTGATCCTCCAACTACAGGCACTTTTGTGTCCTTGGCCTTTTTTTGTAAATAAATAAACAAACAAATGCACAAATAAATTGTCATTATGAAGTTCATGCTCCAACATCCTAGTAACCACCAAATCTTGCCCCTGTTTTCTTTTTTAAAATAACTTGCAAGGCTGTTTATTAGCAGATTTTGCAGTTTTATGCTTGTCCCCAATCCAGACTGGCCCTCTTTGAATGTTAAAAAATTATATTAAAGGATCATATTAAATTATTATATTAACATGTTTGTCTTAAGGACAAATAAAATAATATCATACCATCGAAATTCCATATGTATATCACAATTTTAAACTATTTTTGGAGTAAAATAAGTCTGTCACCAGGTTTTCCGTCATTTCCACCTCCCTCAACAAAATCCACTTTAATAGATCCACCTTAAATATTTTATTTACTTGGTAATCATGAAAATAATAGTGAAAAGGATGTATTAGTTGAAGATGAAACTTTAGGCACATGTGCTCTTCAGCACTAGAAAATAAATCAAGGTAACTCAAGCTTTTATACGGAGTATTTTTATTCAGCCTCATTTCCACCTTGGCTGTAGTTCGGTTTAATTATGTACAACAAATATGAAAATAATGTATTCATGTTTATTACGAGTAAAACACATAATAAGTCCAAAAGTAGCTAAGCCTGACATGAGGGTGTGCTAATATTCCAGAAATACTGCTAAAATGTAATTTCCACCTCTGAGAAATTACAGGCGTAGCTTTGGACATGATATATGCTGTTTTTGTGCGCTATTTGCATGTTCTCATGACATATTTGTGCTTTTGGACTGAGAACTTTATATATCACCATTCCAGTACACTCTATATTTATTTTTATTTATCTATATATCAATCCCCCACTGTACTAAAGGTGTGACAATTCATCGACCCCCGAAGTACACACATCTTGGCCTACAGGCCTTGATCACTATCAGCGAACTCCAAATGGTCCTTGTGGTAGAAAACAGTAAAGCAAATGTCTCTGATTATTTTCAATTCTACAACAGTGACTGCACTGATACAGCTGAGAGAAACTGCAGCTGCTTATACAACACAATCACACACACACACTGATCACAGCACACACACTAATAACACTATATCAGATGATTCTTGAGTTGTGATCATGTTTTATATTTTTAATAACATTTTCATATACAGTATATTTACACCATCGCCTATAAATGTAATGATTATGTAACAATTAGTGTCAGAACGGCTGATTCTTGATCTTTATCTTTTTTATGATATTTTTATATAATAAAGTTTTTAATCTCCTATAAATGATCAGTTTGTCTGCGCTGCTTCACTAAAGCAGAAGTGAAAGTGTTCCAGTCCAGATCATGTAACCAATCAGAGAGTGAGACTGAAAACCCCATTTGCATTGTCAGGGTGGAGTGATTGTGATCCTCTCAGAATAGAGCAGCTCTGTCTCCAGAGACCATGTTCAAACCCCAAGAGCTTTATTTGACATTTACTGCTACATCAACCTTCTGAAAAGCACCTGCATCTTCATCTGTTAGTTGAATGATGTTGTCAGACACAAAGTGAACTTGTTGAGAAGCTTTATTGAATGTTGCAGCAAACACAGCAGATTGAAAGATCACACACACACACACACACACACACACACACACACACACACACACACACACACACACACACACACACACACACACACACACACACACACACTCTCTCTTTCAGTATTGAGTTGTAAATCACTACAGCTGCAGCACTAGACTCATGTGAATCCTGCCTGACACAGGACACTCAGATACGGCTCATCTTCAGGAGAGAAACATCAGCACTCAGAGCTCTTGTGGAACGAGACCTCATGAGGAGCTCCATCATGTGTTACTCTGCAGACGTACAGCTCTCCCTCTTCCCAGCGTGCTTTGCTGAGGGTCAGGACGCTACTGCGGCTGTAGCGGCCGTCCTGCTGGCTCTCTGCGCTGGTCAGAACCCCCTCGGTGACCTCTGACCCGTCCAGTGTCCAGCTCACCAGCGCCCCCTGTGGAGAGTAAGAGCTGAGCAGGCAGAGCAGTGCGGCTGAGTCTCCAGAGATCTGCAGAGAAGAGGGCGGCAGCAGAGACACTGAGGGCTTCACTGTGGGACCAGCTGCAGGAGACAAACACAACACATTCACACACACACACACACACACACACACACTGCACTGCACATTCACAGCATAGGAATAATGCTGCTCTAGTTTTAGATTCAATCATTATAAAACAATATCAGTAACACTTTATTTAAAGCTTTCATACATATTGCATTATAAAAGTACTTTTTAATGAATTATGAATTTTAGATTTGGTTACAATTATTTATGATAAGATATAAGGCATTGTAACACATTATGAAACACTTTATAATGCATTAAAGGCTTTAAGTAAAGTTTCAACACAATATGTAATAATAATTAGCATTAATAAATGTTGTTCTTGTTTAAACTTGTTTTAAATTGTATGTTTAGGAATATTATAAGAATTAAATAGACAGACTTACTGAACACTAATTATAACTGCAGTTTTAACACATTATAATATTATCTATTCATTGTTACACCTTCACAAAATTACAATACACCAAAACTCATGACAAACAACCAATTTTAGACGTAACAAAGGAATTAGCAAATATTATGAAACATTTTAACTTTGGACAATATCTAATAATCATTATTATTATATAAATTTTATAATGCATTTTAACTTTGGTTACAATAATTTATGAAAAATATATAAAGCATTATTATCTACATTATTGAAACCTTTATAATGGATTATACATAAAGAGGCTTCAAGTAAAGTTTTGCCACAATATCTAATAATCATTATTATTAATAAATGTTGTTCTTGTTTCCACTGTAAAACACTTTCTGAAATCTAAATTGTATTTTTTTTTATTAGGTGATTAAATAGACAGACTTACCGATCACCAGTTTAGTTCCTCCACCGAAAGTCCACCACAGTGATACAATCTAATGAAACGCTCGTACAAAAACCTCTATTCCACTCGAGTGAACACACACTCCAGCAGAGAGAGAGAAACAACACTTCAACACACTGATATTAGAAGATCCTCAGCTCTTCTCAACACTCACTCATTCAGATTTGACTAAATGCTTTCTGATATAACACTGTTTAAAGAAATATATTTGATGAGCTGTGACCTCTGAGGTGACCTTTGACCTCTTTGATCATGGATGATGTTGTGGAGTTTCTCATAATGATGCTTCTGTTCTTCATATGCAGATCAATCATCATGATTCACAGAAAAACCTGCAGCTTCAGACTTCAATCTTCAGTGAAAATCTCTTCAAATAATCTGAGTTTATTGAATATTAGAGCCAAAGTCAATAGAAAGTGTCAACAATGAAAATATAAAAGGTATTTTGCATGTTCTACACAGTCAAGCATGTTTTCATATTCAAGGTCTGTTCTAAAAGTATCTGGACTGGTTATGAATCTCCACACAAGATCATGAAACGTGAACAAGCTCTAATATGTCTCCATCTTTAACAGCCTGTTTCTTCTCCATTTGATGATTTCAGACACACATGAGGCTTCATGATAGATGGAGCGACACCATGAACTCTGATTAGAGATTCACAATCAGTCCTGATACTTTCTGAACAGACTCATGATTCATGATCTTACTTTAGTGATGGCGGTTCATCTAGTGGAAGTGTAGCAGTGATGATGGTCACATGACTGAATATGGACACAGAGATGGACGTTCATCTGCACATCCTCAGTGTCTCAGGAGTCACAATAAAAATACTAAATAAAGTCATGATTCTGTAACTCTAGTGTATATGAGTTTGTTATCAGCACAAGCTGTTGTAAATCCTGCCCACTTCTTTGCATTGTCAGCACATGCTTCAGTGCTCTGAGAGTGTTTATAGTGCTGTGAGTTTAACACTTCATGACTGAGAGCAGAACACAATCTTCATCATCACACAAGACTAAACTACAGCAATGAACACAATCAACATCTTCATCTGGACCATTGCACTGTTTATTCAAGGTAAGATGTAAAAACTGACTCTGGTTTTGGTGTTTTTGTAAAAGTATTTGATGATAATAGTTTTAAACACTAATAGTTTTTCTTTTCTCTTCTTCAGAATCCAGAGGAGTGACTCTGACTCAACCTGAAGTTAAAACTGTCCAACAGAGTCAAACAGCAACAATAGAGTTTAATATAGATGTGGGAATATACAGCGACTTCTTACACTGGTATCAGCAGAAACCTGGAGAAGCTCCTAAACTCCTGATTTATGACATAAACACCCGTAATACTGGAACTCCATCTAGATTCAGTGGCAGTGGAACAGCAAGTACTGGACGAGATTTTACTCTGACCATCAGTGGAGTCCAGACTGAAGATACAGGAGATTATTACTGTCAGAGTTATCACTATATCAACAGTAAAGATGTGTTCACACAGTGATAAAGAGTCGTACACAAACCTCTGTCAGTCAGACGTCACAGTGACTGCACTGATACAGCTGAGAGAAACTGCAGCTGCTGATGGAGGATCACAAAGTCAAGTCTCCTTTATTTATATAGCGCTTTTTACACTAAAGATTGTTTTAAAGCTTTACAGTGATAACAGGAAAATAATGCAACAAAGATTGTTTCTGCTGTACAGCAGATCTAGAAGAAAATATCATCCTAGTCCAGCTGAAGTAAGTTCAGTGGTGGTTAACTTTAGTTGTAAACTTTATTAATGTAGTTCATTTATATACAGTGCTTAGCATAAGTGAACACTCCCAAGCTAAAGGTGACTAAAAAGAGGACTAAAAAAATCATCTTTTGGAAATCAAATTGAAATGAAATTTTAAGTCTTTGGAATTGAAATAGCCCCACATCATCACATAGCCTTCACCATACCTAGAGATTGGCATGGGGTACTTTCCATAAGATCATCTCTCAATGCAAATCAAACCAGTTATTAGGCTAACTGAAATAAAACCATGCCAATCTCTAGGTATGGTGAAGGCTATGTGATGATGTGGGGCTATTTTAATTCCAAAGGCCAAGGGAACTTTATCAGGATGCATATTATCCTGGATCCATGAAGTAACTGGCCTTTAAAAATAAAAATCTTCCTGCCTCTATGGGAATTTAACATAGGGGTCCAAACTTATGCACCCTGTATTTTAAGAAAGAACATTTATTTATTTACGATACATTATTCATTCACAAAGATGCAGGCAGATCAATAATATTGTTATTGAATATTGTTGGTGGTTGAGTAGATTTCCCCTTCCATATGTAAAGGGCTTTGAGTAGGGGAGAGCGGGGTAAGTTGTCACACGGGTAAGTTGTCACACTGTCCATAATTCCAACACTAGAGGCTCTATCTCAAAATCAAATAGCCACTTTATGTGACTTCTTCTTCTATAGTCAACTTCCTGTTCACATGTGGTCAAGATCACTGTAATCTGAGGTTAGCACAATTTTCTTATTTTTCTGCTTAAAAAGTAAAAAAAAAAAATCACTTTACATTTTATGCAATACAACTTTGTTAGGTATGAATGTTTAAAATTATTATTTTGCACAAAATAGAGGAGACAGTAACGTGTCTTTTGGTACTTTAGCTAAAGTGATATGTTGAGGTAAACTTGAGATTTAGCCAACATTAGCTCACATGTCAATACGGGGCAAGTTGTCTCAATGACTTTGGGGCAAGTCGTCACATGTGACAACTTGCCCCAGTACAAATAAACACAGCCCCAGCACCAACCCTGTCCTGCCTAGCACGCCCAGTTGCTTCTGCTATCACCAGCTCACCCTTACCCAGCAATGCTATTGCTGACAGTGGGCTACCAACTCCAGTGGACATCCGGCCATATCCAAAAGATGGCCCCCGAAAACCAGCCAGCAAAGGAAGAAAACGACGCAAATCAGCAATACTTACTGACACGCCAGTGAAGCAGCAACTAGAAATAGAAAAGAATAAGTCTCAATCTAGCAAAAAGCTGTTTCAAAAGAAAGGGAAGCAGAAATCTGGACCTATGAAAAACAAGGCAGCTACATTTACATTTAGTCATTTAGCAGACGCTTTTGTCCAAAGCGACTTACAAATTAGGACTAAATTAAGCGAGTCATTGTGAAGAGGCAAAAAAAAAAAAAACACAAGAAGTGCTCAAAATACGAAGTTCAGGCATTGTTCAGAGTAGCATATGCGTAAAATGTGTAAAATGCAACAATTGGGCCCATGATGCTTGCACCTCAGGCCAGGCAATTTATGTGTGTCAGAATTGTGACTCTGGAGATGAGTCCGATTAGTCAGATACAGGGCATCTGTTTTGTTCAGAGGTTAAGTTAAGCAGGTTATCTGCAGCATTCCATTCAGTTATCAGGATCTATGTGCAAGCCATAGAACGTTTGAGTTTAAAGTTCAAGTAAAGTGGTTTTGCCACTTAATTGAAATGTGCATTATTTGGATTGAAATAATTGTTTTTCCAGGTTCTCCAGGCACGGATGTTTATATTTCCAGGTCTGTTTTGAGTTTAAAAGTTAAAATCAATATTCACAATTAAGTAGTTGTGTTCTTATTTTTTAGATAATCTAGTGTGACAACTTACCCACCGATGGGGCAAATTGTCACAAGTGCACACTCGCTATTCAACAGTCTACAACTCCGTAATGAGATAAGATATGAAGATGTTATGAATACAACATATGTGCCCAAGACTTCCTTCTTTCATTTGGTATGAGATTTATACCATTTTGATGTATGGTGCTCAGTAAATGTTAGACAGTGTGAAAAGTGTGACAACATACCCCACTCTCCCCTACCTAGAAAACCGCTATATAAATGTTAAAATAATAATAATAATAATAATTAAAAAAAATTTTTTATTATTAAGTGTCCCCAACTAAGCAAGAAAAAGGCGTCAGTGACAGGAAGCAAAACTCCATCAGTGACAGATTAGAGAAAAAACCCTTGGGAGAAACCAGACTCAGTCACTCAGTTCTCCTCTGGCCAGCGAACCAACAGTGTATGATTATGATTTCATTAAAAAAAAAAAACCAGCACAACACCTTCAAACATTTAAAGACAACTTCAGCAAGGGCATTTACCCTAATACTATTAGTGTTACTATTAATGTTAGTGTTTATTTGATCACAGTTTTTTTTTATTTTTTTTTTATTGCTAACAAGCATTGTTTAATACTGAAGGCACATTTTCAAAACTCTTCATTCAGTCTGCATTACCAACATGAATCTTGGCCAAAGAGTTAATCTCACTCAGACCAACAAAACACTTCATATATGTCTCAAAATAAGCTCATTCCTCCATAACACTGGCAACAATTCACATTCAGAAAACATACATGTCATTCATAACACACTGAACTAAAAAACACTAACAACAGGAGCATTACACAAATTATGAACCTTTATCTTTAAAGTTTGAATGATTTTTTTCACATTAATATTCATTATATGATAAGAATAGAATATTTTCATTTTATTACAGTATAAAGAATGAATGAGAAATGCAGCAATTCGTTTTTTTCTATATCTTTACAACCCAGTCTCATATAAAAACTACGTTGCCCTGACTACGTTGGTCCAAAGTGCAAAACGTAGAGGGGTTACAGTAATGGCCCTTGAATTGTATGACTGTTACATTTTTTGCCTATTCTTTTCCTATTTGTGTCCAAGTCTCGTGACTTTCAAGATTCCGGCTGTGAGAACAAAAAACATGGCGGACATTTCTCTCATTTTTAGTGAAAAAAATCTATATTTTGAGATAGTTTCTGCATAAAAATAAGTTTTGATTACATTTCTAGCGAGAAATATATATTTTATTTTCATAATATTCAATATGTACACATAATCACTCGCTTGCTCGTTGTTGCGAAGATTTTTCAGATCTCGCCAGAATAATGTGAAACTGAAACGTTTTTCTTCAGCAAGCGCTACACACTCCTGTGCTCCATCCAGCACAACTGAAGACACCCTCGGAAATTTAGGTTTTTTTTTTTCTTAATACTTGTTTCCTCATTTGTTATGTGGTAATTGCCCAGATTTACCATTACCTTCTTCCCTTTTCATTTTCAGACTCCCTCATTCAAGATGTCCGAGACCTCTTGGGAAGTGGTGCTGAACAACCTCTCCCCTCAGACTGGGGGAACAGGCAAACTTCCTCTCTGGAGAATTGGACAGTAATGAGGCCCTTCATGGTTTATTTAAATCAGCCTGTCTAATCTACAAGGTTATACATGGTCTGGCGCCTCCACCATTAAGTGATTTTATTAAACAAAAGTCTAGCAGTGTTGCCGGGTCTCGGGTGACTAGAGCCACTATGAGAGGTGATTGTAACTTGGCATTTAGGCGGACCGCCTTTTCACAGAATGTCCTGTCATATCAGGGAGTGAGCTTCTGGAATAGTATTCCACTGTCAATGAGGGAAAGCACAAGTCTTCCTACCTTTAGGAGTCATTTAAAAGTGTGGCTGAGGGACACACAAATATGTGATCATGTTTAGTTAATCATTATATATCAGATGTAAAACAGAGTTAGTGCATTACAAAAAGTGATACAATTATCAGTGTAATACGGGTCGTGCAATAAAAGTTAGTATAACATGGGTTGTGCAATAGGGGTCAGTGTAATGCGGGTGAGTGCAATATCAGGTCAGTCAGGGCATGTGCGAAATTGTCCTTTGTTGTCCACTCTTGTTGTTATTGTTTGTTCTAACATGATGTGATCACTGTTCTTGTCCTTATTTGTAGTGTAGTGTATAGTGTATCTGTATGTATTTATTAATTTGTGTGTAACACCAACCTGCCAGGGGGTCTGCAGATGGAAATTAGCCTAAGGCTATAATCTGACATATTTACATTTGCGAAAATGTTCATTAATATGTACTGTCCCTTTTGTTTTTCAAAAAAAAAAAAAAAAAAAAAAAAATGGTGAACAATATGTTGTCATCTGAGAAGCCCAAGGAGGGGGTTTGCCATCATTGTGGACACAAGGCTGCAGTAGTGATGTGTAGGGACTGTTTACCATGATCACTTTACTGCACAGCCTGTGACCTTTCCACACATGAGGCCTTGGTGCTTCATAACAGAGCATCCATGGTGGAGGGGTTCTTCAGACACCTGCCGCCATCCACTTTTGTTCAGCAGCATGAGGGAGGGAAATTCTCCTATCATGAAAAAGGTCGTTTTTAAGTCTCAGGTTATATAGGCTGTTTTACATTTTACACAAACCCTGGTTTACTCCAACAAACATGCTGGATGAAGTTTTGTTTGATGGAAACAACACCCTCACTGTTGAGTTTTTGGTTTAATTTACTCTAATCAGTCCTTCCAGGAAAATGCAGAGTTTTTTGTGATTGTTGCGGGCAAAAATCCTTGATTATGCGGCACGTTCATGCACGTTCATACCTTTATGTTGATGTAGGTCAGCAATGGTTTCTTCACTGGAATCATCATTACTCGTGCCTACTTCATCTGGTTGGGTAAAAAACCAGTTTGCTAACTTTTGCAAGCTGCAGGGTACTCTCTGGAAGCCGACAGAATTCCCTGTGGACCCGTATATCATGTCCTAGAAAGGTAGCAAGTTGATCCATTTCATTTTCTTTTAAGTTTAGTACTGTTGACAAAGTGGTAACTTGTTTCCTCAATCTTGTTGAGGTGAGTGACTCTGGGTTTTTTGCACCACATCGTTTTGAATACTTGCGGAAGCAGTCAGAGCCTCTGTAATGGGAAAGCACACATGAACGTGCAAACAAGTACACATTCTCTGTGTGGACTTGACACTCATTCCTGTTTTTAATGAGGAGGTCCATTGCAGTGATCATGTCAGGTGTGAGAAGCACGGGCACCATTCGTGACCTTTTACCTCGAATCTCAACTCTGTCAAAGTACTTTGCAACCTTCATCTCACACACACGCACGGTGGACACTCCGCGCAACGTATATTTTTGTGCCAAATCCTAGGGGGGTTCGGGGGACACCGGATGACTTTTATTGGAACTATTGATACTTTAAAGGGGTCATATAATGGCACATGGACTTTTACAAGTTGATTGTACTGAAATGTGTGTTGGCAGTGCCTGTACACAACCATCATAAAATGATAAAAATCCATCGTGGTTTTTTTATTTTTTATCTACTTATATGTTTGACCCTCTCTGAAATCAAGCCATTCGACCTAGTGACGTCACAAAATCGACGCCCCTCCCACGATTGTGATTGACAGCAGCGATTCAACACAGACCCGCCCTCTCGTGAGCGAGCTGTCCGTCATCATAGTGCATTGATATGCTGGAGAAGAATGGCGTCTAAGCGATTGTGGCGCTCTGTTCTTGTGTGTAATAAGGAACACAGCAGTCATTTTGATGTTTTGATGGAATATTCCCAAAGCATTGACGCTGGGATTCCCCACGATCAACATCCATGCTTTCATGTTTGCGTGAATCATTTCACACCAGACTGCTTTACAAAAGAGGGTCAGTAAAGCTGGTTTTGCTAAGAAGCTGTTCCTGAAAATAGGATCGGTACCAACTATTCGTGTTCCTGCTGCACCTCCAGAAGAAGAAGTGAGTGTTATTAACCTTTATTTTAATATTTATTAATCTTGGCAAATCGCTTGCTGCACGCTTCACGATGAATCTCACATAGCAAATTTTTTCTGGCCCAGCTCCGGGCCACACAATCACTTTTCCCTCGGCCCAAGTACCGCAAAGAATGACGGCCGTGAAGTGGCCCAGAACTGGATTAAAGATAAGGGTCACACATGGGCCATAACTGGCCCGAATCTCAGCCAGTTAGTCACCTTTAACTGGCCCTGAACTGGGCCAAAACAGGTTTTATTATTGGTACCAATTCTCAGCCATAAGTTAACCATATCGACACCACCCTTTAACCAGAAACCCCCAAACTGAGCCATAACCCAGCCTAATCTTACCCAAACCATGTGAACAAATAAGGCACAAGAAAATTCAATTCTCAAAAATAGTTTATTTAACAATAGGCACAAGCCAATAATAATAAATTATTATTTTCTATTTTTTTAGTACATTCAAAGCTTAACATCTTATTACCACCTCAAAGTGCATTTAATTTCAAAAAGTTCTGGTCTGTCTTAAACAGTAGTTTACTTATTGTAGTAATGCACAAGCCAAAAAAAACTAAACAAAAACAGCTAGAATTTGTGAACACTATTTTAGTTGCCTGAACAGCCAACTATGTACAACATTTTTCAATTCTAACTAAATTAATCTATCAATGAATCTAGCACTGGAATTTAAACATATTACAATGTAATTTGACTCTTAACAAACATAGAGCAAATAAAAAAAAATTACTTAAAACAAATTTGCACATAAGAATGTTTGTATGTGCGAGGGAGAAAGTGATGCTATTTAGGACTGTCCTCAGGAAGTGAAGTACAGCTCTGCAGCCCCTCTTTTCTCCTCAAGCGCTCTCCCCACACAGCAACATAGTGTCGGCCCAGATCCGGCCCAAATCTAACATAGTGTCGGCCCAGATCCAGCCCAAATCTAACATAGTGTCGGCCCAGATCCGGCCCAAATCTAACACAGTGTCGGCCCAGATCCGGCCCAAATCTAACATAGTGTCGGCCCAGATCCGGCCCAAATCTAACACAGTGTCGGCCCAGATCTGGCCCAAATCTAACATAGTGTCGGCCCAGATCCGGCCCAAATCTAACATAGTGTCGGCCCAGATCTGGCCCAAATCTAACACAGTGTCGGCCCAGATCCGGCCCAAATCTAACACAGTGTCGGCCCAGATCCAGCCCAAATCTAACATAGTGTCGGCCCAGATCCAGCCCAAATCTAACATAGTGTCGGCCCAGATCCAGCCCAAATCTAACACAGTGTCGGCCCAGATCTGGCCCAAATCTAACATAGTGTCGGCCCAGATCCAGCCCAAATCTAACACAGTGTCGGCCCAGATCCGGCCCAAATCTAACATAGTGTCGGCCCAGATCCAGCCCAAATCTAACATAGTGTCGGCCCAGATCCAGCCCAAATCTAACATAGTGTCGGCCCAGATCCGGCCCAAATCTAACATAGTGTCGGCCCAGATCCAGCCCAAATCTAACATAGTGTCGGCCCAGATCCGGCCCAAATCTAACACAGTGTCGGCCCAGATCTGGCCCAAATCTAACATAGTGTCGGCCCAGATCCGGCCCAAATCTAACACAGTGTCGGCCCAGATCTGGCCCAAATCTAACATAGTGTCGGCCCAGATCCGGCCCAAATCTAACATAGTGTCGGCCCAGATCTGGCCCAAATCTAACACAGTGTCGGCCCAGATCGCAGATGGGAGTTTTACTTACTCAAACATGTTCTGAGGGCAGAAAGGAAAATGATTGGTTTACAGCTTCAACCAATGAAACTGAAGCAAGGGCGGGGTTTAGACGTTTGATTTTGAGGTGCGTTGCGGTGCGGAGGGATTCTTGAGGAATAGTCGGAATAAAAGACAGATGTTCGTGGGAGAACGCATTTATTGCAAGGTAAGTGAATTTACTACTATATGTTGTTACAATTCAACATCCTCTAACGTTTACTAAGATAATAAGCGAACATTTAAAAATGCACAGAACTAATAATCATCGTCTAAATATCGTATTGTGCATTTTGATTTGACTGTTTAATCAGTCGACCAAAACAAAGCTGCTTATGGGGTAACTGGTGTAAAACATGCTTTTCCAATGCTACCTCGCTGTCTGTTAAATTGATATGCGAGAACAGAACTCGTTCAAATTTTCCGCGATATTCCAATGGTCAAAATGATACATCTCCCGCCTTAGCGCTGCTCTCAGGGCAGGAGTAACGTTACTCGATAGATTCAAATCGCTGTTATTTTTAGTGTATTACGCGCTGCTCTCAGGGCAGGAGTACTCGATAGATTCAAATCACTTTTATTTTTAGTGTATTACGCGCTGCTCTCAGGGCAGGAGTACTCAATAGATTCAAATCGCTTTTATTTTTAGTGTAATACGCGCTGCTCTCAGGGCAGGAGTACTCGATAGATTCAAATCACTTTTATTTTTAGTGTATTACGCGCTGCTCTCAGGACAGGTGTACTCAATAGATTCAAATCGCTTTTATTTTTAGTGTATTACGCGCTGCTCTCAGGGCAGGAGTACTCAATAGATTCAAATCGCTGTTAATTTTAGTGTATTACGCGCTGCTCTCAGGGCAGGAGTACTCAATAGATTCAAATCGCTTTTATTTTTAGTGTATTACGCGCTGCTCTCAGGGCAGGAGTACTCAATAGATTCAAATCGCTGTTAATTTTAGTGTATTACGCGCTGCTCTCAGGGCAGGAGTACTCAATAGATTCAAATCACTGTTAATTTTAGTGTATTACGCGCTGGTCTCAGGGCAGGAGTACTCAATAGATTCAAATCGCTTTTATTTTTAGTGTATTACGCGCTGCTCTCAGGGCAGGAGTACTCGATAGATTCAAATCGCTGTTATTTTTAGTGTATTACGCGCTGCTCTCAGGGCAGGAGTACTCAATAGATTCAAATCACTTTTATTTTTAGTGTATTACGCGCTGCTCTCAGGGCAGGAGTACTCAATAGATTCAAATCGCTTTTATTTTAGTGTATTATGTGCTGCTCTCAGGGCAGGAGTACTCAATAGATTCAAATCGCTTTTATTTTAGTGTATTACGCGCTGCTCTCAGGGCAGGAGTACTCAATAGATTCAAATCACAGTTATTTTTAGTGTATTACGCGCTGCTCTCAGGGCAGGAGTACTCAATAGATTCAAATCGCTGTTATTTTAGTGTATTACGCGCTGCTCTCAGGGCAGGAGTACTCAATAGATTCAAATCGCTGTTATTTTTAGTGTATTACGCGCTGCTCTCAGGGCAGGAGCACTCAATAGATTCAAATCGCTGTTATTTTTAGTGTATTACGCGCTGCTCTCAGGGCAGGAGTACTCAATAGATTCAAATCGCTGTTATGTTTAGTGTATTACGCGCTGCTCTCAGGGCAGGAGTACTCAATAGATTCAAATCGCTGTTATTTTTAGTGTATTACGCGCTGCTCTCAGGGCAGGAGCACTCAATAGATTCAAATCGCTGTTATTTTTAGTGTATTACGCGCTGCTCTCAGGGCAGGAGCACTCAATAGATTCAAATCGCTGTTATGTTTAGTGTATTACGCGCTGCTCTAATAGATTCAAATCGCTGTTATTTTAGTGTATTACGCGCTGCTCTCAGGGCAGGAGTACTCAATAGATTCAAATCGCTGTTATTTTTAGTGTATTACGCGCTGCTCTCAGGGCAGGAGTACTCAATAGATTCAAATCGCTGTTATTTTTAGTGTATTACGCGCTGCTCTCAGGGCAGGAGTACTCAATAGATTCAAATCGCTGTTATTTTTAGTGTATTACGCGCTGCTCTCAGGGCAGGAGCACTCAATAGATTCAAATCGCTGTTATTTTTAGTGTATTACGCGCTGCTCTCAGGGCAGGAGCACTCAATAGATTCAAATCGCTGTTATGTTTAGTGTATTACGCGCTGCTCTAATAGATTCAAATCGCTGTTATTTTAGTGTATTACGCGCTGCTCTCAGGGCAGGAGTACTCAATAGATTCAAATCGCTGTTATTTTAGTGTATTACGCGCTGCTCTCAGGGCAGGAGTACTCAATAGATTCAAATCGCTGTTATTTTAGTGTATTATGCGCTGCTCTCAGGGCAGGAGTACTCAATAGATTCAAATCGCTGTTATTTTTAGTGTATTACGCGCTGCTCTCAGGGCAGGAGCACTCAATAGATTCAAATCGCTGTTATGTTTAGTGTATTACGCGCTGCTCTCAGGGCAGGAGTACTCAATAGATTCAAATAGCTTTTATTTTTGTGCATTACACGCTGTTTTCAGGGCAGGAGTACTCAATAGATTCAAATCGCTGTTCTTTTAGCGCAATACTCCAAGCTGTCAGGGAAGGAGTACTCAAGAGATTCTAATTGCTTTGCATTTACCTAGAAATTAGGTCCTGTAATATTCCTGTATTGCAGGAATATACAGTAGTATTGATACTATGTGCTGCAATAATTTTCGATACACTAAGCTCAGTTCTAGAATAATTATATTTTTCTCTATAACTAATCATTGTTAATTCTTAAAAAAAAAAAACATCACTCATAAAAACATTCAGTAAACATGGCTGTCAGCTCCCAGGGAATTCTTCAGGGCATCACTTTTGTAAAACTAAAGCAAAGTTGTCCCACAATACCAAAATATACAGTACAAAATACTCTTTTTTTTCTGTTTATGTTTTTGCTGGTTTTATAGTCTAGTAAATCTATAGCCCTACACATTTTTAAGGGTAGGCTATATTTGATTCTTTTTAATCGTTTTGTTGTTACATAAGTAGACCATTTCTTTTTGGTCTATTATTAACTTGTTATTTTATCTCATTCTTCAGTTACCTGAATGAGCTGGCAGAAACTGGATGAATAAAAGGAGCCAACACTGAAGATGCCTGATGCTACCCAGTCTATGATTAAGGCCAGGATGCAAAGATGGAGAGCGTTTGGTTCCACCTGATACAAGCACACAATCTCAGTGTTGACTTTGTGATGCATAAATGTGATTGCAAAATGTGGATCTATGTTCAAATAGTTAATTTTCCACGACTGAGTATTGCAGAGAAACAAAGACTTTTAATTTCAGGGTTCCTAGGCAATTTGGAAAAGTTTGGCATTGATTAGAGTAATTTCCAAGTATGGAAAAAATATTTTAGTTTCTATACTTTTCCCACCATTCTGTTTTCTAAAATATAAACTTAAGATTTTCGAAAAATGCATTTATCAAAAGCAGATTGAATTCATGTCAAAAGTTAAGTGATCATTTAGAGATTGTTTGTCTTCATGATAAGCGAGTCTCTTTTGAATATCACTAAATTAATGTGCATTTACCCCTCTACCAGCAACAGATAAAGGATCAGACTACCATTTAACTTAGTGGTCATGCAACATCAAACCACACAGGTTATAAAGCATTTTAGGTTTCTTCTCATCCTGTTAGTGCTTATCACTTCCAGAAAACTTTTGTACTGATTGTACTGTATGCCAAAAATATAATGTTTTATGAATCATTAATGTTTAATATGGTTAGAAAAATCTAGAGTATTGCAATTTTAAGTCTGTGTGGAAAAGTGTAAGATTGAAAATAATTAAAGATATTTGAAAATGAACAAAAACATTTTCTTTTACTGTTTCAATTCCCCTTTCTTACCCCAGGGTACCATTTGGAATTCCTAAAGGCAGAGGTGCTGTTAGTGCTCAAGGCCTGTAGGTCAAAATGTGTGTACTTCGGGGGTCTACGAATTGTCACACCTTTTACAATGGGGGAAATTGTAATTTTCTGATGAGTCGATTTGAACGTCTCACATTTGGGTTACAGACACATGGTCAAGGAAGGCATCAAATATTATAACAGTTTCTCTGTCCCTTTTATTCTCTGGCTCTCTTTCTTTGTCTCTTTCTACACCCTCTCCCTCTCTTTATATCTCTCAGGTAACACTTTACATATATGGGGGGTACAATTAATGGTATTTTGGGATGGGATAAGTTTTTATCATCACATCTATTTTGTAACTTTAAGTGTAACCATATATAGTGTCATTAAACCCTTTCAATTACATTTAATGTGCTAACTAGTTTTGATTAGGTATTGACTTTGAAGTGCTACCTATTGCAAAACAATATCGCCACTCTATAGCAGCAATCTGCCACATATTTAGCTGTTGTTACAACTTGTAACTGCGCTTGTTTCTGTTGTTGATATAAGTAGCAGTGGGTGGTAATAGACAAGAAATCTACAGTTTTCCACCATCTTACTGATAACGTTTCTTTCGGCAGTCTAGCAGCCTGAACCCCTGTAGGAAATACATCCTTAAAAAAGTATGGAATTTTAAAATGGATAATAATAACAACGTTTCTTTAGTTATTCGGCAGTCTTGCAGCCTGAACCTCTGTAGGAAATCCATCCTTACAAAAGTATGGAATTTTGATTTCATTTAATGACTGAACAAAAATTTATTGTAAATAACTAGTTTACTAATTATATTTTTATTGAACTGTCTTTTGGTCCAATTTTGCAACAAAATAATTAATTCAAGCATAATTATGACTTTCCTTTTTTATAGTATTACAAAACATTTCCAGTGAATTAAATGTATAAAACAGAAACATATCACAAAAAAATGCATAGCAAAGATGTAGCCTATCATTAAACTGTTGTACTTTTAACTAGCTCATATCATTATTCTTAGAGGTTTTTAATTGCTTTATTATTTTTCTTTTAGACGGGTGTCATTGAACTTGAATGGGCTTCCTGTTAAACCAGGCCCAACGCTACGGGTCGCCTGGTCAAATGTCTGTCAGTTCCTCCTTAAATTCTCCAGAAGTGTAGGTCTTCCTGCAAAAGAATTACATAAAGATGTTGGTTTCAATGTAAGCTGATAGTCATAAAAAAACAAAACGTAAAATATATTTCACCTGAAAGCTTCAGTTTTGGATATTGCACAATGAACATCCTCATTTTAAAATATTTCCTGGACTATTTCTTTTGTGGAGTAAACTTGGTGCGAGGGACATTAATGAAACCTTATTGTAAAGTGGTACCAATGTAAACAAATAAAATTACTTGTAAAAATCTTAAGATCTTTAAGCTAAAATACATTTATAATGCCCTCAAAACAGCACTAAGGACACAGTTATATTGTCACATGCTTATCACAGTTAGTGCATGTTAGAGTCAATTTGAATCGGAGTACTACTGCCCTGAGAGCAGCGCGTAATACACTAAAATAAAAGCGATTTGAATCTATTGAGTACTCCTGCCCTGAGAGCAGCGCGTAGTACACAAAAATAAAAGCGATTTGAATCTATTGAGTACTCCTGCCCTGATAGCAGCGCTTAATACACTAACATAACAGCGATTTGAATCTATTGAGTACTCCTGCCCTGATAGCAGCGCTTAATACACTAACAGAACAGCGATTTGAATCTATTGAGTACTCCTGCCCTGAGAGCAGCGCTTAATACACTAAAATAAAAGCAATTTGAATCTATTGAGTGCTCCTGCCCTGAGAGCAGCGAGTAATACACTAAAAATAACTGCGATTTGAATCTATTGAGTACTCCTGCCCTAAGATCAGCACGTAATACACTAAAATAAAAGCGATTTGAATCTATTGAGTACTCCTGCCCTGAAAGCAGCGCGTAATACACTAAAATAACAGCGATTTGAATCTATTGAGTACTCCTGCCCTGAGAGCAGCGCGTAATACACTAAAATAAAAGTGATTTGAATCTATTGAGTACTCCTGCCCTGAGAGCAGCGCGTAATACACTAAAATAAAAGTGATTTGAATCTATTGAGTACTCCTGACCTGAGAGCAGCGCGTAATACACTAAAATAAAATCGATTTGAATCTAGAGTACTCCTGCCCTGAGAGCAGCGTGTAATACACTAAAATAAAAGCGATTTGAATCTATTGAGTACACCTGTCCTGAGAGCAGCGCGTAATACACTAAAATAAAAGCGATTTGAATCTATTGAGTACTCCTGCCCTGAGAGCAGCGCGTAATACACTAAAATAAAAGCGATTTGAATCTATTGAGTACTCCTGCCCTGAGAGCAGCGCGTAATACACTAAAAATAACAGCGATTTGAATCTATTGAGTACACCTGCCCTGAGAGCAGCGCGTAATACACTAAAATAACTGCGATTTGAATCTATTGAGTACTCCTGCCCTGAGAGCAGCGAGTAACACACTAAAATAACTGCGATTTGAATCTATTGAGTACACCTGCCCTGAGAGCAGCGCGTAATACACTAAAATAACAGCGATTTGAATCTATTGAGCACTCCTGCCCTGAGAGCAGCGAGTAACACACTAAAATAACTGCGATTTGAATCTATTGAGTACTCCTGCCCTGAGAGCAGCGCGTAATACACTAAAATAAAAGTGATTTGAATCTATTGAGTACTCCTGCCCTGAGAGCAGCGCGTAATACACTAAAAATAACAGCGATTTGAATCTATTGAGCACTCCTGCCCTGAGAGCAGCGCGTAATACACTAAAATAACTGCGATTTGAATCTATTGAGTACTCCTGCCCTGAGAGCAGCACGTAATACACTAAAATAAAAGTGATTTGAATCTATTGAGTACTCCTGACCTGAGAGCAGCGCGTAATACACTAAAATAAAAGCGATTTGAATCTAGAGTACTCCTGCCCTGAGAGCAGCGCGTAATACACTAAAATAAAAGCGATTTGAATCTATTGAGTACACCTGTCCTGAGAGCAGCGCGTAATACACTAAAATAAAAGCGATTTGAATCTATTGAGTACTCCTGCCCTGAGAGCAGCGCGTAATACACTAAAATAAAAGCGATTTGAATCTAGAGTACTCCTGCCCTGAGAGCAGCGCGTAATACACTAAAATAAAAGCGATTTGAATCTATTGAGTACTCCTGCCCTGAGAGCAGCGCGTAATACACTAAAATAAAACGATTTGAATCTATTGAGTACTCCTGCCCTGAGAGCAGCGCGTAATACACTAAAAATAACTGCGATTTGAATCTATTGAGTACTCCTGCCCTGAGAGCAGCGCGTAATACACTAAAAATAACTGCGATTTGAATCTATTGAGTACTCCTGCCCTAAGATCAGCACGTAATACACTAAAATAAAAGCGATTTGAATCTATTGAGTACTCCTGCCCTGAGAGCAGCACGTAATACACAAAAATAAAAGCGATTTGAATCTATTGAGTACTCCTGCCCTGAAAGCAGCGCGTAATACACTAAAATAACAGCGATTTGAATCTATTGAGTACTCCTGCCCTGAGAGCAGCGCGTAATACACTAAAATAAAAGCGATTTGAATCTATTGAGTACACCTGTCCTGAGAGCAGCGCGTAATACACTAAAATAAAAGCGATTTTAATCTATTGAGTACTCCTGCCCTGAGAGCAGTGTGTAATACACTAAAAATAACAGCGATTTGAATCTATTGAGTACTCCTGCCCTGAGAGCAGCGCGTAATACACTAAAATAAAAGCAATTTGAATCTATTGAGTACTCCTGCCCTGAGAGCAGCACGTAATGCACAAAAATAAAAGCGATTTGAATCTATGGAGTACTCCTGCCCTGAGAGCAGCGCGTAATACACTAAAAATAACTGCGATTTGAATCTATTGAGTACTCCTGCCCTGAGAGCAGCGCGTAATACACTAAAATAAAAGCAATTTGAATCTATTGAGTACTCCTGCCCTGAGAGCAGCGCGTAATGCACAAAAATAAAAGTGATTTGAATCTATTGAGTACTCCTGCCCTGAGAGCAGCGTGTAATACACTAAAATAAAAGCGATTTGAATCTATTGAGTACACCTGTCCTGAGAGCAGCGCTTAATACACTAAAATAAAAGCGATTTGAATCTATTGAGTACTCCTGCCCTGAGAGCAGCGCGTAATACACTAAAATAAAAGCCATTTGAATCTATGGAGTACTCCTGCCCTGACAGCAGCGCGTAATACACTAAAAATAACTGCGATTTGAATCTATTGAGTACTCCTGTCCTGAGAGCAGCTCGTAATACACTAAAAATAAAAGTGATTTGAATCTATTGAGTACTCCTGCCCTGAGAGCAGCGCGTAATACACTTAAAATAACAGCGATTTGAATCTATTGAGTACTCCTGCCCTGAGAGCAGCGCGTAATACACTAAAAATAAAAGTGATTTGAATCTATTGAGTACTCCTTCCCTGAGAGCAGCGCGTAATACACAAAAATAAAAGCGATTTGAATCTATACTCCTGCCCTGAGAGCAGCTCGTAATACACTTAAAATAACAGCGATTTGAATCTATTGAGTACTCCTGCCCTGAGAGCAGCGTGTAATACACTAAAAATAAAAGTGATTTGAATCTATTGAGTACTCCTTCCCTGAGAGCAGCGCGTAATACACAAAAATAAAAGCGATTTGAATCTATACTCCTGCCCTGAGAGCAGCGCGTAATACACTAAAAATAACAGCAATTTTAATCTATTGAGTACTGCTGCCCTGAGAGCAGCGCGTAATACACTAAAAATAACAGCGATTTGAATCTATTGAGTACTCCTGCCCTGAGAGCAGCGCGTATTACACTAAAAATAAAAGTGATTTGAATCTATTGAGTACTCCTGCCCTGAGAGCAGCGCGTAATACACTAAAAATAAAAGTGATTTGAATCTATTGAGTACTCCTGCCCTGAGAGCAGCGCGTAATACACTAAAAATAACAGCGATTTGAATCTATTGAGTACTCCTGTCCTGAGAGCAGCGCGTAATACACTAAAAATAACAGCGATTTGAATCTATTGAGTACTCCTGCCCTGAGAGCAGCGCGTAATACACTAAAAATAACAGCGATTTGAATCTATCGAGTAACGTTACTCCTGCCCTGAGAGCAGCGCTAAGGCGGGAGATGTATCATTTTGACAGTTGAAATATCGCGGAAAATTTGAACGAGTTCTGTTCTCGCATATCAATTTAACAGACAGCGAGGTAGCATTGGAAAAGCATGTTTTACACCAGTTACCCCATAAGCAGCTTTGTTTTGGTCGACTGATGAAACAGTCAAATCAAAATGCACAATACGATATTTAGACGATGATTATTAGTTCTGTGCATTTTTAAATGTTCACTTATTATCTTAGTAAACGTTAGAGGATGTTGAATTGTAACAACATATAGTAGTAAATTCACTTACCTTGCAATAAATGCGTTCTCCCACGAACATGTCTTTTATTCCGACTATTCCTCAAGAATCCCTCCGCACCGCAACGCACCTCAAAACCAAACGTCTAAACCCCGCCCTTGCTTCAGTTTCATTGGTTGAAGCTGTAAACCAATCATTTTCCTTTCTGCCCTCAGAACATGTTTGAGTAAGTAAAACTCCCATCTGCGCCCAGATCCGGCCCAAATCTAACACAGTGTCGGTCCAGATCTGGCCCAAATCTAACATAGTGTCGGCCCAGATCCGGCCAACATCTGGACCGTGTGAAATCCACATGAACCAGATTTGGGCCAGATCTGGGCTGATACTATGTTGCTGTCTGGGTCTCCTTCCTCCATCTCTATCAGGAGCAAGCTGAAGCCATCTTTGTTGCTTCTATCTCTTGATCAGTGGCATGTGTCAGACGATTTTTTCCTCACAGCAGCTAAAAGACAAAATACTAAATTAATAAATACATATACAAATATTCATCCACCTACTGTAAATAAATGTAGGTAACAAATTAAAATAAGGTTGCTTCGGTAAAATTTTATACAGGAAATGATTGCTTATAATGTGGCACTATTGAATGACCCGCAGGCCGGTCTATCGCACCCCGGTCGCGTCAGTCTGTACTCGCGCTCTCAAGTTCAGGGCAGTGAATCAGCTACCATAGGCGAAAGTTCACTTCAATAAAGAACAAGGTGACATCCGAGTTTGAATTCAGGTATTTAAAAAAGCTCCAAAAAAGAGATGTTCTTCTATTTTTAAAGATTGCCATTACATCACCTGCCAAAATAACCTTCGTACCCGCCACGGTCTATTCATAATCGAGGTTAAGGTTAAATAAAAATACCAAAAAATAAGAGAGCTGTAAACACATCGCAGGCTTGATCTGTTTCGGCATGCGTGCAAAAGAGAACCCATGTGGTTGCATATCTGCTGTATGTATTACATCTAAGGTCGTTAGGTCGTACACAATATAGACTGTAAAAAAAATAGGGTCGTGCAGAAAATAGCTTCACTTACCTGAACAGCGGTTCGGTTGTCTGACACATATTAAGTTTTAACATGATTTTGTGGTGCTTAAACTAAAGAGTATGGAAAACTTAGACTATTTTGTATGTGAATTAAGTTTTTTTTATTAGAAATTCATAAAAACAAATTAAAATAAATAATTTAAAAAAATGTAACTCAATTGTCATGTTAGGAAAATATATATTTTGTTCAGGTCAAATGGATTTTGGAATTTTTAAATGATTATTGAATTTTGTGAACTGCTGAAAAATAAATGCTATATTTATTAATTATTTATCATTTTTTCTGGACATAGCTTTTTTCACTGACTCATAAGTCAATTCATATTATTATTGTTATTAATTATTAAAATCATTACATCTCTTTCATAGTTTTGATAACTGCACCATCCATGGACAACACTTTAATTTGCATAACACTTTATTTAACACTGCTAACTTTAACTTTAACACTGTTTTATTTCTCCTGTGAAAAATTGTGGTGGTGGGGGGGACAATCCTTGAATATATAGTAGCGGCCTAAATACACAAAGTATGGCCCATAATCGCTTCACTGATCTGGGCCACACACCTCCCATGCACAATCGGCCCAAATGTTGTCTGCCGTCATGCAGTGCCATCATTGCCACACATGGCCCACAGTTGGCTGACATGATCTGGGCCACACACCTCCCATCCACAATCGGCCCAAATGTTGTCTGCCGTCATGCAGTGCCATCATTGCCACACTTGGCCCACAGTTGGCTGACATGATCTAAGCCAAACACCTCCCATCCACAATCGGGCTAAATGTTGTCTGCCGTCATGCATGCAGTGCCATCATTGCCACACATGGCCCACAGTTGGCTGACATGATGCATGCCAGTGCCGGCAACACGCCAGCAGTGCCATGATGAGGCCACATTTGGGCCAAGTCTGTTTGCTATGTGGGGTATCTTTCGTTCAGTCATTTTTTTTATTTAATATCGACAAACAGAAAAGACATTATAACAAACATTATTAGGAAGGCGTATTTACGTCTACTTACCAACATCTGGCACTCGTGAACTGACGCCAAAATATCGCGATGTGTTCGGAAAGAGACTTCTTCAGCGCGATTTCCTACTGATAAAATTCATGAGTTGACACTTACATACAATTAGAGGGGGTAAAGTTTAATGCATATTTGGTGTGCTGTCCGGGGGGAGGGCGCCGAGCTCAGAGTTCGGCCCGAACCCAGAGTACTCTCCCCCGTACACTGTAAAAAAAGGTGTAATTTTACGCAGCATGTATCTGAGCCTACTCACCAAAAAGGCCATATTTTAGACTTAGTTTTTACACTTGGCCTAGATATATTAAACGTATCTGTAAATGATGTGTATATGAGTGATCATAGTATTGTTGTGTTTGATCTTCACTTCAGTTCTGACCCAAAGCCTTCAGCAGTTAGGTCTCAGAGACGTGTCATCACTGCAAATACTGCAGATACATTTTCTGATTTGTTTGATCCTGCTCTAGTTATGGACTGCCTTGATGTGGATGATTTTGTTCACTGTTTAAACAATCACTGTGTAAAAATTCTGGATCAGGTGGCCCCTGTTAAATCAAACTTGTCTGCTCAGAAAAAAACGTGGCCTTGGATTAATGAAGAGATTTTCAATCTTAAGAGACTGTGTCGAAAGACTGAACGCCTGTGGAAATCCACTAGCCTTGAGGTGCACAGGCTTTATCTCAGGGATCTTGTGTTGTCCTATAATGTGACGGTTGAAAAAGCCAGATCTAACTATATCCGCCAACTAGTAACATTAAATAAAAAAAATCCAAAAGTGCTGTTTGACACGATAAATACACTTGTTTGTCCTGCTGCCCCAGTTAGCCCGGTTTTTTGTGAAGCTGACAGCAACGCCTTTTTGGGATTTTTTACCAACAAGATAAAAATGATTAAAGATAAAATCCCGTCCCATTCGTGGGGTTCCGCTGCTGTCTTTGAACCAGTCTCCAGCATTTGGTCCACTTTTAGGACTGTGACAATTGCTGATATTTCTAAATTGGTGACCAGGATGAAGCCATCTTCCTGTTCATCGGATGTCATTCCGTTTAGACTATTCCAAAAAGTGTTTGAGGAAATTGGCCCTTGTGTAACCAAAATGGTTAACCTCTCGCTGTCTACTGGTGTTTTTCCAGATGCTTTCAAGCATGCTGTAGTGGAGCCACTACTAAAAAAGGCAGGTTTGGACCCGTCGGATTTTAATAGTTTTAGGCCTATTTCTAAGCTCCCGCTTTTATCCAAGATCATTGAGAAGGTAGTCTGCGAACAGTTGACATTTTTCCTGGACAAAAGTAACATCCATGAGCCATTTCAGTCCGGTTTTCGTAAACAACACTCTACCGAAACGGCTTTACTGAAAGTGTCAAATGACATTATGATGTCTGCTGATTCTGGAAAACACACTGTTCTAGTTCTTTTGGATCTGTCCTCAGCCTTTGACACCGTCGACCACCAGGTTTTGCTGAAAAGATTGAGGGATCAAGTAGGGCTGTCAGGGTCAGTTCTACAGTGGTTCTCCTCATATTTATCTGGGCGTAGCTTCAGTGTTACAGCTAACCAAATAAGGTCTGAGTCTGCGGATTTGCTTTGTGGAGTGCCTCAAGGCTCTGTTCTGGGCCCTGTTTTATTTTTGTTGTATTTGATTCCTTTGGGAAAGATCATACAAAGGTTCAGTGATGTTTCTTTTCACCTATTTGCTGATGATATCCAACTTTACTGCTGCTTTAAGCCATCAGAGATCTGTAAGTTAAACTCCTTGCTCCTTTGTCTTGTGGAAATTAAAAAATGGCTAAGTGATAACTCTCTACAGCTAAATGCAGACAAAACAGAAACAATGGTTATTGCCCCTGAGGATGCAATCCCTGGGATTAAACAATACTTGGGTGATTTAGGCCAGTCTGCTAAGTCAAGTCTTAGAAATTTGGGAGTTATCCTGGACAAAGATATGTCATTAGTGCAGCACTGCAAGCAGCTGACGAGAAACTGCTTCTTTCAATTAAGGAAAATCTCAAAACTTAGAAATATGGTTTCACAAAATGATTTGGAGATTATCATTCATGCCTTTGTGTCTTCGCGTTTAGACTATTGTAATAGTTTATTTTCATGCCTAAACCAGAAAGAGCTCTCTCGACTGCAATTAGTACAAAACTCTGCAGCTAGAATTCTGACACGTACTAATAGGAGGTCTCATATATCCCCTATCCTAAAAGAACTTCATTGGCTACCAGTGTCTTATAGGATAAATTTTAAAATTTTGATTTTAGTTTTCAGAGCTTTGCATGGTCAGGCACCCTCTTATATTAGTGACCTGATTCAGCGCTATACCCCTGTGCGTGCTCTGAGGTCTGTGGATCAAAATCTGCTGACGGTTCCACGCACTCGCTATCGTACAAGAGGTGACCGATCTTTTCAGGCTGTTGCTTCTAGGTTGTGGAATGACCTCCCACCATCTATGCGCTCTATTGACTCTGTTGATGCCTTCAAATGCAGACTAAAGACTCATCTATTTGTTCAGGCTTTTAATTAGCTGCTTGTGGGTTGATATGATCATGTTCTGTCTCTGCTTTTATTGTGTGTATTTTATGATATAAATGTTTTGTTGTGAAGCACTTTGTGGCCTTATACCTGTGAAAGGTGCTATATAAATAAAACTTACTTACTTACTTACTTACTTACTTTACAGGTAATTGTCTGTATTTTTTTACAGAATTTTACCGTTTTGTCATTATACAGCAAATATCTGTAAAATAAAAGGCATTTGCTGTAATTTAAAGGTCCATTGTTAAATTTACAGGTAATTGCTTGTATTTTAGTTTTACAGCAATTTTACGTTTTTTAAAAGGAACTTGTCTGTATTTTTACAGAGTTATGTGTAATTTTACAGAAATTAAGTAATATTTTACAGATTTTTTCTGTGAAATTAGAAAACAAAGAAAAGAAGGTATAACTGCGGAAATCAGCATCTATTCAATATGTTTTCCTTACAGACAGATTATTAAGCATGTGGGGGTTAAAGTGAGGTTTTTTTTAAGGTTAAATAAAAGTATTTGTACCATAGACTGTGATTTGTACAAACAGTACCCTACATAGACTACAGTAGGCCTGAATTATTTTTTATTTCACATTTTATTTTATACTCATTTTGATCATTATTATTCTCAGTATAATAATCTAGTATAGTAAAGTATAATAATAAACAGTCTTATTCTCCCGCACGGTTCGAATTACGGGGGGTATTGGGGGGGTCCGACCCCCCTAGATGAGACTTGGTACCTCCCAAAAGGGATGAAAATAATAGTTGGGGGGGTACTGATTAAAAAAAAAAAAAAATCAAATATAATGTTAGCCTATCCAAAATATTTAAATGCAGTATGTATTACCACCACATATCAACAATTCCGGCAATAATCTAATGAAATCCGATTTCAAACCCTGGCCTACTCCCCATCGGGCTGTACCATTTTTTTCTGGTACGTTCAGCCTCTGTTCTTTACCATGGTTTTTTGATATCACTTCACTAGCTGTCAAAACGTAACTTTACGTACTCGGTAGGGGCGCCGGCGCTGATGTGTCAGTGAAAAATTAAGAGTAAGTGGTTGAATCAACATTAATCTTTGCCTATGGTTTTGACTTCCATGTATCATGTGTTGTACTTTGTGCTAAATGTTATGAGTAGCTCGTCATCTAAACAGGTTTTCAGAACTGTCCTAATTTGGTTGTTCATAGTGTTTCTCTCATTCTATATAATGAAGTCGTAGTCTAGCTAACGTTAGCTAGCTGCTAAAAGTTCACGCAGCTCCTGAAGCTCTCTGTACCAAGCAAATATTGTCCGTATCTTGGTGAAACTAAGCCACGAATGGTTGCATTAATCCAAGAAGTTGTTTATTATCTTATGGACAAGGTTGTTGGATGGAAACGTGCTCAAAATGTGTGTTTGAACTGCTGCAGAAGCTAGCTCTATCTGTATTTAGGCGCGAGATACGTCTTCACTCTCGCCCCGAACAACATAAGTTAGAGTGGCGCGTGATTTCTTCACTCACGCACGTATACACCACTACAGCAAGTGAAACAGTTATTAAAATATCGTTTTGTATTTTAATATTTGACTTTAACACATGAACCAACGCGATTCATTTCAAAACATCCTGCTTACTGCAGTTTTTTAGAAGTAATACTGCCGTTTTTGTTACATGTAGAAAAATGAATTTTTTTGGACACAAAAAAACGCCACTACTATTGAAGTATAACTGTAACACAACTGCAGTTTTACTGCAAAACAACTGAAGTAGTAGCCTACTACAATAATACTGCAACTCAATATAACCAAGGTTCCACCTCGCCGAATGAACTTTTCTTCCAGAAAATGCTTCTCTTCTGTTCCACTTGTGATGTGAATGACAAGGGGCTGTAATCATGTCTTTGTTTTAATTGTGATCATTTACATATATGAACAATGTTGTCAGTAAAGAAATCAACCAAAACTTATTTTATGGAGTAGACACTACGGGAAAAGACGCTGACTGACGGTAACGAGCGTCAGCTGCTCTCGAGATCGTTGTCAGAACAACGACCACCAGTCGAAATAGCGGTACCCCTCGAAGCTCACGGTATAATTCGAACACTGATTTCATGTATATTTTATAAATATTTTTCCAAATCTCTGTTGCTTCACATTCAGGGCTTTGTGTGTGTGTGTGTGTGTGTGTGTGTGTGTGTGTGTGTGTGTGTGTGTGTGTGTGTTTGAGTGCGCGCGCGCGATGACGCAGATTCAAATTCATTTCCGCTGTTTACTCCCGCCCACAACGGTTAACGTTAGCTGATCCGTCGAGTTTGGGCAAGCGGGAGATTTGAATTCAGTCTACTCTCGTGAAGTGGATTGTGAGATCAACAGTGGTTCAAAGCAATCGTATTCATCAAGAACAGCCGTGAGCAGGAGCTGTTGTCAGTCAGTCCGTTTGGATTCTTCGGAAATAACGCCCTTTTCAGTGAGCCTTGTTCGTCACAGCGGACATCATGCCAACCGATCACTGGCTGAGGTAAGAGTCTCATTATACTAAGTTACATGTGAACGATATTTTATATTACATTTGTGTTAAGTTTACAGGTTTCAAGCTAACGTTAGCATTCTTAAATGATGTTCAGTTAACTGGCGAGAGCTGGAGGCCAAAACACTGAAAATGTAACGTTAGCATGCGTCTTTACATTTTCCATCTGTTTTAAGAAAGATCAGTTGAACCCACACCTCAAAAGACCTAAAACGAGCTTTCGTAGACATGTTATACATATCAAAGTCCGTTTAACTGTCTATAAAATCTTCGTTAATACGCGATAGTAGGCCTATCTGTCAGTAAATCAATCTCTTAAATGGCGGGACATTTTGAAACACTGTCTGGAAGCTGAAAACTCTTCTCTTAAAAATATCCTTGGTTTTAATTATAGTAAAATTATAGTAACCACGTTTTTGGCGGATTTTTGTTACCATTTTTAATAACCACAGTTATACTACAAATAGGCCTACCATGTTTGTTTGTTTTTTAGTTTTTTCTTTGTGGTTAAACCATAGTTAATTTTCGTAAGGGTTAACGTGGCTATCAAGACTGTTAAGAAAACGAATTCAGTAAATACTGTACTTGATACAGGAAAGCACATGAGACTAGAATATGAACCCAACATGATAAATTGCATATTCTGGCTGCATCTGCTTGCCAACACGTAACGTTAGCTATTGAGAATGAGGACATACTCATAGGTAGCTTGCTGTCACGTGACGAATTGAGCCCGTCCACCATTTTGGGAGGATATGCTATCGGTTGCCAGGGGCAACAGTGCAAGAGCAATACAGAGACGGAGCAGGAAAGACGGCTCGAGGAATTATAATAGAAATTACGAGAAAATTAAGAAGAAATGGAGAAGAATGCGGCAAAAGAGAAGGGTCCTTACAGGGAGAAACTTACTACCAATGCCAAACAAAAACTTATTTATTTTTTTTACTTAAATTTTAAAATATGAAAAAACTGTAACACATGGTTCCTACGGTTTCCATGACGATCGTGTGAGACACTGGAGCAGTTTTTTACACAGCAGTGTTTTCCAGGCATTCTAAAATAGTGCGACAACCTCCTCTACTACCAATACAAACAATGAACGGTGCTGGCGGGTATCCTCCCAAAATGGCGGAAAGGGGAGGATGACGCGGTCTCTGAGGGCGGGGCGCTGTGTCGTGACGACATCTCCTCATTCTCAATAGAATGCATACATGTGCATATATTAGGCTTATAAAATAAAAGTTGATAGAATGTTTGTGTTCTGATGAAGAAATGAACTTATCTACATTTTGGATGACCTGGGGTCATCATAGTAGCCTTTTTCATAGGATACTTTTGATCATTGGTTATGAAAATTGCATTGATCCAGATGAACAGACAGTTACACCCTTAACGTTAGGTGTCTCAGCTCAAAACATCACTGTTAGCCTTTCCTGCTCAGCTTCCAGATCATAGTCAGTTGAGGTTTTGCATTGTCCCAGTGGAACATATTCTGACATGTGTAAATGTAATACTGAGTTGTAAAAAATTGTTTTTGTTTTTTTGTGATTTCAGGTCAAGTGGAAAGCAGAATGATCATGGCAAACAAGGTATGGGAAGTCTACAATGGCCAAGTCTTCTGATTCCATATGATTGCACTAAAAGTGGCAGAACATTTAATTTGTTTTATACTGTATTTTCCCATGTGAATATTCATTTGATCCTTGTGAGGCCACTGTAGCTGCACAAGGTTTGGTTTTACTACAGTAAGACCACGATTGTGTTAGATTCCACCCATCTATTTATTTATTATTATTATTATTTATTTTTTTTGTAGTGTAACTAGGCTCTGTCATTTAGAAACATGACTTTTCCTATCACTTAAAGTCCGCGTGAACCGGAAGTTGCAAACGACTTTTCTCCAGTGCTGTGACGTATTTCCCAGTGAAAAGGAATATTGAACAGAGGGCAGGGTTTTACTCTAGCGCTCCTCCTCTCCATCTCTCGCTCATTACAGACTAACGGTTTGAGGGGAGTGGTTAAGCGTTTCCCAAACCAAGCCGTCAAGCATACGTCATCAGGGAAGGTCCTCCAATGCAGAGAGGAGGGGCATTTTCAGATTTTGATTAAAGATTACGAAGCCAAAACATTTTTTTCCGTGTTTTAACTTGCACGGATTAATTGTTCACCACAAGACTAGTAATATGCGCTAACAAAGTAAATAGGGTCCATTTTGATTTCAGTTGGACTTTAATGACACATATCTCTACCTTTCATTCCAGCCAGAGGATCTGACGGTTGCTGCTCGCATCTCAGCCTACCTGATGGAAAATTCTTCCTTCACCTTCAACTCAACCTTGCCAAGACAGAACTGCTTATGGTTTCAGCCAAACCATGCGACCCTGCTGATTTGCCTTATACAACATCAGAAAGATCTGGCCCTTCCTATCGGAGCCACACAACTCCTTGTCTAAGCTCTTGTTCTATCCAGACTGGACTATTGTAATGCTCTCCTGGCAGGCCTTCCAGCATCAGTCAAACCTCTGCAACTGATCCAGATGCTGCAGACCTAAACTCACTGCTTCAGATCTGTGTGTCTCCAGAAGCTTGTGTTCTGCAAGTGAACGGCGCCTTGTGGTGCCATCATCCCAAAGAGACACAAAATCACTTTCACTGACCTTTCCCTGGACTGTTCCCTGCTGGTGGGATGACCTGCCCAACTCAACACATTTTCAAGAAACTGCTAAAGATCCATCTTTTCATAAACACTTGACCCAATAATACTAAATCTTTGTTTTAATAATAAATAAATGAACTTGTGTACTGTGCTACACTAACTGGGACTTGTCGCTGCACTTGTTGCTTCTATTGTTCTCTTAATTTTAAGTCACTTTGGATAAAATGTAATTGTAAATGTTTAAAATAAGTTATATTAGAGTATAAAGGTATACAGCAATTGCCTTTTAATGTGGATATTTTTACATGTTCTAAATTATATACTAAGCTTGTATTTCCTATCATTCATGTATCTTGATGTTCAGTGTTTAATGAGTAATACTGTAAATGTGCAGGTATTCCGTACTTGTACGTTTAGTTAATTTAACAGAAATTGACTGTACATTTGCTATTATTAAGTACTTAATTAGAGATTGGTCAAAGTTGTGAAACTGGATCTGCAAAAAATTAAAACTGTAAATATACAAACTTTGTACTTGAATTTATGTACTTATTACATTTTTATACATAACTTCATAGTTATTTTACACAGAAAAACTATATATTAAAAGATAATTACTGTAGATAGACAGAGCATTATTATAAAATAAATTTATAAAACCCTAAATTTACAGTTTAACCTTAAAGTTAAATGTTCTTTTTATGTAATTTGACATAATTTATCTGTTTTTCCACGGTTTAATAAGCCATTATTAACAGTAATGTACTGTAATTTAATTAATTTTGACCGTAAAGTCAATTCTGTATTTTTACGGTTTTTGCCTGTAATTTTGTGAAATGGTTATTTGCTGTAATTTAACGGAACCCGTCTGGAAACTTTGCTGCCAGAGATTTACCGTTTTTTTACGGGATTTTTTTTTATAGTGTATGTAAGTGTTTAGGACTAGAAGCGTGGAGAAGGGGTGGTGGAGGGATGCTGCTAAACTGTCAATGGATTGAGGTGAGACTACTGAATGTATATATACCTCTTAGCATTGATTGCTGAGTGCTCTCCACTTGTGTTAATTATCTGACCGTGGTCCTCCCGAACTTTGTTAATAAATTAGAGGGGGTAAAGTTTAATGCGTATTTGGCGTGCTGTCCGAGGGGAGGGCTCCGAGCTCGGAGTTCGGCCCGAACCCAGAGTACTCCCCCCCAAAAGGCTAAAGAGCAGAGGACAGCCGCCGGACTAAAGACCCCCCCAAATGAGTGCCGAGTTTGGCGGGCTGGCATCTCAAGAAGGGGCCTGGATCCTTGACCAGGAGGAGTCAAACTCAGAGTATAGAAGCATCTCTCATTTATTTGGAGTCGGAGTTGCAACTGGGTGTCACTGTGTTCACGATTTCTGATCATCTGTTGAGAAGGTACTCATGCAAGAAGTTATCCAGTTAACAAAAAGTGAAAAATTTAAAGAAATGCGGTGTATTTTGAGCGCAGGTGGTGTTTGCCATAGTATGTAGGTGCAATTGATCACACATCCCCATTGTTGGACCAGAGCAGTACCACACAGAGTACTTCAGCTGAAAGGGCCGGCATTCGATCATCCTACAGGCTGTTGTGGATGGAAGGGGTCTCTTTTGGAATGTTTTTTTAGGAGCGCCAGGGAGCCTGCATGATGCCAGAGTGCTGCGTTTGTCAGGATGTGGGACCTAGTGGATAGGGGTTTGTTACTACCTGATGTAACAAAGAACATTTGTGGACATGATGTGGGGTACTATGTCCTTGGTGGTGCAGCCTATCCATTGAAGAGCTGGCTGATGAAACCTTTCACAGACAACGGACGACTGACACCCCAACAACTTGTGTACAACCAGAAAACAAGCAGAGCCAGGGTGGTGGTTGAGAATGCTTTTGGCAGGCTAAAGGGCAGATGGAGGTGTTTGCTAAAACGAAATGACTGCAATACACAAAAGGTCTAATCCCTGGTAATAGCATGTTGTGTTCTGCATTACCTCTGTGAAATGAATGGTGAGTTCAGAGAAGAATGGGCTACGGGTACATTCAACCTGCCTGACGGGGCACTGTCATCCACTGTAGAGGCCGAGGGTCTAGATGCACGTACAGGCCTAATGAAGTTCTTGACTACAATGTAGTAAACTGCAGTATCACTGGTTACAGACCAGAAACTTTTTTTGTGTTAGGGAAAAATAACCTTCAGAGGCTGTAATGAGCTTTTTTTATGCTGTATACACTTGTACATTGTTTTTGCTGTGCAACACTTTCTTTTTGTAAATAAAAATGATTACTTCTGAATCATGCTTTGGTTTTCATTTATTCTGTTATCACCTTCTGTTTACAGGTGAAACTTAGAATATTGTGCAAAAGTTCATTTAATTCAGTAATTCAACTTAAAATGTGAAACTAATATATTGTATAGACTCATTACATGCAAAGTGAGATATTTCAAACCTTTATTTGTTATAATTTTGATGATTATGGCTTACAGCTATGAAAACCTTTTCACAATATTCTAATTTTGAATTTGGGTTTCATAAGCTGAAAGTCATAATCAAAATTATAACAAATAAAGGTTTGAAATATCTCACTTTGCATGTAATGAGTCTATATAATATATTAGTTTCACATTTTAAGTTGAATTACTTAATTAAATTAACTTTTGCATGATATTCTAATTTGTTTAACAACCTGATAAGTCACTTATGAAATTACATTTTATATTTATGACAGAGCCAAATATACCTTTATATTTGTAGTATATTTGGCTCTGTCATAAATATAAAATGTCATTTCATAAGTGACTTATGAGGTTAAATTACCTACACTTTGCTTATTTTAACCTGTGCACTTTCACCTGAAATGTTTTAACATCTAACCAGCACCTTACTGTAAGAGCTAAAATTAACATGGGAATTAAAAGGCACTTGATCTCAAGAAAGTTACATTTTACAAACTTTATTTGACACAAGGTAAGTACTACTTACAAAATTATAAATAGTATAATAAACAGTAAAATAATGTGCAAAGAAAAACAAATACAAATGTATTTTGAACAACTGGACAAACTCCAAGAACAGAAACCCAGCCTAAAAGTCCCTTTGCAGGAATGCAAACAATATATACAAATTATAAATGCTAATAATTGTGCAAAGAAAAAACAAATGTGCAATTTCAAGTGCAAACTCAAGAGAAAGTGCAAACTACTGGTAAATCAGGTGGCTGGGCATTGTGGCTACTTTTTGAATGACTGGGCAAACTGTCCAAGAACAGACAGAAACCCAGCCTGAAAGTGCCTCTGCTGCCGTCTGCTTTCTTCAGCTTCCGACTGCAGGAATGCCAACTCCTGCCTCCTCATCTCTCTTTCCTCAGCCTGGCTCTCAAGTAACAGCTGCATGTATTTGTCACGTTGTTCTTGTCCAGGCTGCAGGGCGGCCCAACCCACCTTGGCGTGTGTGCGTTTCAGCGGGAGACATGGGACGTGGGCTACTGGTGATTGCAGGGGAAAACACGCTGGTCTCCGTTGGCTGCAAATCATTGGGGCCATTCATTTCATCTGTAAAAACACATTGAAAAACGTTAGTTTGTTTTATCACTGCAACGAGTTTAAGATGATATCACATAACTGTTAGATGTGATATTTACCTTCAACCGACTGGTCCTCAGATTACTGAAGTGATTCCAACAACGCAATTGTCAAGTCTTTTGTCACCGCTGCTCCAGAAAAGGCCAGCCTGTGTCCCAGTAACGCATCCAGGCGGTCAAACCAATTGTTGGTACGTCGATCGTCGATTGTTGTGATCCTTTAACTTCTTGTTTTAATTTTTTGAACTTCTCTCTGCACTGTTTTCCAGTGTGAACAATGCCCAGCTCGCATAACCGACTCGATATTTTTAGGTATACCTTTTCATTGCGGATTGCCGTTTCCAGTTCCCGCTGGATTTCCTCTTCCGCAAATACGCTTTGGTCCAGCGATCGTATTTTTTATTAAATTCCATGTTGACAACTCTTACTGCACGAAGACAACAGACAACTCTTACTGCATGAAGCAAAGAACCGCAATTTAAAAAAATGGCGGTCTAAAATAAAATGCTGTGTGGAGTCAACCAATCACAATGCGGCATGAACTCAACCAATCAGCATGTTCAGCGCACAAGTCCCACCCCCGAAAGTTCCAGAACTTTAAAAAAGTACTACCTCGCCAGCAGGGACTTTCTGAGGGGGAAATATTTACCCAGAACTCAATATCAAACCTTTCACAGACTTTATTTATTTATTATGATGTACTAAGTAAACATATAATTTTATATCCCTTACTAAACTGGACTAAAATGGGTAGAAAATGTGAGTGGTGATTGTTGTTGTAAAACTTCTTGTTCTTGTAAAGCCACTACATTACAATTTCACACATAGAAAGACACGTACGAATGAGACACTAAATTTAAAATGGTTAAAAAGTACAGTTAAGGAAAATCTACTAATCACACTGATGCATATTATGACAGAAACCCTTAACAATGTTTTAAAACCATAAATGCAGTGATTATGATACAAATTGAGAGAAAAACTACCTTTACAATGTATCTTCCTATGGTGTCCCTATTATTAAAAGCCGAAAATGTGTCATTTGTGTTCAGAAAAATAACTACAATAATAATAATGAGCTTACCTTTGTGTTGTGCTCTAATGGCTCATTTCCACTGAGCGGTACAGTACAGTACGGTTCGCTAAACCATGAATCGGCTAGCGTTTCCGCTGCCAACACTTGATAGGCGTGGTGTAGCCTATGCCAGAAAGAAGCGATCGACGTCATTTTCGCGCGAAGAAGGCGTCATAAACAACAATGGATGACATACAGCAGATCTTGTTTTTGGTTCTCGGCAAGTTTGTCACAAGAAGCCAAGCGCCGCTATTAGGCGTTTCTCAATACCAAGTACGCAAAGTTTGGACTTGCTAATGGAACAGCGCGTCACTCAGCTCGCTCTGCGACTCCGGTTATCTCTGTATATGTAACCGATGTTAGGGCCGAGGGACAATTACCACACTCCGGAGGAGCAGACACCAGAGGCAGACAACAGGATGACTTTTAAAGGTAGGTCTTTTATTAATTTAAAAGAATAAAAACAGTGCTGAGAATATTCGTGGCTGGAACCCGGTTGGGGAAGAGGAACTGGGGGGGAAATATTCCTCTTCTCTACTGGCTCGTGGGTGGGACAATGGCTTCTTCTCGTCTTTTCGACTCGTCAGAAAGGTGCTTATGGGACAGACAGAAATTTCTTCTCGTTTCCTTGACTCGTCGAAATGTACCTGTAGGACGGACCGAGGCTTCTCGCCTTCAGCTTTCCCCACGGACAGAGCAGGTAAGTATTCGGCTCGTGAAGATGTTCTTAGGACAGCCGATCGAATAACAGCAGCTTCCTCACCTCTTCGGAGGGACAGACAGTGACGGTGCGCAGCCTCGGCTTGGGGACGTGTTCATGGAACAGCCGATCGAATGACAGCAGCTTCCTCACCTCTTCGGAGGGACAGACAGTGACGGTGCTCAGACTCGGCTTGGGGACGTGTTCATGGAACAGCCGATCGAATGACAGCAGCTTCCTCACCTCTTCGGAGGGACAGACAGTGACGATGCTCAGACTCGGCTTGGGGACGTGTTCATGGAACAGCCGATCGAATGACAGCAGCTTCCTCACCTCTTCGGAGGGACAGACAGTGACGGTGCTCAAACTCGGCTTGGGGACGTGTTCATGGAACAGGCGATCGAATGACAGCAGCTTCCTCACCTCTTCGGAGGGACAGACAGTGACGGTGCTCAGACTCGGCTTGGGGACGTGTTCATGGAACAGCCGATCGAATGACAGCAGCTTCCTCACCTCTTCGGAGGGACAGACAGTAACGGTGGATCAGGCAATAACAAGTGAGACAGGACTGTGGTAATTTACCCGCCTTTACTCTCGTTCCGTGCGTAGCAGAGCGGCGTTGTTGGGAGAGTTCGTGAGACTGGACTTTCGTGGACGTGAGAGACAGTGCTCGGGGAGTGTGGTACTCGGGGTGCGTTGAGCTCTTTCCTCCCACCATACACTCAAGTGGGAACCTGGACACAGCTTTAGGCAGATCAATTTGAAAGAATCTTCACAGTCATAAGTCAATATTCATCCATCAAAGTTTCAGAGGAAACGCAGTCGTTTGATCTCACCACACTTGTGCATAAATCACTCTTATAAATCTTCACACGTGTGCGCTTCACTCTTTCAGACACTGCAAACTCACTTCATCTCCACAGTGATTAATCAACTCGTTTCTCTTCTCTCTGTAGGGTGGATGACTCGAGGAATAATGTTTTCAGAAGATCAGCATGAACACATCAACGATCCTCCCAGCTGTTTCAGTTACTATGCTTCGTTCTGTCAACAAGATCACACACACTGCCCGCAAACAAAGGTTAGTTGCACACTGGTGATGGTCAATCTTCAAATGTGGTTTTCTCAACGGGTAATAAATGGAAGGGTGCACTTAACTTTTCCTCGGTGAGTCACTCAACATCCTGCAGTGGTTTTCTCTCTCACTTACTTCATTGCGTTGCTGTCTGTGGTTTCTTCAGAAAACTCACTAAATGAGCATGCCTCGGGGAATCTCACAGTAGAACTCCGATCCAGCATTAAACCTTCAGCCTTCTTATTTCACCACCGTTGTCAGAACACACACTGCTACCTGCCCATGCCCCACACTGCTCAAACACTCCGTTTTTATGCTCCTTTTCCTGAGCACATGCTTCAATGAAGCGCAGCTGATTTGATTCAGCTGGCGCTCGTTATGGCCAACACTCAACAGAGCCAGAATTAGAACCAATGAGGAATCTTTTTGGATTTGCCAGGTTTTCACCCGGTGACATATATTTTAGGCAACAATAAAACGAAATATGTTATAAAACACCACTCTGCCTCTTTTCGTTTTCATTTAAAGAAATCTTAAACATTATAGCCACACAAATGTGGTTCAGGGCTACGCATATTGATTATATTCACTGCATGTAATGTTAGCCTACTTATAACAAAATGAAATATAAAACACAACCCTGCCTCTTTTTGTTTAAATATAATATAAAAAATATGAAACATGTTAATATGGTCCAGGCAATATGTGCATTTGTACTAAACAACAGATGTTGCAGTAAACAACATTACAGTGATCATCTTCACTGTAATAAAATAAAAAATGACAGTAAAAGGTACAAGAAGCTGTACAATAAGAAATAAAGCAAACAATTCAGTCAAACATACAAAGTCAGCGCTCTAGTCTAACCTTACAACGGAAAGTTAAATAGCCTAAATATATAAAGTTATGAAACTTCACTTAGCCCTCAGCCAAAACGATTGGCCAGGGAACAAATTATAGATTCATGAGACCAAATATCGCCCGTTAGATACTCAAGACGAATTATATCTCATGTTTAACCACTACAGAGACGTCAGAGTCAGCAGCAAACGTCAGAACGACTAGCCGAGGAAAGGCTGTTCCAGGCGGGGTACATGAGCGCCGAGCGCCCGGTGATCGCCTGAATCTCACAACCTGGATAAAATTTTCATAAATCTTTATAAATAAACCACAGATTTGAGCTTTAAACAACTACATTCTCGCCTGAAAAACTCTTAAAACTACATTTCGTGACACAGTAACAGTAGTATTATATTTCAACTGTATATAAAAAATGGCACTTCTTAATGTTGTCCTTCCCCTTGTTGACGATACTCTGTCAACCAATCAATGTTCTGCAGCGAGTCTAGCTCCACCCTTTAGTACTGTACCACTGTGCTAGGAACCCCAACGGAAGGGTACCGAAAAAGTGGTACGGTACGGTTCAGCATTTTGGTACCATTCACAACTTTTGACAGTGGAAACGGAAATAATTGCGTACTGTACCGTACTGTACCGTACCGCTCAGTGGAAACGAGCCATAACTTTAACCAGAACGAGTACATCTTTCTTGAAGTGCACATTGTAGATCATAACAGAAATTAGCACAGCCGCGGTCGGGACGAGTAGAGCGCAGTCTGGACGGTTTAGAAGTTGCAGATGTCCTGATCAGGCCAGTGTGCACATGATGATGGACAGGAGTCATAGTCCCATACTCCATTTCAATGAAGTCATTCAACTGTGCTCTCAGAGTTACAGTTATATTCATAAAGAGCCTTCGAGTCCCACCGGGTGTAATCCACGTTTAGAGAGTTGGGTCACTCTCCCACTCTTTACTGTAGATACAACTGTATATTTATGCCACTTTGACATACTGATCACTCGAATATACAGCTACAAATTATCTCACTAAAAACCCGTCAGTCATGAATGATCACGTCTGATTGCTGATCTCTGATTGGCTGAATCAGATCTGCAGTGGGCCAGTGTATTTACACATCACGATGACTGATTTTATGGACTACATGCACACTTGAGTTTTGTTTATTAACCAATTAGTAGTTTGAAAACCGCCAAACCAATTTTTACCAGAACAATCAAACTCAAAACTGCCCAAATCTGGCAGCACTGGCTTCATGTCATTACTGTTTCCAAATGTCACTGGTTCGTCACTAGGGGGCGATGATCTCTGTGAACCCATGAACCACTGTCTATTTCATTTTACCTGATCTCAGATCAGTTTTTTAAATATTAATGTTTATTGACACATTTTTATAATAAAAAATGAGTTGTAGTTAAAAGTGTCTAATTGGTCTGATTACCAAGCTCTCCATAAAACAAACAAAACAATTTAATAAACTAACACATATTATAAAGACATTTCATATTTACTGGTATTAGATGATTTGGTAATTGCATTGAATAGATTAGACTTTAAATAAAAACATTTGCATTTGGTGTGTAAAAGGTGTTTTTATGCTGAGTTTCTGCTGTTCTGACCAGCGTGTGGCGTTTCCAGAGCTTCAATACAGTGAATCATTATGCAAATCAATCGGTTCAATGGTTTCTAAAAGCTTTGTTTCTCCCATCACTAGAGCAACATGATTTTGGTTCACTCTTGAGTTGATAACAGCAGGCCAGATAGCAAACTTTGCCTGGCCCACCTCCACTTCTGGCTGGGTCCCCGGCCCAAAACTGGCCCAACACACTGAACATGGACACACAGAGCTTCCTCTGGCCCAGATGTGGCCAGGGCTGGACTGGGACAAAAAATCGGCCCGGGCATTTTGGCCCAGACCGGCCCACTATATGATCATAAACACCACCCATCTTTGTACGCCCTTAATTATATGCATACCAACTCCTATTCATTAAAACCACTAATGCCATGTAATGAGTGAGTATAGGAACGAGTGAGAGTTAACAGATGAAATAAGTAAAAATGTGACATTTATTAATAAAGTTGAACTACCACACTGATGAATCCTAAAACAAGCTGTAAGCGGCTCTGGCATAGCAATACAAGTGTTTCTTACAGGATTTTTGGTAAAACTGTGGTGGCTGGACCTCGGGCCTTCTAGGGGGGTTCGGGGACATGCCCCCCCGTGAGAAAATTTTGTGCATTTTAATGTTAAATTCATCAATCCGGTGCACTTTGAGAGTTCAAAATTAAAAGTTCCACCCCATATTCAGTGTGCAAATTAAACTAAGAAAATTTCAAACCTCTTTTAGTTACAGTGTCTATTTACAGTACACCTACTACACAATAATAGTTATAATATTAATCCAATGACAGTAATAGCCATATTTTGTAAAACAAATGCACTAAAAAATAAAGGAAACTTTCATAATTAGTTTTGTACCAATTTCTATACTTGAAAGAGATAAGCACGTGATCTTTTATTTTGACGCAAACTGCATCAAGCTTTTATTTTGGTGGAAAACATGGTTTACAAACGCCTCTCATTAAATCGTCAACTATGCAGATGTGGATCTGTAACTGGGTTATGGGTTCCTACACTCATGACATAGTAAGTGTTTTGAAAGTAGGCTAGTTCTGCTTACCGCAGGCTCTACACTCTCTCATCTCTCTCCTGATCCTGCGTCCTCACTATCATCATCTGCCGCTGGAGCTGATGAAGGTCAGAAAACATATATTTTGACACATAAAGTGTCTGCTTTAAGGGCCTGGTTCTATTTTTTCACGCTATTTCTCTGCACATTCCTTGCGTTTCTTCTCTATCTATTTTGACAGATACACACTGACACTGCTGCACGCTCGCTCACTCGTTTAAAGTTGTGATTGGCCAGCCCAGTGTCAATCAAGGAAAGAACCAATGGGCCGCTGATCTACGTGTTTCATGGGCTGGTCTGTCAGAAAAAAAAAAAACTTTTTTTAACACTGACTTTTTTTGACCAATGCATTACACCGGCACAAACCCAGCACCACCTATTAAGCAAAACAAAACAAAACAAATGGGCCGCCGATGTACAAATTTTATGGGCCGTTAAAAAAAATATATAATAAAAAAAATAATAATAAAAATTCTGCATTTATGAGATGTATCGGCCCAAAAAGCACGTCGGCCCATCGGGAAAATGCCCGATATGCCCAATGGCCAGTCCAGCCATGGATGTGGCCCACACCCTGTAAAGTGACTCTTATTGACTGATATGGCCCAGGTCTGGCCCAGGCACTGTAAGACAGATCTGGCTGAGAGTCGGCTGGGCAGAAACTGGCAGTGAAACACAAACTCAACCAAGAGTTGATACACTTTACACTTTAATATAAACATGTATGAACAATGAACAAAACACACTGATTCTTCATTTGTGATCATGTATTAGTTATGATTTTCATAACATTTTCATATATATTTACACTATTGTCTATAAATGTAATGATTATGTAACAATTAGTGTCAGAACGGCTGATTCTTTTTTTTTTCTTTTTTTTTTTATATTCTAAATTTTTTAATCTCCTATAAATGATCAGTTTGTCTGCGCTGCTTCACTAAAGCAGAAGTGAAAGTGTTCCAGTCCAGATCATGTAACCAATCAGAGAGTGAGACTGAAAACCCCATTTGCATTGTCAGGGTGGAGTGATTGTGATCCTCTCAGAATAGAGCAGCTCTGTCTCCAGAGACCATGTTCAAACCCCAAGAGCTTTATTTGACATTTACTGCTACATCAACCTTCTGAAAAGCACCTGCATCTTCATCTGTTAGTTGAATGATGTTGTCAGACACAAAGTGAACTTGTTGAGAAGCTTTATTGAATGTTGCAGCAAACACAGCAGATTGAAAGATCACACACACACACACACACACACACACACACACACACACACACACACACACACACACACACACACACTCAGTTTCAGTATTGAGTTGTAAATCACTACAGCTGCAGCACTAGACTCATGTGAATCCTGCCTGACACAGGACACTCAGATACGGCTCATCTTCAGGAGAGAAACATCAGCACTCAGAGCTCTTGTGGAACGAGACCTCATGAGGAGCTCCATCATGTGTTACTCTGCAGACGTACAGCTCTCCCTCTTCCCAGCGTGCTTTGCTGAGGGTCAGGACGCTACTGCGGCTGTAGCGGCCGTCCTGCTGGCTCTCTGCGCTGGTCAGAACCCCCTCGGTGACCTCTGACCCGTCCAGTGTCCAGCTCACCAGCGCCCCCTGTGGAGAGTAAGAGCTGAGCAGGCAGAGCAGTGCGGCTGAGTCTCCAGAGATCTGCAGAGAAGAGGGCGGCAGCAGAGACACTGAGGGCTTCACTGTGGGACCAGCTGCAGGAGACAAACACAACACATTCACACACACACACACACACACACACACACACACACACACACACACACACACACACACACACACACACACTTTGTTTAAAGCTTTCATACATATTGCATTATAAAAGTAGTTTAATGCATTAATTATGCACTGCTATATACATTAAAATGCATGTATGATCTAATCAATAAGTGTAACAGCAGTTATAACACATATTATCTATTATCAGGCCGATCTGACTGCTTTAATTCCAGCAATTATTCACTCTGAACATAAATATCTTAAATTCTGAGATATTCACCTGAACTGATTAAACTCATAGTGAGACACAGTGTGGAAATATGTTTAGAATTTTATTTAATTTCTTTATGTATATATTTTTTTGTTGTTGAAAGGAATAATGCTATTCTTATAATAATATCATTGTTTTATATTAAATAATTGTACAAAATATCAGTAACACTTTAATTAAAGCCTTTACACATATTGCATTATAAAAAAGTATTTTTAATGCATTAATTATATATTGTTTTACACATTAAATTATTTAATTATGATCTCATCAATAATTGTAACCAAGGTTTTGACACATTGTAATATTATCTATTCATTGTTACACCTCCAAAAAATCATGACAATAAACAACCTATTCTAGATGTAAAAATGAATTTGTAAATATTATAAAACATTTTAACTTTGGTTACAGTTATTTATGAAAACATATATGACATTATAACATTCGCTATTGATATCTTTATAATGCATTATACATAAAGACTTAAAGTAAAGTTTGCCACAATATCTAATAATCATTATTATTAATAAATGTTGTTCTTGTTTCCACTGTAAAACACTTTCTGAAATCTAAATTGTATTTTTTTTTTAAATATGTAATTAAATAGACTTACATTTGATCACCAGTTTAGTTCCTCCACCGAATGTGAGCCACAGTGATACAATCTAATGAAACGCTCGTACAAAAACCTCTATTCCACTCGAGTGAACACACACTCCAGCAGAGAGAGAGAAACAACACTTCAACACACTGATATTAGAAGATCCTCAGCTCTTCTCAACACTCACTCATTCAGATTTGACTAAATGCTTTCTGATATAACACTGTTTAAAGAAATATATTTGATGAGCTGTGACCTCTGAGGTGACCTTTGACCTCTTTGATCATGGATGATGTTGTGGAGTTTCTCATAATGATGCTTCTGTTCTTCATATGCAGATCAATCATCATGATTCACAGAAAAACCTGCAGCTTCAGACTTCAATCTTCAGTGAAAATCTCTTCAAATAATGAGTTTATTGAATATTAGAGCCAAAGTCAATAGAAAGTGTCAACAATGAAAATATAAAAGGTATTTTGCATGTTCTACACAGTCAAGCATGTTTTCATATTCAAGGTCTGTTCTAAAAGTATCTGGACTGGTTATGAATCTCCACACAAGATCATGAAACGTGAACAAGCTCTAATATGTCTCCATCTTTAACAGCCTGTTTCTTCTCCATTTGATGATTTCAGACACACATGAGGCTTCATGATAGATGGAGTGACACCATGAACTCTGATTAGAGATTCACAATCAGTCCTGATACTTTCTGAACAGACTCATGATTCATGATCTTACTTTAGTGATGGCGGTTCATCTAGTGGAAGTGTAGCAGTGATGATGGTCACATGACTGAATATGGACACAGAGATGGACGTTCATCTGCACATCCTCAGTGTCTCAGGAGTCACAATAAAAATACAAAATAAAGTCATGATTCTGCAACTCTAGTGTATATTAGTTTGTTATCAGCACAAGCTGTTGTAAATCCTGCCCACTTCTTTGCATTGTCAGCACATGCTTCAGTGCTCTGAGAGTGTTTATAGTGCTGTGAGTTTAACACTTCATGACTGAGAGCAGAACACAATCTTCATCATCACACAAGACTAAACTACAGCAATGAACACAATCAACATCTTCATCTGGACCATTGCACTGTTTATTCAAGGTTTGTGTAATACAGTTTGTGTTGCAGTTTGTACAATAATTATTAGTTCTCTTAAAATGTGAAATGTATATTTGTATCATATACTGTATATCATCATATATAATTTTCATTTTTGTTTGTGTTTTCTTCTCAGAGTGTAGAGGACAGATCACTGTAACTCAGAGTCCATCAATAACAGCAGTTCAACCAGGAGAAGTAGTCAGAATAAACTGTAAAACCAGCAGTGGAGTAAATGGTGGTGGTGAGTTACACTGGTTCTCAAAGTATACTGGTAATCATGTTTTAGCCTGGTATCAGCAGAAACCTGGAGAAGCTCCAAAGCCCCTTTTTTACTCCTCAAGAACTGGAACTTCTGGCAGAACAACCCGTCCAGAATATACTGGAACTCCATCTAGATTCGGTGTCAGTGGATTTAACAGTGAAATTTTGACCATCAGTGGAGTCCAGACTGAAGATACAGGAGATTATTACTGTATGAGATTACACTATCCAAACAGTACATTTGTGTTCACACAGTGATAAAGAGTCGTACAAAAACCTCTGTCAGTCAGACGTCACAGTGACTGCACTGATACAGCTGAGAGAAACTGCAGCTGCTGATGGAGGATCACAAACTACACAATATCAAACCTTTCACAGACTTTATTCATTATTATGATGTAAGTAAACATGAAACACAATCTTATATCCCTTACTAAACTGGACTAAAACTTTGGAGAAAATGTGAGTGGTGCTTGTCCCTGTAAAACTTTACACTTTAATGTAATCTAACTAGGAAAGTCAATCACTTTAATTGCATTTATGAGATGTTAAGTCATTATTATGAGAAACTAAGTCATAATTATGATAAAGTTTCTCATTATTATGACTTAAAGAATCATATTTTTTTACTTAACCATGGCGGAAACGTACTTCCATACTTCACTGTAGATACAACTGTATATTTATGCCACTTTGACACACTGATCACTCAAATATACAGCTACAAATGATCTCACTAAAAACCCGTCAGTCATGAATGATCACGTCTGATTGCTGATCTCTGATTGGCTGAATCAGATCTGCAGTGGGCCGGTGTATTTACACATCACGATGACTGATTTTATGGACTACATGCACACTTGAGTTTTGTTTATTAACCAATTAGTCTATAAAATGTAGGAGTTTGAAAACCGCCAAACCAATTTTTACCAGAACAATCAAACTCAAAACTGCCCAAATCTGGCAGCACTGGCTTCATGTCATCACTGTTTCCAAATGTCACTGGTTCGTCTCTAGGGGGCGATGATCTCTGTGAACCCATGAACCACTGTCTATTTCATTTTACCTGATCTCAGATCAGTTTGTTAAATATTAATGTTTATTGACACATTTTTATAATAAAAAAGGAGTTGTAGTTAAAAGTGTCTAATTGGTCTGATTACCAAGCTCTCCATAAAACAAACAAAACAAGCCCTTCAATTTAATAAACTAACACATATTATAAAGACATTTCATATTTACTGGTATTAGATGATTTGGTAATTGCATTGAATAGATTAGACTTTAAATAAAACATTTGCATTTGGTGTGTAAAAGGTGTTTTTATGCTGAGTTTCCGCTGTTCTGACCAGCGTGTGGCGTTTCCAGAGCTTCAATACAGTGAATCATTATGCAAATCAATCTGTTCAATGGTTTCTAAAAGCTTTGTTTCTCCATCACTAGATAGCAACATGATTCTGGTTCATTTTTGAACTGATACAAAATAACAAGTAAATTACATTTACTGTATATGATTAAAATAAAAACATCATTCTCTTTCAAATACAAACTCTTTCACTCTCTTTAGCACTAAATTTAATTTAGCAAATCTCAAGTCAGCTTTAAACATATAGCGCTATATACAGTAAAGACCGTTTCAGCAGCTTTACAGGGATAAACAGGAAAGTTATCATTGACGCAAACAGAGTTCAATTTGGCTGTAAAGCTGCTCTAAAAAGAAAAGTGTCATTGTTCTGCTGAATTCAGTTCAGTGTTGATTCAGTTCTGTTCAATAACTGTATAAAGTATATCAATTATAAAAATAGTTCATTTTCATTATTAAGCTTTCTCTTATTGCGGGCTTTGATTCAGAAATTTTAGCTGATGATCAATAAAATAATGTATCTCATAACTGTTGCTTTCGGTGACGTGCACTCCATTAAATCTGCATATAGCGGGAATTGAAGATTGGATTTATATCCGAAAAAAAACACATTTATGTAATCAGGTGTAAATGGAATCGTTTTGATAATTCAGATTGCAATCTGATCTGAGAAAACGCATGAAGTGGCCTGGTGTAAACAGCCCCTAGACAGAGGTGAAAAACTAAATAGAGATGCACTGTTAATGTAACACATTAACATGTTTTTTTCATAGGTAGGCTATTACATTGCATGTTAATGCAATTAACTGTCAGTTAACTGAATTAATGCAATAAACATGTTTTTTGACAAAGATTTCAAATTGTTTGTGGTCTATAGCCTATAACCTGCATCAGAATGAGGTTTGCAATGGTGCGCCTGAAGGCATGGGTTGAAGACCCAGTCAGTGACGTCATGATATGCAAATTAGTTTAAATTCATACTTATGTAATCACCATGACACATTTTTTTTTTCATTGAATCTTGAAAAAAAAAAAAATATATATAGACCTACCTACCGACCCTTTTTTTCTTTTTCTTTTTTTTTGCTGTTACTGCAAACCAAAATATTTTTAAGGACGGCCTAAGTGAAAATGTTTTTCCACCTGTAGCTAGACTAGTGTTTTTGTAGGTAGTTTTTAAAGACTATTTAGCAGACGTGGGCCAGTATTGGTTATTTCTCAGATTTTGTTAAGCTTTGGTTTACCTCAAAATAATTGTGTAAATACAGTAAAATAACAGTCCTGCTGATGCTGACATTGAGAGCTCCATGCTTTCCTATGGCTCTGTAACATTAGGTTAATGTTTGTCTCCAGACACTGTTTAAATTCTAAAGCAATGTGACACAATTTACTTATCAGACTTGTAGTGTTGACCCTGAAATAAACTAAGGTTAGGAGGCTGTTTTCACAATCAACTACCAGCTATGCTGGATAACATGATTGTAATTATTATTGAATTCATTTGGATGCTTGTGTGACCTACGGGTGTCATATGACAAAGGTATTGACTCTAGGGTGCTCGACTACACCACCTGGGGCCTTTCACACCAAGACGTACTTAGACCTCCAGCACCTTGACTTAGACAAGAGAGCTCTCACACACAGATACTGAAGTAATGACAGAGACGTGATATTTCAGTATAAAAGTATGACAATATTTATTAAAGGTGCTGTATGTATCTTTTTTTTATAAAATGAATCCCTTTTTTATTGCCTGTCTGTGAAGGGGTTGTAATCACACATTACAATGATCCACTTTTCGTTTTTTGCAATTACCTCTGAAGGCCAGTATTCCTATTTTTATGTGAAGTCTCCGGGTCGGATTTTCTGCGAAATCCACCGGATGTGACGTGCATGCGCGCTCCCGAGCCTCTCTCCTTTTTATAAACAGTCTATGCGACGGCACTGCAGCTAATGACATGGAGTCTGATAAAACCAAAAAACGACCTGCCTCCAGCACAACACAGACTCCAACACAAACTCCAAAAAAATATAAAAAACAACAAAAAAAACTAGAAAAGTGCATTTCCGGAGGAACTGCAAAGTGTGCTTGCTCTGGTGCGGTTCACTAACGTTAGCAGGTAGTGGATAAGGGTGCGTTGAAGTTTGCTTGATGTGAGAATTTCAACAATAGTACTTTTTTCAAGATTGTGCATATAAAGTTAGGCAAGGCCAAACAGCGTTATCCATGTTGTTGCGATTGCATCGCTAGAGTAAGCTAATAGTGAAACTGATAGCGTTGTTAATTTAATTACAATATGAGGACTGACGGTAGGCTATAAAAATCAGCGTTTCTGTGTAGGTGATGACAGTCTTCATTTACTGTATCCAATAAGCCAATACAAAACTTACCCAGCTGTTCTGTGGTTGAGTGTTCCCTTTGATTAGGAACAAATTTACTATCTCAAATTAAGGTCAACCGTAATTAGCGATGCTTTGATTGCTGCTGTCAAGATGGTTGTCATCACCTACACAGAAACGCTGATTTTTATAGCCTACCGTCAGTCCTCATATTGTAATTAAATGAAGAACGCTATCAGTTTCACTAGCTTACTCTAGCGATGCAATCGCAAAACACGGATAACGCTGTTTGGCCTTGCCTAACTTTATATGACATATGCGCCATATGCTAGAGTTACACATCCCGCTGCCATTTCAGGGCTTGAATTTCGGTGCGGGAATGTGGGGATTGCGCATTTATATTTACATGAATAAGCAAAATGCTTTTTAATACCCCGCGGAAACCCTGGCTGATCATAGCTGTACAGGGCGCCTTATTATTTTTCATCTCCATAAATATATCTAGTAGTAAAGCCAAGGCCGTAACCAGGGTTTGAAAATTAGTGAGGTCTGGGGTGAGGTGCAGGGCCGGATTAAGAATTCAGAGGCCCCTGGGCACAATGTCTTGTAGGCCCCCCCTAAGGCAGGCCAAATGTATAGTTTGTCCAAGTACATTTTAGGACATTAAAAGGAACTTTGTTGTACTATGCTGGAGTAAAGTTAATAAATTATCGTTCTTTCCCATAGGATTTTTAAAACTATGTTGGGTAAACCTCTGTCCCTCTAGGGGGGTTCGGGGACATGCTCCCCCGCAAGAAAATTTTGTACATTTTAAAGTTAAATGCATCAGTCTGGTGCACTTTGAGAGCTCAAAATTAAGAGCTTCAACGGGCTTCAACCATAGACTGTAAAAAAATGGCTTCAACCCATGAACTGTGCACAAAGAAAAAGCATTAACTTGTACCTGGACATTAAAGAGGGCTCAAACATATTTTTTAGTTATGATATAGAGTCTCAGTCTACATTAAATTATCACTGGTGTTTTAGGACGCCAAACAATTAGTATAATAATATAATAATGATTTATATAATTATTCCTATGACATAAAATAGCCTATAAACGTACTGTATTAAATGAAAATGAATATTTCATTTACATTTTACATTTAGCTGACGCTTTTATCCAAAGCGACTTACAATTGCTATATATGTCAGAGGTCACACGGCTCTGGAGCAACTAGGGGTTAAGTGTCTTGCTCAGGGACACATTGGTGTCTCACAGTGGATTCGAACCCGGGTCTCTCACACCAAAGGCATGTGTCTTATCCATTGCGCCACACCACCCCTTTGAAAGTATATTTTACATTACACTATAGGAAAATTACAATACTTTTGTCCTAATGTCTTCTTCACTTGCAAGAAATAAACTCTTTGATCGCGTGAGCAATGTGCACACTTTTCTTTAAATCACGCAGCACAAACATAATGCCTATATAGGATACTTAAAGTCTTGTGCTGTTTTATAAAGCACAAAACCATATCACGGTTTCGATTTTAGTTCGTTGGCAAAATATAACGCTAGAGACCTTTATGTTAGGCTATACATTTTACATCTCATGCAAAAGGCGGCAAAAGGCGGATTCGAACTCGAGTCGAACGCGTCAAAAACTACTTTGTTGTAAGCACCTCACGCACGCTCTCAAGCCCCGTTCACTGTTCTACCTTCTCGCAGCAACATGAATTGCAAACACACATGTGACGTGGTTTAAACAGCTAATTAATCATTCAGAGAGCTTGAAATTTTATTTTTGAATACAAAAAAATTACCGAGGTCCGGACCTCGGTGAAATCATAGCTGGCTACGGCCATGAGTAAAGCTAATGCAAGGGCTAGAAATCTATTAATCTTTTGCTGATACTTCCTTGTCATCATGGCGATCGGAGTTCACGGTTGCATAGCAACGACAGACGCCATGGGACAGCAAGCGCTTGTGGAAAGGAGAGAGCGGCGCGCTCGCGCTTTCCACTTGTTTTTACACATCTAGAGAGACGTTGTTGATTGTTTGAGCATGTGACTGCACGTTTCTCCTTGTTTTCTGTTGTTATGCACAGCATATTTCACGTGCGCACAAACACAGCCACAGACAATTAATTGTTCGGTTAGCGAAGAAGACCGAATGTATGATGCATAGGCTAATAATCTTTAGATCCCCCCCATGTGACCCATGTAAGCGGTGGAATTCCCTCCCAGTTTAAAAAACGAAATTCAGGCACTGCATTTATTAAGGCAAACCTAGTAAAAACTAATGCAGTCTATACACTGACTTGGCAGCTCTGTGAAATGTAATACAACAGTGCCACCTACTGTCTAAATGCATTAACATTAAAAGTCTGAGTTGAAACCTAGACATAGGTAAATGGGTTTGTCAATTAGCCTGAAATAAAAAAAACAATAAAACAATTCAGATCTTGTACATCCTCACCTTGGAGTCTCGAGTTAATGTACAAAGTTTGGTTTCAATACGTGACAGCGTTCCTGAAATATGAACTACTTCCTGTTTTGGCGACTACGCCGCCGATTTCGTTTGGCTGTGACGGGCAAACACTTCCAAAAATCAAAAATCCTTCTAGTAACTTTTGTAAGGCTTGGTCCAAGGATCATGTACGTCCAGTTTCGTGAAGTTCGGACCAAATTTGTGACCTGTGAAACTTTAGTTTCGCTTTCTGTTCAATCCACTATGGCGGACGAACGACATGGACTTGTGATGTCATCTTCGCAAGCAACTTACACCGGTACTGACCGAACGTTTTAAAGTTGGAACGGTGTCTCTCTCAGGTTTAGAAAACAATTGCGCCACTAACCAGGAAAAAATAGTTTAAAGTCAGTGGCGCGTTGCGCATGTTATTCATAAGCTATTTTAAGGGCGCATGCTTGGCCATAATCAATGTAGCGTGTGCACAACGCGCACTTTGATTCTCTCATCTACACAGAAGCAGGAGTTTTCATTTTTGCAAATCATATTATTACGATAGATAGATAGATAGATAGATAGATAGATAGATAGATAGATAGATAGACAATTTATTATAAAAGCATACATCTAGCTTACACATTTACCCAAATTATCATACGCCTTTTTAACCGAAGTTAATTTGGGTGTGTTTCTCCATCCCCAACGTCCCTGACGAGAGCGTTGCTCTCCTTGGCTGTGAACCGCTCCTGGCGCGCACCTGGCAAATCCGCCATTATGATAGGAATCCGCTTTAGAACAAGCGCGCCTGCTCTTAAAGGGAATGTGAGATGACGCTCTGATTGGTTTATTTCACATTACGCCCAAACCACACCTATGAATAATGAAGCTACTTCAGACCAACCCCTTTTAGATTTGCGCCAGGCGCAAGAGTCATTTATCCCACCAGGAAAATAGCAACAGCGCCAAGACCCGCCCACAAAGTTACTTGTGCTTTGCGCTTTGACACTTGCGTTTCAGATCGTTAAAATAGGGCCCAATGTGTTACGCACAATTACACATTTGAAAATACAGGATCATTGCAATTTGGATATTAAACTTCATAAGTTTTATACGGCTGCATGAGTTAACAACGTGTCTATCTTCAAGTATGGATGCTAAATGTAAAGAAGCGCAATCTAAAAATGCAGAGGCACAAAAGTCTGAGGCAAAGATTCAAGATCTTCAAACACAGCTAGATAAATTACTAGCGGAGCAGTTTGCCCTGACTGAAAGGGTAAACATCACAAAGAGACCATTTCAGATCTCAAGGCTAAGCTAAATGCTAAATTGTCTCCCAAAATGCTAAACAGTGATGGGACTAAAAAGCATGTTCACTTCTTAGAGGAGTGACTTTGCTCTATAGTGAATCTGAAACATTTAGTTCAGAAAATGTGTCACGGTGTGACAAATGAGGGCGGAACTAAAGTTCGCCGCAATTGTGTCCCCTCCGGTACAATAACAAGGAAACACTACCCCCCCCCCCCCCCCCCCCCCCCCCCCCCCCCCCCCCCCCCCCCCCCCCCCCCCCCGCGTAAGTGTATATCTGTTGCCCTGCCAACCGGGATGAGGAAATTGATACCAGGTGTGGGAAATTAATCTAGAGCCATGACGAAGCCATGTGGGCATTGAGAAGGATATAAAAAGCCAGTGAAGAGAGACTGTTGGGGTGGTTCTCTCCCGTGAGAAGTTGTTCTATTTGAGTGTTGCAGAGAAGAATTGTGGTGTGCAAAGGGAAGTGCTGCTGGAGGGGATTCGAGGAGTGTGGAAGAGTTGTGAAAACACACCGTTTGCCTGGAAGGGAGAGAGATAAGTAATCGACCATCGTATCTCGTACCTGCATGTTTCAACACTGAATTTGAGGTGGATTGGAGTGCTTTGATTGTGCTATCTAAACGTCACTGAGTGAATTATACTGATTCATGCTCGATCTCTTACCCTCTTCCCCCGTGTTGGAATGGTGATGTGAATCCGTCTATGTCTGTGGAGGAAAACCCTGAAACATCTTTTTCCCAACATTGGAGCTCGTTGCTTGTGGCACGGAGACCCCTGGGTGAGTGCTGGCCTTATCTGCACTTATTTGAAGTGGATTGCAGTGCCTAAATTGACATTTCCCCCCTCACGTTGCATGTTTGGAGTGAAATTGCCGTGTGTGTGTGGAAGATTTATTCTCTCTTGCCGTGCACTCCCCTCGTGCCATGCTGGTCTACTGTCAGTAACTGGAGCTTAATAATGTCGATCGGTTCCATCTGTTGAGGACTAGAAGGAACAGCATCTGTACGTCAAACTAACCTCTCTGTTTTGAAGTAGTGGTTCTGACTGTCTTCGAAGAAGCTCCGCTCAGCTTGTTGACTTGGAGTCTGCTGCAGCCCTAAGCCCGCCTGTATGGTGTGAAGTTATCTGCCCCCTGCAACACACGTGAGAATTGTATACTGCTGTTGAAGTTGAGTCTGTCTGTTCTAGAGAAGCTCTGCTCAGCCTGTGACTTTGAGTCTGCTACGGCCCCAAGTCCATCTGCATGGTGTGAAGTTATCTGTCCCCTGCAACACACGTGAGAACTGTATATTGCTGTCGAAGTGGATTCTGTCTGTTCTAGAGAAGCTCTGCTCAGCCTGTGACTTGAATCTGCTATAGCCCCAGGCCCATCTGCATGGTGTGAAGTTATCTGTCCCCTGCAACACACGTAAGAACTGTATACTGTGGTGAAGTTGATTTTGTCTGTCTTAGAGCAGCTCTGCTCAGCTGCGACTTTGAGCCTGCTACAATCCCAAGTCCATCGGCATGGTGCGAAGTTAGCTGTCCCCCGCAACACACGTGAGTTGTATATTGCTGTTGGAGTTGATTCTGTCTGTCCAGGAGAAGCTCCGCTCGGCCTGCACCTTGAGTCTGCTATAGCCCCCGGCCCATCTGCATGGTGTGGAGTCACCTGTCCCCGGCAACACACGTGAGGCCTATATACTGCTGTTGAAACTGACTCTGTCTGTTCTAACTGTCTGTCCTAGAGAAGCTCCGTTCAGCCTGTTGACTCGAGTCTGCTGCAGCCCCAGAGTCCTAACTGTCTACTCCCCTGTGGAAACTCACCTGTCCGTCGTAGGCCTCTGTGAACTTTGCATCAGTGTGGGAAGAGGAAGAGCCCTGACCATCTACTCACTGGTGGAAACTCATCTGCCTACCGCATCCCATTGTGAACCCTACAGCGGCGTGGGAAGAGGAAGGGCCCCGACTGTCTACTCACCTGTGGAAACTCACCTGTCTGTCGTCGGTCCCTGTGAACCCTGCATCAGTGTGGGAAGAGGAACAGCCCCGACTGTCTACTCACCTGTGGAAACTCACCTGTCCGTCGTAGGTCCCTGCGGACCCTGCATCAGTGTGGGAAGAGGAACAGCCCCGACCGCATACACACCTGTGGAAATCCATCGATCCATCTCAGGCCATTGCGAACCTGGTACCGGCGTGGGAGTGGGCCCCGGAGACTGCTGCATTGCCTCGATTCCGGGGAAGAAGAGGAAAGGAAGATTTTAGCTTAGGTTATTCAAATTACTTTTAACTTTAATAAAGAACTGTTATTCCCTTGAATTCTGTTTCTGTCTCGTCTCTGACACGTTCCTCAGGGTGGTCCTGGTTCAGGGGTGGGCGCAGTCCGGCTTGGCCCATCCCGACCTGTGACAAATGCATGTGTAACTGACCAAGAAAGTGTCTGTTTCAGTTCTTAAGGTGATGCAACACTGTAATAGCTCAGAGTCATGTACCAGAACGCATGGTGTACAAGTGTAACCGAATGAATGAGATGATTGACATTAGTGAGCACCTATCAGCAGGTAATCCACCCTATTTAAGAGCTGGTTGGCTGTAGCCCGGGATGCGTCATGTCCGGCTCCGCCCCTTTCTGTTGACACTGGCTGCAGGTATGTGCCGTTAGCGTGTAGCAGTTTGCTCCTAGTTGCTGTGCGTGTGGCATTAATTATTAATTGTTGCATCCTAGCTTGTCTTTTCCCTTCCTTGGTTCCTTTGGCTTGTTTCATTAATTGGATTCTAAGACTGCTCACCTCTCAGGTATGTGCAAACTGTTCTGTGGAAAACAGATTGTTTAGCTTCGCTCGGGGCTTAAGGATTGGCTGATGTTTTGAGTTATGTGCAGTATCCCTGTATACCAGCTAAACGGCGGGCTATATGAATGCTGTGTACCTGTGCTTGTGAAAGGATAATAGTGCACATTGTCATTCCGGTAAGTGTCGTCGTGCATGTTAGCCTGGGTGCCAGCCCGAACCCCGCCCACAACATTTTTTGGTCGGGAAGTTCGGTCTGGACTCGATCCATTGAGGAGTAATTATGCTCGGCTCCTAGAAGGCCGAGCCAATCAAATTGCCAGGGCGGGCTTTAATCGATGATGGACAGATGGTCTGCGGTTACGTCACCAAAGAGCGCTTGATTTGAATTAGTTTACAACAAAGACGACTGCAGCTGGAGAATTGAGATTTCACGAGTTCACATTTACAAATAAGTCAGATAGAATAAATGCGTAGGCTATATGAGATGTCATGAGTTCACACAAATAAGTAAGATAGAATAAATGCGTATATGACATGCTGTCCGAGAGGGCTGTGGGCTCGGTAGCCATACTCCCCCCGTGTTCCTGGTTGTGAGAGAACAAGACAAGAGTGAGGATTCGGGGTGGTGGAGGGACCGAGGGATGCTGAAAAACTGTCAAGGAGTGTTAGGTAAGTTGACAGAGTGAATATGCTTCCGCGGTAACGTTAGACATGGTATTGTTTGATGACAAGTTGATATTGGATTGAGTACGTGCTCCTCCCGAACTTTGTTTATGAAACATCATGTGTAGATTCCGCCATCGCGTCTGTTATAGAAGATATCGACAGCGCATTCATTTTAAAAGAGGAACAGAGAGCCGCGCCCGCGACATTTTGTTGGTTGAAAATATGAATGAAGGACATGCGTCATTTACTCCGTTGCTCTGATTGGTTGTAGGTCTATCCAATTGAGTGCAGAGGTTTTTTTTTTTCCTAGTTCGGTTGAGACACGCCCCATAATCAAATCTCTATGGAGCGGTATCAGACTCACATTCTGACTAGAATATGAGTATGACGAAGTCAGGCTACGTGCAGGTAGTTATGAGCCGAGAATTTTAGCAGTTGATGTATAAAAGCTTAGTAATCTTCTTGTTTTTCTTTTTGTATTTGGTTCAGGATTCTTCTTGTTTGTGCCGATCGCTTCCTCTGCTGTCGCTATAGCTACGGCCCTGTCGCTTCTCTGCTGCCGTACTAGGAGAACGCCATATTTTCCAACTAATTGAGGGGACTGTTGCTGTCTGGTTTCATTTATTTATAGTTTGCTTTTGTTTTTGGGGTTTACGCTCACTAATTTTTGGGACAGGAGCAGAACACTAACTTGCGTGTCTGCTCCGTGCGAGCTTGTCTCCCCTGCTGTTTGAATTGAGTTGTTTTATTTATTTCTTTTTATTGTTTGAATATTTGTATATTGTTTGTGATTTTGATTTGTGACTGTTTAGTTTATTATTATTATTATTATTATTATTGTTGTTTACTTCACAATTTTATCATGATACAACCAAACTGTAGTTTATTGTAATTGTTTTGAAGTTTGTTTATTTACTTTGATTTCCTTTCAGGTGCTGGGGTCCCACGGGTGAAGGATCTTTTGTGGTGGTGGTGGTGCTCCAACATTTGCCGTGTGACACTTTTGAAGTGTTTTGGTTGTGTGATCTGAGTGCACAGTGGTATGTGTGAAAGTGTGCTTTTGGCTAATTAGCTTGGTGATCACTCCTCCTGTGGTGAACCTCAGCCCTGTAAGTTTGTGTAGTTTTGTGTTTTTGTGAGTTTTGCAAATATTAGTTATGTTGTGTATGTGTTTTTGTTTATGTGAAACCGTTGCCAGCTATGCACTTCTAACCAGCCATCAGACGTTGCCTTGTACAACGGATGACATTTTAATGTGATTTTCTTCTTTCTTTAAATTGAACTTTGTATTAATAAAATTGTGTATTTTTTCATACCCACGTTTCTGCCTACCTTTTTAAGAGAGTCGAACCTGTGTGACCTAATGACAATCTTTTAGGTATCATTTATATTTCCCTGGGTGAAATTCCCGAGGGTGGCGTAGTCGAAATTCCTTGTCTAAAACCTGTACCACTTATGCCACACAAGCATTAGAGAGACACGAAAACTCTCAAAATACAGGAGAACGTAGCAAACATCCCTGTGGTAAAGAAAGCAGGTTTTGCAGTTCCTGTCAGAAAATAGGCCAAAAAGAGGAAAAATGCTGGTCTCTGGGTAGGGGCAGACCTCCTCCTTATATTCAGAAAAATACAAAACCACTTTCTAAGGGCAAACATCAGCGATCTGCACATACAGTTAAAACTCTTAGTGAGTTAACTACATTGTTCATGCAAGGCCTTCAGCTATTAACTTCACTTGCTAGTGGGTTAGTAGCCCAATAGCAACAAGTTTAATAAAGAAATATCAGTCTACACATGCATTTTATATTTAATATGAGGGAAATAGGCTTTTTTTTTTTTTTTTTTTTTTTTTTTTTTTTTTTGTGTCATGTCCATGGCATGTGGACATGAGACAAATCTTTAACTTTTAGGTGGCAAAATATATTTTTTGTAATTCTGTGAATTAAACTGCAAACCAAAGTACTACCCACCGGATGAAGAAGGGTCGGCTCTCCACAGAACAGAACATATTCATTTTATTTTATTTTTCAGGTTCGCATTTATGAGGAAAAAACAATGTTGCGGACTGAGCGCTCTGGAAGCGGCACTAAAAGACTGTTTCACAGAGACCTCAAACAGAAATGACAAAGCCTTTCTTTAAAATGAATTTAGTTTTGTATTAATGATATCTTAATTTTAATCAGTTTCATCAAACAATTGCTAGGATTTAATAATTAAGAAGTAAATATAGCAGACAATAGGCGTCGGTGCGTGAACTGGAGCTCGTCTTACAAATGAACCGAAACTCAGCGTATAAGGTTAGCCTACTTGCCTGACAGAACTGAGAAATATCTATAGAAAGCTTGAAATGTCTTATTTTAAACAGAACAATTCAAAACGAGAGAAAACAGACTGCTGCTTGTGTAATCCGTATGAAATGTGCATTTCTCTCTGGCGCGTTCACTACTGCGAAGATCGCGAGTCAGCATCGTCAATCAGCACCTTCATCTATGCAGGGCACTGACACAGAAAACACTTGTTTATTAATAAATAATTAAAATGTCTCCTTGCTATATTTTACATATTCTTATACCATGGTCTGGGTGAATACTCGATTCTGATTGGCTGCAGGGTGTCCATTAAAAAGTGATAATGTACACCTAGGAAAGGCGTCCCGTCAATTTGCCTGATGACAGTTCTAAATGATTGCGCTGGCTCAAACTCACTGATCAACTGCTGCGGTCGGGTCGCTGTGGTCACGTTGCCAAGCGGAAGCAACCGTCCTTTTTTACTTATTTACTTATTTACTTACTTATAAACTTATTTACTTATTTATTGCAACTTCGCGGAATGAGTCGGACGGTTCACGCCTCCGCGTCGTCCATTAATTTCTGTTAATGGACACCTCGTCGGGCATTATCCCTCACATAATCATTACTTTTGCCGGTTCTTTGTGACAACGAAAAGCTTTAGGTGCTTTATTGGCAGCGCCACCCTTTTTTTCAATCCCTGTTTTGGCAGGGGAAAAACTGATCAGAAAATGTAACGAAACGTTGTAGAAATGTAGTGGAGTAGAAAGTATAATAATTGCTGCAAAATGTAACGAAGTAAAAGTCAAAAGTAGGCACTATTGATTCTACTTAAGTAAAGTAACCTACAGATAGGTAAAGATACAACTACGTGAAAAATGTAGCCTACTTCAGTAAAGTAACGAAGTAGGCTATTTGTACTTCGTTACATTCCACCACTGCTGATTAACAGTAATGTAAATGCTAAATGTCCTAATACCTGTTGATCCTACAACAATGCAAAGAAATGCTCTTAACCTTGCAGTTTTTCACATATCTTGTAAGACTCAATTTTTCCATTTCTTTGCACAAAACTCTCCAGGAAATGCCATTTAATGGTTTATTTTTCAAAAAAAAATTCACGGGGGGGCATACCCCCGGACCCCCCTAGGGAGAGCCAATAAATCCCAATTGAACCCCTGGTTGTAGTTATATTAGATTGCTTCTCTCTGTTTTTATAATCTACCCAGTCCGTCACTGCATATACCCTCTTACAACCAAACTAAGTAGTACAGTCTGTTCCCAAAAGTCATTAGAAATGAGCATTTAAGTACTTTATATATAAAAAAATAAAATAAAAAAAATTGGGGGAATTTCCCCTGAACCCCCCTAGCATTTACTGTCCCCCCCCCCCAGGTTCAAAATTGCTCCTACGCACCAGCGCAGCGAACTGGAATGTTTGAGGTTGTTGTCATTTATGTGATCAGTGTAAATTATTCTTTGATTATAGCTTTTATGTATTGTTTATCTACATATTGTTTATCTACAGGCATGTTAAACATGGTTTGTGTTTGATTGGGCTACTGTTGTAAAGCCAATGTTTAGTGTTCGTATTAGGTTAATAGTTCTGGCGACAGATATTTGGCTACAATCGTTCTAAATATACAAAAGTAACAGTGTCATATAGCGATCACAATAGATCTGCAGTCTTAAAAAAACATACCATTCTGAAACGTCCTTTAACAGCCGTTCTTGAACAGGTTCTGCTCGATCCTCTCCACTAACATTCTCTGGGTCTGATTCGGGCTTAAACTGGTATGGGAATATTAACCAGTGTTGCCAACTATTTTCAAAGGAAAGTAGCTAACACCTCCCCTTAAAGTCGCTAAATGTCGCTAGATGACGTCATACGTCAATTAGCATATTCATGACGTCATCGCGGCGTACTTGCGTTCTGCCTGCCTAATGTTTTTTCTCGTTAAAATCATGCTCACATACTGTATTTTATATAATATAATATAATATAATATAATATAATATAATATAATATAATATAGCCGAATGTCCAATAAAGCTGTTCTCATTTACTATATTTTTTTGTCAGACAATAGAACGAGTAGCTATTGAATAACTATTTTTTATGTGTAAAATTATCTGAATTGAGAGAGTTCGGGAACTGGGTGAACTAAAGCACTGTGATAGTATTACAACTTAAGTGATAAGCATAAGTAATAAAATTAAATGGTCAAACTAAATTCTTTAAATATAAAACAAAACATAAGTGATAAGTCCGTGGAAACAACACTGCTCATTCACGTCTGTTCCGTGCTGCTGCTCCTCTCTCAGCCATTCACTGAACAGGGTAAACGCAGAGTGAGGTGTGTAACGGCAAGAACGCAAACCTCGCACTCGCAGGACTGTGCTGGCAACATTTGGAGGTTACTGAGGTTTGTCCAAAAAGTAGCTAGATTTGTCGCTAGTCGCTTTTTTGAAAAAATGTCGCTAAAGGGGTCTGAAAAGTCGCTAAAAATAGCGATAAAGGCGCTAAGTTGGCAACACTGATATTAACGCCGTTGTTTACTGAAGCACAAACTACCGGTAAGGGTAAGGGGCGTGACGTTTCTGAACAATGTGCACTTGGCGGTTAGCGAATCACAACACACTGGGCCAGCTAACCAATCTGAGCCCATTGCGTATTTTTGAGGGCGGGGCTTCACAGAACCCGGAAATCATCAGAGCGTTTTTACAAGGAGGGACAGAGCAGTGTAGAATAATGGTTAAATATGTGAAAAATAATGCAATTTTTTTTAAACTAAGCATGAACACATATTACAGTGAACCCCACAAACACAATCCAGCCTTCGAAAAAAGGTGTTTTACCACCCCTTTAAGAATATAGCCTGTTTTTCATGCAATAAACCCTTTAAAATGTGATTTTAAGCCCAATTTTATTATTATTACTCTTATTATTAATAATAATAATTTTGCATGCAGCTGCCACACACAAATATAGTTCAATTGCTATTACAATATTTGATGATTTTACTTATTTATTTATTGGAAAACTGTGCAGCCCTTTCCTATATCTCTATCCATGATATTGATCCATAATAGAAGGATGATTGGATGAGGGATGTATGGATATATATCTATACAGATGCACAAACAATATCAAACTATACAGAAAAAATAGTACTGAATTATGTGTGTTACACACAAGTGTTCAACTAACCCCTCCGTCTGTTACAGTTAACCACGCATATGGGGTAAGCTGAACATCTGCACTTCTGTCACTTTCAGTGCAACTGTATGAAAATGGAAGGTCCTAGAAAAAACATTAAGTGTTCATTTGTAGCAGAGATGTGTGTGTTGCTTGTGTAAAAAAAGAAGAGGAATCTAACTTAATTATTTTTTTTAATAATTGGGCCAAAACCAAAGTGTGTTAGGTTGTGCCCCGCTCTCCCCTACTAAGAAAAGTACTGGGTAATATAAGGTAACTACATGGGATCAGGGTTAGTACCTAGTTATTACCAGTTATTTGAATTACTATAATAAGCACATAGTAAGAACATGGGCAACAGGACTGTAAAATAAAAAGCTACTGACTATCAAACATTGTTTAGTGTGGAATGATAAAACACAGTTCAGTTATCTTAAGATGTTGAATTTCAGAGGAACTATCCTACAGCAAACACTGAACCACTATTTAAATGTTGAGCAAGGAATCTCATTGGCTGCAGGATCATCAGAAGCCAATCAGCTTGTGCCATTTGGTAATGATGTCATTGCTTACAGACTGCATGTAAAGGACTGATCATCCTGATCTAGATCCAACCCTGGTCCTGGAGACTCTCCCTATCAAACACCTGATCAACTCATCAGATCATCAGTAGAGACTCCAAGACCTGAAATCAGATTAGAGACATTGTTGGGGAACCACTGATCTAGAGTTTCATGACTGAACTCGATATTTATTTTTAACTGTGTGTATTTGTGTGTAAATGTGTGTGTCAGTATATTTAATGTTACTGTGCTTCGGCCATTCAAAGCCGTTCTTTAACCCTGTCAGTAAAGCTCTTTGACTCTGATGAGTCTGAGGTGAGTCTGTATCTCGTCCTGATCTCTCTTCGGTCTCGTCGTGAGCTCACAGTCTACAGCAGCTTTTGCATTCAGAGGGTGTTTTATATGATCAGCACATGCTTCACTCTGCATGTGTTTATAGCTCTATGAACTGAACATGACATGATCAAGAGCTCTTCTTCATCAACCAACAAACATGACTTTCAGCATCATCTTCCTCTTGACTCTGGCAGTGTTTAGTTCAGGTTTGAATAATGATTTATTGTATTTTCACACACTAATAACACTATATCATTACAATCAACATCACTCTTGTGTTTATGAAGAGAATGAGTCAGTGTTTCAATATGATCATCATGTTTTAGGTGTAATATATGATCCTGTCAATCAAACTGAACAGACTGCATTCAGTCACTTCTGCTGTCTGGACGTGATGCTTTCCATTTGAGACACAGAAACTTTTACATTCTTACACAATTACTGTCACAACGGCTGATTCTTGATCATGTTTTTAAAATTATTGTTATTATATTTTTATATTTAAAATACCATCGCCTGCTTTTGCAGAAGTGAAAGTGTTCCAGTCCAGATCATGTAACCAATCAGAGAGTGAGACTGAAAAGCCCATTTGCATTGTCAGGGTGGAGTGATTGTGATCCTCTCAGAATAGAGCAGCTCTGTCTCCAGAGACCATGTTCAAACCCCAAGAGCTTTATTTGACATTTACTGCTACATCAACCTTCTGAAAAGCACCTGCATCTTCATCTGTTAGTTGAATGATGTTGTCAGACACAAAGTGAACTTGTTGAGAAGCTTTATTGAATGTTGCAGCAAACACAGCAGATTGAAAGATCACACACACACACACACACACACACACACACACTCTTTCAGTATTGAGTTGTAAATCACTACAGCTGCAGCTCTAGACTCATGTGAATCCTGCCTGACACAGGACACTCAGATACGGCTCATCTTCAGGAGAGAAACATCAGCACTCAGAGCTCTTGTGGAACGAGACCTCATGAGGAGCTCCATCATGTGTTACTCTGCAGACGTACAGCTCTCCCTCTTCCCAGCGTGCTTTGCTGAGGGTCAGGACGCTACTGCGGCTGTAGCGGCCGTCCTGCTGGCTCTCTGCGCTGGTCAGAACCCCCTCGGTGACCTCTGACCCGTCCAGTGTCCAGCTCACCAGCGCCCCCTGTGGAGAGTAAGAGCTGAGCAGGCAGAGCAGTGCGGCTGAGTCTCCAGAGATCTGCAGAGAAGAGGGCGGCAGCAGAGACACTGAGGGCTTCACTGTGGGACCAGCTGCAGGAGACAAACACAACACATTCACACACACACACAACACACAAACACAACACATTCACACACAAACTTTGGTTACAGTTACAGTTATAAGTAAAGTTTGCCACAATATCTAATAATCATTATTATTAATAAATGTTGTTCTTGTTTAGGACAATAAAAGATGAACTAAATATGAACTCAGTGTAGAAATAAATGAAGGAAAGGCAAACCTGTAATAAACTGAATAAACTCATAGTGAGACACAGTGTGGAAATACATTTAGAATTCATTTTTTGTTGGAAGGAATAATGCAATTCTTATAACAATCGTTATATATCATTGTTTTAGATTAAATGATTATACAACAATATCAGTAACACTTTATTTAAAGCCTTTATAGATATTGCATTATAAAAAGTATTTTTAATGCATTAATTATATATTGTTTTACACATTATAATGCATGTATGATCTCATCAATAATTGTAACCAAGGTTTTAACACATTATAATATTATCTATTCATTGTTACACCTCCAAAAAATTATAATACACTAAAACTCATGACAAACAACCATTAGCAAATAGTATAAAACATTTTAACTTTGGTTACAGTAATTTATGAAAACATATATGACATTATAACATACGCTATTGATACCTTTATAATGCATTATACATAAAGGCTTTAAGTAAAGTGTCACCACAATATCTTTCACTATAAAAAAAACACTTTCTGAAATAAAAAATTTATTTTAAAATTGAATAATATTTTTTTTTATTAGATGATTAAATAGACAGACTTACCGATCACCAGTTTAGTTCCTCCACCGAAAGTCCACCACAGTGATACAATCTAATGAAACGCTCGTACAAAAACCTCTATTCCACTCGAGTGAACACACACTCCAGCAGAGAGAGAGAAACAACACTTCAACACACTGATATTAGAAGATCCTCAGCTCTTCTCAACACTCACTCATTCAGATTTGACTAAATGCTTTCTGATATAACACTGTTTAAAGAAATATATTTGATGAGCTGTGACCTCTGAGGTGACCTTTGACCTCTTTGATCATGGATGATGTTGTGGAGTTTCTCATAATGATGCTTCTGTTCTTCATATGCAGATCAATCATCATGATTCACAGAAAAACCTGCAGCTTCAGACTTCAATCTTCAGTCAAAATCTCTTCAAATAATCTGAGTTTATTGAATATTAGAGCCAAAGTCAATAGAAAGTGTCAACAATGAAAATATAAAAGGTATTTTGCATGTTCTACACAGTCAAGCATGTTTTCATATTCAAGGTCTGTTCTAAAAGTATCTGGACTGGTTATGAATCTCCACACAAGATCATGAAACGTGAACAAGCTCTAATATGTCTCCATCTTTAACAGCCTGTTTCTTCTCCATTTGATGATTTCAGACACACATGAGGCTTCATGATAGATGGAGTGACACCATGAACTCTGATTAGAGATTCACAATCAGTCCTGATACTTTCTGAACAGACTCATGATTCATGATCTTACTTTAGTGATGGCGGTTCATCTAGTGGAAGTGTAGCAGTGATGATGGTCACATGACTGAATATGGACACAGAGATGGACGTTCATCTGCACATCCTCAGTGTCTCAGGAGTCACAATAAAAATACTAAATAAAGTCATGATTCTGTAACTCTAGTGTATATTAGTTTGTTCTCAGCACAAGCTGTTGTAAATCCTGCCCACTTCTTTGCATTGTCAGCACATGCTTCAGTGCTCTGAGAGTGTTTATAGTGCTGTGAGTTTAACACTTCATGATTGAGAACAGAACACAATCTTCATCATCACACAAGACTAAACTACAGCAATGAACACAATCAACATCTTCATCTGGACCATTGCACTGTTTATTCAAGGTAAGATGTAAAAACTGACTCTGGTTTTGGTGTTTTTGTAAAAGTATATGATGATGATAATAGTTTTAAACACTAATAGTTTTTCTTTTCTCTTCTTCAGAATCCAGAGGAGTGACTCTGACTCAACCTGAAGTTAAAACTGTCCAACAGAGTCAAACAGCAACAATAGAGTGTAATATAGATGTAGGAATATACAGCGACTTCTTACACTGGTATCAGCAGAAACCTGGAGAAGCTCCTAAACTCCTGATTTATTATATAAACACCCGCAATACTGGAACTCCATCTAGATTCAGAGGCAGTGGAACAGCAGGTTCTGGACGAGATTTTACTCTGACCATCAGTGGAGTCCAGACTGAAGATACAGGAGATTATTACTGTCAGAGTTATCACAGTGGTCCAGTGTTCACACAGTGATAAAGAGTCGTACAAAAACCTCTGTCAGTCAGACGTCACAGTGACTGCACTGATACAGCTGAGAGAAACTGCAGCTGCTGATGGAGGATCACAAACTACACAATATCAAACCTTTCACACACTTTATTCATTTATTATGATGTACTAAGTTAACATATAATCTTATATCACTTACTAAACTGGACTAAAATGTGGAGAAAATGATGTGAGTGGTGCTTGTTCCTGTAAAACTTGCCACTACAATATTATCTATATTATTAACTGTAGGAAAGTTGCACTTCCATACTTCACCACTAGAGGGTCACATGTCTTTTTCATAACTGAGTTCAGACAAGACCACTCTTTCAAGTTACTTGGGTTTATTAAACACAATTTATCTTTGGCGGTATGGTTCCTTATGGGGGATCTTGCTCCATAATTAATGACATACAGAGCTTTAGCATTAACCCCCCATGGACCCATCAGCTTGAGTGATATACAGATGATTAAGACACTTCAGTAATGTCTTTAAAGTAAAACAGTTTTAACATGTAGACGTATAGCGTGGCTTGGCTATGAGGATGACAGTCTCTCGCCGATGATGTCTATGACAGCTAGGACTTGAAAGCCTCGGTAATCTGAAACAAAGAGACGACAGCCAGAAGGTGCACAGAAATATGCTTGATACTTACAGTGGTGAGGCGGGAGGGTTGCGAGCGGTTTGAGCATGCTTACCGAGCAGTAGTGCCACGTATATCCTCCCGGTCTAATAGGAGAATGGTAGTGGTTGGGGTGAGTTGACAGCTGATCGCAGCCTATGCCTACGTGGCCTGTCTGAACTAACACGCTCGATTTCTGTTCACCTTTCCTCTAAGACCGTGGCTGTATCTGACATCACATACTTCACTACTATATAGTAGGTGAAATATAGTTTGAGACTAAAGAAGTATGTCTGAATTCACTCATAAAACAACAGGTAAAAAGTCCCCGGATGATCTACTACTTCCAGTGAGATTCTGAAGTGTGTGTATGATGGACACTTTACTATCCCATGAGGCCACAGGAGAGGATTTATGAAGGACAGTGAAGCGACGCAACTGACGATAGTAGATCACATGATAATGACATCATGGCGAATGTAGTACGTCCAGATTACATTCATACTACACACACTCATACTACACACACTCATACTACACACACTCATACTATGAAGAAAATACTTTTTTAGCGGCCGTGAAGTAATTACTTGTTAAAAATAAATAAGTACCTACTCTGTGATTTCAGACTCAGTCCATGTGCTCGATACACTAAACAATCTGAGTTACTGTGAGCCTCGAATCATAAAAGCTGTGTGTGTTCAAGCTCATGTCTCTGATTTCAAGTAGAGATATACACGTTAATCATTTTGATTGTTTTAAGTTTGTATTTGCACAAATTGATGTTATTTTATCAAGCTTTGATGCAAATCTATCATGCATTTATTGTTATATTAATGTCTAACTGTTAATATGTTACCAGATTATTTATTTTGACACACTACATGATATTTGTGAAAGTTCCAGTGAATTTCACATCATTAATGGTTTATTATTCATTTATGTTTAGAATGGGAAATGATTAATATCTCTAGCAATTTAACAAAATGATTGTTCATATTTATGTCTATTTTGCATAATTTGTCATAGTTTCAGACTCATACATTCATACAAACACAACTGCTCACAGACGTGACCTGTTTGATGAATCCAGCGTATCATTAATAGTTTTGTGGATTGAACTCTTCGAGCTCTTACTCTCTAACCGAGTCAAAGACGATCTCAGCAGTCCAGAGGCTTCAGACCCTGACAGTGTTTCATTATAAACTGATGAATATGAACAAACCTCATCTCTCCATTAGTCCAACTCTTCTGACTCATTTCAGAGAATAAGTGTCGGACAGTGAAACTCATATCTGCATCATCAGGGTGATTGTGTTCCTCTCAGAATAGAGCAGCTCCATCAGCAGATGTTCAGCATCCTCACAGGAGCTTCATGTTACTGGAATACACTACTTCTCTAGTTTCTGGAGATATACTGGGGTTACAAACCATCAAATAAAGTCTAATGTTTCTGTAGAAGACTACAGAATTACTGACATTCATCTCCTTTTCATAGAACATTAACAATTGTCATTTTGAGGATGAAGCAAAATCAGTGTCATCACCACAGTGTCATTTCCATCAAATCTCAAATGTTTTGTTTTGTTTAATAGCATTCTGTCATGGATTTTTTTTTTTGAATAAATGCCAAATCCTTAGTCTTGCCAAGGCGAATTTCAGCTAGTATTTCATGCATCCCAAACAAAATTAAAACAGAATTATAAATTATATTTTCATATTTTCATACTTTTCCACACAGCTTAGTTGTAAATGGTTCATAGATATTCTGATATTTACTTTGACTTTTCTTTATTTTCTTCACTCATCAGATGTCTCATATTTCATCTCGAGCATCTTCACTGACACTGTTGTCTTCTTGTAATTGTTCAGTTTGAAGGATATATTTTATACTTTAATATTCTAAAGTTTCTTTATGGAAAAAGGGCAAAATAATTCAATCTGCATAAAAATTATTTAAAAAGAAGCGCATGGGACCCTGTTGTAACAAAAATGGACAAATAAACCCATTGTTAAAGTTAAACTCGCGTCATTCTCACACACACCCTTTTTTAGGTTTTTAATGACTTCTTTTTTAATGAAAGTGACACTGAGAGTAAAAAACAGGATAAGTGTCACCGCTAGGGCCGAGAACAACCACCACTCCGGAGGAGCTACACCAAAGCACACCAACGAGGCAGGACAACGACGTGATATAAAAGCTTGATTCTTTTTATTGAATGTAAAAACAACTTGAAGGGAATGTCACTGACACCGGACTCCTCATAGGGGCTGCTCGTTGAAACAGGTCAGAGGAGTCTTCGATGGAGGAAGGCTCAGGCCAGCCGGCAGTTAGTCCTCTCCTTTCACAGAACAGCGCAGCAGACAACAGTAGGTGGTGGGAAAGACACAAGGGACTACAGGTAGGTAGTCACCTTTCTTTCACAGGGCAGCAGCAGGCGGATAACGGGATCTCTCTGTTCACAGAACAGCAATGGTGAGTACAGAATCCAGCAGTTAATAACTGAAGCCGCTTGTCCACCAGCGTCCGATCAATTTTTGTTCCGACGCGACGCCTGTGACGTTTTCGCTGCTTTTCGCGCTGGGAAAAATGTTTTAAAAAAAATATGAAACCATAGCAACGGCCATACACAAATTCTCGCCGCCGAGTTTCCATTGGCTGCTGCCCCGCGTTTTGACGCTCTCATTTGCATAAAGTATCCACCGAGACTTTACACCGAGATAAAGTCCTAAATTGTAATTCCGTCTTCCAATAGGAGTGAAATAAACTCCGTGGATATGACGATACAGCCGTTATTTGAGTGCGCAGAGCATGCGAGGTGAAATCGATCTTTGCTAACATTTCACACTGCATGTTATTTCAGTTTGAAATAAACTCCTAAATATTTGCTAAGTTCAATTTTAACGGAAAATGTCTGTATGTATCTGTTTGCATTATAAGTAACACTAATAAATTAATACAGTACATTAAGTTCATATTAACATGTATTATCACACACATTATTAATTTAAATGAAATAAATAGCCTACATTTATTTATCAGATTAAATAAATGCTTTGAGTGTTGCCGTCCTCAGATGAATGTTGCCAAGGTCATTAATGCTAACAGTCATTTAATTTATCCTAAAAAAGTTAATACACATTCTATAATTTGACATCAATACTAGACTTATTTCAGCATATTTAAAAGTGAGGATAATCACAATTGTTTTACCATATTGAAAGTCCTATTTTAAATTGCAGTGCTTTCCTGAATTTTTTTTTTTTTTTTCAGTATTGAAAAAATGAGTCTCAACTTGTAAACTTTTTTTTTTTTAACACTTTTTTCAATAGAATTAGCACAGACCCCTGCAGTGTCACATGAGGGAAGCTCCTCTGTGACTGCAAACTATGAATCTGATGACGTGGCTATTCTGGGTGATGGAACCCCTTCAAGAAAGCAGCAGAGAGCCGAAGATGAAGCCAGAATTGTGAGTCTTTACACACATCAATCCTGTCTGTTTGATAAAGAATTAGATTGTTTACATGTCGTTCCAAACCTGTAAGACTTTCATTCATCTTTGGAACATAAATGAAGATCTTTTAATGAAATCTGAGAGCTTTCTGTCCCTCCATTGACAGCCTACACAACTACCACTTTCAAGCCACAGAAAGGTAGAAAAGACATCTTAAAGTAATCCGTGTGACTCGAGTGGTGTACCTTCAATTATATGAAGCAACGCGAGTGCTTTGTTTGTGCAAAAGAACATAATTTACCACTTTATTTACAAAATATTAATCTTCAACATGCTTTGGAGATTAATATTTTGTAAATGAGGTTGTCAATTATGTTGTGTTTTTACCCGCAAACAATGCACTCGCATCACGTCATAAATTGAGGTTAAACCACTGGAGTTACATGGATTATTTTTATGATGTCTTTTCTACCTTTCTGTGGTTTGAAAGTAGTAGTTGTGTAGCTGTCAATGGAGGGACAGAAAGCTCTCAGATTTCATTAAAAGATCTTCATCCAAAGATAAACGAAAGTCTTACAGGTTTGGAATGAATTTTTTTGGGGATTCAAAATCTAGGGTAACATTAACTGCCATTACAAAGCTTTGAAGAGCCAGGATATGTTTAATATAACTCCCATTGTGTTCATCTGAAAGATGAAAGTCATATACACCAGGGATGGGTTCAGGGTGAGAAAATTATGGGATAATTATGCGACGGTTGATGCGCGCATCTTTAATGGTAACATAATACACTGATTAATGAGCGCTGCTTTTAAATTAACATTTCTTTAAAACAAAATGTATTTGACATTTTCCTTTTCTTAATGGCATAAACAAGCTTTACTCCCTTGAAACTTAAACTGGAATATCACTGTGACTTCCCGAACAGGCGATCACACACATGCGCGCACAAATCACTTTTAAAGTAAAATTGAAAATTGAGAATGCAGTGCATCGTGATGCATTGTGATATCGAATTGAACTGAATCGATGACATGATAATCGTAATCGAACCGAACCGTGAGACCAGTGTAGGTTCACACCCCTACTTTCATTCATCTTTGGAACACAAATGAAGATATTAAAAGCCTAAATTAAAAATTTTTTCATCATATAACGTGATCTAATCTCTTTAGAAAATTTGGACGAAATCGCTCAATTCATTAGGATTAATTTTATGATCTCTTTATGAACTTTTTAAAGCGTCAAAGTGGTAGTTGTGTAGCTATCAATGGAGGGACAGAAATCTCTCAGATTTCATCCAAAAAAATCTTCATTTGTGTTCTGAAGATCAACAAAAGTCTTATTGGTTTGGAACGACATGAGGGTGAGTAAATAATGATAGATTTTTCATTTTTGGGTGAACTATCCTTTAATATTGCAGAAACACAGGTGTCAGCACTTTGACAATCCAAGTGTCACATTTACAGACCATTCGCATTGAACATATATTGCATTATAGGGCTCAACGCTAAGGATTTTTTTCTAGGTTCGTTTTTAGTTGCCCTGCCAAATATTTCACTGTCCTCACCACAAAAAAGTTATAAATAAATAAATTGTATTTATTGTATTAGTTGTTTTTGATCCATATAACCTTAATAAATAAGGTTATGACACCAAAAACTACTAACGTAACTCATATGAATTTTAAATATTATTAAACCGAAATGAAAAGAGAACAAATAATTAAATTACAAGCAATAGCACAAATAAATGCAACAGTACAAACAGAAATGAAATAAACAGTGATTTTATGGGTCTAATCAGTAGATTTTCTGGTACAGAAATTGTAATCAAATGTAAAATAACACGGTTTAATGTTCACAATAGAAAAATACACAAATTATCAATTTTCGTAATGGCCCAATCGGGCAAGTGGCTGTTTCGTCTACTGTCCCGAGCATCGTTCACGCTGGCTCTGGGCCATCTGGCAGTCCTTATTGTTGAGCCCTGCATTGTTATTCTATGTAAATGCGATAGGCGTTTTTTGCAACTTCTCCCGCATGATGTGGCATTCTTTTTCCATCCAACTGACCTGCTCCTCCCATTTTTAACTTCAAACAGAGTTTAAAAATAATTTAAATGAATCGACTGGAGTTGCATTATTGTATACAGTACCGGTCAAAAGTTTGGAAACATTACTAATTTTAATTCTTTTGAAAGAAGTCTCTTATGCAAATCAAGACTGCATTTATTTGATCAAAAATACAGAAAAACACTGTAATATTGTTAAATATTATTACAATTTAAAAAAAACGGTTTTCTATTTAAATCTGAATTTTCAGCGTCATCACTCCAGTCTTCAGTGTTGCATAATCCTTCAGAAATCATTCTAATATGCTGGTTTGATACTCAGTTATTATCAATGTTGGAAACAATTGTGCTGCTTAATATTTTTTGGAACCTGTGATACATTTTTTTATTTTTTTTTAGGATTCATTGATGAATAAAAAGTTAAAAAGAACAGCTTTTAAAGAAAATCTTTTATAACCGTATAAATCTAAACTATTACTTTTTATCAATTTAACAAATCCTTACTGAATAAAAGTATCAATTTAAAAAAAAGAAAGAAAAAATGTACTGACCCCAAACTTTTAAATGGTAGTGTATATTTCTATTTTAAATAAATACTGTACTTTTTAAAAACTTTTTATTGCTCAATGAATCTGGAAAAGTATTACAGGTTCCCAAAAAATATTAAGCAGCACAACTGTTTCCAGCATTGATAATTCATCATATTAGAATGATTTCTGAAGGATCATGTGACACTGAAGACTGGAGTAATGATGCTGAAAATTCAGCTTTGCTCTATTTGCTATATAATATATAAATTATATTTTGAAGTATATTTAAATAGAAAAACATTATTTTAAATTGTAATGATATTTCACAATATTACAGTTTTTTTTTTCTCTCAGTATTTTTTTATCAAATAAATGCAAGCTGGATGAGCATAAGAGACTTCTTTCCAAAACTTTAAAAACGAATGATTCCAAACCGATACTGTATATACGTTTACAGACATGCTTAAATTTATATTCATATAAATTTATATTCAGAAATTTGAATGTTTGTCTGTTTAAATTTGACAGCACATCTCCTCCTAAACGTATCAGAGAAATGTATGCCCAAGGAATTGTTGCCCTGTTTCCATATCTTCATGATCCCTACACAAAAAAATGGATATGTAAGTGAAAATATTTCTTGGTAAAATCTAGTTATGGGATATTTGGTCACTTTTGTATTAATGAAAACACTTTTGTTTTTCAAAGGAACATTATTATGATCCTCAAAGTGGACAAGGGTACTTGACTTGGAAAATAAAGAACATTCAGAGGAACATTGCACCATCAGAGAACCGTAGATCTCTCCCCCAATCTTTCAGTGGTGGCCCAACTGCAGAAAGAGAGGCTTCATCCAGCACTGAAGTTATCCTGACAGAGGAGCAGTGTAGAGAAGCGGTTTCTCTTATGAAACATTCATCAGAGGTGGAAACCGTAAAGGTCAAAATGAGGGAGACGTTCCAGTATCGTCGCAAGATGATTCAAGACCCAAGCAGATCCACTGATGTGCTGACTGAATTTCCCCGTTTTTTGGACATTAAAGGCCTGGTAAGATTGGAGATGGTTAAATAAATGTTATGGGCTTAATTTAAGTTAAACTTAATTGACAACCTTTGTTCTCGACTTCTATTAAAATATTCCTTGTGAAGTAAATGGATGGTCCTGTTGGTTTTTACAGATTGAGCAGGATTTTGTTTTGATTTTTGGTGAGAAGACGTCAGCAAAGTTTCTGGAAAGGTGGCCAACTACATTTATGCAGAAGGTCATTCTACAAAGCAAAGGCCTTCACTTCTCCCAAGACCTTCAGGACCTTATTGACTCTGCAGAATCAGCTGTGGACAAGGATGAAACATTTGATGCAGGTTAGACTGTTTGCATTCAGAATAAGAATATCTAGATGTGTCTGATTTTTTTTTCTGAAGTTGCCATATCTGTTATTCAGGATGGGACCAAGATCTTGCTTCAATTCTTCTCTTACTTTATTTAATTCCACCATCACCACAAGGCCGCAAGAGACCTGGAAAGATGTCAGCACGTCAAGCTGAAAAACACCTCGTCGTCTTCAAAAAGGTCAAATTGGACTTTTCTGTCAGTACCTGTTGTCTGCCTCAAAATATTGCTAGTTGGGTTCATTGTATTTTGGAAAACGGATGTAAGGAGAAGAGGCAATTAGAGAGCTGACTTTGAGTGTTTGTCTTTGTTTTATCTTTAGGCAGGGACTAACATCCACGATCACCTTGATACCATCGAAGAGAGCACACAGCCATACCTGCTCGCCATGGGGACAAAGAAGAACAACATTCATGCGTACTACATAATTCTCGACAAGAAAGCCATACCATGCAAATCATTGAGTGGTCTGGGTGCCTTTGAACAATTGTTCAAAGCCCACTTTGTTTTTGGCGCATCTTACAGCAAAGTGCTGCACAACATGTACACATTCGTACAGACAACTGTTTTCCAGATTGATATTGGCAAGGTCAAAGAGAGTCCAAGAGTTGCTGAGCTCAGAGCTAGATTCATGCATTCGAGAGCTGATTGTCAGTAAAAAATGATCTGCTTTGTTTGTTCTTGCTGCCTTGAGAGCACAAATGTGCTTGTCCGACATCTCAAGTTAATTCATGGACTGTTGCCTGGCAAATCACTTCGTCTTAAATGTGGTCAAGCAGGTTGCTGTGTAGAATTTGGCACATTTTCAGGATTCTGCAAACATTTGAATAGAGTTCATGGAAGTAATGAAGTTCTCGTACATGATGTTGAAGATAGTGCTGTTCAGAATGCAGTTGTTGAGCTACCAAGCAGTATTGATGTGGCTACATGTTCAAATGGCAGTTCTTTGCCAGTTTCTAGCAAAAACGTAACAGATTTGTGTGCATCAGCAATAGCACAATTGCAAGCTGCAGGTGTTAACAAACAACAACTGTTAATACATTTGTTATGTCTATGGAAGAAGTTGTTCGAGACATCCAGGATCAAGTAAAAGAGACTGCTCTAAATTGCTTATCTTCACATGACACGGACATTAAAAGTACAATAGAGCAGTCATTTCAGGAAATAGAAAACCCTTTCACCTTACTTAATTCCATATCTAAACGAAACTCGTATTTTACAAAAAAATGGGGAATTGTTCAGCCTGTGGAAAAAGTACTTGGCGTCCGATTTGACAACAGGAAAAACCGGACTACTGGAATATATGAGCAAGTTGCAGTGACTGACAAGTTCCCTTTCAAGGGAACTCGCGTTGCGTCGAAACTGACGCTATGGGGAACGCTTTGCGTGATGACGTCTTGAAGCACATGTAAAATCAGTCCAATGGTGTGGCGGAACGTCAGAGGCGGGTGACGTCACGTACCAGGAAGCTATAAAAGCTGGCCCGAAACAGAAAACGAAAGCTTTCTGAGTCTTCAGTTGCGCTCTGTGTGAAATCTGTCTCTGTATATTTGGTGTTGTCTGTCTATATCATATATATATATATTCAGTATGGCGAGCAAGCAGCAGTTTAGAGTGTGTGTCCATCCCTGCCCGCGTTATTTAACGGGAGGTGATACTCACACTCTTTGTGTTGTTTGTTTGGGTGAGGAGCATGCCCAGTCAGCACTCGAGGGTGGTGACTGTGTGCATTGCGACGCGCTTCCATTGCGTACGCTCCGATCCCGCTTGGCTCGGTTCAATCCCGATCGCGTCAATCACAGACCTGGGGTTCGCAAATGGATCTATCAGTGGATGTTGAGACGGGCTCTGCCTTATCTCAGCCTCCTTCTGATAGATCCAGTGCCTCTCATCAGGGTGTGGAAGCACGCGTTGCGGTTTCTTCCCCCCCGATGGAGGCACCAATACTGCAATTGTCCAGCTCTGAGGAGTTGGACGTTGTTAGTATTGACGCTGAGTCTGAGGATTCGCCACCTCAGTCTCATGCGTTTGAAGAATTGCTTGATGTTATCACTAGAGCTGTCGAGCGATTATCTATTGAGTGGCCAGAAGATAGGCAGGGCGCTCGTTCGAAAAGCAAGCTCGACGAACGTTTCCTGCCATCTCGTGCACAGCCTCAGTGCAGAAGCCTTCCGTTTTTCCCCGATCTCCACACCGAGGTGTCAAGATCGTGGGGGAAACCAGTGTCATATCGAGTGTATACTGCACAAACATCACACTATTCATCCATTCACAATTATAAAGAGCATGGTTATGGGGAGATGCCGAAGGTGGAAGAGATGCTCGCGAGCTATCTCTCTCCAGCAACGGCATCTTCTCTGAAGGCTCCTGCACTTCCATCCAAGCCAGTAAAAGTTACATCTTCCCTGGTTCATAAAGCTTATGCCGCCGCCGGCCAAGCTGCAGCGTGTTTACATACAATGTCCATAATGCAAGCTTACCAGGCTGAGTTATTGGGTGATTCTGAGGAGGGCGGGGGTATTAGTGCTGATACGGTGTCTGAACTACGTAGAGCCACAGATTTGTCTCTCAGGGCCACCAAGGAGACGGCTAAATCCATCGGCCGCTCTATGGCAGCCCTGGTGGCCACTGAGAGGCATCTGTGGCTCAACTTAAGTGACATAAAGGACAAAGAAAAACATGTTCTTTTAGATGCACCAGTATCCACGCAAGGGTTATTTGGAGATGCAGTTAACAGTGCTGTAGCTAAATCACAAGAAGCTTCAAAATAGGCAGCTGCACTTCAGAAACTTCTCCCCCGCCGTTCTTTCATTGAGGTTACTGAGCTGGAGCAGCCTCACTCATCTAAAAAGAGTGCTGAGCACCGTGCCACTCAGAAACAGAGCGTTTCCTCCCGTGCTCCCCCACAAAAATCTCGGGGACACGGAGGGCGCTCTCAAACCCAGCAGTCTTCGAGGGGTAAAACGGATCTGCGGACCGTTATTATCGCCAAGAAGGCTGCTGGGGAAAAGTCCTGATGTCTGAGGGCTCAGGACAAATGAGGGTAGTCCCCCCCCGAAGCAGAGCGGTTAACACCTCTTTTCACGGTGCCCGTCTCTCTTCGGTGCCCTCAGGGGACCGTTCTGCCAACCCTGCCGCCTCCGGTGTTACAGGGCTCAGCGGTCTCCGGCGAGCACATATCTCAAGGTCCACCCGGAAACGTAGTGGCCTCGGGATGCCCGCCCCCTCTGAGGAGGGTGCTAGAGCAGTCTGTTCGGTCGTTCCCTGCCGGTGCGCCGTTACAGGGCGACGAACCGACTACTCAACAGCAGGAGAAAAATACGGTGCCCGTCTCTCTTCGGTGCCCTCAGGGGACCAGTCTGCCAACCCTGCCGCCTCCGGTGTTTCAGGGCGCAGCGGTCTAAGGCGAGCACATATCTAAAGGACCACCCGGAGACGTAGTGGCCTCGGGATGCCCGCCCCCTCTGAGGAGGGTGTTAGAGCAGTCTGTTCGGTCGTTCCCTGCTGGTGCGCCGTTACAGGGCGACGAACCGACTACTCAACAGCAACACAATCCAGAAACCAGTCTCGAGAGGCTGGTACCTCTAGTAGAATCTTTGACAGCGTGGAAGCTACTGTCAAATGTTTCTCGTTGGGTCCTGCAGACCGTGGGAAAAGGGTATCAGATACAATTCTAGAAACGCCCACCTCGGTTTATGGGGGTCCTGCCCACAGTGGTGGGCCCCGAGCAGGTTCTGGTTATGGAACAGGAAGTAAACACTCTGTTAGAGAAAGGGGCCATAGAATATGTACCTCCCTCCAACAGGGAAACCGGGTTTTACAGCCGGTACTTCATAGTTCCAAAGAAGGACGGGGGATTGCGTCCCATTTTAGATCTTCGAGTTCTGAATGAGTCAGTCATGCAGCTCAAGTTCAAAATGTTGACATTGAGACAATCGTGCCACAGATCAGGTCCGAGGACTGGTTTGTCACGATAGACCTCAAGGACGCATATTTCCATCCGTCCGTGTCATTGGAAGTTCCTGAGGTTTGCTTTCGGGGGCAAAGCATACCAATATCGAGTTCTTCCATTCGGCCCGGCTTTATCACCCCGCACTTTCACCAAATGCATGGATGCAGCTCTGGCGCCTCTGCGCCTCCTGGGTATTCGCATCATGAACTACATCGACGATTGGTTGATTTTAGCTCAGTCGCATCAGATGGCGGTTCAACATCGAGATGTTGTTCTCGCCCATATGAAAGAGTTGGGGTTACGTCTGAACGCCAAGAAGAGTGTGCTTTCTCCATTTCAGAGGACCACTTTTTTAGGCGTGGTTTGGGATTCAGTGTTGATGCAGGCGCGCCTGTCACCGCCACGCATAGATTCCATCCTTGCAGCTGTGAAAAGTGTAAAGCTAGGCCAGCTACTCACTGTCAAACAGTTCCAGAGACTGTTGGGTCTCATGGCAGCAGCTTCCAACGTGATACCTTTTGGACTACTGCACATGAGACCCCTGCAGTGGTGGCTCAGGACCAGAGGGTTTTCCCCGAGGGGCAACCCATTTCGCACAATCAAGGTCACGCGGCGATGCCTACGTGCCTTGGTTATGTGGAAGAAACCTTGGTTCCTGTCCCAGGGCCCAGTGCTGGGAGCTCCTTGTCGTCGCAAACTGCTAACGACGGATGCTTCCCTCACGGGTTGGGGAGCGATCCTGAGGGTCGTTCATCTCAAGGTCTGTGGGAAGACCATCATCGTTCCTGGCATATCTATAGCCTAGAGATGTTAGCTGTCTTCCGGGCTCTGAGGAGCTTTATCACAGGTCTCAGGGGACACCATGTGTTAGTACATACGGACAACATGTCGGTAGTCGCCTATATCAACCACCAAGGGGGTTTGCGCTCGCGCCCATTATCCAATCTGGCACGCCATATCCTCTTGTGGTCCCAGGGGAAGTTGCTGTCACTCAGGGCAGCCTACCTCCCCGGGGTCCAGAATATAGGAGCAGACACTCTGTCGAGACAGGGGCCGAGGCCCGGGGAATGGAGGCTCCACCCCGAGGTGGTGGAGCTGATATGGAGGGAGTTTGGCCAAACACAAGTGGTTCTGTTTGCGTCTCGAGAGACGTCTCACTGTCCACTTTGGTTCTCCCTCACGCATCCAGCTCCTCTGGGACTGGATGCTATGGTACAGACGTGGCCGAGGCTACGTCTGTACGCTTTTCCCCCAGTGGCTCTGCTCCCGGGAGTTCTGGAGAGAGTTCGCAGGGACCGGGTTTGCCTGCTTCTTATAGCCCCGCGCTGGCCGGGCAGAGTATGGTTTCCCGATCTTGTGTCCCTCCTCGACGGGCATCCTCTGGAGCTTCCTGTCAGGAGGGACCTTCTGTCCCAAGCAGGGGGCTCAATATTTCACCCCCGCCAGAACTGTGGAACCTGTGGGCTTGGCCTCTGAGGGGGCCCAGCTCATAGAGTCGGGTCTCTCAACTGAGGTTGTTGAGACCATTCTACAGTCCAGAGCTCCCTCCACGAGGAAACTTTATGCCCTGAAGTGGAGAGTATTCACTTCTTTGTGTAGTGACCGTCGGTTGGATCCAGTTAACTGCCCAATTGGTACAGTTCTGGAGTTCCTGCAGGACCGGTTCACTGCAGGTCTGACCCCGTCCACTTTAAAGGTTTATGTGGCGGCCATAGGTGCTTACCACATTCCTTTGGGTGGAATGTCTGTGGGGAAAGACCCTTTGGTATCTCGTTTCCCTCGTGGCACTTGGAGGCCTTCTGTCCTCCTCCCTTTCGAAAAGCGGACCAGGAGGCGAATAATTTGCTTTGCCCTGTTCGGGCGTTAGACGCATATGTCCACAGAGCTGCCCTGTGGCGTAAGAGTGATCAATTGTTTGTTTGCTTTGGGTCCCCTAACAAAGGAGGTCCAGTGTCTAAGCAAAGGATGAGCAAGTGGGTGGTTGAGGCTATCTCACTTGCTTATGAGGCGGCTGGACAGCCTTCTCCTTGGCTGTCCGGTCGCACTCTACTAGGAGTATGGCGGCCTCTAAGGCCCTAATATCAGGAGTATCTTTACAGGACGTTTGTGATGCGGCAGGCTGGTCCTCACCGCACACCTTCGTCAGGTTCTACTCTTTAGACCTAGACTCTACTCCAGGGTCTCAGGTTTTGTCTTCCTAGTGCTGCTCACTTGATTACACACAGGACAGACATTTGTAGCTATGGTGGCGTTGGTATAGACGTTCCCCATAGCGTCAGTTTCGACGCAACGCGAGTTCCCTTGAAAGGGAACGCCTCGGTTACGACTGTAACCTCGGTTCCCTGAAGAGGGAACGAGCGTTGCGTCGCCTTGCCATATCTCCTTCATGCCTGTCAGCACGACTTCAGACTCTACGAAGCTTTCGTTTTCTGAATATACTGAATATATATATATAATATAGACAGACAACACCAAATAACAAGGACAGATTCAACACAGAGCGCAACTGAAGACTCAGAAAGCTTTCGTTTTCTGTTTCGGGCCGGCTTTTATAGCTTCCTGGTACGTGACGTCACCCGCCTCTGACGTTCCGCCACACCATTGGACTGATTTTACATGTGCTTCAAGACGTCATCACGCAAAGCGTTCCCCATAGCGTCAGTTTCGACGCAACGCTCGTTCCCTCTTCAGGGAACCGAGGTTACAGTCGTAACCGAGGCGTTTTCGTATGTTCCAATTCTGCAAACCTTAAAGAGCATTTTAACGCATCCAAATACCTCGTGCAGGTTCAAGTCGGGCATACCAAATAAAGATGGCATTTACACTGATATTGAAGACGGACAGTACATTAAGAGCCATCCCCTGTTTTCCACTGAAAAAAATGCACTTCAAATTCAACTGTTTTACGATGATTTCGAGACTGCCAATCCATTGGGGTCAAAGAAGGGAATTCACAAATTGGGGGGCATATATTTTACTTTGAGAAATTTTCCACCACAATTTAATTCATCTTTAGCAAACATACATTTATGTGCACTTTTCCATGCCCAGGACATCAAAACATATGGATTTGATGCAATATTGGAACCTATTATCAATGACATAAAAGTACTTGAGACCAGGGGAATAGAAGGTCTTGGTGGTTCTGTGCGTGGCAGCATTGTCCAAGTAACAGGAGACAATCTCGGTCTGCATTGCCTTTTTGGATGGCAAAAAAAGTTGAATCTTTTAGAGCTCGATATAGCTGTAGGTTTTGCCTGAATGAAAATGAAGATTATCAAACTGTGTTCTGTGAAGATGAGCCAAATGTAACTTTGCGCACGAAAGAGACAAACTTGGAACACTGTGAAGCTATACAATCTGACCCAACACTAACTCATGTTTTTGGTGTGAAACGCACATGTTTGTTAAACACTCTGCAGTACTTCAGTGTAACGGACAACTTTTCTGTAGACATAATGCATGATGTTTTAGAGGGAGTTGCGCAGTTTGAGTTAAAACTTGTTTTGCGTTATGTACAAGGGAGTTTTTTGACCGCAAAAGAGTTAGATGGCAGATTGCAGTCATTTAACTATGGTTACATGGAGAGGAGAAATCGACCTCCTGCTGTAAAACTGGATGATCAGAGCAATGATTTGGGCATAAACGTAATCCAGTGTTGGTGTCTACTCCGGAATGTACCACTAATATTCGGAGACATTGTGCCCCAAGATGATAAATACTGGCAGCTACTTCTACTTTTACTGCAAATAGTAAACATTGCTTTTTCTCCCATTTTAACCGAGGGCCTTACAGTTTACTTAAAACACTTGATTACTGAACATCACAGGCTGTTCAAGTGCTTATATCCAGAAAAGAAATTGCTGCCTAAGCATCATTTTCTGACTCATTATCCATGATGTATACGAAATATCGGGCCGATTGTTCACATGTGGTCCATGCAATATGAGTCCAAACACAATTTCTTCAAAATGCAACAAAAATGTTTCAAGAACATCACCCAGACACTTGCAAAAAAACAACAAAATTGCATGGAATATAACTGGGAGACCTTCAACCATGACAGAATAGTGCTTGGACCAGGAAAGACTGTCTCTCTCAGTGACTTGAATTAAACTTTTCAGATTGCATCCAAGTTGAACGTTCCACCACAAACCAATGTTCTCTCAGTGAAATGGGTGAAGTGTAATGGAACTGAATATCATTCTACCTTAATTATCTGTGGTGAAGTAAACCTTGATTTGCCAGTGTTTTACAAAATCAAAGATATTGTTGTTAGAAACGAATGTGTGTTACTGGTGGCATCGCAACTAAAAACTGTTTATTTTGATGAACATCTGTATGCCTACAGAATTGATCCAAGACTCACTGATTCTCTGAAAGTCTTCAGTGTCAATGAACTCACTTATTACAAACCTTTCGATTTACAGATGTCATATGGGTCTGATAATTTATTTTGGTTTGTTGTACCTTACTGCAATCTTGTTCAAATCTGTTCTTAAATCTATCTATGAAATTTTGATGAATTTGTGTGTTTTAAGAAGTTTTACATTTATGCGCAACACCTCATTAATGTGACTTTTCACCATTTGTTAAATAAATGTTTTACATTTTTACATCTGTCTGAAGAGTCTGATTATGTACAATAACACTCTAAAACAGTGTAAAAATACACTGAAAAGAACACTTTATTAACACTTTCAGAGTAATCAAAATGAATTAAAACAACACTAGAGGTGTTAATCACCATAGAGTAAAACTATTTCAACAATAAAAAGTGTACAACTTTACACTCATGGTGTAATTTTTTTGCACTATAAGGTGCTCTTTTAACGCCGGAAATTCAACACTATCAACAGTGTACTTTTTACTCTAGATAGATTGGGACCATATATGATCACTTTAAGTGTTAATTTGACACTGCGTTTTTTACTGTGTAGCGTTTAATTTTCCCATACTCGTGCATGCATCAAACCACTGTAAATCTTCACACGTGCTCACTTCAATCTTCAGACACTGCAATAACACACCACTTCACAGTGAAAAGTATACCTTCACTCCATCTCATCGGGGCCGGCCAATCCACCGTCGTGATCTCAATCGTGCCCCGCGCCTCAACCGCACTTCATCCTTCCCGTCTCTGCTTCTGCTGCTGCCCCACCGTTTTTGCCTCTCTCCCCCTCCTCCGCCGCCTTTCCCTGCTTCGGCCTCGGCCTCTCTCTCTCTCTCTCTCTCTCTCTCTCTCTCTCTCTCTCTCTCGCCTGCTGTGTGCTGCCTCTTCAAAACGCCGCTTTTAAATCCCCCGTTGGAGACACGCGCTCCAATGGCTGCTTGATTAGCCACTGCAGCTGCCGCTTGTCAACGTGGTCGGCCATGACAGGACGCCGGAACCGGCCTGATGTCGCACCGGAAGTCTCCCCCCCAGGGCAACTCGTTCCGCTTCCAACATTCCTTCTATGTCACCCGGTGACATAAGCATTGTATTTATAAAGCGCCGGTGTTAAGCAAATGTTTGGTGGGGGGAGGAGGAGGAGGGTTGTGAACCAGGGGCCTTTATTAACCCCCTGGAGCCGTATATGGATTACTTTTATGATGGATGGACACATTTTTTTTGGGCTTCAAAAGCTAAGGTACCATTCACTCCCATTATAAAGCTTGGAAGAGCCAGGATATTTTTTGATGTAACTCTGACTGTGTTTTGCTGAAAGAAGAAAGTCATAAACACCTAGGATGGCTTGAGGGTGAGTCAATTATGGGATCATGTTTGGGTGAACTATCCCTCTAACATTTCAAGTGTGAAAACGCTTTGGAATTCGATATGAACACATGATTAAAGCAGGCATTTGTAAGTGTTGTTCCGGGCCCTGTATCACAGTGTTAAACCGATGGCTCTCAAACAGCACCTGGAAAACATCAGCATTGCGTCTGAGAAAGCTGAAGGACTTGATCCGGGAGATGAAAGAGAGGGAGGCTGAGAGAGAGGAATCAGATCCTCAAACTTGTGTCTTCTTTCTCTCGCTGGCTCTGGTCTCACTGAGGATGAAGAGCCCACAGCAACATTGGGCCGGATGAGGCAATAAGGGCCGGTGGAGTGATGGAGGGTCTCGTCCACTTCCAGGACTCTGCTGTGGCTCCTCATCCTCAGTGCTCACAATACATCACTCATTTTAATTACTCCATTTACATAGTCATTAACTGTTGCATTAGTAGTAACACAATCATTATACTTTATATTTCTGTTTAAGGTTTTCCCTTATTTATTTATTTTACAAATGTGGGCTACTTTGCCTTGCAGGCTCTGCTCCACCACTGCAACAAGTGATCAGAAATCAAGAATCAAAAACTGAAATGAACTGGTGGGAAGAAGACAACACATATATTTTTTTATAATTATTTTCTATAGTATACTTACTCAAAACCTTTGATTGCTGCGTGTGTTAATCGGTCCCTGTAACATCCAAACAAGATTTAATGTTAGATCTGTCATTTATGTCACCAAAAGGCTACTAAATCATAGACAAATAAAATCAAAAAATTATCTTCAGTTTCACTGTAAAAAATTTCTAACCCTCCCAAATCAAAAATTTCAAGTGACCGATAACATCAAAAGTTTTCAATTGGCCCAAGTGAAATTATTGTTGCAATAGTCTGTTAACATTGGCTCAATGATAAATAATACGTCAGACTAATTGAAAAATTTAGATGTTATCGGTCACTTGAAATGTTTGACTTGGGGATGTAAATTTTTTTTACAGTGTTGTAAATCTTTATGTAAATTAGTAAAATAAGCATTTATGTGTGTAATGTTAAGTGTTGACAAAAGCTTAGGCCAAATGGATGACATTATAGCCAGGCTTGGGAGGGTTACTTTAAAAATGTATTCCGTTACAGTTACAAATTACTTCATTGAAAAAAGTATTCAGTAACGTAATCCAAGTACCACAATATGAAAGTAATGTAATCTGATTACTTTTGGATTACATATATAAATAAAGTCAAGCAAGAAGAAATATAAAAACAATTTTAAAACCTTTTATTTATTAAGAATTTAGTCCGGTGTAAAATATCTGCAAAATATAAACTATTTAAGAAAATGTCATATAGCTGTAAGTAACTATGTTGTAGCTAAAAACCTATTAAAACTAAGCAATCATGTCTCATTTCCACAACTTGGGAACACACAGCCCTGAATATTTATGTAAAGGGCTATACAGACATCTAGTGGCTACTGTATGGTATTACAGATTATTTTTTATTTTATTTTTAACTAACATGTACAAGGAAAAAAACAAAAAACACAACATTTTAAATTTCTACACAGTCTAAATATTAGTTTATTTTAAAATAGGCCTACATGTTGACTAAAGCCGTGATCTTTCTTAATTTGCCTGACTAAACTTGGGGCGTTGGCAGTGGGAGTTCCCCTACGTTACCTAGGCAGCGAACATCCCTTTAAGTGAGAAGAGATTAAGAAAGGACATTTTGGTACAACCATGTTGTTTGCATTTTCTTCTTTGAAAACAAAATGTCAGCGGAATTTCCATGAATTGAAAGCGTTTTGTCCCGCGGGCAACGTTTCTACTGGCAGCAGTGATTCATTCAGCGTCTGAGGAGATTGTAGACAGCTGTTATTAGCGCATGCACCAGCACGTGGCACACGTGAGTCATTACTGTCAACAGAACCAGGAACTACTGTATAATCAAGCAGCGCTTAATATAGTGTTATTATGCCAAAATACTGATTTATTAAGCTTTAAATTAAACCATTGTAATCCTGAAAGTATTCCCCCTTTTTTCAAAAAGTAACTATAATCTGATTACTACGTTTTTTGACGTAACTGTAACAGTTACTGGATTTTTGTATCCTGATTACATAACGCCGTTACATGTATTCTGTTACTTCCCAACCCTGATTATAGCACACATTCAACACACACACGGCTATCTGATGTGTTTTCATCTGGAAGATGTATTTTTAAGAGTCTGTCAAATGTCCTGTCAAATATTAAACACACATTTAGGAAACGTCTATGTTGCATTTGATTACGAGTGAATCTGCACTTTTTTTAAACAAATGTTTATCAGATGTTTGTACACAGTTAAAGCAATGCTGTCAAGAGAACGATGTTTAACAAATCTTGAGAAGTATGTGTGCTTAATGAAGCATGACTGGTAGCTATATGAAAATTAAACGTTTTACAGCAACTTAATATAATTAATATATCAATATTTAATATGAATGTCTTTAAATCAATAGTTTCCTTGTCAGTTGTTAAATAAATGCAATTTAAATATTAATAATGACAATCAATAATATGTATGATTCTGTCAATAGACTCTTCAGAAATGTGTGTATAATAGCTTGGCATTTCTCAACATGAGGAAGTTGTTTGATAATGTGTTTGTGACTGATCTACAGTCTTCAGGATAATGATTTAAATAGAGAGAGTCACTTTGCATTGTCAGCACATGCTTCAGTGCTCTGAGAGTGTTTATAGTGCTGTGAGTTTAACACTTCATGACTGAGAGCAGAACACAATCTTCATCATCACACAAGACTAAACTACAGCAATGAACACAATCCACATCTTCATCTGGACCATTGCACTGTTTATTCAAGGTTGTTACTTTTTAATATAAATATAATATGCCATTGTTGTTTTGATCATTTTAATATACAAATGTTTTTTAAAAAGGTGCTTAACAAACTAACTGACTTTCTTTTCTCTTCTTCAGAATCCAGAGGAGTGACTCTGACTCAACCTGAAGTTAAAACTGTCCAACAGAGTCAAACAGCAACAATAGAGTGTAATATAGATGTGGGAATATACAGCAACTTATTAGCCTGGTATCAGCAGAAACCTGGAGAAGCTCCTAAACTCCTGATTTATTATATAAACAGCCTTTATACTGGAACTCCATCTAGATTCAGTGGCAGTGGAACAGCAAATACTGGACGAGATTTTACTCTGACCATCAGTGGAGTCCAGACTGAAGATACAGGAGATTATTACTGTCAGAGTTTACACGTTATCAACAGTCAGTATGTGTTCACACAGTGATAAAGAGTCGTACAAAAACCTCTGTCAGTCAGACGTCACAGTGACTGCACTGATACAGCTGAGAGAAACTGCAGCTGCTGATGGAGGATCACAAAGTCAAGTCACCTTTATTTATACAATAAAGATAGTTTCAAAGCAGCTTTACAGTGATAACAGGAAAATAATGCAACAAAGTTTGTTTCTGCTGTACAGCAGATCTAGAAGAAAATATCGTCCAAGTCCAGCTTGGTGGTTAAAATAGCCCCACATCACCATAGGCCACTAACCTTGGGAGAAACCAGACTCAGTCGCTCAGTTCTCCTCTGGCTAATGAACCAACAGTGTATGATTATGATTATGATTCAGGCAGCATTACAGGTCAGAGGTCAGATTGGATCAGAACATTATGAATATTATCCAGTTACATCGGGTTGAAGATCGGAGTCACGTCGGTATGAAGACGGGGACAAACAACACAATATCAATGTTTAGCAAAGTTTCTAAAGACTTTAAAAATAAATATACATTTTTACATAGTAATTTATTTGATATGAAATAAGAGTTAGAGCTGATATTGATTATGGCACTGGGATGTTTTATTGTCAGTGTTTCAGATCACAGTATGAGAGCGATGCGGAGTGAAGCAGAAACACCAGTTGTTTTTAATGTGTTTTCTCACTCCAGGATTGATCTCAGTGGTTTCTTTCATCAGTGGTCGTGGAAATAATATACATACTAACTAATCAGATTCAGGGACGGACTGGGGCTAAAAAACAGCCCTGGACTTTCTCCCAAATAGGCCCATCATCCGGCCATTCGCCTAGCCGTGTGCGACAGACACTAGCCAGGATGTCCTGATACTATATGCCACAATACTGTAGCCTATCAGACAAGGTATTCACAGCAAGTAACATCTCAAAACCAATGATGATTATTGGGGTTGTGTTTATTAATGAAGCCTCAGCCTTCAAATAAAACCATATACAATGCCATAAAATACAAATAATGAAATATCACTGGCTACAGAAACCCCAAATTACACAAACTTGTAATTGTAAAACATATAGTTACTATACCAGGGGTCTCCAACCTTTTTGTGTGCGAGGGCTACCTCAAGGGATAAAATAATCTAGAAGGATTTTTTATTTGTTATACTTCAATATTTATTATACATAACATGGTGAAGCTTTTTTTACTTTTCACCACCATATGGGAAATAATAAAATATCTTGATATTCTGGTTCAGACTTACAAGCGTAAAAAAAAAAAAACAATTCCTGAAAAATTATGAAAATATGTATTGATTTTTTTGTTGATTTTCTATAAACCTATTGTATGTGTTATCAAAAACAGTAGCCCAAACATTTAGTATAAATAAAAAAAAATAAACTGTCATAACTTCTAAACAAAACATTACTGCATTAGGCCTACATTTAATACATTTATATGTCACGGTGTGACAAAAGAGGGCGGAACTAAAGTTCGCCGCAATTGTGTCCCCTCCGGTATAATAACAAGGAAACACTACCCCCCGTGCAAGTGTATATCTGTTGCGCTGCCAACCGGGATGAGGAAATTGACACCAGGTGTGGGAAATTAATGTAGAGCCATGACGAAGCCATGTGGGCATTGAGAAGGATATAAAAAGCCAGCGAAGAGAGACTGTTGTGTGGTTCTCTCCCGTGAGAAGTCGTTCTATTTGAGTGTTGCAGAGAAGAATTGTGGTGTGCAAAGGGAAGTGCTGCTGGAGGGGACTCGAGGAGTGTGGAAGAGTTGTGAAAACACACCGTTTGCCTGGAAGGGAGAGAGATAAGTAATCGACCATCGTATCTCGTACCTGCATGTTTCAACGCTGAATTTGAGGTGGATTGGAGTGCTTTGATTGTGCTATCTAAACGTCACTGAGTGAATTATACTGATTCATGCTCGATCTCTTACCCTCTTCCCCCGTGTTGGAACGGTGATGTGAATCCTGTCTATGTCTGTGGAGGAAAACCCCGAAACATCTTTTTCCCAACATTGAAGCTCGTTGCTTGTGGCACGGAGACCCCTGGGTGAGTGCTGGCCTTATCTGCACTTATTTGAAGTGGATTGCAGTGCCTAAATTGACGTTTCCCTCCCTCACGTTGCATGTTTGGAGTGAAATTGCCGTGTGTGTGTGGAAGATTTATTCTCTCTTGCCGTGCACTCCCCTCGTGCCATGCTGGTCTACTGTCAGTAACTGGAGCTTCATAATGTCGATCGGTTCCATCTGTTGAGGACTAGAAGGAACAGCATCTGTAAGTCAAGCTAACCTCTCTGTTTTGAAGTAGTGGTTCTGACTGTCTTAGAAGAAGCTCCGCTTAGCCTGTTGACTTGGAGTCTGCTGCAGCCCTAAGCCCACCTGTACGGTGTGAAGTTATCTGCCCCCTGCAACACACGTGAGAATTGTATACTGCTGTTGAAGTTGATTCTGTTTGTCTTCGTAGAAGCTTCACTCAGCCTGTTGATTTGAGTCTGCTGCAGCCCTAAGCCCACCTGCACGGTGTGAAGTTATCTGTCTCCCGCAACACTTATGAGAACTGTATACTGCTGTTGAAGTTGATTCTGTCTCTTCTAGAGAAGCTCCGCTCAGCCTGCGACTTTGAGTCTGCTACGGCCCCCGGCCCATCTGTATGGTGTGAAGTTATCTGTTCCCGGCAACACACGTGAGAACTGGATACTGCTGTTGAAGTTGATTCTGTCTGTCCTAGAGAAGCTCCGCTCAGCTGCGACTTTGAGTCTGCTACAACCCCAAGTCCATCTGCATGGAGTGAAGTTAGTTGTCCCCTGCAACACACGTGAGTTGTATGTTGCTGTTGAAGTCGATTCTGTCTGTCCAGGAGAAGCTCCGCTCGGCCTGCGCCTTTGAGTCTGCTATAGTCCCCGGCCCATCTGCATGGTGTGAAGTCACCTGTCCCCGGCAGCACACGTGAGGCCTATGTACTGCTGTTGAAGCTGACTCTGTCTGTCCTAACTGTCTGTCCTAGAGAAGCTCCGTTTAGCCTGTTGACTCGAGCCTGCTGCAGCCCCCAGAGCTCCAACCGTCTACTCACCTGTGGAAACTCACCTGCCCGTCGTAGGCCTCTGCGAACCTTGCATCAGCGTGGGAAGAGGACCAGCCCCGACTGTATATCCATCTGTGGAAGCTCACCTGTCCGTCGTTGGTCCCTGTGGACTCTGCATCGGTGTGGGAAGAGGAAGAGCCCTGACCATCTACTCACTGGTGGAAACTCACCTGCCCATCGCATCCCATTGTGAACCCTGCATCAGTGTGAGAAGAGGACCAGCCCTGACTGTATACTCACCTGTGGAAACTCACCTGTCCGTCGTTGGTCCCTGTGAACTCTGCCTCGGTGTGAGAAGAGGAAGAGCCCTGACCATCTACTCACTGGTGGAAACTCACCTGCCTACCGCATCCCATTGTGAACCCTACAGCGGCGTGGGAAGAGGAAGGGCCCCGACTGTCTACTCACCTGTGGAAACTCACCTGTCTGTCGTCGGCCCCTGTGGACCCTGCATCAGTGTGGGAAGAGGAACAGCCCCGACTGTCTACTCACCTGTGGAAACTCACCTGTCCGTCGTAGGTCCCTGCGGACCCTGCATCAGTGTGGGAAGAGGAACAGCCCCGACCGCATACACACCTGTGGAAATCCATCGATCCATCTCAGGCCATTGCGAACCTTGTACCGGCGTGGGAGTGGGCCCCGGAGACTGCTGCATTGCCTCGATTCCGGGGAAGAAGAGGAAAGGAAGATTTTAGCTTAGGTTATTCAAATTACTTTTAACTTTAATAAAAAGAACTGTTTTTCCCTTTAATTCTGTTTCCGTCTCGTCTCTGACACGTTCCTCAGGGTGGTCCTGGTTCAGGGGTGGGCGCAGTCCGGCTTGGCCCATCCCGACCTGTGACATATACATGACTATATTAATATAACAGCACTTTTAATATGAATACAGGCACATTTCTGCCAAAAAAAGTTTGTTTGACTAAAGTTAATTCATAAGTTTTGGTGTGAAATGTCTTCTAGCTGGTTTGTTCTCGGAAAACAATGTTTCGCCTGTTTTTTTTTTTTGCGTCAATATGTTGAGAATATCAGCGCTGTTTCATCTGGCTTTTTACAAGCTTAAATCACATAGTCATTTGTGGGTTTATAATAGAGATAGAGAATTCTGCGCTGAATTTAAAAGCTTCTCAGTGGATCGCGCAGCTCTGTGTAATAATGTTCGTGTGATCGAGATCAGCTTTGGCCGCGATCGCTGTTTTTTGGGCCGAGCTGATAATGCGCTGCTCAGATCAAACAAGTTTTGTTCCGGTTTTTGAGCGTTTGCCATTTGATGTTTCTCATACGCAACGCAAATGACAGCGTATAATCAAAGAGAGTTGGGTAATTTTGTAGAGGCAAAAGTTCAAATTAAAACGTTTAGTTGAAAAGGTCGCAAAATTATACCATTTATTCGAAGTCTGGAACCCCGACGGCAAGTTGGGGCTATTTATAGAATGTGTTTAGCGGGCAACTCCCAGTTACCAGAGCCACTGCTATTCAAATATAATGTAAGCAAATTAAAAAAGTGCAGCCTTATAAAACAAACTTTCTGTCAGTGGCTATAGGCCGACTCTTCTTCCTCAGTTGTTGTTTTTTACACGTAGCATATAAGTGATCATATTAGTACCCCTGCTGTTGGCTGTTCATATTGCTTTATTAGACTTTTTTTTTTGTGTGCCGACGGCCCTCGGTTGGACGGCCGTTCTGGACTTTTCCAGAACGCACAGATTGTCAGTCCGTCCCTGATCAGATTTGGTCTGAAAGGAAAGTTAGAAAGTTATTGCTTATAGAACTGTTATATAAAGTAATATCACCTTCACAGTCGTGCTGCTCTTCATGTCTATGGTAGAATCACAGGCGTGCTGATATTCAGTATAACTGCACTCTTGATCATGTGACACTGCTTAAATGTGGCAGGAGGAAAGACAAAACAGCACAACACCTTCACACATTTAAAGACAACTTCAGCAAGAGCATTTAACCCTAAATATAAATATGGTAGTGTTTATTTTCATTCAGTAAAAATAGCATTAGATGAAAATAATTCTAAGCACTAAGTGTAAATAGTAGTCAGATGCTAGATGAGTGTACACACATGAGTGTGTGTTACAGATGCTATTTATACATGGTGTAAACATTTTATACTTATTTTGTAAAACAGTACTTTATGAAACATATGTAGGCCTAGCATAACAACACATTCAGTGCATATGATTAATTAAAGTCATAAATGGATACTGTCTTATTGGGACTGTACTTGTCCCAATCCCTATAGTTCACTCCTACATCTGTCCCGAACCCTACGGTGGTTAATAATCACTGTGTTCAATGTGCCAGCCTGTTTAATTAAAGGGGACCTATTATGCCCCTTTTCACAAGATGTAAAACAATTATTTGATGTCCCCAGAGTGTGTATGTGAAGTCTTAGCTCAAAATACCCTACAGATAATTTTTTATAGCATTTTAAATTGGCCAAATTTGGGCTTGTGCAAAAACGCACTGTTTTAGTGTGTTTCCCTTTAAATGCTAATGAGCTGCTGCTCCCGCCCCACTTTTCAGACGAGGGAGGAGCTTCTAGGACTGAATGACAGCAATAACAAATCCATCACACTTTTATACTATGAAAATGTCTGAAACTGCAAGTAATGTTGTTCAACCATATATGTATGAACCGGAATCGGACAGTGAAGGAGAGGCTGTAGAAGAAAGTACAACATATAGACAGCAGCAGGAGGTTTCAGAATGGTTAGTTGATGTTTTAATGTAGATAATATGGAGATACTGATTAATCAATTAGCATGTTCCGTCATCATAACTCAATAACTCACTGTAGGAGTTCGTGTTACTGTTATTGTGTAACAAGACTAGTTATAGGTCCTCTGTATAAGCAGTATCATGTAATACATGAACATACCTGAACTCCTGTAGCGAACATGAAACATCTTCATTAATAACTGAGTACCAACAGACTTGGTCAGCGGTTTTGCGTCTGTCTGGCAAGCAACATCTCTGGTCTGGCTGCTCTGTTCTGATGTGCTGTCCTTTACAAATAAAGATTCCACTATCAGCGTGATACAAAAATAACAACATAGCTGGACTCATGGTGCGATCACATGCTATCACAAAGTCTAACATGTTATTATGAACTTGACAAATTCAAAGGCAATTTGGAAAACAAACGCGTAATACTTACTTCTAGATGTGTAGCTGGATCACGAACAGTTGGCTCTGCTACATCCTTCAGGAGCAACTTTGCTGCAAAACCTGCTTTATACTGAGCCTCGTTCAAAAAGCTGTCCGGTGTAAAATGATTAGAGCAGACACAAACGAATTTTGGTAGAGTTGAGGGAGCATTTTCTTCAAAAACAAAATTAATCCACCTCTTCTTCAGCGGCTCAGATTTCGGGAGTAAATATAGAGAGAGCTATGTGGATTAATACATCCAGCCACACAACACCTACAATGCTTGGGAGACATTCTCATCAGTGCAGCAATGGCGGATGTGTACAACTCGCTGTGAACTCGATCAGGGCGGGGCTATGTTAAAACGGCAGTGTCTGTCAACACTCGTGGGCGGGGCCTGTGGCTTTACTATAGGGTGGTTGTGTACACACACTGCCAACACACATTTGTGTCCAAACACCATGCAAAAGTGAATTTTGCATAATAGGTCCCCTTTAATGCAATTTCAATTATAGGTTTATTATATAACTTTATTTCAACTTTTCACTTGAATGTAGAATTAACACCTCTCAGAGATTATATTCAATGGCAAAAGAGAAAATAATGAGATCAAGACATTCAAACTTCGGTCGGTCTCATCAAAAGCTTTATCCACTGTTCTTCCTCTCCACAATATCTGTCAATCTTGAGTCTTTTATAATTCTGCCTGGCTCATCCAGACGATGGTGGGTGGAGGTACTGTTACAGTTTATACTATTGCTAACATACTTTTATTACAATTAGCACAACATCCGTCTGTTGTGTCCATTAACACAATTTGTGCTGTTTTCATACAATATACAGTCTATTAAAATGTTTCTTTTCATCTAAATTCTCTTTCCACACAAACTTACCCAATAATTAATAGTATTAATGATTAATAATAAAGTGTCGTACAGTGAAACTCATATTTGCATCATCAGGGTGATTGTGTTCCTCTCAGAATAGAGCAGCTCCATCAGCAGATGTTCAGCGTCCTCACAGGAGCTTCATGTTACTGGAATACACTACTTCTCTAGTTTCTGGAGATATACTGGGGTTACAAACCATCAAATCAAGTCTAATGTTTCTGTAGAAGACTACACAATTACTGACATTCATCTCCTTTTCATAGAACATTAACAATTATGTCATTTTGAGGATGAAGCAAAATCAGTGTCATCACCACAGTGTCATTTCCATCACATCTCACATTTTTTGAATAAATGCCAAATCCTTAGTCTTGCCAAGGCTATTTTCAACTAGTATTTCATGCATCCTAAACACACACAAATACATTATATTTTCATACTTTTCCACACAGCTTAATTGTAAATGGTTCATAGATATTCTGATATTTACTTTGACTTTTCTTTATTTTCTTCACTCATCAGATGTCTCATATTTCATCTCGAGCCTCTTCACTGACACTGTCGTCAGTTAAATATTATACTACTTTACTACATTATGTCGGAAATATTATATACTTTAATATTCTAAAGTCTCTTTCTGGGAAAAGGGCAAAATAATTCAATCTGCATAAAAATAATTTTAAAAGAAGTGAATGGGACCCTGTTGTAACAAAAATGGACAAATAAACCCATTGTTAAAGTTAAACTCGTGTCGTTCTCCCAAACCCCCTTTTTTTAGGTTTTTAATGACTTCTTTTTTAATGAAAGTGACACTGAGAGTACAAAACAGGATAATCATTGTATTTATAAAGCGCCGGTGTTGAGCAAATGTTTGGTGGGTCTACAGCCTAGCTCACTCCTGTCTGCGGACATTTCACATCCTACAGAAATGTTCAAACAGAATACATCACTCATTTTAATTACACCATTTACATAGTCATTATCTGTAGTAGTAACAAAATCATTATAGTTTATACTTCTGTTTAAGGTTGTTTTTTGAGGCTCTGCTCCACTACAAAAGCTCTGCAACAAGTGATCAGAAATCAAGAATCAAAAACTGCTGTATTAACTCTGGTTAAAATTATATTTTAAAATTGCATGTCAAGTCCCACGAAAAGGCTTTGAAACAGCTCAAATGTTTTGGAAAGCTTGGATGGATACTCAAGATTAAGTGCATATGTCAAACTCAAGCAGTAAGCAGCATGCTCTGGCCAGATTTCCAAGACTGGTCAGGACTGGTATTCCCTCAATGATGATTCCTACTGCATCTGGCTCACGGCAGACATAGATGCTCATATTCTTCATGTTCAGGTCCTCATGAACAGTGGTCTCTGCAGCAGTGTTGGGAAAGTTCACTTTCTACACGAACTAGTTCAAAGTTCAGTTCACAAATTTTAAAATGAACTAGTTCAGTTCATAGTTCAAACTTAAAAATTTTGAACTAAAGTTCACAGTTCCAAAAAATGAACTAGTTCAGTTCTTTTTTTCCATATGTTGCTGCGAGCTATTATTTTTCAAAATTATTGCCACAGCCCATATAAAACCACAGACAGCAATTATGTTATCAGTTTTAACACTGAAACTATGCGTCAGATTTCATCTTCATATCCAATTTTAAAATCCTTATCCAACCAGGGTTTACATGAGGGTAGGGTTGCCAACTAAACAAATGCGGGACAATCGTGCATGGTTCTTTACAGGATAATGAGGGACACTCAAAATATTTGTAGGCTATAGGCTAGGCCAACATAACACAGTAGGCCTATATGTCATTTCAGGTTCGTATGCGTTTAAAAGGTTTTCAGACAACACATTTGTTTTGATTAAAATCATATTACACACAAACCATAGTTCAAAATAATAGCATTTAAATCTGAAATAGAAAGCTTTTGTAATTATACACTACTTTTAAAGAAATTAAAGAAATGAATAGCCTACTTTTATTCAGCAAGTACATTTATAATGTTACATTTTTTATTATTTTTTTATTATTTTTTATTAATAATAATCAGAATCATGTTTCTTGGGCAGCAAATCACATCAGTATATTATTCCCTCAGGACGATTTGATGCTTTCTTGCGTGGCTGGATGTATGTTGGACTCACAATAATCACGTTGTTTGAATTCGTCAAAACTGATTTGCCGAAATCAAAACCCAGTCGGACAGTGAAAGGGATTTGCCGTTAGCGCGAGTCCGGATCGAAGCGACCAGACCAGAGGATTCTGTGCGCAAATCAAACAATGATTTGTCCCAAAATAATAATTAATTCTCAATTTAGAGTTTGTTATTCGTATGGTCTGATGCGCGTGAGTGTGGACTGTGATTGGATGATGACCGGTGTCGTGATCAAGTGCCGCTGTTGTATCAGATTCAGTCATACATCAGTGGTTAGATCAGCGTCAATAAACGGGACAACGGAGGTTCCGAACGGGACAAATACATTTCTATAGAAATCTTGCACCCTTATGAACGAAGTTAAACTGAGAGAGCGTGCCGTTCACAGCCACCAGAATGAACGAGTTCACAGTAACGTTCATCAGGCAGTAATAGAGTACGTTCAGTTCACGTTCGCCCAAAATATGAACGAGTTCATGAACTATCGTTCAATGAACGCGTTCAGGCACAATACTGCTCTGCAGCCCCCTTTGAGATAAAAGATAAAGTATTTAAGACAAACAATCTCATTTGTTGATGAAAAACAAGTCCTCCACCACTACCTGTCAAATGCTGGTTCAGTCAGTTCACATTAACAGTCAGCACAATTTAAACCAGTTCACCAGACCGACCCAGTAATCAGAGATGAGCTCCTGTCCACTCTCTCCCATACACTCAAAGAGGCGTCTCATCTCAGAGGGACATCTCTCTTCTTCACTGCACTGGCACTTGGGTCCTAGTTTGTAGAGCAATAATGAAGACATTATTTGTGTTGGTCAATTCACTAAAACCCTGTAATGCCATCATAACTGTAGGTCTGTATTAGTTTATTATTTATTATAATATAATAATAGTAATAACAATTGAGACTATATAATAAATAAAAAAAATAATTAACAAAAAAAAAAAAAAAACACACCCAGATAAGCAAGATAACTGAAAATCAAACTACTCAATTGATTAATATTGTACCTTTTAACTTTGTAACCACTTTAGCCCCTCCTGTATCAGCTCCATCAACAAGTTATTGATGTGTTGACCAGTGTCTCCTCTTGGCACTGAAGAGCTCTAGGAGCTTTGGGCTGTGCTTGTCCAGCTGTGACATAAACGCTTTAGCAACATTTGAACTTTATGCAAAGCAAAAAAGTGAACCTACTACCTCATGTCCAAGTCACAATTTCCAAAAAAGTTCTCAGAAGTGAGTAGTGTCAGGAAAAACTGAATGATAAGTCACTTAACTGGAATGGTTGGAAGAGGCTTGTTCTTCCGTTGCTGCAGGCGTGGCCGGGTCACGTCTGACACGTCTGATATAAACTTTTAAAATGAGCTTTGTAAAATCTAATTATGGTGAAGTCCAATGAAATCAATTTTATTATAGAAAATATTAAGTTACGAAAATATTTACACTTTTTACTTATTGATAACTAAAAAAAAAAACAAAGAAAGAAAAATAAATTAATTTATTGGAATAAATATAGTCATACAAAATACTTGGACACAAATGTCCGCATTGCAAAAAATTTAATCCCAGGGCCATTTAACTGTAAAATTATGCAATCTTTGTTAACATGCTTTCATTCTGTTGGCAAGGCTTCAAACCAAAGGCTTTTTTTACCAGATGGTGCCATTTTTTCAGGTTTGGCCTATAAAGCAAATACTCACTTTATTCCTGTTTTCTGCTTCGGCATATTATTGAGCCAACTGGATAAATTATGCAGTGATAATTGTGTGGGTGTGTTGGTATGGATGTCAGAGTGAGGTTTGTATGTGTGTAATAAAATGTGTGTGTGTGTGTGTGTGTGTGTGTGTGTGTGTGTGTGTGTGTGTGTGTGTGTGTGTGTGTGTGTGTTTTTGTGATTTATGAGGACATTTCATATACACACCACACTATGAGGACATTTTGAATTATGAGGACAGGGCCGGTGTCCTCATAATTCTGACAATGTAGAAGTGTTTCTATTGCTAGGGGGAGCTCAAAGTCAAAATTTCAGCTCATGTCCCCATAGTTCACAATTACCTGATTTTGTGTATCAGCTGTGTATCGAGACAGCGCCTCTGTAGGTGGGTCAGTGGTACTGCATCTCCTCATGAATATTCACTCATGTGTATGGAATTGAGGATTGTGATTGGCTGATCGCAAGAAGTCCTCATAATTTCGGGTTTTGTCAAACCACTGTGTTAATCTAATTGCCACATAAACAAATTACTTCGAATGAAAAAATTATATTAACAACAATAAAAGCTCAAATAAATCAATTAAAAAGGAATAATTACACAACACCACGCTTTTTTTTTTTTTTTTTTGATGATGATGATGATCCGGACCTGTTCTGCCACGATGGGAAGTTCGGATCATTTTACATTTGACTCTCTTGTTCGATCTCGTTCATCAAAATGAAGGAATCTTTTTTCGAGTCATTTCGTTCATTTAAGGGGCTTTAAATGTTATACTTTTAACAGGCAAATTCCCAAAACACATTCACCTACGCAATCTTGATCATATTCTGAATTAAGAAATCATTATAATGCAGTAAAAAATAATTCACAGGTAACATAAATAATAACTTTACCTTCCGAGTCTTTCGTTCATTTGTCACGTGACAGACGCAATGAACGGATCTTTCATGAACGATTCATCACCTGTTTCTGAGACAGCCAGCCACGTGCGGATCAGTCTTCACGGTGAAGAGACGTCAGGTAAGAATTGTGTTCAAATTCCAAGCACCCAGCTACACTTCAAGTCTAAAACTGTATTAATATTATTTTTATATTCCGTTGGTAGTAGTTTGAAATATTCTAAAGTTAATTTGAATTAGCAGTTAGGCTACACGCTAGCTTTGGTGACACTTGTTTGTATTTCACAACGCATGAGGATTTAATTTAATATTGAACGAATTAATCACGTTATTGCCATATTGAGATCATATTTATTTCGCGGAACATTTGGGCAGTGTAATGATGTAATGAGGTTGACTTGTGAATCAGTATAGCGTTAATGTTAGTTCGATAACCTAACTTACTCGCTTTCTAGGTCCCTGTCGTCCAATTTAGGCCTAACAATTATTTAGTATCCCGAAGCATGGTGATTATTTGTAACTGAAACTTTGCTCCTTAATTAGTCCTAGTTTTTAAGCTGAGGAAAGTGCTGTGTCTGTATATGTTAGTCAAATTATAATGGTTAAATTTAGGGACATTACAGTGTGTTTGAGAGAGAAAAGCAGCATGTTTAAAAAAAAAAAAAAAAAATTCACTAAACACAAGATTCATGTTTTTACTGTACTAGTAAAACTTCTTGGTATTACATTCTGGTATGTATAATAATCGTTATTGTTAATAATTTCACCGTTCATAACAAATAAAGGTGTAAAACAGTTGATTATGTCAGTGATATCTAAAAGTCATGTTGTAAACTGATTAAAAACGTACTCGGTTACTAACGTAACCTCGGTTCTCTCTAGAAGAGGGAACGAGTACTTGCGTAAGTATCTTACGTTAGGGGAAAACCTCTTTTCCTCGAGATATTGAAGCCAAAAATTATCCTTAATTTTGCAATAATGTAAAACGCATTGCAGCAGCATGCAGACATGGTCGAGACAGCTCGCGCGCCCATAGGCTGCTCTGCGGCAACTGCACCAGCCTATCGATAGAGGCCCCTCATGACGTCAGGACCAATGAGGGTGCTTCGCGCCCATTACGTCATGTCCCGCCGAAATCGGGTGGGGCTAGGGCTATAAATACGGCCCAGAGAGGCTGGTTTGGTCAGTTTTTTCATCGCTGAAGCGAATCAGAACGTGACGCATGCACGGCAAGATACGCAAGTACTCGTTCCCTCTTCTAGAGAGAACCGAGGTTACGTTAGTAACCGAGTACGTTCTCTTACGAGAGGTTCTCTCGTACTTGCATAAGAAATCTTACGCTAGGGGAACACAGTGTAAAACGCCGTGCGTGCTTGAGACATAACACTAAAGTCCCAAGGGCAGGTGCCCGGGGCTCATATAGTGCCTAATCACAAGGGACTCAGAGAATCCGGGAAGAGGGGCTAGAATAGCATCATTCCTGTAATATAGAGCTCTGATAAGAGCATATTATATCAAGTGTTCCACACAGCCAGGGCGAACACGGCCTGGACTGATAGATATGGGGGACTTACGCACTGCCCACAGAAGTATATATACGATCAGTGATCGACGCTCTGGCGGTTTCAGCATCCTGAGCCGATAGGATTCGGGCGGGCAATACTGAAAATTTAGCTTGTAAAGCGGGAACCTCGAGGTTATAAAACCTTATAAATGTAGACGGGGAGGCCCAGCCTGCCGCCATACAGATATCTTGCAAGGCAATCCCACTGGACCAAGCCCACGACGAGGCCATGCCTCTTGTGGAGTGCGCTTTGACACCTATCGGGCATTGCAGGCCCTTGGATGTGTAAGCTAGCGCTATAGCATCAACTATCCATCTGGATAGACTCTGTTTTGACGCAGCTAGTCCCTTAGAACGTCCGCTGAACAAAACAAAGAGCTGCTCCGTCTGTCTGAAAACAGATGAGCGAGACACATATGCTCTTAACGCCCTGACCGGGCAAAGGAAGCCTGCGTCCCCTTCCTCCTCAGATACCGGCAGGGCCGACAGGGAGATAACCTGTGCCCTAAACGGTGTGTTGAGGGATTTAGGAACATATCCGTGCTTTGGTTTGAATATGACTCTCGAGTCATTCGGTCCAAACTCCATACACGTCGCGCTCACTGAGAGTGCTTGCAAATCCCCTATGCGCTTCACTGAAGCGAGAGCCAGAAGAAACACTGTTTTGAAAGACAAGAGTTTCAGGTCTATTGACTGTATTGGCTCGAATGGGGCACCTTTCATGGCTTCCAGAACCGTGGAAAGGTCCCAAACGGGAACTGAGGGTGGTCTGGGAGGGTTCAGCCTCTTAGCTCCTCTAAGGAAGCGGATGACCAGATCGTTCCTTCCTAATGACTGGCCAAGCGGTGGTTCAGCGAACGCTGCTATGGCCGCCACATAAACTTTGAGCGTGGATGGGGTTCTGCCCTTATCCAGAAGCTCTTGTAAAAAGGAGAGAACCTCTGGCACTCCACAGCGTGAGGGTGAAGTGCCACTCGCTGTGCACCAGCTAGTAAACACAGACCATTTTGAGGAATAGAGCCGCCTCGTAGATGGAGCTCTAGCCTGTGTGATCGTGTTTAACACTCCCGCTGGGAGGTTAACGGGTACCCGTTGATGGCCCACACATGTAGGGACCAAAGCTCCGGGTGAGGATGCCAGATCGAGCCGTTTGCCTGCGAGAGGAGATCCCTCCTCACCGGTATCGGCCACGGGGCGGTACTTGTCAGCTGCATCAGGACTGGAAACCAGACTTGGTTTGTCCAAAATGGGGCGACGAGTAGCACTGGGCATCCGCTCTCCCTGATTCGCTCTAACACCTGGGGTATGAGCGTGACAGGGGGAAACGCATAGAGCGGGCAGCGGGGCCAGACGTGAGCCAGCGCATCCCTGCTCTTGGAGAAGAATTCCTGACAATGAGCGTTCTCTTGAGACGCAAATAGGTCTATTTTCGCTCTGCCAAATGTCCTCCATAGCATTTTGACTGTCTGTGGATGTAAAGACCATTCTCCTGCCGGCAGATTGTTTCTGGACAGTCTGTCTGGTCCCACATTCAGATGGCCGGGCACATGCGCTGCCCTGAGCGAGCGCAGATTGTGCTGGGCCCAGACCAGGAGGCGTTCCGTCAGCCTGTGAAGGATTCTGGATCTGATACCTCCTTGGTGATTTATGTAAGCCACCACTGACATGTTGTCCGAACGGACCAAGACGTGGCGTCCTTTTATCTGGGGACAAAAACGCCTCAGCGCTGCCAATGGACTGCCATCATTTCCTGGCAGTTTATATGCAGAAGCTTTTCCCGTTCCGACCACTGGCCGAATAACGGTCTGCCCTCGAGCAGCGCTCTCCATCCCGAGGTTGAGGCGTCCGTAGACACCACCTTTACACTCGAGGAAGTCCCCAGGCTTACACCTGACCGGTACCAGTCGGTCACTGTCCAAGGTTTCAGAGCTGCGGCGCATTTCTGATCGACCTTGAGGTGCGCGAGACCGGAGGTCCACGCTCTGCGGGGCGCGCGCGCTTTCAACCAATACTGCAGCGGGCGCATGCGAAGCAGACCCAGCTGAAGCTCTGAGGATGCTGAAGCCATGAGACCCAGCATCCTTTGAAACCTTTTGAGCGGGACTAAAGCACCGTGGCGAAAAACTCTGTCATGTGCTGAATACTTTGTCTGCGCTGCGGCGACAGCTGTGCTGTCATAGACAGCGAGTCCAGATCTGTGCCCAGGAAAGATATTTTCTGACTGGGAGACAGCGAACTCTTCGCCCAATTGACTATGAGACCTAAATTCTCGAGGTGATCAAGTAATATGATCCTGTGTTCTATGAGCTCCGACTGTGATCGAGCTAGAACCAGCCAATCGTCCAAATAATTCAGCACTCGTATGCCTCGGAGCCTGAGGGGTGCGAGCGCTGCATCCATGCACATCGTGAATACGCGAGGTGCCAGGGATAGGCCAAATGGCAGGACTGTGTACTGATATGCCTGGTCCTCGAAGGCGAATCTCAAAAATCGCCTGTGACGTGACGCTATTTGTATTTGAAAATAGGCATCTTTCAGATCTATCGACATGAACCGGTCCCCTTGGCAAATTTGCGAGAGGATTTTCTTGGTCGTGAGCATTCTGAACCGTCGTTTCAGAAGTGCTTTGTTTAGTCGTCTTAGATCTAGAATGGGTCTGAGACCCCCGTCTTTTTTGGGTACCAGAAAATATCTGCTGTACATGCCCCCTTCGCTCTGAGCTTGTGATAAAGGTTCTATAGCCCCTTTGCTCAGTAACTTCGCTATTTCGGCTCGAAGTAGGTGAGCTACTTCCTTCTTTACCGTAGTCTCGATTCGCGCCGCTTTGCGTTGCGGGCGTCGACCGAACTGTAGCGAATAGCCTCTTTTTATAATGTTCAGCACCCATTCTGATACACCTGGGAGCTCTGCCCACGCTTTCGCGTGAGTGGCTAGGGGTAGAATGATATCTGGGCTCTGGTCGCAATGTAGTGGCGAGCGGAGAGCAACGGTGTGCTGTAACATGAGCGCCGCGTTCGCAGCGTGTGAGACTAGGGGCGCGCTGATCACAGCGGGCAGCCTGCCCGCGCTCAGCTCTTCTGCAGCGGTGTGCTGAGAGAGAGCGAGCGTGGTGAGCCCCGTGGGGTGTAATATGTCTGTGAGCGAATGAGGGCGCGGGACAACGGGCCCATCTATAACGCTGAAAACACCGTCTGTTTGTGCAGACTGTATGTGTGTTGGTTTCGTTTTTACAGAAACCGTGAGACATGTAGCATGTAGTGTTTATGGGCACTGGGACATGGGCACAATCACTACATTTGGTGCACAACCGACATAAGTCGATTTTATTCGTGCGGGCCGTGTGTGGCGGGCCGTGTCTGTGTGTAGGAATGGGCACTGGGCAGTGGGCATTTTTACTACACTCATAACACCATCGGCCGTGGCCGGAATACCAGAAAATACACTCTTTTTGGGATTTATCTGGGTCGCCGTAAAAACGGCGTTTGTGTGCAGGCAAGCGGGCTGTGCTGCCGACTTGTTTACTGCCGAATACGCTGGAACAGTCGCAATTACTGGAACTGAGCGAGCGAAAATTTTTGGTGGAAGTCCGGCCGCAGCGGGACTTGAACACCGTCGCTTCCGTAGACTGGCTAGGAAGACTTAGAGGCCTCGGGCTTTACCTCGATCTTTGGCCGTGGCCCACGCGGCGGCCGGCGGAGCGGGAGCGCGGTCTCTGATCCTTGGGCTGTCGGCGCTGCGGGGCGGCGGCAGCTGAGGGTTGCGGCTGGGAGCTGCGAGCAGACGGCTGTTTTGAGCGACCTGCTGCGGAGCTTGAGCGCTTGGGCAGGAAATGTTTCATGGCCTGCGATGTTTTCTGAACCTCGGCGAATCTGTCTGCGAAGTCCTTGACAGACGATCCGAAGAGGCCAGCGGGGGAGACGGGGGCGTCGAGAAACGTAGAGCGTTCCGAGTCCGACATCTCCGAGAGCGTTAACCACAGGTGTCTCTCAGCAACGGTGAGAGAAGCCATGTTCCGCCCCATGGCCTGCGCGGCGGATTTAGTGGCGCGAAGGGCGAGATCCGTCGCGCTCCTTAAATCCGGTAGGCTCACAGCTTCCGGTCCTTCCTCGTCCATTTTTCGGAGAAGGTTGGCCTGGAAGACCTGGAGTATGGCCATTGAGTGAAGCGCCGAAACAGCCTGCCCGGCGGCGGTGTAAGCGCGACCGTGCAAAGCTGAGGTAGTGCGGCAGGATTTTGATGGCAGCGCCGTCTTAGCACGCCGTCCAGCAGAGGGCGGGCAAAGATGGGCGGCTACCGCTTCCTCGACTCGGGTGAAGCAGGCGGCGAAGCTAGCGGGCGCACCGGCGAGCTTTCGCGGGATGGAGGAGGTTCAGGGACCCGCTGAGCGCGGCGCTTTTTACAGAATGCCCGGCGAGTCCGCAGAGTCACCATAGACATTAACTCGCAGTGAGGGCAGCCGCCCTCGGCGAGCGCGATAGCTGCGTGTTCCTCACTCAGGCAGGAAACACAGATGACATGGTGGTCCCCGTCGCTGATTGGAGCTCGGCATGAGCCGCAGGAAGAACGAGGCATCTTGAAAAAGACGCTTCGTGCTCTTTTAGGAAATAAGTGCGCGTGTCGCAGCGGCGAACACACACACAGCAATGAAAGGATATAGGTACGCCGGAAAGCGTCAGCAGGAACGGCGACTGAAGGCGGAGTTGTCGACCGGCAGCTTCAGATGCAGATAAATCCCGCTGGGTGCTTGAGTCAGACGGCGCGGCTTCCTCTCAGGATCCAGCGATGCGTAGTAAGCTGAAGAGATGAAAAACTGACCAAACCAGCCTCTCGGGGCCGTATTTATAGCCCTAGCCCCACCCGCTTTCGGCGGGACATGACGTATTGGGCGCGAAGCACCCTCATTGGTTCTGACGTCATGAGGGGCCTCTATCGATAGGCTGGTGCAGTTGCCGCAGAGCAGCCTATGGGCGCGCGAGCTGTCTCGCCCATGTCTGCATGCTGCTGCAATGCGTTTTACATTATTGCAAAATTAAGGATAATTTTTGGCTTCAATATCTCGAGGAAAAGAGGTTTTCCCCTAGCGTAAGATATCTTACGCAAGTACGAGAGAACCTCTCGTAAGAGAACAAATGCACTGAAAAATAAAGAAAACTTTCATAATTAGTTTTGTACTAATTTCTAAACTTGAAAGAAGCACATGATCTTTTATTTCGACAGAAACTGCATCAAGCTTTTATTTTGGCGGAAAACATGGATAAAAACGCGTCTCATTAAACTTCTAGTAATCGTCAACTATGCAGATGTGTAATGTGAATAATGTGTAACTGGGTAATGTGTTTTGAAAGTAGTTCTGCTTACCGCGGACTACACTTTCTCATGTCTTTCCTGATCCTCCTCACTATCCTCCTCCACTGGATCTGATGAAGGTTCTGCTGCTGCAGAAAACACATTTTTACACATTTTACAGCGTCTGCTTGAAAGGCCTGTATCTATTTTTCACGCTATTTCTCAGCACATTTCTTGCGTTCTCAGATTATTTTGACAGATACACAACTTGACACTGCACGCTCACTCAAAGACCAAAGGGGGAGGTGTTTAAGATGTGATTGGGCCAGCCCAGTGTCAATCAAGAAAATAACCAATGGGCCGCTGATCTACGCGTTTCATCCCATGGGAGAAAAAAAAACTAACGCTTACTTTCTTTTGACCAATGCATTACACCGGGGGCCTATACCATGAAGCTGGTTTAGGTGGCTAGCCAGCTATGTTCCAGTTTAGTTTCCGCCAACCCTGGGTTTTAGGTACTATGAAAGTAGCTCGGCTTTAATCGGTGTTCGTTGCCATGGTATCTTACGCTGTACGGCTAACCTGCTCTGGGGCAGGTTATGTTCTGGATTCAAGATCTCAGACTGAAGTTTGACCAATCAGCTGAGAGCAAAGAAACATATAGGTGACGTAACTAATTCCCAGTGTCTGTTGCAATGTCTTCACCTTTTACATTTTTTCCTTATTTGTTATTTGATTGTTCATAAGCAAAAAAAAAATAAAAATGTCTTCACCTTTTCTTCCAAACCCTGTAGACATCTCAGCGCAAATTGTTAGACGAGCACTTCGTAGAGAAAGAGTTTCAAGAGTTTTGTTTGAAAGATACAGATTTTCCGCGGAAGGAATATCTTATTTTTGCAAACTTCTTGGGCCGTACATAAAGAATTTGACACGTCGAACTGCACGAACGACACGTCATGCACTTACTGTACCGCAAATGGTATTGCGTTGCGTTTTTTCACAAGGTGGTCCTCGCGCTGCAGGAGTGCATTAATAGTTTCATAGAGTTCCCCGGACATTTATCGACCATGTCCATAAAAGAGGGCTTTTATAAAATTGCCGGTAAGATATATTGATAGGGCTACATCACATGAACACATTTTTGTTTTTTTTTTCAAAAAGCAAATTTCAAAAATGTATACTATACAATACAGTACATGTTAAGAATTATTTTAAATCTTTTTTATTATTATTCTGTTAATCTTATGATAGAATTCCCTAGAGTTATTGGAGCAATAGACTGCACACATGTTGCAATCTCCACTGCTCTAGGAGAACATAAGGCACATTATGTTAATAGGAAGTCCTTTCACAGCCTTAATGTTCAAGTAGGCATACATGTGAGATGATTATTTTCTGTGAGATGAATCTTTAAATTAATAGTAACATTAACATATATAACAATGATCTACTAAACATTTCATCTGCAGATGACTTGTGGTCATGAACGTATGATCACAAGTTTGGATGCCAAATGGCCTGGCTCCAGTGCATGACCAGGAATTTTCTGTGAGTCTGTGTTGTGTCAGCGCTTTGAGGAAAGAAAGTTAAATTTGGTACAGTACAAAACACTGTTAATTTGAATTAGGACAGAAAAACCTATACACAATAACCCCCTATCATGACCCTCAGACAGGGCCACAGCACCGCTTCAATGTGGCCCTCAGTAAAACCAGAGTGAAGATCGAGATGACCTTTGGCATCCTAAAGGCACATTTCAACTGTGTTCAGTGCTTAAGAGTCACCAGAGCGGGCATCACAGATAGTGGCTGCATGTGCTATTCTGCACAATATAGCCACCATTAGAACAGAGCGAGAACCACCACAAACCCAGCTTCTCCCCGATGAGTGTGACCCGATCACACTTGACCACCCAGCTGATGCAGATGTAGATGCAATCACCACAATATTACACTTAATAAAGGCACATTGAAACTGCAGATAGGCCTCAAACTGTTTTATTGGTTTTGTGGGATGGGAGGAAGAAAGAGAGCAAGAGAAAGTTGCATTAATAAATATTCATACTAAAGTGTTACTTGGTTAAATAAGTTCACATACTGAGGTCAGTTTTATCCAGCTGTTTGATCTCCTTTTTTTTTTTTTTTTTTTGGAGCCTCCTCAGCTCACAGTCCAGCTCCTTTAGTGAACAGTCTAGTTCAAGTCTCCCTTAGTGAACAGTCTAGTTCAAGTCTCCTTTAGTGTGCAGTCTAGTTCAAGTCTCCTTTAGTGTGCAGTCTAGTTCAAGACTCCTTTAGTGTGCAGTCTAGTTCAAGACTCCTTTAGTGTGCAGTCTAGTTTGAGACTCCTTTAGTGTGCAGTCTAGTTCAAGTCTCCTTTAGTGTGCAGTCTAGTTCAAGACTCCTTTAGTGTGCAGTCTAGTTCGAGACTCCTTTAGTGTGCAGTCTAGTTTGAGACTCCTTTAGTGTGCAGTCTAGTTTGAGACTACTTTAGTGTGCAGTCTAGTTTGAGACTACTTTAGTGTGCAGTCTAGTTTGAGACTACTTTAGTGTGCAGTCTAGTTTGAGACTACTTTAGTGTGCAGTCTAGTTTGAGACTACTTTAGTGTGCAGTCTAGTTTGAGACTACTTTAGTGTGCAGTCTATTTTGAGACTCATTTAGTGTGCAGTCTAGTTCAAGACTCCTATTGTACAGGGCCCTGACTGAGTCTGTTTCCTCCTGAAACATAATTCCACCACAAACATGATCTTTACAAGTTTTCTGGAGGCTAATCAAATCACAAAAAGTTCCTTGACTTCCTACGTACAAACACAGGACTGACTGTAATTTATGTCAAGGTTTTTAAATCCTTGTTCACATTTGTTCTTAAGCCCATTGAGGTAGAGGCTTCAGTTTCTGGGGCAGGTTGTGAAAAATCCTACAATAAAAGAGATGTGTAAGGGCAAGTCCCTTTTTTAGCCACACATTCAAATGTTTGCCATAGTAAAAAGCCTATGCATTCACCTCAGCAACTGTCTCAGAACACACAGACAGTGTCTTCATCATTTCCTCCACCCTAATAAATAAAAGTAGGCCAATATAAAGCATACTGTTGTAAAGCAGGTTATGTGTCTGGTGTTCTGTCTGCTGCATACTGACCTCTGTGTGGGAGACTGTGTGCATGTGTGTTGGCTTCAACAGGGACACTGTATTAACTCTACTGCAGAACATACAGTCAGCCATATTTAAAACTTCAAAAAGTAGTTATATTGCACACGTAGGCTACCCAGTGTTACTTGCTAAGAGGAGCCAGCACCAGGGTCAGATTGTACAGCACCTGTAATCCCATTCATAATCGGCCGTCCCTTATTGCTACTCAGCCAACTCCTTCGCCAGTGTATTCTTGAGGAGTGGCCCTCCACCGGTTTTCTGAATTTAACTCTTTATTTCTGTTTGCTGCAAACAAGTGTTTGTGATAAAATGTTCACAGAAATAATAAAAGGTTGTGGTAAATACTCACCTTTTTGAATTATATTTTTATATGTTGTCTTTATCTGCTGTCAAGAACGTTTGGAGTTGGGGTTGCATCTAAAAATCAATGAATATTAATCTTTCTTAGTATATACATGCACATTTTTTATATATTATAAAAATAGGCTAAAATATATACATCATTTTACATGAATAGCCTATACAACGTATTTGTTTAACTTACACATTAACGCAATCAGCAATCTTTCTCCAACAGTCTTATCTTCTCTTTGGCAGCAGACCGTATTGTTTCGAGCTTGAAATACATATTTAAATTCATGGTAATTATGACTGATTATCTCTTGTTCCTCCGTGGAAAAATATTTCGCTCTCGCTCTATCCATATCGAACGCGATTGGTTGTTCGGTGCCAACGTGACTTTGGTATGTGCACGCGCGCGTGGAGTAATCATAGCTTAAAGCTCAAAGCCTGAGTTGACAGAGAAAGTTGATGAGCTGCGTCATGGTACCAATAAAGCCTGATCGCATCGGTTTGGTTTTGTCGACTCAAAACTAATCCTGTAACCCCGAGTTTGTTCAGCTACCATCATGGTACAGGCCCCGGCACTAACCCAGCGCTGTCAATTAAACAAAACAAAACGAATGGGCCGCCGATGTATGAGTTTTATGGGCCGTTAAAAAAAAAATGTATCGGCTCAAAAAGCACGTCGGCTTGATGACAGCCGGTATGACAGATTAACAGTGCAGCCCTGCACACACACATATATAGCCTATAGTGCTTTGTAACGTTTTTTTCTTTTAGAAATCTATCGCCAGCACACAGCACATAATTACACCTTCATGTAACAAGGATACTTTTCTGATGACTAAATTCACATCTCGCGCATGCACTGTACATTGACCCTGGCGTAGTAGGCGTATGTGAGAATTCAGAGTTAGTGAGAACATTAATAGATTTCCATTTATTTTATATCAGCTAATGATATTTCTTACCCAAGATCTTACCCTAAATTTATCACAAACATGAGCACTATATTTTAATAAATATAATTTTTTTTCCTGATAATAAGCCTACTGATGAATGTGTTAATTAGTCGGTTTTCAGTTTGTAACAATATAAGTGAGGACATTTGGTCTTGAAATATATCGTCAAAACAAGTTGAAGTGCACAAGTATACGAAAGCGCACACACAGCGCTCTTTTAAACTGTAGAGCATAAATTAAGATCACCTGTCTGTAATTATTGTTTCATTATAACCTGATACTTACCAGCATTTACCGTTTGGGCTGTGGATAGATCAGGTCTATCGTGCTGTCTACTGCATGTTGTAAGTACAACTTTACCGAGTTGTTGTGTACAGATTATTGTATGTGTATTACTTATCTGTTGTGTTGTTTAGAATAATTAACCAATCTGTGTCTTGAATTTCTTGTCCTTCGTTATGTTAATGGCCGCTGGTGGTGTTCTTTTGAGTTATATTGCACATATTGTCTGGATGTTCATTCTTTTTCATGTGAAAGTAACCTCATGGACATAGAGAATTTAACACTATAATGTAAAATGGTAAATAAAATATTTGTCTTTTAGTCAAATTTGTGTGCTGATTTTATTTACTAAATGTAGTAAACAGCTGTGCAGACAACGTGAAGGATTGATCTAAGGTTAAATAGTTACATTGAATATTGCTGTCGAACCCTGTGTTCTTCAGAAAAAATACCCTTTTTGAACCTTGAAGAACACATGTATGATTGTAAGGAGTTTTACACCGTTTTAGAAATTGAATAAAATATTGTTTTATTGCAGGGTAAAATTGGAAATGGAAAAATCTTTAAGTTACAACAATATACTATAAATCAAGGTGTAATAATTACATTGACTGAACAAAAGTTTGTATATGAACATGAAATGAAAGTGTAACAATTACATTGACTGAACAAACGTTTGTATATGAACATGAAATGAAAGTGTAACAATTATAGTGACTGAACAAAACGCCTCGGTTACGACTGTAACCTCGGTTCCCTGAAGAGGGAACGAGCGTTGCGTCGAGAAATGACGCTATGGGGAACGCTTTGCGTGATGACGTCTTGAAGCACATGTAAAATCAGTCCAATGGTGTGGCGGAACGTCAGAGGCGGGTGACGTCACGTACCAGGAAACTATAAAAGCCGGCCCAAAACAGAAAACGAAAGCTTCGTAAAAGTCTGAAGTCGAGCTGACAGGCATGAAGGAGATATGGCAGGGCGACGCAACGCTCGTTCCCTCTTCAGGGAACCGAGGTTACAGTCGTAACCGAGGCGTTCCCTTTCAAGGGAACTCCCGTTGCGTCGAGAAATGACGCTATGGGGAACGTCTATACCAACGCCTCCATAGCTACAAATGTCTGTCCTGTGTGAAATCCGTAGAGCAGCACTAGGAAGACAAAACATGAGACCCTGGAGCAGAGTCTAGATCCAGAGAGTAGAACCTGACGAAGGTGTGCGGTGAGGACCAGCCTGCCGCATCACAGACGTCCTGTAACAATACTCCTGATATAAGGGCCTTAGAGGCCGCCATACTCCTAGTAGAGAGCGACCGGACAGCCAAAGGAGAAGGCTGTCCAGCCGCCTCATAAGCCAGTGAGATAGTCTCAACCACCCACTTGCTCATCCTTTGCTTAGACACTGGACCTCCCTTGTTAGGGGAGCAAAAGTCACTTTTACGCCACAGGGCAGCTCTGTGGACATACGCGTCTAACGCCCGAACAGGGCAAAGCAAATTATTCGCTTCCTGGTCCGATTTCGAAAGGGAGGAGGACCTCCAAGTGCCACGAGGGAAACGAGATACCAAAGGGTCTTTCCCCACAGACATTCCACCCAAAGGACTGTGGTAAGCACCTACGGCCGCCACATAAACCTTTAAAGTGGACGGGGTCAGACCTGCAGTGAACCGGTCCTGCAGGAACTCCAGAACTGTACCAATTGGGCAGTTGACTGGATCCCACCGACGGTCACTACACAAAGAGGTGAATACTCTTCAGTTCAGGGCATAAAGTTTCCTCGTGGAGGGAGCTCTGGACTGTAGAATGGTCTCAACAACCTCAATTGAGAGACCTGACTCTATGAGCTGGGCCCCCTCAGAGGCCAAGCCCACAGGTTCCACAGTTCTGGCGGGGGTGAAATATTGAGCCCCCTGCTTGGGACAGAAGGTCCCTCCTGACGGGTAGCTCCAGAGGATGCCCGTCGAGGAGGGACACAAGATCGGGAAACCATACTCTGCCCGGCCAGCGCGGGGCTATAAAAAGCAGGCAAACCCGGTCCCTGCGAACTCTTTCCAGAACTCCCGGGAGCAGAGTAACTGGGGAAAAGGCGTACAGACGTAGCCTCGGCCACGTCTGTACCAAAGCATCCAGTCCCAGAGGAGCTGGATGCGTGAAGGAGAACCAAAGTGGACAGTGAGACGTCTCTCGAGACGCAAACAGATCCACTTATAATTTCCATATCAGCTCCACCACCTCGGGGGTGGAGCCACCATTCCCCGGGCCTCGGCCCCTGTCTCGACAGAGTGTCTGCTCCTATATTCTGGACCCCGGGGATGTAGGCTGCCTTGAGTGACAGCAACTTCCCCTGGGACCACAGGAGGATATGGCATGCCAGCGCAAACCCCCTTGATATAGGCGACTACCGACGTGTTGTCCGTATGTACTACACATGGTGTCCCCTGAGACCTGTGATAAAGCTCCTCAGAGCCCGGAAGACAGCTAACATCTCTAGGCTATAGAATGCCAGGAACGATGATGGTCTTCCCACAGACCTTGAGATGAGCGACCCTCAGGATCGCTCCCCAACCCGTGAGGGAAGCATCTGTCGTTAGCAGTTTGCGACGACAAGGAGCTCCCAGCACTGGGCCCTGGGACAGGAACCAAGGTTTCTTCCACATAACCAAGGCACGTAGGCATCACCGCGTGACCTTGATTGTGCGAAATGGGTTGCCCCTCGGGGAAAAACCCTCTGGTCCTGAGCCACCACTGCAGGGGCCTCATGTGCAGCAGTCCAAAAGGTATCCCGTTGGAAGCTGCTGCCATGAGACCCAACAGTCTCTGGAACTGTTTGACAGTGAGTAGCTGGCCTAGCTTTACACTTTTCACAGCTGCAAGGATGGAATCTATGTGTGGCGGTGACAGGCGCGCCTGCATCGACACTGAATCCCAAACCACGCCTAAAAAAGTGGTCCTCTGAAATGGAAAAAGCACACTCTTCTCGGCGTTCAGCCGTAACCCCAACTCTTTCATATGGGCGAGAACAACATCTCGATGTTGAACCGCCATCTGATGCGACTGAGCTAAAATCAACCAATCGTCGATGTAGTTCATGATGCGAATACCCTGGAGGCGCCGAGGCGCCAGAGCTGCATCCACGCATTTGGTGAAAGTGCGGGGTGATAAAGCCAGGCCGAATGGAAGAACTCAATATTGGTATGCTTTGCCCCCGAAAGCAAACCTCAGGAACTTCCAATGACACGGACGGATGGAAATATGCGTCCTTGAGGTCTATCGTGACAAACCAGTCCTCGGACCTGATCTGTAGCACAATTAACTCAATGTTAACATTTTGAACTTGAGCTGCATGACTGACTCATTCAGAACTCGAAGATCTAAAATGGGACGCAATCCCCCGTCCTTCTTTGGAACTATGAAGTACCGGCTGTAAAACCCGGTTTCCCTGTTGGAGGGAGGTACATATTCTATGGCCCCTTTCTCTAACAGAGTGTTTACTTCCTGTTCCATAACCAGAACCTGCTCGGGGCCCACCACTGTGGGCGGGACCCCCATAAACCGAGGTGGGCGTTTCTAGAATTGTATCTGATACCCATTCCCACGGTCTGCAGGACCCAACGAGAAACATTTGACAGTAGCTTCCACGCTGTCAAAGATTCTACTAAAGGTACCAGCCTCTCGAGACTGGTTTCTGGATTGTGTTGCTGTTGAGTAGTCGGTTCGTCGCCCTGTAACGGCGCACCGGCAGGGAACGACCGAACAGACTGCTCTAGCACCCTCCTCAGAGGGGGCGGGCATCCCGAGGCCACTACGTTTCCGGGTGGACCTTGAGATATGTGCTCGCCGGAGACCGCTGCGCCCTGTAACACCGGAGGCGGCAGGGTTGGCAGAACGGTCCCCTGAGGGCACCGAAGAGAGACGGGCACCGTGAAAAGAGGTGTTAACCGCTCTGCTTCGGGGGGACTACCCTCATTTGTCCTGAGCCCTCAGACATCAGGACTTTTCCCCAGCAGCCTTGCGTCATTTCTCGACGCAACGGGAGTTCCCTTGAAAGGGAACTTTGTAAATGAACATGAAATGAAAGTGTAACAATTATAGTGACTGAATAAAAACGTTTGTACATGAACATGGAAAATATGATATTTTTTTTACAGTAGCCATAAATGTGAAGTTTAACAATTCCACAAAAAAAAAAAAAAAAAAAAAAACCTTTTAGACTTTTCAATAACATAAGAAACCTATTCTAATTGTACTTATGAAAGAAAAAGAAAACCATGATCATGAATTAGACTTTTTGTTTTTGTCTATGTTGTGTAAAGCGTAAAGGGATAGGTTGTGTCATGATATGTCATGGTTAGTCTTTAAGGGGTTGTGTTTGTTTTGGATCTATGGTTTCAGGTGCAGCAGGCCTTTTTTCACCTGGGTTTGTTTTTATGGATGTCGAAGGTAATGAGACTGCTTCTGTTATTGAGCAAAGTTCTTGCTCACGCTCAGGTGTCTCTTCTGAGGTGAGATCAGTTTCACAAATTGCTTTCTTGATTTCCACTATATGGTTGTCAGTTGTGTAATTAACACTCACAGGCCCACAGGTGAGAAGATACTCCTCTATGTCCTGTGCATCAAGAAAGGTCATGTCCTTTTCTTTGTGAATAAACTTTGTCAGGACAGAATTTGGGATGGCTAGTTTTAAAGATCAGTGCTCCATTACACTTTGTAATGTAGCTGGACTGTTTGCGAAGAATTTTGCAGGTAGTGCACCTGTGGAAATTCTCTTTAATGTTGATTGACTGCTGTGTACTGTGACACTTGGGACACAGTTTCTTTATCGTGATTGCGCTGCCTTCAACTGTTTGTGTTAGTGTGTTTGTTAGAGTTTCAAAATCGTTTGTGTTTGATGTGTTGGGCAATGTGATCGTTGTGCTGCTGTGCATTATGGTGGTGTTCCGGGTGGTAGTCAATGTGGTTTTGCCATTAAATGATCTGGTTGACAAATTTGTGAACACGTACGTTTTACCCAATTGTACGAGGTCAATTTGACCATCCCACAAGGAGAGTTGAATTGTCCCTGTTTGGTCTCCTATTTGGCAGGACTTGACTTCACTTTCGGAGTCCCGAACGGTGACCATGGTGCTTGCCCCATCAATGCTGCAAACTGTTGCTAGAAGTTTCAAGATCTGTAAAGAAGATTAAATGGTTAATGTATTTATTTTTTTTACATAAAATGATTTACATAACATAATTTAAGCAAAGCTAATGTTTTAACTTTTTATTTATGGTTTACATTTTTTTATTTAAATGTTTTAACCCCTTCCTCATCACCCCCAATTTTGGCAAGTGCTGCATACATGAAATGCCCAAAATAAAAAGGTTACTGCTCATAAGTAATTCTGAATAGAAACATAACACACATACATTTAGAAAGCCAACCCTTGAGAGTTTATAGTTCAAGACTCAAAATTAACCAGACTGTTATTAATATTGAGATATATAAGCTCAAACATATTTTGAACTAAAATAATCCAGGATCACCAGTGATCCCTGACAGGTAAGGGGATTTATATATCTTTTGACTTGGGGAAAAAAAGTTTTAAATATTTTAAACTCATGTTTTAAATTTTAACATTTGGCAAAGCTAATAGCTTTACTCTTACTTGTTTTATGTGTTCTGTTGGTATTTTCTTTTACTGTAGTTTTGTAAAGCCCTTTGGTCAGTCTAGTGGCTGTTGTAACTTTGCAATATTAAGTGAACTTGAACATGTTTAAGCATCTTGTTAATGTACAATTTAAAGATTCTGCAAAATGTATGTAAACTTGATTAATTTTCATTGCAATTTAAAACTTTACTAGTTATGATATACTTAAGGTTCATTTTAAAAGTGAGGTTTTAAGACTAACTCAGGATTATGCATTGTTTAATTAGGACATTTAAGTCTCTTTTATAATTGTGCCTAATAATAGATAGTACTGGTGTGCATCTTGAGACAAAACAATGACATTAAAATGTCAGGACAAATATCAGTTAATCCATGAAAAATCTAAGCACTAATTCAGTTTCAGTTATAATAAAATGCACTGGGTGGCGCTGTGGAGCATGTTTAACAAGTTGATTGTATTTGATCACATGTCGCCTGCCTCGCGAAGTTTGGAACTATACACGATTTTACGAATTGGAATTACTTTTGTCAAATTAATGAAACTGGCTGATAACAGTAGGCCTATTACCACCAAATTGAGAAATCTAAACAGCAGTCAATCGACTGAGGAAAGAGCTGTTCAACATGTAATGCACGACTGTAGGTAAGCGCAGCTTTACCCCGACTCGAGATTAACGTTATACCTTATTGTATAACAAAATGATTTTGTGACATACGCTTCCTTTCAGTTTCGTCGAAAGATACGGGCTTAACAGCAGAAAACAAAGTATTGTTACCATGGGCGTGGTAGTGGGGGGAAAAATGGACCTGACTACCCAGGGCCCCGTCTAGGGAGAGGGCCCTTTGAAATCCCATCAATTTTTTTTTTTTTTTTTTTTTTTTTGTGTCTAATTCGAATTAATTGGCCCCTCCAATTGATGTCATTATTCATTTCAAAATATATTGATAACACCAACTGAGAGAATGAACTCAGTGCCAGACACTCTGGACCCCCCCCCCCCCCCCCCCCCCCCCTGCCGTCTATGGTTTAGTCCGCCCATAGACGGCAGCCGGCGGCAAAAAAGTAACGCAGTGAGTCTAGAACCTGGGAGCCTGATCATGCTGCGCAAAAAGCCCAAATCGGGCTTTCAAAAAAAGAAAGGAAGGAAGGAAAAAGAAAGGAGGCAGAATGAGGGGAAGCAGCTGATGACTGCTTTCTTTCCAAAAGGTGAACTGAGTTTGCTTGTTATGCACCGACCTACATCCAATTAAAGTTAACGTAGTCAACTCCAGACAGCTGCTGCTAATGTTTTAGTTTTTCAACCAGGCTGCTTGTTGCTGTAAGTAAATTATGGGCCAGGCCAGCTAACGTCAGGTTGCCAACATTAACCAGTTTCAGAAACAACCAGTGGAGATGAGGCTGAGACTGAGAGCAGAAATGAGGAAAGACAAGGTGAGATCATTGCTCAAAGGGCGAGCTCCCCCCTTGCTTCCTAATTGTGAGTTGTTTACCTTAAATAAGTAAGCCTTTTGATTCAATGTGTGTGCTATTGCCTAGTGCTATTGGAGTGGTGGAAAGAGTGGCAGCACAGTGTAAAGTTACTAGCCCTACTATAGAGATCGCTAAGACATGTGACCAAATGGGCGGCAACCTCATCAGAACGCAAAGAATTATGGGTATGTTTGGCCAGGCTGGCATAGCAGGCTAGTGTTCTGGTATGAAAATAATGAAAAATTAGCGTATAAAAACCCCAGAATATAATCCTACAAAATGCAGCGGGCTAAAGAAAACATTGTCGGACCATACCGCCTAAAACTAAATCCTAATGCAAAAACGAGATATGACGAGAAAATAAAGGGAATCAAAGGACTGGATCCTTACGAGCAGAGCGACTGGTCAAGGGACGTCAAACTGTTGCCCAACTTCCAGCACCCATATATATACAACTATATGATATTAAGTGTTAGTGCATACACACACGAAGTTTTCAGTAACTTCAAGTCGCTGCAGCAAGCCCAGGTCTTTTTTACAGATGGATGGGTCCAGGGCCTGGAGATCGTAAAAGTGGGACAGAAAACTGTCGTCCGTTCAAATGTATGCTAATGTTTTAAGCACCACACTCCTCGCTCTCTCTCATCTATCTGCATGCAGTCAGAATTCAACAAACCAACGTGTGTGTGTGTGTGTGTGTGTCTGGGTGTGTCTATGTGTGTGTGTAAGTGTGTGTGTGTGTGTGGGAGAGGCGCGGGCGCGATCGAACAGTGGAAACATAAAAACATATTCTGTCATTTTGTTCAATTGTGTAAAGTGTTTACTTATATTTGTGTACACTTTTGTGAAACTGTAAACTCTTGTCAAACTGTAACCTACAACTGTCACCCAACCAAAATCTCTCTCTCTCACACACACACAGTTTAAAAGCAAAAAATATTTATCCAACCTCATTTAAAAACAGTCTATCAATGCCATCTTTTGGACATTCATCATATTGCATTGGTTTTAATTTATTGTCCTCAAACAGAGCTCTAATCTGTTTATTTTTAAGTTACACTTAGATTAAAAAAGAAAATCAAATGTATTTTAATGGTAGTATTATTTTATACAGAAATGCATTATTTATAATTAAGATGAGAATAAAGTTACTGTTAATTAAAATTTTAAGGAAAACAAATATATTGATCTGAAATATAGCAAATTAATTTTAAATTAATTCAGGTACAATTACCAAACATATCTCAAAGTCTTTTTGTTAATTTAATTAATAAACTAATTATATAAAACTATTGTCAGTGCACTACAAATAAACTGGTTCTATGCCTTTACTTTATTAATAAAACTTATTTAAAAAATACAAGGCTTAAGACATTTATTTTCCTTTGGTGGTCCAGCCTGAGACACGCACGATAAGGGTCAGGAAGGGTTGGGGTAGCTAAGGGCTGCATTAAGAAAGAGGGGAGGGATGAATGATGTAAAGGTGATGAATGGTTTACATGTGGGGGCTGGGGGCAGTGTGTTGTATGTATGAAGGGAGTGAGTTTACTGGTGTTGTGGACAAATCAGTGTAGTATGCAGGTAAGCCCATCCATCCCCAGCCCACTTCCAACCACATTGTACCCCTGATTAGCTGCATGCATCAAATAGCTCAATGTGTCTTACTAGTACTGTTTTGTATTTCTCTACAAGCTATTAATAATGCTTTTATTGTCTTAGGTGAATCACTCCATGCGACTCAGCCAGAAGCCCCTAAAGCCATGGGTCATACTTACAGCATGTGGGGAAGTGGAGAGCGCTCACTGCACTTGTATGGCTGGAGTGGCAGAGAAGTGCGCACATGTGGCAGCCCTCCTGTACAAGATCGATACAGCTGTGCGTCTGCGGGGAAATGTGACTCCAACAGATGTTGAAGCATACTGGGTGATGCCCTCCAATATAACCAAAGTGCAGGGAGTGCCTGGCCATACTATTGATTTTACAACAAGCTCAGCCCGAAAAAAGGCACTTGATCGGTCAGTCTGTGGAGACACCAGCACAGCACCCAAGATCCGGACCCGCTCAGGTTGCACATGTTTACCGCAGAAGACACTTGCCGATTTAAAACCACTCACAGAACTCATGCATGCACACAGGTCCGGACTGTGCTCTGTAATGGAGGAATTCTGCCACCTCTATGCTGATCCCATTCAGCCATGTGTCCTGCCCAAGTCACTGCTGCGTCTTCGCGATCCACAAATGGATGGCTGTGACTTGTCGGTCCTGCTTCAACACTGTGAGAGCCTGACACACCTTGTGGCAGTGACAGCCACAGAGGCAGCTGCACTGGAAAAGAACACAAGACAGCAGCACAAGTCTGACATATGGCACAGCACACGGGCTGGAAGGATAACCGCCTCCATCATGCACGCTGTTGTCTCCACCTCCATAACCAGACCAGCAAAGTCAACTGTGGAGAAGGTGTGCTATCCACAGAAACCTTCACTTAGAAAGACTGACAATGGCCCAGAGGCCATTAAATGGGGGAGAGAAAAAGAGGATACTGCAAGGGTCTCCTACATCACACAGATGGAGCTGCGGCACAGGGACATGAAAGTGGAACACTGTGGATTCATAATCAACCCTTCTTTCCCTGAAATAGGCGCGACTCCTGATGCACTTGTGCATTGTGCATGTTGCGGGAAAGGATGTGTGGAGATTAAATGCCCTTTTAAGCACCAGGACCAGAACATTCTGCAGGCATGTACTGACAAGGAGTTTTGTCTGCAGTTCACAGAAGGAAGGATGGTGTTGAAGCAGACCCACAAGTACTACAAACAGGTACAAACTCAAATCTTTGTCACAGAGTCACAGTTCTGTGACTTTGTTGTTTGGACGACCAAAAGCCTTGCAACTGTGCGTGTCATGCCTGACGTAGAACTTTGGGAGACGCTTTTGCCAACCGCACAACATTTTTTTTACAAGGTTGTCCTACCTGAGCTTGTAGCCCATCACTACACTCAACCCCCACCCCCTGTGCCATCAGCCGATTCCCAGCCAACAGACAAACCCAAAAAACGAGCACAGAACACAGTCAGAAAAACATTGGCCACATTACATCCAGGTAAAACACCCAAGCACAAGGTTTTCCAACCAGCCCCTACCAGCACCCCACCTTCAGCTGACCTACCTGTGCCTCCAGCTGAGCTACCTGTGCCATTATTTGATTCACAGCCCACAGACAAAAACAAAAAACGAGCACGAAAAAAAACAATCAAATTGGCCACACTGCAGCCAGGTAACACCCCCCAGACCAAAAGAAGGGCATGTGAAAAGGCTGTGTTGTGGTGCATTTGCAGACAGCCTGAAGAGCTTGATGACATGGTTGCTTGCGATAATCAGAACTGTCCTATACAGTGGTTCCATTTAGGTTGCGTGGGACTCAGCAGCGCACCAGCCAGAGAAGAGTCATGGCAATGCGATGCTTGCACATGTCTGTGACTTATCACCCACAACCTACCTCATACATTTCCAGTTCTTTTCTATGGATTCTTTATAATGTAAATGTCTTGATCTAAATGTATTTACATGTTAAATATGTAAAGAAACTGAAATTAAGTTGGTTGTTACTACTATTCAAGTTATGTAATTGAGTTTGTAATTGTGTTAATACAGATAAAGGAGGCAGAATTTCATTCAGTCTTTGTGTATTTTATTTACAGAGATGGCTAAAAATCATTACATGTGAGAAGAGACATTACAAAATCTTTTGAAAAAAAAACAAAAAAACATTTACATATTAGATGTGAGCATGGTGTATAATTTCAACACGACGGCTTCACAACAATACTTGGACACATATTGGTCAAAGCACAGCACACAACCACAATTTTATCCAGCAAAGTCTTATCCTCCCCCTCACAAGGCACAACAAATCCCAGGCGTATTGTGTCATTTAATATGTTAAACTTAGAGCGCATACACCCTATCACTCGCTCCACGTGGATCCTGACATGAGCCAACTTCCTGGTCTCTTCCACATCTTTTGCATTAAGTTGGCTGTGGCCCCTGGTGAAGGCAGGTATTTTCAGTGTAGCACCCACAAGGGCAACACTTTCTTTAATATCAAATCCACGGTCCGCTAACACTAGGTCTCCAGGCGAGAGCTTCTGAAGAAAGCCACAGTTCTCGGTGATCTGTTTATCACTGGCACGCCCCCCCCACCCTTTGGAAATGAAAGAGATGGTACCTTGTGGTGTTATGCCAATGAGATATTTCATTGTGTGCCTGCTTTTATAGTTTGAATATGTCTGTGCCTTTGCACGTAGATTTTGTGCCCTTTCAATGAAAAGCTCGAAGCAGTCAATAATAACAGTAACACGATTCCCAAACATCTCTACAAACTGATGTGGCATGCTTGCCTGTATACAATGTCGCTTTGGCCAGTACACCAAAGGGCTGAGGTGTGCATGCAGTACATTGATGGTCTCAGTGAACAGATTGGATGCGGTTTGTCGGCTAATGTCAAAGAGGTGTGCAACATGTTCGACAGGCAGATCAAGTCTTAAGCGCATAAGGGTCAGGAGGAGCATTTGAAAATGGGAGAGTTTTCTTTCTTTTGTTTTTGGTAGACTGGGAATGACTTGCATCAGTACACCCATCAATAGACTGAAAGATGGAAGGCCAGTGTAGTACTTCACTTTTGAATCATTGTCTTTGAGAAAATTCTCATCCAGGGCCTTTTTGGAGAGCTCTCCCTTCAGTTTTCGATTCTCCTCCTGCAAGCGGATTATTTCTTTGAGTCTGAGGCCACACATGGTGCACTTCTGCTGTTCATCTGCATTCCCCATTGGAGCACCATCATCCCCTGATGTTTCAGTTTCCATATCTTCCTCTCTCCCTGCATTGTCTGGGGCTGGTGGTAGGGGCTGAGTCTCTTGTCCTTCCATCTCAGCCACAGGTGCAGAGTAGTCTAATTGTAATAACAATAAGAAGAATAAACTGTAAATCTCTGCATTGGACAAATATATTGAGTCTACTTGCGTCTGTTACCAATATTTACCTGGGAACAAATGTGCTGCTTCATTCAACTCCGTCTCATGATCGGTGTGGACAGTGCCCGGCGATGGGGGTGGATTCACGGGACCTTCCATCTCAGTTGCAGGTGAAGTGTCTGACAGTAACAATAAAAAGAAATTGTGTCATATCACAACCTCTATTCCTAATGAATCCAGATTAGCTATACACAGGAGGCAACATACAGTACCGTTCAAAATTTTGGGGTCAGTAAGATTTTATTAATGTTTTTAAAAGAAGTCTCTTCTGCTCACCAAGACTGCATTTATTTGATAAAAAAAACAAAACACACACAAAAAAAGTAATATTGTAAAATTTTATGACAATTTAAAACAGCTGTTTTCTATGTTAATATACAGTAAAGTGTAATTTATTCCTGTGATCAAAGCTGAATTTTCAGCATCATTACTCCAGTCTTCAGTGTCACATGATCCTTCAGAAATCATTCTTATGATAATTTGATCACAGGAATACATTACACTTTACTGTATATTCACATAGAAAACGGTTTTAAATTGTAATAATATTTCATAAAATTACTGTTTGTTTGCTTTTTTTAATCAATTACATGCATCCTTGGTGAACAGAATATACTTTTAAAACATTAAAAATCTTACTGACCCCAAAAATTTTGAACGGTAGTGTATATTGTTTTCTTTTACTATTTACTTGGGTATAAAGGTGCTGCATTATCCGACTCAGCCTCGGGACCAGTGTTTTCAGTGCCTCGCGATGGGGGTTGCTGTTGTTGTGACCTCGTCGTCGCTCTTCTCCTAAACCGCTTGAACCGGTCTGTGTTCGTAGCTTTGACCTCAGTATGGCCGAGGTACAGAGAAGGGGCCCAGTCAGGATCACACTCCAACATTTCATAGGCAGGTTTGCCTGCAAACACAGTCACCAAATAAATTGCTATGTAGCCTAGATGTCCAACATTTAAAACTAATTAACGTTACGCTTTAGTACATTGGTAACTTACTCATTTTCTAGCCATTTCATGCTAGTTAACAGTTAACATTGGCCTAACGGCAAATCTAATGGTCTGGTTAAGTCACACAAAACACGCTGGTTATTTGCCCACAACATAACATTTACAGAGAGTAATTGTTACTTACCTTTGTGGAAATGCTTTGAACACACCATCATGTGTGGTGGAGTGTTATCGAAGGTAATCTTGGGCCTCCTTACTGCTGCTATCCATGCCATTCGTCGCCTTTTTGTCACCTCTGAAACATGGCTTGTACTATTATTTTTCCACGCTGGAAAACGATAAAAGGATATTACGTTCTTAAGCTTTATGCCACTTCTATCGTGAGAACGACTATTACAGTTTATAACACAGCAGGTAGACGGCATCTTGAACACTGCGTTCTTCCCTTCCCTCCATGCAATGAAGTTTGGCGCCTTATGTTTGTGCCGCGGATTCCCCAAATGCTTTGCGTTCACCACTGGGAATACGTCATGATGACGACACATTAGCAAGCCTTATTGCTTATAATGTGTGATATATTCTCAAACTCCTTAATAAATTATCTGCCTATATTTCTGCACATGTAGATGTGCCTACCCATATCACTGTGTTCTCAAGTGCACACAGGTAATATTGATTTGAGCAATAAAGCAAATGATCATTTTTGTTTGGTGAAAAGCCCTAGCATTGCAGCACAGTGCTGTGCTTAAAAGCTATAGTCAATGCTCAATAAATTCATGATGTTATCAAAGCCAATGAATAGGGTTGCAAAATTCTGGGAATTTTCAAAGTTGGAAAATTTCCATGGGAGTTAACAGGAATATAAGGGAATTAATGGGAATTTACAAAACTGAAAGGTTAATCCTTTAACAGGGAACTTAAATATAGTTGAGGAAAATATATTGTTGCATAATCTTGGCTAAAACAAGCAGATTTAATGCAACACACTTAAATATCTCTGCTATTAAATCACATGCACACTGCAGGGCTACTGAGGCCACGCCCCCTACATGCACTGTGCATTCCTCCATCACATGCACTGATGATTTCTTCAACCCTGGAGTACTGAGGACACACTTGAGCTTGCAAACTACATAAAGTGTAATGAGTAATATTTTACTCAACATTCATGTTTTTGTTATTCCGTGGAAGAATTAATGGTTCAGTACAAGAGTTAAAGTTTTAAAGTTCTACTCTAAAATAAATCTGATAAAAGATCATGTTGTTTACATTGTTTTACTATTTAAAAAACTAATTTTTGATATTTATGTTTGGATATGATAGTTTGTTGAAATGATCACCAAATTCCAGTTAATTTCTATTAATTTCCTTTAATTCCCATAATTTTTGTGGAAAGTTTTCAAATTTGAATATTTCCAAGATTCCCCAGCTTAACTTCCCATGGAAAGTTTCTGGAAATTTACTGGAAGTTTACCGGAAATGTTCCTACCCTTTGCAACCCTACCAATTAATAGTTATGTTATCTTTGTACTTGTTCGTAATGGTAGATTTCAAGCTCTGTTAAGCGCCCTATTGTGGGTACTTGGACACTTGGTTGACAGCCTAAAGCTTAGTCCAAACTGTCAACATAATACGCAATGCTTGATCACATGTTTAATTATTTTTAGCGCTTTATCTTGCACTGAAATGGCTCTTGGAATACAAAGTGAGCTTGCTTTAACAAGTAAGTTGGTTTTTTTGTACGTTAAGAGGCTAATACCTATTTTTTGTGCTTGTTGATGTAGATAGTTCTGCACTTGATGCAGAAGACAAGGCAGGGTGCGAGTCTGATGATGTGAGAGAAGGTGAGCTCATAGAGGCAACTTTAAGTTACAATGGCATGTGTAGGGGGCCCACTGACATTGAGAGTATACAGGGCCCAGAATTTGGTGCTACGCCCCTGATTGTTACTGTTAAACACTTCGCTTAGAACACCGTTATTGGTATGTCAGTCCAGCGCGTTTTCTCACTAACATGCGGTTATTCGTTTTCTCAATAAACATTTGAAACAATACAAACGCATACAATTGTTGACTCGTGTGTATAATTATCTGTTATGGATGATAACTGTTGTAGTCTGCTTTATTAGTATCCCCCGTTCGCCTTGCTTGAGCTTTTGGCCTAGGCTACTATTATTTTGTTTAACTATGTTTTCAAGTAAAAGAAAAGCTTTAAGTATAACGTAATTTTGTGCATGTCTAATCGAAAACTATTTCAGATATGGTTTTCAAGTTATATCTATGGTTCAGATATAACTTGAATATTATTTAAGTATTTTTTGTTATACTTAATTTAATTGGGCCTAAACGAAAATTCAGTTTTGTTTAGCTCAAATGTTCAATATAAAAAAAAAAACTGGTTTTGGTTTTTGCAAAAGTTTTATGTTGATAAAAATGTATGTGAAACGACTTTAAATTGATAGACAGGAATGTCAGATTAGATTCAAAAATATATTTATTTGTGATTCAAACATGCATTCTTTACGATACGGAGATGAAGTCTTGTTTAATTTTTTTTTTTATCTGAAATATTAATAATGCCTATAGCCAATTATATTAATAATAATGTAATTAATGCCTATAGCCGCGATTTTACAGTCCATGTTTAAATTTGGTCCCCTACTAAAACGGATTTGTGGTTTTAACTGAAAGGGACTTGTGATGTCATTGCCATTATTTTGTCAAGATGCACTCCAGTAATGTTTAATGCGTTTATAGAAGCTGCTTAAATATTCATTTTTTTTATTTTTTATTTTTTATCACAATGTCAATATACTTACCGATTGGTGATTTCTCATGTTGATTATTTCAGCTACGTTTAGCTGTGTGTCCTGAGGTGGCCTGTGTGTGAAGTCGACTCCAGTTGTGACGTCTATGGAGGTTTCTTGTGGAATTAATTTTGATCCAATAATAATGAACGTAACTTTTCAAGAAACTAATGAAAATATAAATTGAAACTGAATAAAATATCTTTGAAACTGAAAAAGAATAAATCGCAGGCAAATTTTTTGACTTCGTTTTTAATACACTGCATGTTTTGCTAACTATTTCTCATATTTCGTTCGCTGATCTGAACTTACAAATGCGCTTCCAGAGCTTTCATTTACGCTTCTGAAGTTTTTGTTTACTCTCCCAGAGTTTTCGTTCGCCGTTCTGACACATATCTCTCGTGGGGGCGGGGCTAGTAGCAGTGTGCTCTTATTGGCTACTGAGTTTTTGATTGACAGCTTCTTCACCTGGAAGTGAAGACGTCAGTGCTGTGTTTATGTGTGGATGTGAGCGTCTGTAAGCGCAGCTTTCTATTTCATTTTAATGATATTAAGTTTATATCTGTATTTATTTGCTGCTACACTATATTGTTGAGATGATTTCTAATAGAAGGAATAGTACAGACGAATGATATCATTATCATTAGCCATCGTCGCTATAAGGTTCAGGCATGAAAACTCCTCACCTTTCGGCGAAATTCGCCGTTTTAAAACCAAAATGGGTCACCTACGTGATTTGTGCAGATCCGATGAGAAAATATTTATGGGGTGGGAGGGGGGGTCGTGGTCGTGGTCGTGGCCAGCATTTACCCGCTATATCTCTATAGTTACCATAAACTTAGCAGCTTTAAAAAACCAATCATCATTCCTAATGCCGAAACCTGACAGCCAATCCGAGTCAGAGTAGGGCAGAATTGTTTTCAAAGTCTTAAACACCGCGAGTCTGATGACACACTGCCGAACAAAGAACCGCACGTCGGAAAGCAAGCCTGAGGTAAGTTAGCTTACAATGTTAACTGTCCTGTCAGATACAGACAGCAATGTTGCCAATGTCATTATTTTTTATTTTGACATAGAAGAGGGCGGGATAATATCGCGAGCGGGCGCGGGCGCCGTGAGCGCTGAGCGAGCAGGAACGAGTAGTGAGTTGTCGTCGAAAAAGATGGATAACGCAAAAAAAGCTGTCGGGGCTAAACATAGAAAAAGAAAGAGAGGAAAGGAGATGGCATGTCAATTGATGCAACAGCAGCTAAATAAGTGGATGGTGAAAGGCTACAGGTAGGATTTTGTTTTGTGTGACGTCCAGGCATGTAGGCTAATGCTATCGGGACTACCGGGAGATTCCCGGTGGGCCGACGTGCTTTTGGGGCCGATACATCTCATACTTTTTTGTTTCGTTTTGTCTTAACGGCCCATAAAACTCGTACATCGGCGGCCCATTCGTTTTGTTTTGCTTAATTGGCGGCGCTGGGTTAGTGCGTAATTAGTGTGTAATGCATTGGTCAATAAAAAGTCAGCTTTAGTTGTTGTTTTTTCTGACACCCCATGAAACACGTAGATCAGCGGCCCATTTGGTTCTTTTCTTGATTGACACTGGGCTAGCCCAATCACACCTTTAATGTGAAGTATAGAAATATACTCTTTCAAGTATAGAAATTAGTACAAAACTAATTCTGAAAGTTTCCTTTATTTTTCAGTGCATTTGTTTTACAATATATGGCTATTACTATCATGGGATTACTATTATTATGTAGTAGTAATGTAGACAGACACTGTAACTAAAATAATTTTTCTTTGTTTAATTTTCACCAGATTGATGAATTTAACATTAAAAAGGACTATATATATAAGTTGATTGGATTGGATTTTTTGCTGCCGCATCCTTCTCACCTTTTTTACCCCTGACCTGTTTTCATGCCTGAAGGTTACTGGATAGCCTACTCGTGGTAAGTCAGATTTATTTATTTTTAATCAATACTATAGCCTACTAATACTATTTATAATACAGTAGGCTACTGGCTTTTTTCAGGTGAGAGCCCATAACATTATACAGCTGTGTTGTCTTGATTTAACTTAGCCCAATCATTACATGACTTGTTTATCTACATTCGGTTACAGTCTTCGATTATATCATATTTCCCCCCAGCCACCCCAAACAACATTGTGCTAGAGTACTGTACAGTATATGTACTGTAGCCTACAGTACAAAAAGTACTGTATCAGTCAATGATGCCATTGGACCAGAGCGCTGTCAATCACTGCCTGATTCAACTTTGGCAATGTTAAGCCTTTTTTTTACCATGCCAATAAAGCTATTTAAACCTGAATTTCTCAATTGCTGATTAATTTGCGATGCAGAGTTTTTGAAAGAGGAGAGACACGACTTGACCACAGAACACGTCTCTGTTCATAATAATAAACACTCAATTATTTTGAAGTATCTTGAAAATTATTTAATTATTTTGAAATTATTTATTCTGATTACTTTTGTGTGATAAAGATGACTGATAGATAAAGCTGTTATATGTAGCTAGTATGAGTAAATGCTTTTTCTGTGTCCATATTTGACTAATAATAATGCCCAAAATTGCACTTCAAATGAACATTTCTGAGAAAAAATGGTTAATCTTTAATAGTCTTTGTTACATCCCCTGATGGCTTAGAGGTATGAGGAAGACGTGCATAATAAAAAAAAACAAATTAAACACTTTCCTATAGTTTTGATCTCTGGGAAGTATTGTGGGCGAATGACTCACTGACAACAAATTACTGCAAACAGGTGGTTTGCTTTATTTTCCATACAAACATGAATTGAAATAAATGTGAACAAACAAATAAACTTATTTACAGCTATATACAATTTAAGCAAAATAATTGAAATAAGTCACAGAGAGAAAGAAAATGAGCGGTGCTAAAGAAACAAAATAACAAAACCAAAACACTCTCTAACTAATAATCCCCACTCTCTAAACTAACTAAAAACAAAACAGAAAATAAAGAATTCTTCAGCGCTTAACACGCCATAACTAAAACTTCACTAGCTAACCAAACCAAAATTACACAGTTGCACACGCTCCTTCCCTAATGTGTCTAACAATTGTCATGCTACGTGGATGCAAGATGTAGGTCATGTGACGTACTTCCCTTTTCTCTTCTCTCCGGACTGGTACAATGGTAGATCAGGTAAGGAGTCCTCTGAGTGAGCAAACACAATCCAATAAGAAAACAAGCAAGCGAACCACCACAAAGTCAGTACTCTAAAATAACAACAGTAGCACAAGCCAACAAACGCTCCAAGCTCCTCCTCTTCCGTCCTCCAGAATGGCTTAAATCCTGAACCATAGCCGATGATTGGTTGTCTCCGACCAATAGCAGCACCTAAAAACTTAAAGATAGCAGAGAGCGGGAAAACAGGAAGAAACCAACAGCAGAGGGGAGCAAAGGCAGCAACCAATGACAAAAGGGGAGGGAAGAAAAACACTAGCACGTAACAGTCTTTAATAATACATATATGTCCAAATTAAAACCTTAATACATGCAAGTAATTATGACTGAAAACATCCAGCAACTGGGGAATACACAGCCATGGATATATGTTTATAGGGGTATACAGCAATCTACTGGTTACACAACAGTATTACATATGATAAATGCTTCATGACTCCCGAGGTAAATATTTAAGCTAGTACTGTAAAATCCCTTAAAACATTTATATAACCCTCTACTGCATAGCGTTGCCCCCAGGCAACGGAAAGTTTTCTTAAGCCCTGTGTTCAGTAAATTTTTCTTTAAATGATTGCAACCAATTAGAATGTTTGAAAAAGTATCAAAGAACAGTCCAATAAGGTTTGGGAGTCACTATCAAGCACCATTTGAAGGTGGGACGTCCTTTTCTGACACATGGTCACAGGAGCACATGGTGTGAGATGAAAGCAAGATTATTTGCTTTAGTAATCATATTTAAAATGACATGAACTGTACATAAAAAATATGTGTGTGTGTATGAAGGTGTAGAGAAGCCTTTTGGCAGGTTTTGTGAATTTCTTTTTATTTTGCATGTTCACAAATTCAGTTTTTCTTTTTGTTGCCTCAGGGCAACGTTATGCGATAAGGGGTACTTTTCAAGGATGTCTTGGACAATACCTCACAATGGCAAATAATGTGTTACAAGTAGGGAAGATGTAGGGTTCCTGGGTGCACAGGAACACCCAAAGTCACCAAAGTGACACTAATGTGCAGCATCCACAGTCATGTTAGAACAGAAAGGGGCCATCTACAAACTGTTCCCACAAAGTTGGGAGCATGAAATTGTCCAAATTGTCTTGGTATGCTAAAGCATTAGGAGTTCCTTTCACTGGACCTAAGGGGCCAAGCCCAACCCCTGAAAAACAACCCCACACCATAATCCCCCCTCCACCAAACAACCCCACACCATAATCCCCCCTCTACAAAACTTTACACTTGGCACAATGCAGTCAGGCAAGTACCGTTTTCCTGCCAAACCCAGACTCGTCCATTGGATTGCCAGTCAGAGAAGCGTGATTGGTCACTCCAGAGTCCAGTGGCGGCGTGCTTTACACCACTGCATCCCACACTTTGCATTGCACTTGGTGATGTAAGGCTTGGAAGCAGCTGCTCAGCCATGGAAACCCATTCCATGAAGCTCTCTACAAAGTTTGGAGGTCTGTAGCTATTGACTCTGCAGAAAGTTGGCGACTTCTGTGCGCCTCAGAATGTACTGACCCCACTCTGTGGCCTAGTTGCTGTTGTTCCCAATTGCTTCCACTTTGTTATAATACCACTAACAGTTGACCGTGGAATATTTTGTAGTGAGGAAATATCACGAATGGACTTATTGCACAGGTGGCAACCTATCACCGCGCTTGAATTCACTGAGCTCCTGAGAGTGTTTGTTGAAGCATCTGTATGCCTAGGTTCTTGATTTTAAACAACTGTGGCCATGGAAGTGATTGGAACACCTGAATTCAATGATTTGGAGGGGTCCCAATACTTTTGTCATTATACAGTAGTGTATATGGGGTTGATTAGGATACATGAAGTACATGATATGACATGACGCACTACATGATACAAACCTATGTCTGTATCAAATCAAGTATATTGATGTGTTTCAAGTGTTTTTCCCTTTTTACTTAAATGATTTCTTGACAAATTTATTTATTTTTATTTTTTTTTGTATTGCTCTCTGAGAATTGTATAATGATCATTTTCTCTATGATTCTTTACCATTGTTGCATAACGTTGCCCTCAGGCAACAAAAAAATATTTTGGGGTGGGGGGGTTGGGGGAGGGACATTTTTCAATAAATCAATAAAATGTTCCCAAATGAGCCAGGAAATGATGTGAAATAATTTTTATCATGTGTCATCAAAATTCATGCAGTTTGTTTGGAAAAAATATTGTAAATCTGCAACTTGTTACTGTATGTGGGGGTTCAAAGTAGTTTGTATTGTTAGATTATAATTCATTTCCTCTCTCATTTTCCAGGAGTGGAGCAACTTTTCCATAAACAAAATTCTGATGCTGACACAGAGGATGGAGTGATAGTACCAGAGATGTCCCTATCAGACAATAATCTTACTTTGTTCAGACACATCACCTTTGAATGACTGGGATCTTGATCTTCAGACACCTTGCACTTTATTCTTATTAGTCTATGCTGATCTTGGATTAGCATACCAACAGCATATGAATGTTAAGGGGATAGTTCACCCAAAAATACAATTCTCACTTATTTTACTCACCCTCATGCTGTCCCAGATGCATTTTACTTTCTTTCTACAGATAAACACGAATTAAGATTATAAGGAAAGTAATCCATCTCTGCGAGTCCTATAAAAACCACACACAGTGAGCGTGACGGTAATCCATGTGACCTCAGTGAATGAATCAATGCCTTCTGAAGTGAAACAATAGGCTAGATAAAAGAAATACTAATAATGTAAACTGTTTTAACTATTAAAAATCACTTCCGACCAACTGTCTTGCGTACATGGGTTACAATCCACTTGTATTATGGACTCACAGAGATGGATTATTTCCTTAAAACTCTTTGTCTATGTTTATGTGAAGAAGAAAGTCATATACATCTGGGATGGCATGAAGGAGTAAATGATGAGAGAATCCTCATGTTTTGGGTGGACTATCCTTGTACTGCTTGTGTCCAGTCACTGCTTTGTTACTTGAACTGCAACCGGAACTGCTCAAAGAATCATTGCAACATTTAAAATGTATATGAATTTTTAAAATGTATTCTGTATTTGTAATTTTTCATTTTGTATAGTAATGTATATGAGAATACTGTACATGTAGGCCTATATTATGCAGTTAATGTTTTGTGAATTCTGGTCTTTCCTGTCACAACATAATTGCATCCAAGACCTTCACTTCGATACTTGTGTATATGCTTTAGTGACAATAAAGAATGTAAATTTAATTGAATTCATATTTTCAATTACATTAATTTAACTGGTTGTATAAGTCACAATTGAAATGGTTGATGATTGTTAAAATATATTTACAATTTTAAATCTTAGAAGGTAGTATTAATTAAATGAAATAACTAAATACAATTATCAGTTAAAAAAAATGGCAACAAGAACATTCTTTGTGTGACATATGTAATGAAATGCCCTCTTGAGGTTTGTATCATCTGACAGAAGGCCACGATTGTAATTTTCATATTGTTTAAATTCCTCTTATTTAAGTGATAATTAATTTTGATGGTGTAAATGTATATCATGCTAACAATGAGTAGTGTGATGGCCATGGTTGCCAACCTTGATTAACATTACCATTACTCTAAAAAAAAAAATTAAAAGAGGACTACGTCTAAGCAAAATACTAAGTCTCGAAGTCAATACCAATCTTTAGGAATTCATGTAGGCTAATGAATAATTTTTCGGATTTTATTTATTTTTCACTTAAGACCGAATGATGCATTCGATTCTTTTTCAACTCTCCACGTTAATTTAAAACATAACCGACTATCCCTAGACAAGTAGACGGATGCACGAAAGATTTCGGAGTTCGCGCTTTATCTGCCCACTCTGTGCGCGCACGCGCCTTTTTTATGTATGGCTGCGAGTCTGCTATTAGGCCTATAGTGTACTCTTGTGCCTCTACATTTGTTTAAAGTCTATTTAATGTTTAACAAGCAAGACAAAAAAAGTGGGAATGATAACTTTTCATTATTTTGACGAGTGCTGAACAAGTGATTTTAAGAATTTTTATAGCTTTAAAAAATACGTAGGCTATTTTTTCTAACTTGTGTATGACTATAGCCTATTTAGTTAAACAATTACATTTGTACTGTTTTGTATAAATGTGTAATAGTTTATATAATACAATATTACACTGATAAAAAACAATATATAAATATAGCAGCCCTATAGGCCTATAATATTTATTTTTCAATTAAGTTGTACTTACCAATTGTTTTCCTTGCGTTGTTCAGTTTGACGGGAGTCTTGTTCTTTTGAGCTGTTACAATGCTGTTGTATTTTTCCGGAGTGAAAAATACGGCTTGGTGGTATTCCTGTCTTGCTGTTTGGACAGTAGCGTTGAAATAACGCGTATTTTTTCTGGAGGTTTTTATCGGGGAAACTCCATGAAAGTACCCCACTATTGGGTCATTCTCGCTGATGTCTGTCTTCTTTTCCATTTTTCTTGAAAATTCCGAAGAAGTTCTATTTTACTGCTGCTTACTTCTATCCGCGGGATGTCTTGAGCGCAGCTGAGCTGAAGCTATATTTGAAAATAGCGGGTTTTATATTCGTATTTTTCAAATTGAGATGGGCGTGTTCAACTGCTTGTTTCTGATTGGTTGAAAACCAGTTAGTAGTTTTTGAACACAAAATGTAGCCTACGTTAGTTTGAATTTGTTTTACATTAAATTGTTTCACAGGTTATGTAGGTGTGATGAAGCAGACGTGAGAGACGGATCCATGTGCAACAATTTAATGAACAGTCTTTTCCAAACAGAAACGTTTCAATAATAATGCAAACACAAAAGGCAGTAAAGCTTGAAAAGGGTGCAGACTGGCACTCAGGGCAGAAGGCGGAAACTCAGGGTCAGAGACAGGCTTGGTTCAGGGCTGGCAGCTGGTGACGGAATCCGGGGACAGGCTTAAGGTCAGGGCAGGCGGCGAGAATCAGAATCCAGGTACGGTCAATGGTCACGGGGCAGGCTGCAGACAATCAGAGAAGTTAGTAACAGGCAAGGTTCAAAGGCAAGGTTCAAAGGCAAGGTCTGACAGGAATACCAGAAAACGCTCGGACATGAATCACAGTGAGACAATACTTCGCAAAGGACGCCGAGATAACAAGGCGTATATATAGCTTTGGGACCAGAGTTCATTCAGATCAGGTGCGGGGATAATCAGGGAGAAACAATCCATACTAATCTGAAGTATGCATGGCACTAGAGTTCAGAGGAAAGCGCACGGGGCAGAGTTCACAGAGAATCATCAGGACAGGACGCCGTAACAGAGCCCCCCCCCTGCGAGCGCCTCCTGGCGCGAGGGAATTGACGACGGCGGGGTCTGCCCCGGAGTCGAGGTGCAGGTTTCTCGGGGTGATTACGATGGAACTCCTGAGTGAGCAATGGATCCAGAATGTCAGTGGCATTGACCCAGGAACGTTCCTCTGGACCAAAACCCTCCCAATCTACTAGATACTGTAGTTGACCGGCTCGACGTCTGGAGTCCAGCAGATGGCGCACGCGGTATGCCTCCTCTCCTTCCACCAGGATGGGCTGGGGAGCAGGGTCCTCAGTATCCACACACCTCTCTTCAGAAGGAGCAGCAGCTGGTTTGAGCAGAGAGACGTGGAATGTAGGGGAAATGCGCATATGTCTGGGCAGAGCAAGGCGGAATGACACAGGGGTAATTCGACTGATGATTTTGAATGGTCCTAGGTATTTCGGGCTGAGCTTCCTACATGGGAGTCTGAGGCGAAGGTCCCGTGTGGACAACCACACCCATTGCCCTGGCTGGTACTCAGGACTAGGTCTACGGTGACGGTCAGCTTGTTCCTTGCTGTGTCTTACAGCACGTTGGAGGTGAGTATGGGCCAGATTCCAGGTTGCCTTACTGTGTTTCAGCCAATCATCTACGGCAGGGACATTGGAGGGTTCCCCAGACCAGGGAAACAGGGGCGGCTGAAATCCCAGGATGCACTGAAATGGGGTCATACCTGTAGAGTGTTTGTGTATGGAATTTTGTGCATATTCCGCCCACATGAGGTAACGACTCCAATCCTCCTGATGACTGTGGCAGTAAGAACGAAGAAAGCGAGTGACTTCCTGGTTCAGGTGTTCAACTTGCCCGTTGGCCTGGGGGTGGTACCCCGAAGTGAGGCTCACGTTGACCTGAAGCTTCTCAAAGAAGGCTGACCAGACACGGGAAGTGAATTGGGGACCTCTGTCGGATACAATATCCTCGGGTAATCCGTAAAACCGGAACACAAGGTTGCACAGATGTTCAGCTGTCTGCAGAGCTGTGGGCATTTTGGTGAGCGGAATGAGACGGCATGCTTTTGAGAAGCGATCAATCACTGTGAGAATGGTGGTGTAACCCTCTGAGGGTGGCAGGTCTGTGATAAAATCTATGGCAATATGAGACCATGGGCGCTGCGGAATGGGCAGGGGCTGGAGTAGACCCGCAGGCAACAGACGAGAAGACTTCTGGGTATTACAATTCTGACAGTGCTGAATAAACTCGCTGGTGTCCTGGGAGAGCGTGGGCCACCAGTAGCGATTCTGTAAGAGTTGGATGGTGGCGGTGATTCCAGGATGGCCGGAGCTGGGAAAGGCATGCACATGGTTTAGCAACCTGTCACGAAGAGTTTCAGGAACGTAGGTTTTCCCAGGCGGGCATTCAGACGGGATCACCATGTTGGCATTGGCCAGGGCAAGTTCGGTTTCGATATCCCACTGAACGGGACCAAGGACTAGGTCAGGGCTGATGATAGACTCGGGGGCATGGATTTCTAAATCGGTGTCAAACTGGCGAGACAGGGAATCAGCTTTGGTATTTCTAGACCCGGGCCTGTAAGTCACAGTAAACTGGAACCGGGAAAAGAACAGTGACCATCTTGCTTGGCGTGCGTTCAGTCTCTTGGCTGTGCGTTGGTACTCCAGGTTCTTGTGGTCAGTGTAAACAGTGAATGGGTGAGTGGATCCCTCGAGCCAGTGACGCCACTCCTCAAAGGCCGACTTCATGGCCAATAACTCGCGGTCTCCGACGTCGTAGTTCCTCTCCGCTGAGTTCAACTTCCTGGAGTAGAAGGCACAGGGGTACAGTTTAGCAGGAACTCCCTGACGTTGAGAGAGGACAGCTCCCAGACCAGTATTCGAGGCATCCACTTCCACTACAAAGGGCAATTCAGGATTAGGGTGATGCAAGATAGGAGCAGTAGTGAACCTGTCTTTGAGCTGGTTGAAAGCCTGAGCAGCACTTTCGTTCCAGGGAATGCGTCTCGTGCCCTTATGAACCAAGGCTGTCAATGGTGCTGCCACGGAGCTGAATCCCCTGATGAAACGTCGGTAAAAGTTTGCGAAGCCCAGAAAGCGCTGCAACTCCTTTAACGTAGAGGGCTGGGGCCAATTCACCACCGCTTTGACTTTGCTCTCATCCATAGCCACGCCCTCTGGACTGATCACATAACCCAGAAATGTTGTGGACGTCTGATGGAAGTCGCATTTCTCTAACTTGGCGTAAAGTTGAAACTGGATGAGTCTTTGCAGAACGGCTCGGACGTGCTGGATGTGGGCTTCGAGGGTGTCTGAATAAATCAGGATGTCATCTATGTAGACTATGACACAGCGGTGGAGCATATCCCGGAATACATCGTTGACAAAGGACTGGAAAACAGCAGGACTGTTAGAGAGACCGAACGGCATCACGAGATATTCGTAGTGCCCAGTACTTGTGGAAAATGCCGTCTTCCATTCATCTCCCTCGCGGATCCGAACCAGGTTATAGGCTGAGCGTAGGTCCAGTTTAGTGTAATAGTTGGCCGTGCGGAGGAGCTCAAGATCGGCGGGTACTAAGGGCAGCGGTTAACGGAACTTGACTGTGCACTCGTTGAGTGTTCTGTAATCGATACAGGGTCGTAGACTTCCATCCTTCTTTTTGACGAAGAAGAAACCAGCCGACACGGGAGACGTGGAAGGTCGAATGAACCCCTTAGCGAGCTCCTCTTCAATGTACTTTTGCATAGCTTCAGTTTCAGGCTGAGAAAGAGGGAAGATGCGGCCTCTGGGTGGCAAGGAACCTGGAATGAGCTCGATGGCACAGTCGTTCTCTCGATGCGGGGGTAACCTGGTAGCTTTGACTTTACAGAAGGCTTCGGCAAGGTCGTGGTACATGACTGGCAGGTTTGATGACACGGGCTCCTCCCGGGGCTGAGTGATACTTCAGACCGGTAGGGGTTGGACTGTCGTAAGACACTTAGAGAAACAGTTCTCGCTCCAGCTGATTATCTGACCTGTAGTCCACTGAAGATGAGGGTCGTGAGTTCTTAGCCAGGGTAAGCCCAGGATGACAGGAGTATGAGGAGCATGGATTACGTAGAAGTGTATAGTCTCGCAGTGAAGTGCCCCCGTGCGCATATGAAGCTTCTGAGTTACGTGAGTAATGCGGCCAGTGCCTAGGGGGCGTCCATCGACAGCCTCGACAGAAAGAGGAGAAGTGCAGGGAATTAGAGCTATCTTGTGCAACAGAGCAAAATTTCTTGACATGAAATTTCCGGCTGCCCCAGAATCAACTAAAGCTGTAGCAGTAAAAGATCTTCCATTATTAGTGAATTCTAATGGCACTGAGATACAGGATAGAGGATTTAAACAGTCAAGGTTCAGACTCACCGAGGGTTTATCCTTGAGTGTGGGTCGTTGAGGACAGTGCAGACGGAAGTGACCGGCGCCACCGCAATACATGCATAATGTCAAGGTCCTGCGGCGTTCTCTCTCCTCCACAGACAGCTGCGAAGTATTAATCTGCATGGGCTCGTTGGTTTCGGTGGGCGTGACCCACGTGGCGCGAGGCGCGGAGAGGCTGCGTGAAGTGTTCGCAGCGCGGCTGCCGCCGCGGCGAGAACGCATCAAGTTGTCGATTTGGATGGAGAGAAGAACGAACTGATCCAAATCCTTTCCCTCGTCGCGACAGGCTAGCTCGGCTTGCAATTCGTGATTTAGACCCCGACGATAAACCACCTTGAGAGCATTTTCTGTCCAGTCGGTTTGAGCTGCTAGAGTACGGAACTTCAGTGCATACTCCGAGGCGGGAGTTCGTCCCTGCGCGAGCTCCAGAAGAAGATCCTCCGCTCCCTTCCCCTCCTTGGTATGTTCGAAGACGGCTTGAAAACGTTGCAGGAATTCTCCGTATGACGCAAAGGCGGTACCATCATTCCTCCAGACCGCGGTGATCCACTCCAGCGCGCGCCCGGTGAGTAGAGAGCATACAAATGCGATCTTGCTGGCGTTTGTGGTGTGTGGAGAAGTCTGTTGGGCAAGATACAGAGAGCACTGTAAGATGAAGCCCTTGCATTTACCTGGGTCTCCGTCGTATTTCTCGGGTAACGCGAGGCGTGGACTAGCGCTTGCGGTCAATAGAGAGTCCGGTGAGGGGACAGGTGCAGCGGGTGCTGATGCGGAAGCCGTTTCCGCGGTAGGTTTTTGCAGGGCTTGAACTGCTTTTATCAATTCCTCCGTTAGCGTGGTCAGTCGAGACAGCTGGTGGTGATGAGTGGCTAGCTGAGAGGCTTGGGCGGTGTAAGCAGCCGACAGGGCGGTCATTGTCGCTGGATCCTCGTTTGGCGAAGTATTCTGTGATGAAGCAGACGTGAGAGACGGATCCATGTGCAACAATTTAATGAATTGAGTCTTTTCCAAACAGAAACGTTTCAATAATAATGCAAACACAAAAGGCAGTAAAGCTTGAAAAGGGTGCAGACTGGCACTCAGGGCAGAAGGCGGAAACTCAGGGTCAGAGACAGGCTTGGTTCAGGGCTGGCAGCTGGTGACGGAATCCGGGGACAGGCTTAAGGTCAGGGCAGGCGGCGAGAATCAGAATCCAGGTACGGTCAATGGTCACGGGGCAGGCTGCAGACAATCAGAGAAGTTAGTAACAGGCAAGGTTCAAAGGCAAGGTTCAAAGGCAAGGTCTGACAGGAATACCAGAAAACGCTCGGACATGAATCACAGTGAGACAATACTTCACAAAGGACGCCGAGATAACAAGGCGTATATATAGCTTTGGGACCAGAGTTCATTCAGATCAGGTGCGGGGATAATCAGGGAGAAACAATCCATACTAATCTGAAGTATGCATGGCACTAGAGTTCAGAGGAAAGCGCACGGGGCAGAGTTCACAGAGAATCATCAGGACAGGACGCCGTAACAGTAGGCTATTTAAGAATGAATTATTTTCACTCATTTTATTTAATTTTTTTCCAATGTAAATTCAAAAAAGGTAGCCTACTATACATTTGATTTAGGGCTATTTGTTTAGCCATCAAAGATATTAAGCATTCTGAAGTTTTAGGGTGATTGGTGATGTTTGTTGTAAGATTTGTATCATAATATTTGTATCAACAGATTTGTATCATAATATGTGACTCCTTATTGTTTGAATGTTTATAAGTCTGTGTATATATTTGTTATAACTTTTTTTGTTAATCTGATCTGTTAACTTAGTTTTAGACTGAGGACCACTCATTGACTCTGTTTACTTTTCTAAAAAGTTTTTTTGGATTTTCACTAGTAATCTCCACAAAAGAATGCCACATTTTACATGTTAACTCCACACACACACAGACACACACACAGACACAGACACAGAGAGAGAGATGTTGGTGCATTGTATTACAATAATAATTATTGGACCATCCAGGTGTAATGTTTGTAATAAGGTAATGACATTTTCCAACCCCTAATCATTTTTTTTTTTTGCATTTTTAATAGGTCTAAAAAAAAATAATTTAGTTATTCAGCATTTTGTATTTCAATGAAATGGCGTTTCCGTTTGTGGCGTGGATTTTAATGTTTTAATAGATGAAACCAGTACAGACACTGAAGCTAACTTAAAGTTCAGGATATGAAACATAAACATTAAATTGAAAAGATATTTTTATTGGAAGTGTTCATGTATCATACTAAGTTGATTAAATGTTAACAACGGGCAATGTATTGTCGATCGGCTTAAATTATTTTTAAGTGTTGTTTTTTTTTGTTTTTTTTTAGCACATGCGCAGTTTGAACCCTGAACAAATGCTCAGAATTTAAACTTCAGTTAATTTTAGGTGGATTCCTGACATTATTTTGAGAATGATATTTGGGCGTACTGGATTAAATAGTACGCTTAAAATAATAGGGAAACATGAAACTGGGATGTGTGATGTTTGTAATATTAATTAAACAGTAGAACATGTAATTATTAATTGTCATTGGTATAAGAAGGAAAGGATAAGGCTGAAAGAATGGTTTAGTAAAGAAAAATTAGATTTGAAATGTAGGAAATATTACAAATGAATTCAGTGCATGTAGGGTACAGAGCGATATTTGTGTTTTTGAATAATTAGGATATGGGTTTAGTTGTCTTAGAAAGTTGTATTTAATAAGAATGATAATGAATATTAGATATTTTATTTTATTTTATTTTATTTTAAGTGAGAAGGCTATTGTGATCCACACTCCATACTTGAAGGTGGCGGTAATGCACACTTAAGTTGTTTGCCAACCACCATTAAAAAAAAACAACGAAGAACCCAGCTAACACAGTAACGTTGTGAAGACGTAACTGGACCAGACCATATTCGTCGTAGCTACGTACCACATAACGTTCCAGCAACGTAACTTTGTGATTCCCATAATCGTCGTGGCGACGTTATGTGGTACGTCACAAGAACGTGATGAGGACGTCTTAATGACCAAACTGGCGTGTTGCCAGGACGTAACATCAAAGGACCATATTAGTCGTAGCGACGTACCACATAACGTTCCAGCAACGTAACTTTGTGATTCCTGTATTCGTCGTGGCGACGTTATGTGGTACGTCACAAGAACGCGATGAGGACGTCTCAATGACCAAACTGGCATGTTGCCAGGACGTAACATCAAAGGACCATATTAGTCGTAGCGACGACCAATAAAACACTGCATAGGCCTACATTTAATCAGCATTTATTCAGTGTGTTACCTGTACTATTGTGTGTGTGCACCGCATGGATCAATGTGTCACACACATGTGTGCCTCAAGAATCAATCAACTAGAAAACATTTATATAATTTATTAATCAGCAGTTATTTAATGACATTTTCCAGATAATAAACAATTAACATATACTTTTTACCATAGGCTATATATATTTTAAAAGTTAACAAAGTTATTGAGAAGTGACAATTTGGCATTCATTTTAATTAATTTGATCTTGGAAAAAAATGAAAACAAATTTCTACTGAATCAAAAAGTCTTATTCGTCTTCAAAAAGTAGGAGTGTTTCATCATCATCATCATCATCATCATCATGCTGCTGCACACCTTTTCTCTGGTCCTGCTGCTGCAAAATGAAAAGTATATTTCAGTTTTATACAAGTAATTGCACACATTTTTTTTTCATTTGACTTTTACATTTGTTGAAATTAAGTGTTAGATTCAGCTGGTCAATATACTTTATTTAAAATATGATGGTTTAATTATATTAATCATGTAAGATAACTATAAATATACTATAAATCCATAACTAATAATTAAATTAATTAATTAATCTGAATAAAATACATAGAAAAATGCATATTTTAAAATTAACAAATGTAAATGTAATTGTATTTACTAAGTGCAGGAAACAAATAAATGCAGTAGTGAGTTTGATAGGATAAGAGGATTAAAAAATATGATATAGGGATTACGTGAGAAAACCAGTTCTCTTCACACTTCATAGCAGTATAGGTGCCGGTGTTGTGCCGAATTTCGACCCCCTGCCAAATTATTACCCCCCTCGTTGAAGTCAGTACCTGATTGCCTAATCCTAACCCCACCCCTAATCCTAACCCCTCCCCCACAACTAAACCTAAACCTACCAATACTAGGGAGGTAATAATTTGGCGGGGGTCGAAATTCGGCACAACACCTGCACCAATCAGAATGATAACATCTCTAGATGTTGGTTCGCAACCCGCCATTAAACCCTGATTAAACCAAATGAAGAAGAACGGACGGTTGTTCGGCAGTTGTTGGTGAACGAAACAAGGAAAAACTGCAGCTGCGCTCTATGTGAGTAACCATGAATCATATCTTTCATTTTAATATTTTATTTGTTACTATTAATGTCAGATGTCAACTATATGTAAATAAATTATGCCAAGGTGAAATGCGCTAATCATGTTAGCTTACAGCACGAGATCAATGTTTGGCTTTATTAGACTTCATCACTGGTAAGCGTTGATCACTACGTTGAACAGGAGGTATGTGCCGCGTATCGTGGGCTACATATTTCGTGGGAACGTGATATGTTGTGGCCAAGATATGATGTAAGTTACATAGCGTTTTGAGCAGCATTTGCAGACTGTTGGCCATATTATGCCACTGCAGTAGACGCATATCGCAGTATTAAGGCTAACGATTAATCGATTAATTGATCGTTAATTTAAACGACGATCGATCATGGGAATTTATGAAAATTGACATCCCTAATAATAACTATTTTACAGAAAACTGCACCAAAGGAGCTTACATTCTGACACCTTGCTGGAGCATGCTTAAGTGTGTCTGCCACAATGTCCTCCACTGTTGCTTGCTGGATTTTAGGATTGGACATCATCACTGCCTCTGTAAAATTAAATTCCATAAATATACAGCAATGGTTTAAAAAGTACTGGCAATACAGGTTTTTTGAGTCACTAACATATTGGACTTACTTTTTATGACCTTCATAATGTTCATGTTTAGTAGTGGTCTCTTCCCTTTCAGACTAAATCCCTTCCAAACACTGTAGGAGGCCAGTGCCCGCATCACCCGCCGGGTGTTTTCCCCAGGGTTTGGACCTCCAATAAGACTTAAATGGTGTGTCTACAAGATGGAATACATTTTCAAAATGGTAATAACTTTTGTTATTTAACTTACTTCTAAAATTTTTTTTTTTTGGATTTCACGGATAGTTCATTATTAACATACCACTCTATTCCGAAATGTCTCCTCTTTAATTTTTCCCTCAAGAGAGAGGAGTTCCTCCATAGTGCCACACACATCAAGGTTCATCTCCTCCACTCGCTGACTAGTCCCATCACCCAGGGCACGAGCATAGAGTTCATACAGGGCTGCTGTTGAGCTCCTCATCGCCTTCATCTCACTCTCTATGCTGATGATTCTCTGAGTGAGTAGGCTCAGGAGGTGATCTGGGAGAATCAATATTGATTAATTCAAATAAAGGTAAAAACTAAGTTTCAAATTATGTTTTGCATTTACCATTTTTTGGGGTTTCTCTAGGAGGCGCAGGTCTTAATGTTGCATCAAGAATTGATGCTGAATCTTCAGGTCTTGAAGGCGTTAGTGTGGTTGGTCTGTTTGGTTTGAATGCTGGGGGAAATGGCAGCTGAGGTTCCACTGTAAATTAGAAGTTAATTACTAAAAAATAGGAACAAACGCATAGCTATAAAATGTACCGTTATTGGAATCAATCAACTAAGGAAATTGTGGTATTCTGGAAAACACTTTTAATATGAAAATGTGCACAAGTGATAAAGTAAAAGAATTAAAACTAAGAAACGCCCACCAGTTTTTGTACAGTTCACCCGGCTCTTCTTTTTGGGGTGTGGTACTGAAGTATCTGTAAAAATGAATACATAATGATTTTAGAATTACTTTAATTGTTTACTTGTAAACTTATTTCACATTCTCAGGTTCATACCTTCATCAGAGCTGCTGAGACACACTGGACGTTTTTTCCTCTTGGGAACGTCATCAGAGCTCTCCACAGAAGACTGCACAGCTGCTCTTTTGGACCACTTTTTAGCAGTTTCATAGTCACCTGAAGTACAAATACAGTGAGTATAATTTAGCATTCAGTAACAGTAGTTGCACTAACATTTTGTTTGAATGATCCTTTAAAGTAAAATGAAATACCTGTTTTTGCAAACACTCTGACCCTGTGCCTTGTCCAATTTGTTTTATCAGGAAGTTGAAGTCTTTTAATTTTTTTGGTCACATTAATTGGTGGCCAGTAACAGTATTGTACCTGCATTAAAATAGTACAATTCAATTATGAAATAAATATTGTAGAAGTAGAAAATAAATGCTAACTAAAATATGAAAGCAAGAGTAATGGGTTAAATTTGAAAAGAGAAAGATGAGGAAAAAAAAGTGAAGAGTTGTCCTTACAAGGAGGGCATGAAAATAATTTTGTTAAAAAAGATTAAAAGGGCTTTACAAAAAAACTGCATGAATAATTTTATAAATGCACTGTTATGTTACATAAAAGAAAGAATTGTCAATTTTGATTTTCATGGTGACTGTAAAGATATTTGTTAATGTATGTTGTTGATACAAGTGAGATTTAATACCTCGTCTTCTTCAAAAAGCCAGGTCTGTAGAACCAAATCACAAGTCCCCTCCTCTAAAAATTCAACTATTGCATACATTCTGCAAGAAGCAAGAAAAATCATTATAAATGGAAAAGGAGCTGATTATATTTACCAATCGCCAATCATACGACAACCTATTACCTTTGATTATAACTTATGGAGCAATGACAGAAAAATCACACTCCTGTCTTCTGCAATCATCTTTATCGCATGATTTGTGAGTTCTGATGTTGAAATCCATTTAATTGTGTTGTTTTTTTGGTTGTAAGTGTAGGCTCCAGTCAAAAATGACGTGCATGGGCTGTGGAACAGTGGGTACGGTGTACTGTATACACGGCAAAGCACTCTTTCTTCCTTGTCTGCCACTTGAAGAATCTCACAGCATCGGCCCCCACTGAGGATGTATGCACAGTCTCGGGCCCTTGTAGAGATTTTCTGTACATTTGTTTTGTTTGGAGTTTTTTTCTGTTTGCTCATTTCTTCCAGTCTCTTAGAAACCTGAATCAGTGGGTGTCTGCCAGAACGCACCATCTTCTTCAGTGACTGCAGGTAGTTTTCAAACATGAAGGCACTACAATTTTCCAGACAACCAAAGTTCCCTTTCAAGGGAACTTCGAGCTGCGTCGAGACGCGGTGGGAACGCTCTGCGTGATTGCGTCGTGAAGCACGTGTATAATCAGTCCAATGGAAAGGCGAGACGTCATAGGCGGGTGACGTCATCGACCAGGAAGCTATAAAGCACCCCTGCGACAGACCGCGGCAGCTTTCTGTGCCTTCAGCAAGCGATCTGTGTATTCTGTCCTTGTCATATTTATTGTTGTCTGTCAAGTTGCAATATATATATTTATTATGGCAAAAGAGAGCAAGCAAGTGTTGTGTTGTTCCCTCCCCACGTTATATCACGGGTGGGGACACACACTTCAGCTTTGTGTTGCTTGTTTGGGAGTGGAGCATGCCAACAGTCAGTTCTCGAGGGGGCTGACTGTGGGCATTGCGAGAAGCTGTCCGTGAGGACGCTCCGCTCCCGCCGGCCGTTCTTCGAGGAGGACGGTTCGGTGCGCGCGCCCCGAGGCGCGGGTCCCGCTGCTGCCGAGGCACGGCGTCGACGCGCATCTTGGGGATCGCAAATGGTTCTAACAAACACCTGTTCGATCCACGTGCCTTATCTCGGGGAGAAGCACGCTCTGCGGTTTCTCCTCCCCGGGATGAGGCACTCATGCTGCGATTTCCAGTTCCGAGGAATTGGTATCGTTAGTGTTTTTGTTTAAAAAAATAAATAAATAAAAGAAAATAAGGCAGATGTTTATGAGTTTTCAATAAATAAATAAATAAATAAGTCAGCTCATAACTCTGTTGAATAAAGAGGAGCTTATAAAAGGAGGTTTTATATAATGCTGTTGCTAAGTTAAATATTACTGGCCAGCCGAACATATATATATGAGAGTGAAAGCAAAACAGCACTGACGCTATTTGAGAATTGCGTCGCGCAACAGATAAACTATACCGGGGAGGGACGGTTTCGAGAAATCGTTTCTCCTCGGCGTCCTCTTGGGCGACTCTCTGAGGAGGGTCGCAGCGCTGCCAGTTCGGTTGTTTCCTGCTGGTGGCCACGGAGTGTTATATTTATATATATATATATATATATATATATATATATATATATATATATATATATATATATATATATATAGTTTTTCTGATGTAAAGAAAAATTAAGATAAAATATGTCTTTCTTCTGGACGCTCGAAGACGAAGAAATAAACTCTTCAGTGGCGTTCCAAAGGTTTCTTCCTCACCGATCTAACGTTCCTGAGACTGCTGGGCGGGAGCAGTCTCAGCATACTTAAGCTCCTCGCAGCATAGAGTGCGGTAAAACAAAGATTCGCCATTCGGGCTCATCCACAATCGAGGGGGACCTGGGTGGCGGTCACAGTCTAGCCAGTTAGAGATATGCAAGATCTGAGGACTGTTTTATCTCTAAAATAGCTAAAAATGGAAGAAGCCCTGACGCCGAGGCTGCAGGCTTCTGAGGGTGGTCCCCTCCGGGGTAGGGACGGTTTTGAGAAATCGTTTCTCCTCGGCGCCCTCTGGGGTGCGACTCTCTGAGGAGGGTCGCAACGCTGGCTGTTCGGTTTTTCTGCCGGTTCGCCGTTTCAGGACACCGAGGTGTCAGCGTCCCCAAACGATCCTCCGAGGAGGGTCGTAGAGCAGTCATTTCGGTTTCCCTGCCGGTTCGCCGTTTCAGGGCACCGAGGTGCCTGCTTTTTTCCAGCGATCCTCCGAGGAGGGTCGTCGGAACAAAGCTAGTTAGAGGTAGGCAAGATCTGAGGACTGTCGTTATCTCTATTAAAACTTAGACAAGAAGTCCTGACGCTGAGGCTATCAGGCTTCTGAAGGTTTCCCCGGGGCAGGGACGGTTTTGAGAAATCGTTTCTCCTCGGCACCCTCTGGGGTGCGACTCTCTGAGGAGGGTCGCAGCGCTGCCAGTTCGGTTGTTCCCTGCCGGTTCTCCGTTCAGGGCACCGAGGTGTCAGCGTCCCCATACGATCCTCCGAGGAGGGGCGTAGAACGGTCAGTTTGGTTGTTCCCTGCCGGTTCGCCGCTTCAGGGCACCAAAGTGACTGTTCAACCAAATCCAGAGGCCAGTCTCGAGAGACTGGTTCTCCTAGTAGAATTTCTGGCAGCGTGGAAACTACTGCCATATATTTCTCAGTGGGTCCTGCACACTTTAGAAAAGGGTTTCAGAATTCAGTTCGGTTCTCGTCCGCACAGATTTCTAGAGGTCCTCCCCACAGTGGTGGACCCCGAGCAGGCTCTGGTTATGGAGCAGGAAGTACTGACACTTCTGCAAAAGGAGCTATAGAAGGGGTTTCTCCTCCCAGCAGACAGTCAGGGTTTTACAGCCGTTACTTCATTGTTCCGAAAGAGGATGAGGGGTTGCGTCCTATTCTAGACCTGCGTCAATTAAACAGCAGGTTTCAGAATCTCAAGTTCAAAGTATGCTATACGCTAAAATGATTGTCACAGATTCAGTCCGAGGACTGGTTTGTCACAATAGACTTGAAGGACGCTTACTTATCTATCCATCCTCATATCACAGGAGGTTCCTGAGGTTTGCTTTCGGGGGCGAAGCATACCAGTATTGGGTTCTTCCCTTCGGCCTAGGTTTATCACCCCGCATCTTTACAAAATGCGTGGATGCAACTCTGGCTCCTTTGAGACTCCAGGGCATTCACGTATTATACTTTATCGACGATTGGTTGATTTTAGCTCAGTCCGAGCAGTTGGCGGTTCGGCATCGAGATGTCGTTCTGTCTCACATAAAGAGGTTGGGGTTGTGGCTCAACGCCAAGAAGAGTGTGCTCCTCCCAGCTCAGAGGACCACTTTTCTGGGTGTTTTATGGGATTCGACAATAATGCAAGCACGTCTGTCTCCTGCACGTATTTCTGCGATTCTCACAGCCGTAAAGGGGATAAAACTAGGCCAGTCACTCACTGTGAAACAGTTTCAGAGACTGTTGGGGCTCATGGCAGCTGCGTCCAACGTAATCACTTTTGGCCTTTTGTATATGAGACCTTTGCAGTGGCTCAGGATCAAGGGGTTTTCTCCAAGGGGAAATCCATTTCGCACGATCAAGGTCACGCGGCGATGCCTTCGTGCCTTGGTCATGTGGAAGAAACCTTGGTTCCTCGCCCAGGGCCCAGTGCTGGGGGCTTCTTGTCGACGCGTAACGCTTTCGACGGATGCTTCCCTCACGGGATGGGGGGCGGTCATGAGTGGCCGCTCAGCGAAAGGTCTTTTGCAGGACCATCAACGTTCTTGCCACATAAATCGGCTAGAAATGATGGCGGTATTTCGAGCTCTCAAATACTTCCTGCCAGACCTGAGAGGTCACCATGTGCTTGTCCTTCCGGACAACACACTGATGGTCTCGTATATCAGAGCAGATATCCTGTTGAGGCAGGGGCTGAGGCCCGGGGAATGGGGACTTCACCCCAAGGTGGTGGAGCTCCTTTAGGAGAACTTCGGTCAAAACTCAAGTCTACCTTTCGCATCGTTTATACAACGCATTGCCCATTTGGTTCTCCCTGATGCATCCAGCTCTGCTTGAACTGGATGCAACGTATTAGGTGTGGTTGAGGCTACACCTGTACGCATTTCCTGATATCTTTGCTCCTGGGAGTTACTCTCTTCCGGAGTTATGGATACTATGGGCTCGGCCTCTGAGGGGGCCCAGCTCATAGATTCAGGTCTCTCGACTGAGGTCGTGGAGACCATACTCCAGTCTAGAGCTCCCTCCACGAGAAGACTGAATATGCATTGAAATGGAAACTGTTCTCTGCCTGGTGTGGAGAATGCCTTCTGAATCTTGCTATCTGCCCTATGGTACAGTACTTGATTTCTGCAATGAATGTTTCTTTGCTGGGTTATCTCTGAGGAGAGATCCTTATTTCATCTTCTCCGTGGTACTTGAGGCTGGGGCCTGCACGTACTTGGATTTGCACCTGGTATGGTGATAGTCTTCCTCACCCCTTGCCGGGTTGTATTCCTACTAAATTTGTGGGTCATTTGTGCTGCAGGCCTTCTGTCCTCCACCTTAATACAAGCCAGATCAGGAAGAACTTAATCTGTTTTGCCCTGTCCGGGCTCTTGGATGCTTATGTCCACAGAGCTGCAACCTGTGGCATATATATAAGAGCAGTTATTTGTCTGCTTCAGGTTACCTAAGATAGGTTGCCCTGCATCTAAACAGATAATGAGCAAGTGAGTAGTTGAGGCTATCTCACTTGCTTATGAAGCGGCCGGACAGCCTTCACCTTTGGCTGTCCCGGCCCATTCTACCAGGAGTATGGCTGCCTCTAAGGCTTTATTATCAGGAGTTTCACTCTGACATCTGTAATGCGGCAGGCAGGTCCTCACCGCATACATTTGTTAGATTTTATGACTTGGACCTAGGCTCCACTCCAGGGTCTAGGGTGCTTGTTTCCTAGTATGCGCATGGTCTTCATACAGAACAGGCATTTGTCATATGGCATCGTGGGTATAGGGTTCCCACCGCGTCTCGACGCAGCTCGAAGTTCCCTTGAAAGGGAACGTCTCAGGTTACGTATGTAACCCTGGTTCCCTGAGAGGGAACGAGACGCTGCGTCGCCTTGCCATACTCCCTGCATGCCTGTGATCGACTTGCTTCGGCTTACAGAAGCTGCCGCGGTCTGTCGCAGGGGTGCTTTATAGCTTCCTGGTCGATGACGTCACCCGCCTATGACGTCTCGCCTTTCCATTGGACTGATTATACACGTGCTTCACGACGCAATCACGCAGAGCGTTCCCACCGCGTCTCGACGCAGCGTCTCGTTCCCTCTCAGGGAACCAGGGTTACATACGCAGTGATGGGCAGTAACGCGTTAGAAGTAACGCGTTACTGTAATCTGATTACTTTTTTCAAGTAACGAGTAAAGTAAGGGATTACAATTGCAAAAGCAGTAATTAGATTACTGTTACTTTCCTGTAAGCAGGCTGCGTTACTGCGTTACACTGCGAGACTGTCTCGCGAAGTGAGCCGTGACTCGTGAGTGACAAATGACATGAGCGCCGCGAAGTCAGTGGTAAACACTATGGCAAGCGATCGCGTTCAAAAGTCTTTAAACGAAACGCGTGAATTTTGACGCGTCAACACGCACCGTTTGTCCGTGTTCAGACGTCATGTTTATTCATGAATGATGTCGTAATGGTAAACTGGTATGAACATGCAAACACGTTATATTTGTTCATGAGGGATAATGCATTGGTACGTTGTGAGTGATGTCAGTCTTTATGTCATGATTTGTCATGCCTTTTTAAGTTGTTCGTTTAACATTATTTCCCAAGGTAGAAAAGACAACAGCTCTTAGAATGGGTCTTTTATTTTAGCAAACTGGCAAAAAAACTGTGTGCAGCTGAACCAAGAAAAGCTTAAGATTGCATGGAGCTGATAAGCATGAATGGCAGAAGAAAAAGACTGCAATTAAAAAACAAAACAAGAGAAAATTATTTTAATGCAAGCAATAAAAAACTGCACACATCAGCTGTGGAATAAAAGAAAAGAAATGCATGATCAACTAGATTAAGGCAAACTCCTGTCTTAATTTAAACCCTATCCACCACCCCCAAAGGTTTCACAAAGTTATTCTTGCCACTGTAACTTATGGCTTCCTAAAGACAGGTTTATGGGTAAATAAATGAATAATAATTAGAAAAATATACCAGGGCTTTGCATTTGTCCTTCGGTCGGTCATTCACTTGTCTGAGTAAAAACACTTGTTAGAACAGGAATTTTTTTTTTTTTTTTTTTTGTGTGTGTTGTAAATATCATTTATTCCGAATCAGTATTCTCATCAGTTCAGTCAGCTTTAACATATATAAATCGGCATATTTATGATATTTTAACCTTTATAAAGGGCATTTTTCCCTAATCGTTTGCTTCATCTTTCATTTAAAATTCTTAAATTTGATCAATAAATTACAATAGAATAATAACATGCTAAAGGGCTGTTACCAATCAAATAAACTGCATTAAATAATGTAATGAGATTATTTAAAATATTTTTTGAATATACAAATAAGAAATATTATTTGTGCATAGAAATAATATTTATAAACCGCCAGTAGGAGGCGGCAGGCGACCATCTTAATGAGTGAGTCATTGATGCAATGTTCATAAAGTTAAAATACTGAAACTAATAAAACAAGTTTTAAAAAAGAATGTTTAATTTGATTAAATTTTAGATGATGGAATATGCAGAAAGAATAGAATTAAGCAGAAAGGTCTATGGCTTTACATAGCTTATTCATTTCGTGCATCATGTTTTTGAAAAGTAACTAGAAAGTAACTAGTAAAGTAACTAATTACTTTTGAAAATAAGTAATCAGTAAAGTAACTGGATTACTTTCTTGGAGAAGTAATCAGTAATCAGTAACTAATTACTTTTTCCAAGTAACTTGACCAACACTGTACATACGTAACCTGAGACGTTTTCTGCATCACTTGCTATGTGCAGCATGGTATGGGTGTTGTACACAAGGAACTCCTGTCCATAGAGTGTCCTACCTTTTTCCACAAAGTATTGCAGCAGTTCATTGGCATATTTCAAATATTCCTGCACAAGACTTGGACATACTAGGATTGCCATGGCCACATTGAAAGAAAGGAAGTGTAAGTACACGTCATCTGGCAGTATTCCCTTTAACACAATCTTCCCTGTGTATAAAAGGAACTGACGAAACTCAGTTGCTTTCCATCTGTCCAGCTCCTCAAGACCCCTAGGCTTTCTCACAAATGCAGATGGGATGCAGTCCCGAAGAGACAGCAGTCTTGCACTAATCTCTTTTTTTTGGCTGGCTGAAACCCTCACAGCTCTGTCTCCTCTGGTCCAGATGAGCAGGAGCCTTTTCATTACACCGAGACAAGCCTGGTGCATGTAATCAATGGGAAAGCACCTCACCATGTCTATGGGGAGGTGAGACACAGGTGTGTTCCCATGGTGATGCTGAAATTGGGTTTGATTTCTGAATGCTTCATCTGTCCGGAGTATGAGGTCAGCAGTCTCTTGGTATGTGACTCTGTTTAACCACACACCTTTTTGCTCACATCGGTCACAGCCAAAGTACCCACAATACTGTTTGATATTTTTCACTAATGCACGTGCTGGAGCATCACACACAAAGCACCTCAGATTGACTTTTATTTTTCTTCCCATGAAGGAAATCCCGTCATTCATCAGATGACCCAGGTCCCTTACTGTGTCTTCCAAAAAACCAAGATCTGTTGGTCGAGTTGCACCACATGTCAGAGCCGTGGGGAAAATGGTAACAGGATCGAGCATGACTGCGCAAAGGACTGGCCACGTAGATGTTTTGGAGCTTTTGTACAGTGGCAATCCATCAACGTTCAGGGATAAATCAACAGAGTGTAGTTTAACTACTTCATCAAGTGGGTAACTTTCTAATGTTTCTTGTAGTTTCTGTTTAAGTGGAAAGTAAACGTATTCCATTCCAGATATTTGCTGCGTGTCAAGTTGCCGGGGAGTGTGCAAAAGGGTCCGGGCAGTTGAGGGTAATTCACTGTGTCCATGCCTTTTTAACATTTTAAGAAGGTTGTCAAGTGCATTTTGTTTTATTTGGTATTCTATGGCCCAAGTGGACAGCTCTTCTGCCAGTGACATGTCCTTACTGTCGTCGTCGTAAAAGGCCAAGGATTCATTTAAGCTGTTAATTACCTCCCATGTTGTTTCTATTGGCTGTTCTCTTTCATTTTCAGAGTGCAAATGGTGTTCAGTGTCAGATGCATATTCCCCACAATTCTGCTCCATATCAACTGACATTACTACTCCATCAGCACCTTCTGATTGTTCTTCAACTACTTCAACAACTGGATTAGTGTCCAGGTGAGATGGCGATCTGGACAATGCCTGCCTTGTGGTTCTCCAAGCATGCACATATTTCCTGTGTATCTCTCTCTTTTCAGAGCTCATTCTAGGAGAGTAGCATTTATTTAATTTATACACCATTTTGTTATATACCAAATCAGAGCTTTCAAGTCAGTGAAATTAAAGTCAAGCTTATTTTTCTGAAATATTTAGGGACCACCGATTAACAGATTTTATTTAATTAGATTTGTTTGGTTTGTGATCTTTCTACACAAAAAACAAATCCTACTAGAAAGAACGTGTTAATGTAAATTTGTAAATATCTTACCTTGTAGTGTTGAAGGCGAAATGAAAGAACTAGTGGATAAAAACTGCAACACATCAATCGATATTAATTGGTAAAATGTTACTTTGCTATATATTGAACAATTCACATGAAATTAAATTGCAAATATATATATATATATATATAAAAATCTATTTATCAAGTTGGAAGTTTTGTTTAAATTATTATGGAGAACACATTTAAGTGAAACTAAGGAAATTACTAGTCTTGAAATAAAAGAAAATACTAAGAACAGGCAGCAGTGGAGGATGATCTAAAATTAAAGAAATCAAAGATGTCTGTTTGCAGACAAGGAAAAGAGAAATTAACTGTTTAGTGACTATATGAATATTTCAGTATCAGATATTATATGAGTCTGAATTGATAGATGTGCCGGAGAACTTTTAAATGCCATTAAATAGAAGAATTCAAAAAATGTGTCTGATTGTTAGTCAAACATATACTTACAAATCCAAAGATGATCAGTGCTAGGGCTCTTAAAAGAGCCTTTGGGGTGTAGTTAGCTGCTGTTGACACAAGGAAAGGGGAGAAAAAAATCGTAACATGAATATACAAGATATATCTGTATGTTTTAAATATTAAATATAAATTATGTTTTCATCAATGATATTTGATTAAACAGGATGACTGCTTGATATACTGCTTGCTCACTTACAATAATCAGATGGCAATTGATACTGGAAAAGAGAAGAGAATTCATTTTATGGTATACATTCCAAAAGTTAATAAAGGCTTTTGTCTAATACAATGCTTAGTAGCCTACAATATGTGTACAATAATAATATAACGTAACAATATCCAGAAATCAAGTTCAATAGTACATTGGGATTCATTTGTTGCTGTTACTATTAGCATTGTTAGTGCTGAGAATGTTTTACGTGAATATATATTTATTTATTTATCAAAAACGAATATGTTCATCAGTGTTTACATGTCAAGAAGGGGCACGAGCGATTGGATCACTGCGCGTCCGAGTGAAGACAGCGCGAGGACATTGTATCCGCGCAACTGATATAGTAGCGGCAACGAGCTCAGCAGCTTGATTCAAAAAATCAAACGTAACGGTATTTATTAATACCGAAGTATAACACCGTTGCCATGAAAAACAGAGCGTTGCTATGGACGCAGTTCTGTTCACTCTGGCAATATAATCGTTTTTAAATCAATATTTTGTGTCAAATTATTGATGTATTTGGTAGGTAGACATGTAATGATTCGCGTCGGGATCCCGATCAGCCTGTCATGGTTGTATTCGCTATAACCTCGCAATACATTATCCCTTATAATGGTGCTGAAAAGTGGACGGTAGGGAAAAAAAAAGACGGAAAATCATTGTTATGTGAACAGTAGGCTATAACTTAGTGGTAAATTTACTGGAAAAGACAAATTTATAAGAGGTGTATAGTGGTGTACTAGAGGTGTATATGTTCATCAGGTGAAAGCGGCATTTATTTATCTCTAGCAAAGACTAGGGACTTTGACTCTCATTCATCTGGTTACCCCGGCCCGAGTATAACGTTAATTGGCTGTATTATATCTTATTATTTTACTTTCTTCAATGTTAGATACCATTTACCTAATGGGCTCATACGTTTTAAAAGTAATTTACCTTAAAAAATAAATAAAAATACTTTACCTCTGAAAAACTAGCAGTATGGGATGTCCAGTTGTCTAGTCACTAGAAAACCGGCTCTGCGCGCGGTAGTCATAGACCCCAGCTTATATATGCCAGCTGGCAGGTTGCGCGTGCTTGGCACGCGAGTAAGAATGTAAATTGTGACAGTAGGCTATTTCAGCATTGACGACTCGCATATATCACATATATATATACACATATAAAAGCACGTACCTCTCCACTCCAAAGCGTTCTGTTATCACTCGGCTCTGGATCCACTCCGGGTTTTCCATTCCCGCTCACGGAAAAACTGCGGCTTGCATGTCCAGATTATTTGTCTGCTATATTTGCTTCTCATTTATTAAATTAAATTACATTTTATTTACTTGTCTACTAAAATATTAATAATTATCCATAAGTAATATTTGACACAATTAGCTCATAAACACAATAACCTTTTTTAACCTAATAAATGTGACTTAACTTGTGATCTTGCATCGTGCAACTGCATGTGCCGCACTCTAGTTGCGTGTACATTTGATACACTGTCTCAACTGTAGCCTACCCCCCTGACCACCTCGAACATTTCTCTTGATTTTCACAATGATCTTGCATGACACAAAGTCATGCAATAATGAAGGTTTTTAGAGCACAGATTAAGGTTAACGAAAATGTAAGTTAACTTTAACAGTCATGTAAGGATGAGATGCTATTCAATGTGGAAGGGGCGTGAAGTGAAACTTGCCTTAGAAAAACAACCCGAAAAGTCGATATCTTCGGACTGGAGAAGCGGATATATATTTTGCGCATGATGTTGATTATTATTGTCATTATTAATTTAATTTCCGAACATTATTTTACAGGTGTTCATATGTTTAAAGATGTCCTCATTTGGCTGGTTTGGAAGGACCAAGTGTCAGCATTACAAGAAAGACACAGATTGGTGAAAGATGAATAACACACAAGAGTGTTTTACTCCAAAATAGTTTATTCCCCCCCTCCCCTCCCCTCCCCTCCCCTCCCCTCCCCTCCCCTCCCCTCCCCTCCCCTCTCCCTTCTCCCTTCTCCCTTCTCCCTTTTATTGGTCCTGCTTTTAAAACTATTTGCACATTTATTTATTTTGTAATGCTGTAAAAATCTTTGTTCTGTTATTCCTATTTTAATAAAACTTTTAAAGCCTGTTTGTGTAGTTGCATTGTTTTATTTAGTCATTACTTTATGACAACGTTGTGAGGACGTCGTGGTAAAGTTCCATTTTTTAGAATCTTGGCTAACGTTCCAGAAACGTCGTGGGCACGTCCTCAAAAGACGTCGCTAGTTTATCCCATGGAGAACGTTGTAGAGACGTGGTCAACTGGTCACCAGATAACTTTCCAGAAAATTGCGTTAGAAGTATTATCCTATGATGTACAGTATGCCATTTGGATATATGGGAAAGGTAGCCTACTTAATTCATCAAATATTTTATTAAGTTATCTGGTGACCAGTTGACCACGTCTCTACAACGTTCTCCATGGGATAAACTAGCGACGTCTTTTGAGGACGTGCCCACGACGTTTCTGGAACGTTAGCCAAGATTCTAAAAAATGGAACTTTACCACGACGTCCTCACAACGTTGTCATAAAGTAACGTCACGCTGACCAAATGACGACTAACTGACGACGTCGTCACAACGTACTGTGTTAGCTGGGAAGGCGTATTCCTCCAAGTGCTGCAGCGTTTCTCCAGAATCACTGGTATGCTATGCATTAGTGATTTTTATAACCGAGTCGACTGTGTTATTTGTCATATAATATAATGTATATTGTGCTTTTCGTAAACTGATGGTCTGATTCGATTTAACTTAGTGTTGCCGATTTCGGCACTTTTGGGTGCTTTCCAGTGCTGATGTTAACGAACGGTGTCTTGTTGATTTAATCCATTGTTTCTGCAGAGTCACTGGTATGTATTGATGGGACGTGTGATATGTGTAGCAAATGCTTGTTTGGGGTTTGTTACCGCCGGCGCTCACTGGAAGACTGCATTACCTTTTTGTCACCGCTTTAAAACTACAGCAAACTACGGCAAGTCATATAGGTCAAATTACAAAAAAAAAGTTTTTTTTTTTTTTTTTTTTTTTTTTGTGGTGGTTCTCCCTGCATTACAAATGGTATTGTTATAGTTTAAAGTTATTTTTTTTCATTGTGAATAATTTAATGAATGATTGAAATTATACTTTGTGTTATATTATAACTATTTTTGAAGATAAAATGATTTATTTATTTTGAGACTGATTTCAATTTTTTAATTATAATAATTAGCTGAAAGAACTAGTCAATTGTTAAAAATAAAACAAAGTCTTTAAACTTGACTTGGCCTATAGGGACTTGTGAACATGTTTTTTTTTTTTAATGGACTTTGTTATTTGTCATATATGACATATTGTGCTCTTCCCAAATTGATGGCCTAATTTAATTTAGCAGTTGTACTGATTTCATGCACTTTGTGAAACAAACAGGAAAATGCATTTAATGAAATTGAGCAATGGAGAAAATGCTAAAATGATGTAGAGGGTATTAAATTAGACATTTACTCATGACAGATTTTAAATTGACAGATTTATTGACCATCTACAATGTCTTCAGCCAATAGTTGAGGAGATCAGAGCGAGGGATCAGAGCTTGAAGTATTGAACACCTGTCCTAAACCTACAAGTAAGGGAACGCCTTTGGAGAAGAAACGAAGACTGCTTTGGACAAGCTGGATGAACAGGTACTCTTTTTGATCCTTTAATAGATTCAAAATATTGCAGTATTGACCGCTTTTGACAATGAGGCCATTAATGGAAGTTTGCAAATATATATTTAAAATAGCATTAAATTGAACATGCTACTTTAAAAAAATATATATTGTGAATTTATAATCCCTATATAATTACATTTGTTGTTCAATTTAATGTTATTGTGTTGCAAAATTAATCACATGGAACACAGCACTTTTGTTGATCTGTGGTATGGACTGATCAGAATCCATAATACAACATGCATTTGATTGGTGTAATTTTAAGTTTAACCTTTATAGACTGAAAATGTATTATATGTTCGTGTTTTGTCTTGCTAATGTTAGTGTACACATTAAATGGTTTTGAATTTATTCCAGCACTACAAGAGGCTAAATAAAATTTAATTTGGTACTCGCATGCCGTTAGCTGTGTGCATTTCTGCACACACCAGAGGCACGAAGACACCGAGAGGCCTGTTTTAGAGCAGATAATGAGTGCCCATTTTTATTCCTCTTTCTACTTGCACTTGTATGGATGCATAATGCATACACCTACATAATTAGGTAAAAAAATACCACAAGAGTGAGAAGGATATGTATCATTAAAGGGCACCTATTATGCAAAATTCACTTTTACATGGTGTTTGAACATAAATGTGTGTTGGCAGTGTGTGAGCAAAACAACCCTAGAATGATAAAAATCCACCCAGTGTTATTTTACAATCTCAATAAATCATAAGCACTGTCTCAGAATGAGCTGTTCTCAGATTTGGTGCAATGTGACGTAGAATTGCACAGGCCCCTCCCACGACTGTTGATTGACAGACTGCAGTTTGAGCATAGCCCCGCCCTGAGTGAGCTCACGGTCCCTGGAGCAACAGGACTAACGTTACTGACCACGGCAGAAGTGAAACTGTGAGCGCGCACTTTATGACAGATCATCAAGTCATTTTACCAAGGCTGCCAACTCTCACGCATTCAGCGTGAGACTCACGCAATTGACCCAATTCTCACGCTCTCACGCCACACCCCCCTTTTCTCACGCAGACTTGTGCAGCAGTGAGAAAAAAAAAAAATCGCGCCGCATGATATCGCAAAGCAACGCGCAGAGAGACCAGACAGACGGTGTAGTGAGTTTTTGGTGACAATTGTGAGGGAAATACACAATTTATTCCCATAAACTGTGTAGTCAGCCGTTCTCCCTCCCATCTGCACCGTGTGAATTGTGAACGCAGGCAGGTCAGTGAGTTACAGGGCGCCCCGTGTCTCCGTCCAGTTTAGGCTAGTAGCTAATAGGCCTATGCTGTTATAGTTTATATAGAATTAAGTTAGCATTAGCAGAGTTGTTTGTTTTGCAGCACTGAGCAGTTATTTTTCATAACTTTATCATAAAAAAACATGACAAATATCTGGATATGCCTAGTAGTTAATGTTAATTATTGTTTTCTACAGAATGTCAAGTCAATGACATCCCATATTTAAATTATTTTATTTATATATCAATCACAACTCATCAGTCATGTCCAGATATTTAACTGGTGGTGGTGTCAGTATGGATAAATTAGAATTTTCTGTTATAGGATGTTATCTAAAGTGTCAGGGACAGGCAAGAAAAGAACGCTTGTATGAATGTGGGCAGTTTATCAGCCCTCCAAGAAGTCCTGTGACCCTGAGAAGCAGCAGGAAAAGACACAGGAGGAACATGAAAGTCTATCTGAGACTTTAGAGCAGGAGACAGTTGAGCCCTCAGAGAAAGAAGAGAGACCAGGCCAAAAGATTAAAGCCCAGAGCGGAGCTGCGTCCTATCGATGTTCCTTTAAAAATGAATGGTCAGAAAAATGGCCATTCATAACAAAGGGGACACTAAGTACACATTATTGGTGCTCTGTATGTAGGATAGAAAATGCTTGCTGTCACCAGGGAATAGCAGATGTTACTAGGCACATAAACAGCAAAGGCCATCAGGAAAAACAGAAGGCACTGCAATCCAGCAGTGGAGTTCAGCAGTACTCAGTGCCGCTTCCTTCTGTCGGGGCAATGACTGCTCAAGAAATAAAGGTTTGTAATGCACAGTGGTGTTATGTTTATATTGTGGAGGGTAATGATGACTGTTTACATAATCTTATTTCCTAAAGAGTTTTGGATTTTTATATGACATGTGTCTATTGAATTCTACTTGACATCAATGCAACTGTATTTTGCAGACAAGGAGGGCAGAATTAAAAAATTGCTGTGATGCTTGCAAACCATAACATACCACTGGCTGTCACAGATCATCTTGGGCCACTCATGAAAGAGTGTTTCAAAGATTCTGCAACTGCACAGGAGTACAAATGTGCAAGAACCAAGACTGCCTGTATAATAAATCAAGCAGTTGCTGCACATTTCAAAAACGCACTGGTAATGCTGATGAGAGAGAATCCATACACCCTCATTACTGATGGCTCAAATGACACAGGTAGGAAAGAAATGCATTTACATCATGGTATCCACTGAGTTATAGCCATATTTTTGAAGAATGTGAGCTGCCTTTACTATTTTTGTTCCCCTGGAGGGAACACTGTCATCTCTAATGGCAATCAAGATGGCAGACTTGGAGCCATGCTTCAAGTGGGAGCCATCCAAATCAATGATTAAGGCTGCAAAATCAGCCACCAGCACTTACAATAGAGCACATGTTAATCTGTGAACATGTTAATCACATGTTAATCCTATTTCTGTAAAATGTTTGTGAAAATTAAATGTAATGTAAATCTCCCAAGAAATTCTGTACAGATACCAAATACTTTGACAGTCAATATATACCTAATACACTTCTGCTAATGCAATGATTTTGTGTTTGTATTTTTTCCACACCAAGCCACGCCCCTCAATAAGCCCCTCCCCCATAACCAAGCCCCGCCCCCAAAATCTCACTCTAAGCTGAACTCAAAAGTTGGCAGCCCTGTTTTACTGATATACGGTTTACCAGTTTATTATGCACCCACTGAAAAGGTGTGTATATATTTGTTTACTGTTAGTTGTAACGAGTGTTTTGTGTACTTCGCTGTGTATGTTGATGACAATGAAAGGGAAAGAGAGAAAGTTTATGGCTAAGACTTTAATGTGCACTTATACTGTTTATTCAGGACTTACAGTGATTCTCTGGAGTAAAACTAACGCTTCATCTTTTGTGTGATGTATAATAAACTTCACTGATTTCATCAGTAGCCTATATTTTGGTCATCATTCAGACAGGGTCTACCACAGCAGACTTGTATTAATAGTGGATAAAAGCAGATGGTAAATAAGTTATAACCATAGTTAAACTAAACTATACCTGTTCTATCTCCATACAGTATATATTCTCTGGCTCTGTGGGCATTATTGTCCGACTACCGAGTCGAAATGAACACCGCTACTGAGAGTTTCTGTTCTGATATTATCAGATGAGATTGTCCTGACTGAAGCGCGAGCTCGTGAGGCTCCGCCTCCTGTGCGTGGAACTGCATCTCAGTATTATTTAAAGGGATACACTAAAACAGTGCGTTTTTCTGAGCCCCAAAAAAATGACAATTTAAAGATGCTGTAGAAAATTATCTGTTGGGTATTTTGAGCTAAAACTTCACATACACACTCTTGGGACATCAGACTTATTTTATATCTTGTGAAAAGAGTCATAATAGGTGCCCTTTAATACTTGAATTCAGTCCTAAAATGACCGGCTGTCTATTTGTCATTAATGTTAATCAAAGTACAAAACACAGCTTTAACAAAGATTTATTTATAGAAAATGTATACAGTGAGCAGTTACATTACATGATTACATTTCTGTACGTGAAAGGAAGTTAGACCTTATTGATTCGATCTGAACCGTGAGTTTTGTGATCCGTTGAAACACTAGCAATTGTTGAAGGTTTAGGTTTAGTGTAATCTTTTTCTTAACCTGCAGAACACAAAATAATTATGACCGCCGCTAGCGTAGCTAGCGAAAGCGGTCATATAGGGATTGTCAAAGTTTTTTTTTTTTTTTTTTTTCGTCACCTTACTGAATTTTTCGTCAACGATACCAGGGACACCGAAGCACCGGGGAACATGAAATTTGGTGGGCATGTAGCCCCACTAGACTTCTAAGGAAAAATTTTGTTTGGTCCCCGGGGGCCACTCCCCCCCCGCGCTGGGCCCCCCCAAACCCCAAAAAATGCAGTTTTTCCTAAATAACTACCTGACCCGTGGCACCGAGGATGAAGAAATGTTTATGGTATGTTGGTCTACTAGACTTTTACGGAAAAATTTCGTTTGGTCCCCGGGGGCCACTTGAAATTTGGTGGGCATGTAGCCCCACTAGACTTCTAAGGAAAAATTTCGTTTGGTCCCCGGGGGCCCTCCCCCCCCGCGCTGGGCCCCCCCAAACCCCAAAAAATGCAGTTTTTCCTAAATAACTACCTGAACCGTGGCACCGAGGATGAAGACATTTTTATGGTATGTTGGTCTACTAGACTTTTACGGAAAAATTTCGTTTGGTCCGCGGGGGCCACTTCCCCCCCCGCGCTGGGGCCCCCGTAAATTTTTCGTCAACGATACCAGGGACACCGAAACACCGGGGAACATGAAATTTGGTGGGCATGTAGCCCCACTAGACTTCTAAGGAAAAATTTCGTTTGGTCCCCGGGGGCCAATCCCCCCCCGCGCTGGGCCCCCCCAAACCCAAAAAAATGCAGTTTTTCCTAAATAACTACCTGAACCGTGGCACCGAGGATGAAGAAATTTTTATGGTATGTTGGTCTACTAGACTTTTACGGAAAAATTTCGTTTGGTCCCCGGAGGCCACTTCCCCCCCCCCGCGCTGGGGCCACCGTAAATTTTTCGTCAACGATACCAGGGACACCGAAGCACCGGGGAACATGAAATTTGGTGGGCATGTAGCCCCACTAGACTTCTACGGAAAAATTTCGTTTGGTCCCCGGGGGCCACTCCCCCCCCGCGCTGGGCCCCCCCAAAACCAAAAAAATGCAGTTTTTCCTAAATAACTACCTGAACCGTGGCACCGAGGATGAAGAAATTTTTATGGTATGTTGGTCTACTAGAGTTTTACGGAAAAATTTCGTTTGGTCCCCGGGGGCCACTTCCCCCCCCGCGCTGGGGCCCCCGTAAATTTTTCGTCAACGATACCAGGGACACCGAAGCACCGGGGAACATGAAATTTGGTGGGCATGTAGCCCCACTACACTTCTACGGAAAAATTTCGTTTGGTCCCCGGGGGCCACTCCCCCCCCGCGCTGGGCCCCCCCAAACCCAAAAAAATGCAGTTTTTCCTAAATAACTACCTGAACCGTGGCACCGAGGATGAAGACATTTTTATAGTATGTTGGTCTACTAGACTTTTACGGAAAAATTTCGTTTGGTCCCCGGGGGCCACTTCCCCCCCCTGCGCTGGGGCCCCCGTAAATTTTTCGTCAACGATACCAGGGACACCGAAACACCGGGGAACATGAAATTTGGTGGGCATGTAGCCCCACTAGACTTCTACGGAAAAATTTCGTTTGGTCCCCGGGGGCCACTTTCATCCATGGGGGGGTATAAAATAAATTCATTTATGTGCACATTTAGTGACTGTACACTCATCGGCCTGTAGATGGTGCTGTTGAGCGAAGGGTTGCTGGTTTAGGATGATACTGTCACACACACACATGCAGGAATACAAACAAACGCAAGCATGCACACACACTGACATCCACACGCACAGACACACACCCATACACACACATACAAATCCACATGCACAGACACACACACACAAACACACACGCGCACACATGTACGCACACATACATACACGCACAGACACACACACACACACACACACACACACACACACACACACACACAGACAGACAGACATGCACATACACACACACACACACACACACACACACACACACACACACAGACAGACATGCACATACTATTACTTTTTTTAGGTATATACATAAACACGCAATACAGCCAAATTACTCCACGTCATTTATTTTTGTGGAAAGCCAGTGCAGGCCTGAGTGGCGGTCATATTTTGTACCGCGATGCGGTACATCTAGTTAATTTTGAAGATGGAAGAAATTTAATTTATATAGTGACATTTGACATGTTTAAGGTGTTTTTGAATTAATTGAAAATGGTATCTTAAAACATGCAATAACCAATTGTTTTTAATCAGCAATCAGCTTTTTTTTTAATGAATGCAAAAGTCAAATAGTCAGTAAAATGTTATTATATCAGTTATCAATATCATAAAAGTCATATTTTTTTCTTTATGAAAACTTTATTCAAATGTGTAGTAGTACATTATTTTCATATCCTATTTCCATGTCATTTTTAAACTATATATGTATTGTTTATTTAACAATAATATAATGTTGTTACATTTAAATTTACACTTCCATTAATACCTCCCTGCAATCATTATTCTCTCAGGATGCTGATCATGCAGATCACAGCACCAAAAGTACGGAATCATTACTGTGGTTGAAGATTGTTGCCGCTGTTACATCACTACCAACTGTGACCAACTTAATCCTGGAAGACGCCATTGTTCTTGAGGACAATATAGATCATCCAGCAGCATTTGCTTAATTTTTCAGACTTATGCAATGAATATGGAGTATCCAAAATAACTGAAGTAAGTCATGGAAGTTTTAATTGTTAAAGGACAAGTTTGGTATTTTACACTTAAAGCCCTGTTTACAGATCGTTTCTGATGAAATAGAACAGTTAAGATTAAAATTTGGACACATGGTGCTGTCCTGAGAATTTTAGGTTTCTTCCGATCTCAGCGAGTGGAGAGCGATATAAACCTAAAATTCTCGGGACAGGAGCATGTGCCCAATTTTTAATCTTAACCGTTCTATTTCATCAGAAACGATCTGTAAACAGGGCTTTAAGTGTAAAATACCGAACCATTTAGCAAATATCATGGCAACATTTCAATTATATTCAATGATAAAATACCGAACCATTTAGCAAATATCATGGCAACATTTCAATTATATTCAATGATAAAATACCGAACCATTTAGCAAATATCATGGCAACATTTCAATTATATTCAATGATACTTGCACTGGACACTTTGTTTTATAGTTAGTTATTAAAAAAAATATTGCTTTGTCAATGTATTGATTTAATGTTAAGTATTAATTTGTCTCAAAAGAGACAAAAAAATCTAAATTCTGTTATGTACTAATTTTCAAGTTGTTTCAAACCTGTATGAATTTCTTTCTTCTGGTGAACACAGATATTGTGAAGAATGTTAGTAATGAAATGGTGGACAGTAGCCTTTGAATGTTATAGTGTTTTTTATGGCTACTGTCAACTCTGATTACCATAATTCTTCAAAAGATTTTCTTTTGTGTTCAATTTAACGGAAAATAAATGATAACTGACTGTTTATTTTTGGGTGAAGTAAACCTTTAGACTTGTTATATAACATGCATTAATGTACAATGGATTGAGTTAACAAATTAAAATGCAAGACTTGGTACTATAATGTCATTGCTGTGGATCGGACTTAAACTGTTTAAATAAAGTTATTTTACTTTTTTATGGTTGCTGTTTCATTATATTAGAATATTTATATAAATATAATACATCAATTTTAATTCTGTAATTCATTAGGTAAACATGATTATGTTGTCACAATTTATGATTTTAATGTAATCTTTCAAATTGAATAAAGCCCAGTCTCTGTTTGTGTAGATAATTTAAAGAGCTTGTGATAATGTTACCTTATTATTTAAAGCTGGCAACTTTTTTACAGTTAAAAAATGTAAGGGTTAAAGAATATTAGCACTTTTAACATTTTCTGTGTGCTTACACACACATATACATACACACAGTGGTTAAATTGGGCCGGGGCTCTCCGGGGCTCAGCCCCGGCACATAAGCCTGCTCGTTTGTGTCCTGATGTGCCTGTTTACAGTCAGTTGCCTAATGGAAATTATGTCACATCAAATTTGATGAAAGTGATGCTTTTGAAAACATATTTCTGACAATAAATGAAAGATTTTTTAAATGGCATGTCTATTTTGTCTCGGCGGAACTAAGATGAGAACAATCGGAACACGGCCGTATTCTTGTTCAGCTGCTTAATCTCGTTGTCAGTCGATCATGATCGCGCACAGCTCGCGCATGCCATGCGCATCTTAGGCTACTACTCAAAACTCCGACACGGATAAATGTACGCAGCAATATATAATGAATGTTCCTGGGAGATCCGTAGTTGCGCGGGATGTGGAAGCGCGCAAAAGTTCCAGAACCTTCAACCGCCTTAAACAATAAATAAATAAAAACTCACGAGCTGCTGGCCGCCGCTGGAGATCAATTTTGTCAAGTTGCAACCAGTTCAGCACAACGTTGGTTGTACAAAAAGTGCCCTGGCCTTGAACGACAAGGTAAGGAAAATATGTTTGGCACATTGTATGGGTCACTATATCATAACACGGTAATACAATGTGTAATCAAGTGATGTCAATTCCAGCGTTATGACATGCAGTAAAAACTTGAAATATAAATTCTCAGAAAATGCATTTAATACCAATATATTAAAACTGTTTATATATCAATACTCCCTTAATGAAGGAGTCCAGACATTAGAAAAATATCAGTCTACACATGCGTTTAATATTTAATATGAGGGAAATGGGCTACACATGCCGTGGACGTGACACAAAAAAATCTTTAACTTTTAGGTGGCAAAATATATATATTTTTTGTAATTCTGTTAATTACACTGCGCAAACCAAAAGTAATACTAGGCTATACCCACCGGATACTCTCCACAGAACATAACATATTCATTTTATTCAGGGCCGCGGGAAGTGGGGGTGCTGTTTTCACAGAATTGTAAATGCAACGCATATGTTTGTTCATTAAAATGTAGGCTATTAATTTTTAGCATTTAGTCATTTATTTGTAATAAACACTTTAAGTGGGCTATTTATAAATGGTTATATGTTAAATTATGTTTTTAAAACATAAGCGCAGAGTGTTACGTAATAGGCTAGTCTATTGTGTGTATGTCGAATGAATGTGTCCGCAGCTGCTCCAAAAAAAAAAAAAAACCCACTGTCAGTGTTTTGTTAGGAACAGGCAAATATGTAAAATATAGCAGGAGACATTTTAATTGTTTACTATTAAAACAGTTATTTTTTATGTCAGTGTCGGCTAGACAGATGAAGTTGACGACTCGCGATCTTCGCAGCGCCAGAGAGAAATGCACATTTGATTTCATACGAATTACATAAGCAACATGTTTTCTTTCGTTTTGAATTGTTCTGCTTAAAAGTAGACATTTCAAGCTATCTATATGTCTCAGGTCTGTGAGGCAATAGGCTACCTTATAGGCCCACGCTGAGTTTCGGTTCATTTATGAGACGAGCTCCAGGTTCGCCAGCGCCTCCGTGTCCTGATTATCTATTTTCTAATAGCCTATATTAAATCCAGACAATTGGTTGATGAAACATCGATTAAAATTAAGATACAATTAATACAAAACGAAATTAAATTTAAAGACAGACTTTGTGCTTTCAGTTTGAGGTCTCTGTGAAAGTTTTAAAACATTCTTTTAGTGCCGCTTTAGAGCGCTCACGTCCGTAACCGAGAACTGTCTGTAACATTTTTTTTTTTTTGTGTGTGTGTGTGTGTGTGTGTGTGTGTGTGTGTGTGTGTGTGAAATAAATTTCTAAAAAAATGCGACTTAGTCCAGTGCGACTTAGGCTATATGTTTTTTCTTCCTCGTGGCGCATTTTTTGACTAATATGCTACGGTAAGTTATTTATTCTTTTTGTGCAAATGTCCCATAAAGTCCCATCCTTTAAGGATTAATTTATGTCCAGTTGACCGGTCCATTGCATTACGAATAAAAGCAGAATCAATAAAGTCAAAAATGTGATGTGCAGAGTTTTATAGTCTTGATATTGTTTCTTATTCAAAAGTGGCGACGCCCCTTTTTTCTCAGAATTGCGAGATATGAAGTCAGAATTGTGAGAAATAAAGTCGCAATTCTGAGAAATAAAGTCGCAATTCTGAGTAATAAAGTCCCAATTGGGAGATATAAAGTAAGAATTGCATGATATTCGTCGAAATTTCGTGTTATAAAATCAGAATTGTGAGATATAAACTATTCTGAGGTAAAAAAAAAAGAAATGCTTGAAATGTCTTCTTTTAAACAGAACAATTCAAAAAGTAAACAGACTGCTACATGTGTAATTTTTAGAAAACACTTGTTCATTAATAAACAATTAAAATGTCTCCTTGCTATATTTTACATATTCATAATCATTACTTTTGCCGGTTCTTTGTGACAGTTTTTAGGCCTTTATTGGCAGCGCCACCCTTGCATGTTACATGAACGCGTCACCACCGCATCAGCACCGAAAACAGGAGATTTTTCAATCCCTGTTTTGGCAGGGGAAAACTGATCAGAAAATGTAACGAAACATTGTAGAAATGTAGTGGAGTAGAAAGTATAATAATTGCTGCAAAATGTAACGAAGTAAAAGTCAAAAGTAGCCAATGCACTATTGATTCTACTTATGTAAAGTACAGATATGTGAAAAATGTACTTAAATAAAGTAACAAAGTATTTGTACTTCGTTACATTCCACCACTGCTGATTAACAGTAATGTAAATGCTAAATGTCCTAATACCTGTTAATACTACAACAATGCAAAGTATTTGCTCTTAACCTTGCAGTTTTTCACATATCATGTAACACTCAATTTCTCAATTTCTTTGCACAAAACTCTCCAGAAATTGCCATTTAATGTTTGTTTGTTTTTTTTGGGGGGGGGGGGGGGGGGGGGGCATACCCCCGGACCCCCGGACCCCCCTAGTGAGAGCCCCCCCACATAATAAATCCCAATTTAACCCCTGCATACACATACACATATATATATAGGTACACTCATTATGACGACATTTCATAGGTGTAATGGGTTTTAATCTAAGCTAATGACATTTTCTTGCCCCTTAAAACTGCACATCCCAGAAAACTTGAGCATTTTGACTTTTTTGCCATCCACTAGAGGGCGCGTGCTGTATTGTTCCGTTTTTTACCGGAAAGGAAGCCATTTTCTCTACTTTCTGGTAAGGTAAGACATGCGGTGTGGTTGTTCTTGGTGTAATCTTAATAATCTGTATCATATTTAACATTTTTAGGCCAGTGTAAGTTGTTTTTTGTCTGTTTGAATATTTTGTGGTTGTATTTTGTGATTAATTGCATAAAGACAGCGTTTTGTTATAGTGATAAATTAATCTTATTCATCTGGCCAGCATTTTGATTAGAACAAGAAATAAGTTACTGTTTGAAACATGTTTGGTGTTGTGGTTGTTCTTATTAGTTTAAAAGTTAAGTTAAATTAGTTCATTTTTATTAGTTAAAATGTCGATTCCTCTTATCGTTTCCTTTGTGAGCATTTCAATATGAGTTTATACAATTCAAGTGCAAGACGACTCGCGACTTTTTTGTGCTGACTAAAGGAACGAAAGCGTTTTTTTGTGCTGTCTGTCTGCTGTGCACACATCCACAGCTCGCTCACAGAAAAAGTTATTTTAAACCTTTCAACTCGTGCGCTGTTTTCTATGCACATTGAAGCGCAGTCACAGAAAATTAGATTTGTAAAATTGATCTTAAACTTAAACTAGCGCTGTTTTCTATGATGTAGTCTATACACGTGAAGTACGTGAGCGCGAGACGGCTCGCGCGCTGTCTTCAGTGCTATTGGCCAAGTCTTAAAGTGACAGGAGCGGCTGTCTCTATAATAACAGTAATCAAAGGACAAAGAGAAAATTCACTCGTTCTTGACTAAATAACTTTTGTAACTGTGTTTGTACCTTATTGATAAAAAGTGTACTGTTATTTTACATTTGAATTACAGCTTTTTGTACCTGAATACCTGAAAATCTTAAAACACTGTTTATTTCAATCATATATTTGTTCAGTTGTATCTATATTTGCAATTGGTAATTTTTGATTTGTTCTCTTTTAATTACTGAGTGTTTACTTATCTTTATTAATGCGTGAATGTATATTTAGTTAGGCTAGTTGTTTTACTATAGTATTTTTAAACCACATGCAAAATTTTCCAGTGCAATTGCTCTTTAGCTTGTTAATTTGGTAACACTTTATTTTGATAGTCCGTTTGTTGAGACTATACTAGTTATTAGTAGCCATTCAGTAGCTTGTCAACAGTGCATCAGTTGACATTCAACAACACTGTTTCAACAGACAAGTAACATACGTTCAACTGACTGCCTATAGACTATAAGGTACAATTCAAGTGTTAATCTACAGATTTTTCGAAAAAGTGCCTGTTGACTGTCAATATTATTTTGCAACAGGTTATTAACCAATTGTCGACTAACTTTCAATTGTCAACTAACTTTCTGTAGATTGAGTACCAACAACTCAAGATCAATCTGTCAGTTAAATGTCAACAGTCATGTCAGCATGTGAAGTATATGATACTGTATATCCTACTCAAGGGGTCTCATATGCATCAAATTAATAATTATTTTAGCTGATTTAAAACTGTTTAAATTATTATAACTGTAAAAAAAATGTTTTGCTCTCTGACTAATGATCAATAAATCAATAAAATGTTCCCAAATGAGCCAAGAAATTATGTGGAATAATTTTTATCATGTGCCATCAAAATGTTTTGCAGTAGAGGGTTAATATATATGAATGTCTTCAAATCAGTAGTTTCCTCGTCAGTTGTTAAATAAGTGCAATGTAAATATTAATAATGACTGAATCAATAATATTTATGATTCTGTCAATAGACTCTTCAGAAATGTGTGTATAATAGCTTGGCATTTCTCAACATGAGGAAGTTGTTTGATAATGTGTTTGTGACTGATCTACAGTCTTCAGGATAATGATGTAAATAGCGAGAGTCACTTTGCATTGTCAGCACATGCTTCAGTGCTCTGAGAGTGTTTATAGTGCTGTGAGTTTAACACTTCATGACTGAGAGCAGAACAGAACACAATCTTCATCATCACACAAGACTAAACTCTACAACAATGAACACAATCAACATCTTCATCTGGACCATTGCACTGTTTATTCAAGGTAAGATGTAAAAACTGACTCTGTTTTTGGTGTTTTTGTAAAAGTATATGATGATAATAGTTTTAAACACTAATAGTTTTTTTTATTTTCTCTTCTTCAGAATCCAGAGGAGTGACTCTGACTCAACCTGAAGTTAAAACTGTCCAACAGAGTCAAACAGCAATAATAGAGTGTAATATAGATGTAGGAATATACAGCGATGAGTTACACTGGTATCAGCAGAAACCTGGAGAAGCTCCTAAACTCCTGATTTACTGGATAAGCAGCCGTAATACTGGAACTCCATCTAGATTCAGTGGCAGTGGAACAGCAAGTTCTGGACGTGATTTTACTCTGACCATCAGTGGAGTCCAGACTGAAGATACAGGAGATTATTACTGTCAGAGTTTACACTATATCAACAGTCAGTATGTGTTCACACAGTGAAAAAGAGTCGTACAAAAACCTCTGTCAGTCAGACGTCACAGTGACTGCACTGATACAGCTGAGAGAAACTGCAGCTGCTGATGGAGGATCACAAACAATAGGTTACTGTCGTAACCCCGGTTTTCTGAAACATCGAGTGGAGAGATCCACCTATGGGAAGGGCATCCGTACCTGACCTCTGCAGAAGCATCCAATTGCACCAAGTCTGGCTAGACAGACAGAAGCGCGCAGCCAATGCCAGGTAAGGCCACACCCCCTTACCTAAGGCATATAGCTGTCAGGCGCGCTGCTATTCCTCAGTAAGTATATTCGCTTCTCGTGCGGCAAGCGGGGCGAAGCTGGTGGATCTCTCCACTCGATGTTTCAGAGAACCGGGGTTACGACAGTAACCTATTGTTCTCTTTCATCATCTCGTTTCGAGATCCACCTATGGGAGAGACATGGACAGCTCCCCGATTGCCCAATACACTCACAGTGAGGTTCTGAAGGCCAGAGAAGGACGGTCACCTCAGAGAGGCGGTGCCTGACACGTCCCACAAACATGACCCTGCAAGGGTGATGCCACGCTAAACTGCTGTGGACAAGCAGGGCATGAAACATGCATGAGACCCATACATGATAATGGCCCCCGCACCACCAATGCACATAGCTAAACCCAAGAAGGAATGCGAATGCTTGGTGACAGGAATGAACATGGCCAGCCGGCCCATTCACTCTTCGTTGGTTAACCCAACGGGGCTGTGGGAAAGGGCTAAGAGGACCCTACCCCTAGGACCGAGTGTGCCACCGAGGTTCTGGTGACATCCAACCGGTAGTAACGCTCAAAGGTATGAGGAGAGGCCCAGCTGGCCGCGGAGCAGATGTCTTGCAGTGGCACTCCCCTGAACAAAGCCCAAGAGGCGGCTAAGCCCCTTGTAGAATGAGCTCTGATGCCCCCTGGGGGCTGCACTCCCTTTGCTTCATAAGCCATAGTATAGCGTCCACAAGCCAATGTGAGAGGCATTGCTTTGAAATGGGACTCCCCTTGTGCGGGGGAGCCCTTGAAACAAAGAGCTGGTCGCTCTTGCGGAAAGCACTGGTCCTGGTCATACATGCTTGCAGAGCGCGACCGGGACACAGAGCATTCAGCCCCTGATCCTCCGAGGAGGCAAAGGGTGGAGGGTGAAAAGCGGATAGCTCCAAAACCTCCGAAGTGAACACAGGGAAGCATTTCGGCATGAAGGCCGGGTTAGGCTTAAGGGAAACCTTATCTCCACTTAGGGAGAATGTGGCGCACGAGGGTTGAACCGAGAGTGCATGTAGCTCACTGACCCGTTTAGCAGATGCCAAGGCCGAGAGCAAAGCTGTCTTGAGGGACAGCAGCTTAAGGGAAATACTTCCCAGAGGCTCAAAAGGATAAAGAGACCGCGCTTCCAGCACCATGGAGAGGTCCTACCCTGGAACAGATCTCCTGATGACCGGCAAAGAGCGGCGTGCACCCTTCATAAAACTGCGGGTTAGAGGGTGCTGCCTGACGGTGGAGCCCTCAAAACCCACATGACAGGCTGAAAACGCAGCCAGGTAGACCTTAATGGTGGAAAAGGACCTGCCTCTTTCCATGAGGTCTTGCAGGAAACACAAAATATCAGGCACCGAGCACTGATAAGATGTGAGACCATGCCCATCACACCACCCTTCGAACACTTGCCACTTCCAGCCATATAGGGATCGTGTGGAAACGGCCCTGGCATTCTGAGTAGTGGCGATTACACGCGGCGGGAGCCCCAGTGCATTTAGGTTCGTCCTCTCACAGGCCAGGCCCAGAGAGTCACCCTGTCCGGGTGGGGGTGGTAAATCTCCCCGTTGGCTTGGGACAGTATGTCCGTGTGAGGGGGAAGGCGCCATGGCTCGGCGTACAACAGAGGGATTATCTCTGCCAGCCACGGGGCTTTGAGCCACCTGGGTGCTATCAGAATGAGAGACAGGCCGTGCTCTCTCACCCTGGCCAGTGTGAAAATATCAGGCACAGGGGAGGAAAAGCATACAGCAGCACTTTGGGCCATGGGTGGGCCAGTGCGTCTGCCCTGAGGGGCGCGTCCACGTCCTTTAGTCGAGAAGAACATAGGACAATGGTGGTTTTAGCGCGAGGCGAAAAGATCTACGGCTGCCTGTCTAAATCTCATCCATAACATCTCCACTATCTGCGGGTGAAGACGCCAATCCCCTTAGATTGGGTTTCCCCTCGATAGCAGATCCGCGCCTCTGTTCAGAATGCCCGAACATGAGTCACGCGTAATGACAGAAAAACCCGTCTGCTCCACACCAACAGCCTGTAAGCTAGAGCGTGGAGTTTCGACGAGCGCGTGCCGCCCTGACGGTTGATATAAGCCACTGCCGTGGTATTATCGCACCGTACTAGAACGGGATGTCCCTGCAGGCGAGGCAGAAAATGATTCAGAGCTTTCCAAATGGTAAAAGCTCTAAATAGTTCATGTGCGCTGAACGTAGTCTGCTCAGCCACAGACCGTTCACCATTCTGCCTTCCTGGGTGGTTCCCCAGCCTGTTAAGGATGCATCTGTCGTCACAACTTTCCGCATCGTAACCGTCCCAAGGGGGTTCCCCGAGCGTAAAGTTCTCGCTCTCCCAATGGCGCAGGGCCGCCGAGCAGGCGCACGTCACTGTTACCGAGCGGCAGAGATCGCGAATCGGGCTGAAATGTAGTGACAAAACCCATTTCGTGAACGCTCTCATTCTCAGGAGACCCAACGGCACAACTTGGATAGATGAAGCCATGAGACCCTGCAGCCTGAGGCATGTGCGATATTGTACTCTCGCCCCTTCTCTGAACTGAGACAGACAGTTCATCAGAGAGCGAACGCGCTCTTGAGAGAGACGCGCTCGCAAGGAGACTGAGTTCAATTCCAAGCCCAGGAAAAAGACATTCTGACTGGGAGTCAGATTGTTTTTGCTCGCATTCACCTTGAACCCGAGGGATGTGATGTGCGCGAGCACCCGGCCGGTGTCCAGCGACACCTTCTCCTTCGATTTGGCTATGATGAACCAATCGTATGTGTAATTCAGAATTCTCAGCCCTGATAGTCTCAGGGGCTCCACGCCCGCCTCCGCACACAGACAGAAAGTTCGGGGACTCAAATTTCGCCCGAACGGAAGAACTGTGAATTCGTAACAAATGCCTTGGTAGGCGAGACGAAGATATTTCCTGTGTGGAGGGTAGATACTTATGTGAAAGAAAGCATCTTTCAGATCGACTGATGTGAACCAGTCGTTCTGCTTTATGGCACGGGCGAGAGAGCCTTGTGTCACATTCTGAAATTGTATTTCCTCAAATGTTTGTTCAACATTCGAAGGTCCATATAGGGCGGGGGGCACCACGCCTTTTGGAAACTTAAAAATACCAGGAATAAAAACCATGGTTTATAAGATTGGGTGGCACCATCTGAATGGCTCCCTTGTTTAGGAGGGAGGAAATTTCCTCTTTCAGAATGTGTGAGGCATTTTCTTCTGTGTAAGAAGAGAGAACGCCGTTGAAAAGTGGAGGTTTTATTGCAAACTGCAGCCTGTAACCCTAGGTTACGGTACGCAAAACCCACTCGGGCGCTGAAATGGCTTGCCAAGCCGCTTCGTGACTCGAGAGCGCCCCCGCTCGGGCCGGAGCGGGGGTGTATGGGCCCAGCTGGTTCATTCGTGATGCAAAGGCGCCATCTAGTGGGCACACTAGAGGCGACATGCAGGGGTTCGGAGGGATTTCCTCCCTCTGCAGTGAGAAGTTTTCTCTGCAGAGAGAGGTCTTCTCTCCAAAACAAATTCATTTGATTCGTAACTTTGTGTGTTTTGTGTTGGGCAAACACTGGGGCCGGAGCCTTTATTGACAGAGTGAGGGGAACATAGTGTGGTGTCCACTGTGCTAAACTTTCCCTCACAAGGCCTGAAAGTGGGCGGAAAACACACATATCTCCTGAACACAAGAACTGGGCAGTCTTAAGTGCAGGCAGAAAAATAATATCCGCGGAGAGAGATATTCTCTCTGTAACGGATTTATTTAATTTGTATGTTTTAAAGTGTTATTTAGTTATGTGTGTGTTTTGTGTTGGGGAACACAGGGGCCGAAGCCTTCCACACACAACGTCCACTAAAAACACACTGCAGGCAGAAAAATTATATCCACGGAGAGAGATACTCTCTCTGTAACGGATTTATTTAATTCGTTTGTTTTAAAGTGTTATTTAGTTATGTGTGTGTTTTGTGTTGGGGAACACAGGGGCCGAAGCCTTCCACACACAACGTCCACTAAAAACGTACTCGGTTACTAACGTAACCTCGGTTCTCTCTAGAAGAGGGAACGAGTACTGCGTAAGATATCTTACGCTAGGGGAAAATCCTTTTCCGCGAGATATTGAAGCCAAAAATTATCCTTAATTTTGTAATAATGCAAAACGCGTTGCAGCAGCAATGCAGACATAGGCGAGACAGCTCGCGCGCCTATTGGCTGCTCTGCGGCAACTGCAGCAGCCTATCGAGCGAGGCCTGGCGTGACGTCAGACCCAATCAGGGCACTTCGCGCCCGCTGCGTCACGTCCCGCCGAAATGGGCGTGGTCTAGGCCTATAAATATCGCTCGCAGGCAGCTATTATCTGGTTTTTCATCATCGAAGCAACCAGAGCGTGTGCATGCACGGCAAGATACGCAGTACTCGTTCCCTCTTCTAGAGAGAACCGAGGTTACGTTAGTAACCGAGTACGTTCTCTTACGAGAGGTCTCTCGTACTGCGTAAGATATCTTACGCTAGGGGACCCAATGTAAAACGCCGTGCATGCTGAGATCTGACACCAAAGACCCAAGGGCGAAAGCCCGGGGTACATATAGTGCACAATCACTCAGTGAACTCACAGGGAGTCCGGGAAGAAGGAGGGGTGCAGCCTCACTTTTTCACATAAAGTAGCGTCGATGGGACGCGAATTTCATCATACAGACAGGGCGGGGTACGGCCTGAACTGATGGGGAAAAATGTGGGTCTTACACAGTTTGCCCAGCTTTATACTGTCGAACATTGAGCTGTGCTCAGCAAACGCAGCATTCTGAGCTGAACGCATCAGGTCAGATAATACTGGTAGTTTAGACCGACAGCAGCCTGGCCTGCAGGGTGGGAACCTCTAGGTTATAAAACCTTATAAATGTAGACGGGGAGGCCCAGCCTGCCGCCATACAAATATCTTGCAAGGCAATCCCACTTGACCAGGCCCACGAAGAGGCCATGCCTCTTGTGGAGTGCGCTCTGACACCCAAAGGGCACTGCATGCCCTTGGAGGCGTATGCCAGCGCTATAGCATCAACTATCCATCTGGATAGGCTCTGTTTCGACGCGGCTAGTCCCTTAGAACGTCCGCTAAACGAAACAAAGAGCTGTTCCGTCTGTCTGAAAACAGACGAGCGAGACACATAAGCTCGTAATGCCCTGACTGGGCAAAGGAGGCTCGCGTCTCTTTCCTCATCAGGGACCGGTAGGGCTGACAGAGAGATAATCTGCGCCCTAAACGGTGTGTTGAGGGATTTTGGAACATAACCGTGCTTAGGTTTGAGTATAACTTTTGAGTCATTGGGCCCAAACTCCATGCACGCCGCGCTCACAGAGAGCGCGTGCAGATCCCCTATGCGCTTCACTGAAGCGAGAGCCAGCAAAAACACCGTTTTGAAAGACAGGTGTTTCAAATCGATTGACTGTAAAGGCTCAAATGGCGCACCTTTCATGGCTTCCAGAACCGTAGAAAGGTCCCATACGGGGACTGAGGGAGGTCTGGGAGGATTCAGTCTCTTATCCCCTCTAAGGAAGCGGATGACTAAATCGTTCCTTCCTATTGACTGACCAAGCGTTGTTTCTGAGAACGCTGCTATAGCCGCCACATAAACTTTGAGCGTGGAGGGGGCCCTGCCCCCATCCAACAGCTCTTGTAGGAAGGAAAGCACCTCCGTCACATCACAGTTTGTGGGTGACACACCACGGGCTGTGCACCAGCCCGAAAACACTGACCATTTCGAAGAATAGAGTCGTCTTGTAGACGGAGCTCTAGCCTGCGTGATCGTGTTTAATACTCCTTTAGGGAGTCCAACATGTACCCGTTGATGGCCCAGACATGAAGGGACCATAGTTCCGGGTGAGGATGCCAGATCGAGCCGCGGGCCTGTGAGAGGAGATCTCTCCTCACTGGTACTGGCCACGGGGCAGTACTTGCTAACTGCATCACGGCTGGGAACCAAGGTTGGTTTTTCCAGAACGGTGCTACCAGCAGTACTGAGCATCCTTCTTCCCTGATCCGTTCTATCACCTGAGGCAGGAGAGAGACGGGGGGAAAAGCATAGAGCGGGCGGCGGGGCCACACATGGGCCAGCGCGCTCCTGCTCTTGGAGAAAAATTCTTGACAGTGAGCGTTTTCTTGAGACGCAAACAGGTCCACTTCCGCTCTGCCGAATTTCTTCCACAGCAGTTGGACTGTCTGTGGGTGTAGAGACCATTCGCCTGCCGGAACATTGTTCCTGGACAGTCTGTCCGGTCCTAAATTCAAGATCCCTGGCACGTGCGCTGCTCTGAGCGAGCGCAGGTTGCACTGAGCCCATACCAGGAGGCGTTCTGCCAGCCTGTACAGTTTCTCGGATCTGATGCCGCCCTGGCGATTTATGTAGGACACCACAGACATGTTGTCCGAACGGACCAAGATGTGGTGACCTTTTATTTGGGGACAAAAACGCGTCAGCGCGTTGTCTACTGCCAGCATTTCGAGGCAGTTTATGTGCAGGAGCTTCTCCCGTTCTGACCACCGGCCGAAGAACGGTCTGCCCTCGAGCAGCGCTCCCCATCCCGAGGTGGACGCGTCCGTGGACACCACTTTCACCCTCGAGGAAGTCCCCAGGCTTACACCTGATTGGTACCAGTCGTTCGCTTTCCAGGGTTTCAGAGCTGTAACGCATTTCTGATTGACCCTGAGGCGAAGCAAACCGGGTGCCCACGCTTCGCGTGGGACTCGCGCTTTCAGCCAAAACTGCAGCGGGCGCATGCGGAGCAGACCCAGCTGGAGCACTGACGATGCTGAGGCCATGAGACCTAGCATCTTCTGAAATTTCTTGAGCGGGACAGACACGCCGCAGCGAAAAGAGTTCGCTGTGCGTCGAATGTCTACCGCGCGCTGTTGTGATAGTCGCGCTATCATGGATAGTGAGTCCAGTTCTGTGCCCAGGAAAGATATTTTCTGACTGGGTGACAGGGAACTCTTTGCCCAATTGACACTCAGACCCAAATCCTCGAGGTGATCGAGTAAAATGGTCGTGTGTTCTATGAGCACTGCGCGAGATTGCGCTAGAATCAGCCAATCGTCCAAATAGTTCAGCACTCGCATGCCTCTCATTCTGAGGGGTGCGAGCGCCGCATCCATGCACTTCGTAAATGTACGGGGTGCTAGGGACAAACCGAACGGCAGGACTGTGTACTGATATGCCTGGCCCTCGAAGGCGAATCTCAAATATCGCCTGTGACGTGACGCTATCTGTATTTGAAAATACGCATCTTTCAGATCTATTGACACAAACCAATCTCCTTGGCGAATCTGCACAAGGATTTGCCTGGTCGTGAGCATCCTGAACTGTCGCTTCACAAGCACTTTGTTCAGTTGCCTTAGATCTAGTATGGGTCTGAGACCCCCGTCTTTTTTCGGTACCAGGAAGTATCTGCTGTATAGCCCTCCCTCGCTCTGATCTTGAGAGAGAGGTTCTATGGCCCCTTTGCTCAATAGTTTCGTCACTTCGGCTCGAAGTAGATGTGCTACTTCTGTTTTTACCGTGGTCTCGACGCGCGCCACATAGCGGCGAGGGCGTCGGCGAAACTGCAGCGAATAGCCTCTTTCTATAATGTTCAGCACCCACTTCGAAAATCCCGGGTAGCTTTGCCCATGCGTCTGCATGGATAGCTAGGGGTCGAATACGAAGCGCGCTCCGCTCGCTCAGCGATGGAGAAGCTTCGGTGTGCTGTAACACAAGCGTGTCGCTCGTGACATTTGAGGCATGGGGCGCGCTGATGACAGCGGGCAGATTGCCCGCGCTCGACTCCTCTGCGGTGGTTAACCGCGAGGGGGAGGGCTGGGCGGTTCCCGTGGGAACTGTCATGTCTATGTGTGGATGTGGGCGCGGGACAGCGGGCACATTTATCACACCGAAAGCATCGTTCGCTTGCGTGAAGCGAGTGCACGTTGGTTTCGTTTTTACAGAAACCGTGAGACATGCATAACGTGGTGTTAGTGGGCACATTCACCATGTTTGAAGCGCAATCGGTCTGAGCCGATTCATGTGCGCGAGCCCTGTGTGACGGGCTGTGCTTGTGTGTAGAGATGGGCACTGGGCAGTGGGCATTCTTCTTACACATAAAGCACCATCGGCCGTGGCCGGGACACCAGAAAAATTCACACTTATGGGATTTATCTGGGTAGCCGTAAAAACGGCGTTTGTGTGCAGGCAAGCGGGTGACAGAACCGACTTGTTTACTGCAGGATACACTGGAACAGTCACATTTACTGGAACTGAACGAGCGAGAAGTTGCCATAGAAACAGAGAGCGTCAACATGCTGGCGTTTATTGCAGGCCTGCGTGCATTACAACAGGCTTGTTCACTGCAATATTGACATTTCCAGTCGCCTGAATTCCAGAGGGGAATGGGAAATGTATAGGAAAAAGGAGGTTGGTCCGTCCGCAGCGGGACCAGAAAAACTCCCTTTTTTCCTTACGCCAGTGACGCACGGAACACCATAGAAAACGGTGTTTGGGTGCAGGCGAGCGGGTTGTACAACGCGCTCGTTGGCTGCAAAATACACATCTGCAGTCGCCTTTTCAGGGAACTGACAGAGCGAGCATTGACGGCATAATTTTATCTGCCGGTAGACCCGGGGATCGAACGCGGGTCTCTCGCGTGCAAAAACCTGAGAGTCTGCCACTGGGCCACAGGGGGAGACACATTGTAACTCAGTTAGCGCGAGTATTATAAGAGAGCGTCAACGTGCTGGCGTTTGTTTGCAGGCATGCGTGTATTACAACAGGCTTGCTCACTGCAATACTGACATTTCCAGTCGCCCGAACTTCAGAGGGGAATGAGAAATGTACGAGAAAGAGGAGGTCGGTCCGTCCGCGGGGGGACCAGAAAACGCTCTTTTCTCCTTTCGCCAGTGACGCACGGAAACCATAGAAACGGTGTTTGGGTGCAGGCGAGCGGGTTGTGCAACGCGCTCGTTGGCTGCAAAATGCACGTCTGCAGTCGCTTTTCAGGGAACTGACAGAGCGAAGCATTGGCGGCATAATTTTAACTGCCGCTAGACCGGGATTCGAACTCCGGTCTCTCGTGAGAAAAACCAATGATTCCGCCACTGAGCCACAGGGGGGAACGCAAAGGTTTTCGGATGCACGAGCATATAAGAGCGTCACATGCTTTCTTCGGCGTATGCTTGCAGGCGCGCTTGTATTAAAACAGGCTCGCCTGCTGCAATATTGATATTTCCAGTCGCATGATCAGGGAACTGGGAATATGTATGAGAAATTGAAGGTCAGTCCATCCTCGGAGGGACTAAAAAACACATCTTTCTCCTTTCGCCGGTGAGTGACGCATGAATGGGGCGCAGAAGGCAGGGTAGCTTTCTTATAACGTAAAGAAAAACTAACCCCGACCGTCCGCTTCCAGCCTCCCTTGTGAGCGGCGCAGTTTGCGCGGCTTGAACAGAGGGAGAGAGAAAGCTAGCCCGTGACCGCCCGCTCCTGACATCCTCTGTGAGCGGCGCGGTGTGCGCGGCTCGAACAGAGGGAGAACAGGTATCGTCCCCCAAGCAGGCAAGGCAAGCGGGCGAACCGGCAAGCTTTGCGGGTTGGGGGGGGGGGGGGCGGAGGAGCAGTCTCGGAGAAGGATGCCAGGTGAGTCCTCAGAGTCACCATAGGCAGTACCTAACTCGCAGTGAGGGCAGTCGCCGTCAGCGAGTGCGAGAGCTGCGTGATCAGGAAAAGCTCTTTTAGTGCAATGGGAGTGTGTGTCGCGGCGGCGAGCACACACACATACATAAACACAGTAGCAGAGAAAGGATATAATGCCGGAAAGCGCAGCAGGAAGGCAAGGAAGGCGGCGCGGCTAGCGACTTCAGTGACTCGTCCCGCTGAAGGTGCTCTCTTTCAGACGGCGCGGCTTCTTATCCAGCTCCAGCGATGCGTGTGCTTCGCTTGAAGGATGAAAAATCAGATAATAGCTGCCTGCGAGCGATATTTATAGGCCTAGACCACGCCCATTTCGGCGGGACGTGACGCAGCGGGCGCGAAGTGCCCTGATTGGGTCTGACGTCACGCCAGGCCTCGCTCGATAGGCTGCTGCAGTTGCCGCAGAGCAGCCAATAGGCGCGCGAGCTGTCTCGCCTATGTCTGCATTGCTGCTGCAACGCGTTTTGCATTATTACAAAATTAAGGATAATTTTTGGCTTCAATATCTCGCGGAAAAGGATTTTCCCGTAGCGTAAGATATCTTACGCAGTACGAGAGACCTCTCGTAAGAGAACACATGGCTGGGCAGCCGCAACTGAGCTGTGTGAGCCCAGCTAGTTGATTTGTGAGGCAATGGAGCCCTCTTGTGGACGGACTCAGGGCGACATGCATGGGATCAGAGAGATTGGCTCTCTATGTTGGCAGATATATAAATCTGCACGAATTCATTTGATTCGTTTGTTAAATGTGTTGTTTAGTGATGTGTGTGTTTTGTGTTGGGAAACACTGGGGCCGAAGCCTATAATAACTGGGTGAGGGGAACCAAGTGCGTGCAGTGTGGTAACACTGCTACGTACTTTTCCTCACGACAGCCCCGCATGGGGGGTACACACACACAACGTGAACGCGGGCTCGATACTCCCAACGGTCGAACAACAGGCAGGCCGCTTGCGTTCGGGGCCGCCTTCCTAGGAAGGCATAAATTGAAAGCCTCAACACGTAATCGTAACACATCAAGGCCCGTGAGACCGTGTTAACAGTCTAGCGGGACGCTCCAGTTTTAAGAGTTGTTTCCTCAGACTGGGCGGTGGTCTCAGCGCTTACCCGTCGTAAATATTCCTATCCTGGTCGGTGGCGCTCTGTGGAGCTGGCCACACAATGTTGAGACGAACGGCCGCTCGCTCACAAACTTCCAGGAGGATGGACTGAGGCAAAGCCGTGTGAGCGCTAGCCTAGGGAACGCTAAAAGGACCGCGTCATCCCCGTCGCCGGAACCGGCCGGTTCGGCAACGAGAGTGAGGTTTTCCCGCGAAGATGTCCTCTTCAGGGAATGCGGATTGGGCTGATGTCAGCTCAAATATTTAGAGAGGTGGCGCTCCGGGAGTCCCCCGGTAGTGCGTCATCATCACCGTGTCCCCCATCCGAGTCAGAAAGGCCGAGCACGGCGCGCTGGGTCGTGCAACTAAAAGCCGGCTTAGTAAAAAGCTACATGTGCAGCAATTACAATGACCGCAATTCTCCGGGTTCTCCAAAGCTTCTTGAGCGTGTTAAGCTCAAGCAAACAGCGCAGAACGAGAGGGTCCTTAGCGGCGATTAGAGCACCACACGCGGCCGGGCAGGCTCGTCGTGATAGGCTGTTCCCCGGAGAAGCGGCTGTTTAGACGGTCACATGGCCATGGGTGGGCTAGCGGTGAAGAACTCGGAAAAATCCGTGGCGGGCAGCCATGTAAGGAGGAGCAGGTGAAGGACAGCGAGAGCGCGGGCGGCTCCGGATGCAAAAAACACAGCGGATAGGCTGAAGAAACGACTGTCACTCACGTCTGGCGGAGGCTGATCTGGCGATATGTCCTCCTGAAGACTCGAAAGTGAGCAGCGTAACGTTAATCCAACCGAACTGTGTCAGTGCAGAGATCGCGAGAAGCGAATGTCAACTGAGGAATAGCAGCGCGCCTGACAGCTATATGCCTTAGGTAAGGGGGTGTGGCCTTACCTGGCATTGGCTGCGCGCTTCTGTCTGTCTAGCCAGACTTGGTGCAATTGGATGCTTCTGCAGAGGTCAGGTACGGATGCCCTTCCCATAGGTGGATCTCGAAACGAGATGATGAAAGAGAACTACACAATATCAAACCTTTCACACACTTTATTCATTTATTATGATGTACTAAGTTAACATATAATCTTATATCACTTACTAAACTGGACTAAAATGTGGAGAAAATGATGTGAGTGGTGCTTGTCCCTGTAAAACTTGCCACTACAATATTATCTATATTATTAACTGCAGGAAAGTCAATCTCTTTAATTGCACTTCCATACTTCACCACTAGAGGGTCACATGTCTTTTTCATAACTGAGTTCAGACAAGACCACTCTTTCAAGTTACTTGGGTTTATTAAACACAATTTATCTTTGGCGGTATGGTTCCTTATGGTGGTTCTTGCTCCATAATTAATGACATAAAGAGCTTTAGCATTAACCCCCCATGGACCCATCAGCTTGAGTGATATAGAGATGATTAAGTCACTTTAGTAATGTTTTTAAAGTAAAACAGTTTTAACATGTAGACGTATACTGTTGCTTGGCTATGAGGATGACAGTCTCTCAGCGATGATGTCCGTGACAGCTAGGACTTGAAAGCCTCTGTAATCTGAAACAAAGAGACGACAGCCAGAAGGTGCAGAGAAATATGCTTGATACTTACAGTGGTGAGGGCGGGAGGGTTGCGAGCGGGTTGAGCGTGTTTACCGAGCAGTAGTGCCACGTATATATATCCTCCCCGTCTAATAGGAGAATGGTAGTGGTTGGGGTGATTTGACAGCTGATCGCAGCCTATGCCTACGTGGCCTGTCTGAACTAACACTGCGCTCGATTTCTGTTCACCTTTCCTCTAAGACCACGGCTGCATCTGACATCACATACTTCACTACTATATAGTAGGTGAAATATAGTTTGTGACTAAAGAAGTATGTCTGAATTCACTCATAAAACAACAGGTAAAAAGTCCCCGGATGATCTACTACTTCCAGTGAGATTCAGTGTATGATGGACACTTTACTATCCCATGAGGCCACAGGAGAGGATTTATGAATGACAGTGAAGCAACGCAACTGACGATAGTAGGTCACATGATAATGACATCATGGCGAATGTATTACGTCCAGATTACATTCATACGACACACACTCATACTATGAAGAAAATACTCTTTTAGCGGTCGTGAAGTAATTACTCATTAAAAAAGAATAAGTACCTACTCTGTGATTTCAGACTCAGTCCATGTGCTCGATACACTAAACAATCTGAGTTACTGTGAGCCTCGAATCATAAAATCTGTGAGTGTTCAAGCTTATGTCTCTGATTTTCAAGTAGAGATATACACGTTAATCATTTTGATTGTTTTAAGTTTGTATTTGCACAAGTTGCTGGTATTTTATCAAGCTTTGATGGAAATCTATCATGCATTTATTGTTATATTAATGTCTAAAGGCCATTGCACACTGAGTCCGAAATTTTCGTATGCGTTTTTTCGTGTTCATCAGCCTTAAAATTCGTCACGCACAGAAACCTTGCACACTGAGTCCGATGCGTATTTATTAAACCTTTGCGGAAAAAAACGCAAAAAAGACTAAATGGATTCGTCAAGCAGTGAGGATGATTTTGTTGCCCTCTTTCTTCTTAAAAAGAGAAAAAGAAAGAGGAAATATTGGGTCCATCCAATCCTGAGATTGTGCCGAGAGGAAGGAGAGTTTCACCTCCTTATCAAGGAGTTGCGAAATTATCCAGAGCGATTCAAAATTTACCTCAGAATGTCAGTGGAACAGTTTGATGCTTTGCTAGCGATACTGGAGCCACATATTAAAAAGAAGACCACCAATTTCCGTGAACCAATCGATCCTGAACAGAGACTGGCAGTATGTCTAAGGTATGGATGGACACACACACACACACACATGGTCGGCGTGTGACAGACACTTGTCTGCTTGTCAGACACCATTCTGGATTTTGTCGTTCGCTTGTACGGTGGCTTTTAATTGTCAAAAAACCTCTCAAAATACTGGCTGTGGATGCGAAAAACGCAGAAAAAGTTATTAGGGGTTATCACTCGTCTCATGTTGCACAGGTTGATTGCTGTTGTCCTCCATTTTCTTTGCAAAACACTAGCAGCAGCGATTGAAACCGATTGAAACTATAGGCGCGTAAAATTGCTGGGAATTTTCTTTCTAGCTTTCGCAACGCCTACTGCACTTTCAGAATTCTTTATTTTCTTTTTCTGCTTGTTTGTGAGTTTTGTTACATCTATATTTTTTAATTGTTTAATTCGTTTAAAATTAATAGTGTACATATTTGGTTAAAATCGATTCCCTATTTTCGTTTTCAAAACTTTTGTTGGTTGGTCTGATCGATTGTGCAATCGATTTTTGAACGAAAAGTGACAGCCCTAGTTAGTACCTAGTTATTACCCAGTTATTTCAGTTACTATAATAGTAAGAACATGGGGAACAGGACTGTAAAATAAAAAGCTACTGACTATCAAACATTGTTTAGTGTGGAATGATAAAACACAGTTCAATTATCTTAAGATGTTGAATTTCAGAGGAACTATCCTACAGCAAACACTGAACCAGACTATTTAAATGTTGAGCAAGGAATCTCATTGGCTGCAGGATCATCAGAAGCCAATCAGCTTGTGCCATGCGGTAATTACAGGCCCGGGGTGGGTAATCGGGAGAATCGGGAGAATTCCCGGTGGGCCGCTTCACTTGTGGGCCGGTCGAGGAATTATATATATATATATATATTTTTTACATTTGTCACGTTAGTTACATTAGGCTACACACTTTCCGCATTCTGACACCGCAGCGCGCAGCCTCTGCATGGGTTGTACCATGAGAGGGAGTTCTCCCCTCCGATACCGATTTTAGCCGATTCCGATTTCATTTTTTCTAACCACTTTACAGCACACACAAATATTTATTTTCTATATATATTTTTTAAAATAAAGTACCATATCCTTTTACCCAAACTGAATAATAAAAACAAGTTTAAATGGGTAAATTTTATATAAATATTTTTGAGTCTTCATTTTCTTTTCTGACATAACCTAATCCAGTTCTTGTTAAAACACACTAGATATGCACATTCTTTGTGCACATTCTTTGACCGGCATAAAATCAGCATATGTCAGACTGACCGGCCGGTCACCGGTCATGGCTGATCACGTGAAAATCGGCCAATTCCGGTCACCAGCGGATCAATCGGTGCATCTCTAGTTTTTTGATTAAAAAAGCATTATTGTTGAATATTTTTGAATACAAATAAATCTGTAAACATTAGTTCAAAATGCTCTTTGTGGAAGAGTGGGATACATTTCAAATGCTTTCTTTCTTTCTTTCTTTCTTTCTTTCTTTCTGCTTTTGTTAATTTATCAACCTATCCTTGTGGAATAGTGGAACATTTTTTGTTAACTTCTCAGCTTAAGTGAATTATTATTCAACCTTCACATTATTTGTTGAACCATGTTATATGGTACGCATTATGATATCAGTGAGAATTTTTTTTTTTTATATGTTTTTCCTGCTTAAAATTTGACACTATAGCAATATCAATAAAAATTATCATTATTTTTTAATTTATTTATTAATTATAAGTTTGTTACCTCAAGGCAACATTGTACCACAATGGACAAATTGAAACATTTGACATTTTCATGAAGAAAAAAAAAATATATTTATTGAAAACATCAATTTATTTAACTAAACACTTGAACAAACAGATTTATCAAGTTTTTATTAAATTACACATTTCATATGTAATAAAAAGTAACATTTATTATCCAGCTGTTGCCCTCAGGCAACATTGTACCATCGTGGAACGCAAGTACTACAAACCATTATATCATCAAGTTATCATATCAAAACATTAAAAAACATCAAAACATGCTGTGTCAAGGTAAAACATTTACAATCACTATAACATTATCCTAATATGAAGGCCAGGCCTCAACAACAGCAAGATCAAACATTTGGAAGACCTCCCCGGCCGACCTAATGACCCGTGTGGGGTCCTCCAGGGGCCCGTCGGGAACCCCCCGAAATACGAGACCCCTACAAGTCCCACTAACCCTCTATTTGTCCGATTGCCCACTATAGTAGACAAATGTCCTGTTGACCCCACCGCCGGTCTCAAGCCACGCCCCCGTCCCACTAACCCACTATTTGTCCGATTGCCCACTGTAGTGGCCAAATGTCCCGTTGACCCTCCCTGACTTGTCCCAAGCCACGCCCCCATCCCACTAACCCACTATTTGTCCGATTGCCCACTGTAGTGGCCAAATGTCCCGTTGACCCTCCCTGACTTGTCCCAAGCCATGCCCCCGTCCCATGGACCCGCTATTTGTCCAATTGCCCACTATAGTGGCCAAATGTCCTGTTCACCCTGACCGGCTCCAAGCCATGCCCCTGTCCCACTAACCCATTTGTCCGATTGCCCACTATAGTAGGCACATGTCCCGTTGACCCCCCTGACCAGTCCCAAGCCACGCCCCTGTCCCACAAACCCACTATTTGTCCGATTACCCACTATAGAGGCCAAATACCCCATCGACCCCCGCTGACCACTCCCAAGCCACGCCCCTTTCCCACGAACCCACTATTTGTCCAATTACCCACTATAGTGGCCAAATGTCCCATCGAACCATGCCAAGTTTTCAGTTTGCAAAAATACAGATACATTTAGATAATTCAAACTCTTTTCCTTACAAATAAAATATAATTGTATTCATACGTAGTATGCCTGGCATGGCCTTATGTGATTCCATTATGGTACAATGTTGCCTCGAGGCAACAAGCAGTTTTATGTAATTTCCTATGATAAATTTGATGATATGATGACACCAGCGGTCGATATCTGCCGACATCCCAGGCCAGTAGCATCGCTGGCGCACTAGCTGGAATGTACGCTCTACCCCCTGGTGCCCGTGCTGTTGGTGAAGCTGAGTCAAGACATAGTGTTTCATATCTGCCGGCAACAACACCTGGAAGATTTCCTCTCCCCCGTCTGAGCGAAACACGCCGGTAGAGCACTCCATCAGTCTCCACTAGGCGATCCCATTGCCGGAGCAGAATAATTGCCAACCTGGAGAGTTTCTTGCGCTCTTCATGAGTTGGGGGCAACTTACGCCTCCAGAACTCCAACAACTCTCCTATGACTGGGTCTGCTAACTGCTGAGCACCCATGTCGTCATTTGAAGTATCAGGAAATGAGGTCACCTGGTTGACCAAAGTCACCAATCTACCCTGGGCAGCTTGCTGCACCGCCACTGGAACGGCCATACCTGAACACAACTGGGGCACTGCTCCCATACCCGAAAAGTTTTGACGGGACAAGGCGTCAGCATTTCGATTGCTTCTCCCTGACCTATACTTGAGCTCAAAATCAAACGAAGCCAATTGGGCAGCCCAGCGCTGCTCCATGGCACCCAATTTTGCAGAAGTCAGGTAGCTAAGGGGGTTGTTGTCAGTAAACACCACAGATTTCTGGCCCAGCAAGTACTCTCTAAACTTTTCAGTCATGGCCCACTTGAGCGCCAAAAACTCCAGTTTCATGGAGCTGTAGTTAGATGTATTGCGCTCAGTGGGCCTAAGACTGCGACTGCCATAAGCTATTGGCCGCACCTTGCCTTCTTGCTCCTGTGAAAGGACTGCCCCTAGGCCTTCATGACTGGCATCTACCTCTAAAATGAAAGGTAGTGAAAAGTCAGCGTAGGCGAGCACTGGCGCTGTGGTTAACTTACCTTTCAACCCCTCAAAGCCACACTGACAATCCGAGGACCAAGCTTCGGCAAACTCCTGAACACCCCGCTTCGGGCGCTTTGGACTTGACAGCTGAGCCACCAACCTGTGAAGGGGGGCAGCCAACTTGGCAAACCCCTCCAAAAACCATCGGTAGTAGCTAGCAAAACCCAAAAAGGAACGCAATTCTGCAACACTGGTGGGACAAGGCCATTGTGCAACTGCCTCCACCTTACCGGGGTCAGTAGACACTCCTTCGGAAGAGATGACATGCCCCAAATAATGCACTCTCTTTTGAAAGAAAGCACACTTAGATAGCTTGGCTTTCAATCCTTCAGTCTGCAAGCGGCTCAGGACAACCTCCATCCGAGCAAGATGTTGATCAACCGAGGAGGAAAAGACAATAATATCATCAAGGTATAAAAGGAGGGACTGGCACTGCTGCTCCCCAAACAACCGCTCCATCAATCGTTGGAAGGTGCTTGGGGCATTACACAACCCAAATGGCATCCTATTCCACTCAAATAGGCCAAACGGGGTGCAAAAAGCCGTTTTAGATTTGTCGCCCTCAGCTACAGGTACCTGATTGTACCCGCTGGCCAGGTCCATGGTAGAAAACCAACGGGCCCCGGCCAGCGAGTCCAAAGTCTCCTCAATACGTGGTAGGGGGAACGCATCCTTCCTAGTCTTTGAATTTAAGCGACGGTAGTCCACACACATGCGCAGACTACCATCCTTCTTTTTGACCAAGACGATAGGTGAAGCATAAGGACTACAGCTCTCTCTAATTACCTGAGTTTCCAACAATTGATTGATATGTGCCTTTACCACCTCATACTCGGAAGGAGGGATGCGCCGAAATCGCTGCCTAACAGGGATGTCATCCAACAAGGGGATCTCATGGGATAGCAGATTAGTACATCCCAAATCCCCATCGTTCATAGAGAACACAGGCACATACTTCTCCAGTAATGCCCTGACCTTACCCTGTTCTTCTTCTGACAACACCGATAAATCGAACATAGCTATCTGTTCCTGTACGGTAGGGGAGGCCTGCACAACCTGTGTATTTACCTGGGCTGTGACAGTCTTAACTTCTGTGACCTCTGGGGGCAAACTAATCACATCAACCTTATTCACTGTGCCAATGACGGTGCTAGCGTACAGCATTACATCTACAGTACCAACATTAACTATGGGCACATAGACTGTACCACCGTCCACCCTTAAAAGAGAAGGAGAAGCCAGCAAACCTGCCGGTAGACCAGAAACTGGTGGTTCAAACAGTACTGTAACGCTCGAATATGTCATTGAACAGGTTGCAGCAACAAATTTCATGGTGCCACCTGAGATGCGACACGCCCGACGCCCCCGCACTATAACTCGCCCCCCACAATCCGAAACCGACTGAACGTCAACCTGATGGCAATATTGTAAAGCCTGAAGAACAGAATTAGGGGCCTGTGATACCACGGGTAGTTTGAAAAGCGCTGTGCCATGCTGGCCAAAGAGCTCCTGGTAGCAGCGGCTCAGGATGTTCATACCCAACACCCCAGGAACAGCTGCACACACACCACCAGGAGGGTCTCGGACCACCAGCACACCACAACCCAAAACCACTCTCCCACAGAGCTCCACGTCCAATTCCAAATACCCAACATAAGGAATTGAAAGGCCGTTGGCTGCTCGAAGTTGTAACCAATGACACGCTCTAAGCTGTTCCTGACCCCACAACCCAAAATTAGCCACAAACCAACTTTCAGTAATGGTCGACACCATGGAACCGGTGTCCACCAGACAAGGTACCTTAACCCCTCCCATCAGTACAACAAGCTGAGGGCAAGAAGACATAAAGCGTGACATAAAATCAAAATCGGATACATTTTTGGAGCCTATCCCTTTCCCAACCAAATTGTGGCCCTGCAACTCAGTGGGAACTAGTTTTCCGACGGCTGCACGGACGATGGCTGTCCACCTCTCATTAAAGCAGAATTCACATGGGCTGATGGTGGAACGGATATCCGCACCCCATCACAATCACTGGCAAAATGGCCAGGTTGCTGACACCTTCTGCAAATTAAATTAGCCTTAAATGGTCGTGAACGTGGCTGGGGTTTTTGCAACTGAGCCATACCTTGGGTTAACTGATTCAATTGTTGTTGCTGCTTTCGGAGTATTTCCCGTAGTTCACTCATTTCTGACATTGCTGAACCACTGTTATTACCGTGCTGATGTCCCTGCACCCCATATTGAATGCCATAAGCGGATGGAACAGACTGACTTCGACTACGCACCCCACCAGGCATGCCTTCTCTTTCCCAACGAAGAGCTTCACTGCGAATGTCAAACAAAGTGGCAGTGGGTTGGCGACGCACCAATTGCTTAAGTTCACGTCGAAGAGCGCAATCATTAACGTATTCAACGAACTGATCTCTTAGCAAAATTTCAGCGTTAGGCATACCATGAGGCGACTGATTTTTAACTTTTTCCAGAAGACTCATCAGAGCCAAGGAGAATTCCACCAATGTCTCCCCCTCCTGCTGTCTTCTGGAAAAGAACGACTCCTGGAGCGCTACATAAGACTTTGTGCAACCATACAAATCACGCAATACCTGAATAATTTGATTCGGATCCTCCCTCTCGTTCCTAGACCGATAACGGATTTCTTCCCTCGCCTCTCCCTCCAGATGATCAAACAAGAAAAATGCCTGATCAGCGGTAGACAGATGGCGGAGTCGCATACAGGCCTGGGCTTCCTCCACCCACTCATTGATGCCAATGCCCGACCGGCCACTAAACTTTAGACACTTACGATCCCGAGGAACGAAAACAAACCGCTCCGCTGTCGAAGCACCAGCACCAATGCGTGGGGGATCTGCAGTCACAGGAATAGTAACATTAGATGGACCTGGCTGTGCAACCAACACTGGCTCTTGCCGCAGCCTTTCATTATCAGCTTTTAGTTGAGCTACTAAATCTCTCAACTCACGTAATTCATCCTCCAAAAAAATCCAACAAAAAAACAAAGACAAACAAAATACACACGTCTCTGTACTATACAAGAGGGATCCTGCCGACTGCGCCAGGATGTGGCGGGGCGGTGTAATTTTTGAAACACAAGAGCTAGTTTTTATTCCCTAATAAAGAAAGTCCGACTACGCCACCCTAGGGATTAGCCCCAGGGAAAATACTCAAACAATGAGCAAAGCACACAGGTTCGGTTCCCTCATAGAATTAGGCAAGAGACGTGAGTAATTCAAAAATACAAATGTTTATTAATAGAAAGATACTTTTAAAATGTTGGACACTGAAACCCACTTTAAACTAAACAATAAGAAAAACATACAGAAACAGAAACTTAATACCGGCAGGCCTGAGGCTCCCAACGGCAGGAAGCAATGTGGAATTTGATTTTACGGAGCACACTTCCACACACACACACACACCCCCCCGTGTCACTTAATCACACAATCACACACTCAACAGTGTACACTGCACACGATAAAGGACCACCACCAGGAGGAGGAAGAGCAATCCACCCGTGGGACCCCAGCGCCTGCAAAATAAAGATAAGAAACTATAACAATGTTCATAAAAATTACCAGATGGACATCAATATAGCAAATCCTCACAACAATAAATGTCAATGACAAAAATAAAGAGAAAAACCATTCAAGCGCAGAGAAGTCAATTAGTTGGTCACCTGATTAATACAAGACAATTTTAGCTCAGTAGAGGTTCACACACACAAATAGAATTGTACTTATAGATAGTTGATCACATGAACCGAGCAATTAACTGGCCTGATTAAATATTACACGCAGTTAAATGGCGTTACAATAATAAAGATGAAGTGAAAAGGAAATAAAAATCAAGTTAACTAAACAAACTATACTTCCAAAAGAGAAGTAAGTTAACAGGAAACAAACAAAAAGAGGTTTCAAATCAAACAAAGACACAGAGGGCAGCTAGCTCCCCTACAAGTGGAAGGAACCAACTAGTCCCCCACACAATCCAGGAATATGAAACGGGGCAAAGATAACGCCACGGTAAGAACCAAACGAGCAGTCCCCTTCTCTTTAGTGATGATCGCGTCAGCGCGGCCGTATTAACTGCCGCCCTTTAATAGTGCGAAGACAGTAGCAACAATCACGGCATAGAACGAGAGGGAGAATCCATCAGGAGATCACGCTAGATAGCACGCTTAATAGACACGGATTGGTCAGTCATGCCCACCGGTTACGCAATGGAATACAGGGAATCACGCCTGTGAGGTGAACAGTCATCGGACCCACTAAGCAGCACAAAGGGCACCGCACCAAAGCTGCACTACAACCACCGTCGACACTAGCAAAACAAACGGGGAAATCGGACGTGACGCATCCCAGGTAACAGCCAATCAGACTTAAATGCAAGGTACTACTCGCTGATAGGATGACGCTGCTGTCAATCACCTGATACCGTTACATAAGCTTTTAAATCACTGTCTCACTACTGTGCACTGACGAAAGTATTCTGTACTGAGAAGAACCCTTACCTGCCTACTCACCGTCCGAGTCTTGAAGAATGCAGAATCGCTGGTGAAGTGAGCTTTCGAGTTATTGTCCCACTACTGTGCACTGACGAAAGTATTCTGTACTGAGAAGAACCCTTACCTGCCTACTCACCGTCCGAGTCTTGAAGAATGCAGCATCGCTGGTGAAGTGAGCTTTCGAGTTATTGTCCCACTACTGTGCACCGACGACAGTATCCTGTACTGAGAAGAATTCTTACCTTTCTACTTACCGTCTGAGTCTGGAAGTATGCGGCATCGCTGGTGAAGTAAGCTTTTAAACCACTGTCTCACTACTGTGCATTGACGAAAGTACTGTGTACTGAGAAGAACCCTTACCTGTCTACTCACCGTCTGAGTCCTGAAGAATGCAGCATCGCTGGTGAAGTAAGCTCCTGAATCATTGTCCCACTACTGTGCATTGACGAAAGTATCCTGTATTGAGAAGAACCCTTACCTTCCTACTTACCGTCCGAGTCCTGAAGAATGCAGCATTGCTGGTGAAGTAAGCTTTGAATTAACATCCCACTACTGTGCACTGACGAGAGTATTCTGTATAGAGAAGAACCCTTACCTGTCTACTCATCGTCCGAGTCCTGAAGCAAGCCGTATCACTGGCGAAGTCGCCGTCAGGGCGAAGCTGCGACGTACGATCAGTACCTACCCGTAGCTGAAGAAGACCTAGAAGACACGGAAGTCTATCACGCTTGTGCTCATCGATAAATTGTGTTCAATAAAGATTGTTATTCCTTTGAAATTATCTCTTGTCTGCGTTGTCCATCTGTTGCGGACCTGTGGTGTTGGCTCCCCGCGGTGGTGTCTAAAGTCCGGGGTGGCTGGTCATCCGAGTCCGCCCCGGCTCGCACCGGTGACAATTATATTTTTCAAATATGTGCCTGTCAGCAACTTACTTCAGCCTATCAGAAGCTAGTGTTGCAGTGTTTTGGCTTTATAGTTTCCTGGTTCATAACATAATTGTAACACCGGTGCCTCACTCTGGGCAGAAGAAACCGCAGCACGTGCTTCCAAACCCTGAGATGAGGCACTGGATCTAGGAGGTGAGGGCACAGAAGAGGCCAGGCCTGTCTCTAACACCTCTGCTAAATCCATTTGCGATCTCTATGACCTGAATCTCCACTGGCCTCGGCAGCAGTGCGACCATAACCACGAGGAACACGAGCCTGAACGCCCTCCTCTTAGAGTAATTCTCTCGACTCTCAAGATTATAATGATATAATGATATATATGCTTGTAACTTGGACAGACAACACCAAATAAGACAAACGAGTTCACAGAGAGAGCTCACTGAAGACACAGAAGCTACCGTTGCATTGTGTGGACATGCTTTATAGTTTCCTGGTCGTGACGTCGCCCGCTTCTGACGTCCTGTCACACAATTGGACTTATTTCACATGAGCTTCATGACGCAATTGGGTGATCCTCCAACTACAGGCACTTTTGTGTCCTTGGCCTTTTTTTGTAAATAAATAAACAAATAAATGCACAAATAAATTGTCATTATGAAGTTCATGCTCCAACATCCTAGTAACCACCAAATCTTGCCCCTGTTTTCTTTTTTAAAATAACTTGCAAGGCTGTTTATTAGCAGATTTTGCAGTTTTATGCTTGTCCCCAATCCAGACTGGCCCTCTTTGAATGTTAAAAAATTATATTAAAGGATCATATTAAATGATTATATTAACATGTTTGTCTTAAGGACAAATACAATTATATCATACCATCGAAATTCCATATGTATATCACAATTTTAAATTATTTTTGGAATAAAATAAGTCTGTCACCAGGTTTTCCGTCATTTCCACCTCCCTCAACAAAATCCACTTTAATAGATCCACCTTAAATATTTTATTTACTTGGTAATCATGAAAATAATAGTGAAAAGGATGTATTAGTTGAAGATGAAACTTTAGGCACATGTGCTCTTCAGCACTAGAAAATAAATCAAGGTAACTCAAGCTTTTATACAGAGTATTTTTATTTAGCGTCATTTCCACCTTGGCTGTAGTTCGGTTTAATTATGTACAACAAATATGAAAATAATGTATTCATGTTTATTACGAGTAAAACACATAATAAGTCCAAAAGTAGCTAAGCCTGACATGAGGATGTGCTAATATTCCAGAAATACTGCTAAAATGTCATTTCCACCTCTGAGAAATTACAGGCGTAGCTTTGGAAATGATATATGCTGTTTTTGTGCGCTATTTGCATGTTCTCATGACATATTTGTGCTTTTGGACTGAGAACTTTATATATCACCATTCCAGTACACCAGGGGTCACCAAACTTTTTTCTCTGGGGGCCACATTATCGTTCCTGACTGTGATGGGGGGCCGGGGCCGGGTCAGCTATATAACATAGAATTGTATGACCCAGACCAAAATGACCACCAGCAGGCCTCATTGTGTAGTAGAGATTACTAGCCTGGCACAGCCATCCCCACTACTATATCCACACTACTATATCAACACTTGATTCCTGGCACATATTTATTTATCTTTACTAGTGGTTTGCAAAAGTTGTAATCGAGTCTTCACACTTTGTTTTAATTAAAGTTATTCTTCACAAATAATCGTTGGTCCACTGTTCTTTGAAAACTCTGCAATCTCTTTTAGGGGTGGAACGGTACACAGAAGTCACAGTTCGGTTTATACCTCGGTTCAGACATCACTGTTCGGTATGAGTTCGGTACAATGGAGGGAAAAGCAAAACAAAAATGCAGAAGGCTTATGCATGTCTAATTTTTTAAAAATAAGTTTTATTAATAAAGTAAAGGCATAGAACCAGTTTATTTGTGCACTGACAATAGTTGTATATAAGTAGTTCATTAATTCAATTAATAAAAATACCTTAATATGTTTGGTAATTGTACCTGAATGAATTGAAAATTAATCTGCTACATTTCAGATTAATATATTTGTTTTCTTTAAAAATTAATTAACAGTAACTTAAACACTTTGCAGTTTGAATGATGTCCTGCATAAACTAAATGACGAAGTATGTTTTTATGTTTCCACTGTTCGATCGCGGCCGCGCCTCACACACTCACACACACACACGCGCGCACACAAATATAAGTAAACACTTTACGACTTTTCGATCGCACCCACACCTCTCTCTCAACATATTCCAGCATAGCAATCTTTACATCGCAGCCTGCTTCAGAGCTTCAGAGCTAAGGCGGAGCTACAGATTAGGTGTCCCTAAAGAATCCGCGTATCTAACAGTAGTTCCGCATTACATTAATTAAATTGCACGCGAGTTTTATTTATTTTTATACCGTGTATTCTCCGTGTAATTGTATGCACCAAACCGTGACGCCCGTACCATGACGTACCGTCCATGACGACTTTTGGGGATTGCCTCATAGGGCCGGTTCAAGTAGTGGGGGGCAGAGGGGCTGGGGGGCCAGTCAAAGGGGGGTGGCGGGCCTGAGTCGGCCCGCGGGCCTTAGTTTGGTGACCCCTGCAGTACACTCTATATTTATTTTTATTTATCTATATATCAATCCCCCACTGTACTAAAGGTGTGACAATTCATCGACCCCCGAAGTACACACATCTTGGCCTACAGGCCTTGATCACTATCAGCGAACTCCAAATGGTCCTTGTGGTAGAAAACAGTAAAGCAAATGTCTTTGTTGATTTCAAATATCTTTGATTATGTTCAATTCTACAACAGTGACTGCACTGATACAGCTGAGAGAAACTGCAGCTGCTCTTACAACACAATCACACACACACACTGATCACAGCACACACACTAATAACACTATATCATTGCAATCAACATCACTCTTGTGTTTATGAAGAGAATGAGTCAGTGTTTCAATATGATCATCATGTTTTAGGTGTAATATATGATCCTGTCAATCAAACTGAACAGACTGCATTCAGTCACTTCTGCTGTCTGGACGTGATGCTTTCCATTTGAGACACACAAACTTTTACATTCTTACACAATTACTGTCACAATGGATGATTCTTGAGTTGTGATCATGGATTATATTTTTTATAACATTTTCATATACAGTATATTAACACCATCGCCTATAAATGTAATGATTATGTAACAATTAGTGTCAGAACGGCTGATTCTTGATCTTGATCTTTTTTATGATATTTTTATATAATAACGTTTTTAATAAAGATCAGTTTTTCTGCGCTGCTTCACTAAAGCAGAAGTGAAAGTGTTCCAGTCCAGATCATGTAACCAATCAAAGAGTGAGACTGAAAACCCCATTTGCATTGTCAGGGTGGAGTGATTGTGATCCTCTCAGAATAGAGCAGCTCTGTCTCCAGAGACCATGTTCAAACCCCAAGAGCTTTATTTGACATTTACTGCTACATCAACCTTCTGAAAAGCACCTGCATCTTCATCTGTTAGTTGAATGATGTTGTCAGACACAAAGTGAACTTGTTGAGAAGCTTTATTGAATGTTGCAGCAAACACAGCAGATTGAAAGATCACACACACACACACACACTCTTTCAGTATTGAGTTGTAAATCACTACAGCTGCAGCACTAGACTCATGTGAATCCTGCCTGACACAGGACACTCAGATACGGCTCATCTTCAGGAGAGAAACATCAGCACTCAGAGCTCTTGTGGAACGAGACCTCATGAGGAGCTCCATCATGTGTTACTCTGCAGACGTACAGCTCTCCCTCTTCCCAGCGTGCTTTGCTGAGGGTCAGGACGCTACTGCGGCTGTAGCGGCCGTCCTGCTGGCTCTCTGCGCTGGTCAGAACCCCCTCGGTGACCTCTGACCCGTCCAGTGTCCAGCTCACCAGCGCCCCCTGTGGAGAGTAAGAGCTGAGCAGGCAGAGCAGTGCGGCTGAGTCTCCAGAGATCTGCAGAGAAGAGGGCGGCAGCAGAGACACTGAGGGCTTCACTGTGGGACCAGCTGCAGGAGACAAACACAACACATTCACACACACACACACACACACACACACAACACACTGCACTGCACATTCACAGCATAGGAATAATGCTGCTCTAGTTTTAGATTCAATCATTATAAAACAATGTCAGTAACACTTTATTTAAAGCTTTTATACATATTGCATTATAAAAGTATTTTTAATGTATTAATTATGCACTGCTATATACATTAAAATGCATGTATGATCTCATCAATAAGTGTAACAGCAGTTATAACACATATTATCTATTATCAGGCCGATCTGACTGCTTTAATTCCAGCAATTATTCACTCTGAACATAAATATCTTACATTTTGAGATATTCACCTGAACTGAAAATGTAACTCAATTTCAAACAGAGTTAAAACACAATTGAATCACACAGAATGAACAAAACACTGAATTATAAGCACAACATGAGCAAAAGAGATTCAGTATCATTGACTGAACTACAGAAAGTAGCAACATTTACATTCTGGTGTCAAATCTCTTTTTTCCATGTATGATTTCTACAATAAAAGATGAACTAAATATGAACTCAGTGTAGAAATAAATGAAGGAAAAACAAACCTGTAATAAACTGATTAAACTCATAGTGAGACACAGTGTGGAAATATGTTTAGAATTTTATTTCATTTTTTTATTATTATTTTTTGTTGTTGAAAGGAATAATGCTATTCTTATATTAATGTCATTGTTTTAGATTAAATAATTATACAAAAATATCAGCAACACTTTAATTAAAGCCTTTATACATATTGCATTATAAAAAGTATTTTTAATACATTCATTATATATTGTTTTACACATTATAATGCATGTATGATCTTAAGGTTTTAACACATTATAATATTATCTTTCATTGTTACATCTTAAGAAATTAAAATACTTTAAAACTCATGATAAACATGAATTTTTAAGTATTATAATCAGGGGTTAAATTGGGATTTATTATGTGGGGGGGCTCTCACTAGGGGGGTCCGGGGGTATGCCCCCCCCCCCCCCCCCCCCCCCCCCCCAAAAAAAAAAACATTAAATGGCAATTTCTGGAGAGTTTTGTGCAAAGAAATTGAGAAATTGAGTGTTACATGATATGTGAAAAACTGCAAGGTTAAGAGCAAATACTTTGCATTGTTGTAGTATTAACAGGTATTAGGACATTTAGCATTTACATTACTGTTAATCAGCAGTGGTGGAATGTAACGAAGTACAAATACTTTGTTACTTTATTTAAGTACATTTTTCACATATCTGTACTTTACATAAGTAGAATCAATAGTGCATTGGCTACTTTTGACTTTTACTTCGTTACATTTTGCAGCAATTATTATACTTTCTACTCCACTACATTTCTACAATGTTTCGTTACATTTTCTGATCAGTTTTCCCCTGCCAAAACAGGGATTGAAAAATCTCCTGTTTTCGGTGCTGATGCGGTGGTGACGCGTTCATGTAACATGCAAGGGTGGCGCTGCCAATAAAGGCCTAAAAACTGTCACAAAGAACCGGCAAAAGTAATGATTATGAATATGTAAAATATAGCAAGGAGACATTTTAATTGTTTATTAATGAACAAGTGTTTTCTAAAAATTACACATGTAGCAGTCTGTTTACTTTTTGAATTGTTCTGTTTAAAAGAAGACATTTCAAGCATTTCTTTTTTTTTTACCTCAGAATAGTTTATATCTCACAATTCTGATTTTATAACACGAAATTTCGACGAATATCATGCAATTCTTACTTTATATCTCCCAATTGGGACTTTATTACTCAGAATTGCGACTTTATTTCTCAGAATTGCGACTTTATTTCTCACAATTCTGACTTCATATCTCGCAATTCTGAGAAAAAAGGGGCGTCGCCACTTTTGAATAAGAAACAATATCAAGACTATAAAACTCTGCACATCACATTTTTGACTTTATTGATTCTGCTTTTATTCGTAATGCAATGGACCGGTCAACTGGACATAAATTAATCCTTAAAGGATGGGACTTTATGGGACATTTGCACAAAAAGAATAAATAACTTACCGTAGCATATTAGTCAAAAAATGCGCCACGAGGAAGAAAAAACATATAGCCTAAGTCGCACTGGACTAAGTCGCATTTTTTTAGAAATTTATTTCACACACACACACACACACACACACACACACACACACACACACACAAAAAAAAAATGTTACAGACAGTTCTCGGTTACGGACGTGAGCGCTCTAAAGCGGCACTAAAAGAATGTTTTAAAACTTTCACAGAGACCTCAAACTGAAAGCACAAAGTCTGTCTTTAAATTTAATTTCGTTTTGTATTAATTGTATCTTAATTTTAATCGATGTTTCATCAACCAATTGTCTGGATTTAATATAGGCTATTAGAAAATAGATAATCAGGACACGGAGGCGCTGGCGAACCTGGAGCTCGTCTCATAAATGAACCGAAACTCAGCGTGGGCCTATAAGGTAGCCTATTGCCTCACAGACCTGAGACATATAGATAGCTTGAAATGTCTACTTTTAAGCAGAACAATTCAAAACGAAAGAAAACATGTTGCTTATGTAATTCGTATGAAATCAAATGTGCATTTCTCTCTGGCGCTGCGAAGATCGCGAGTCGTCAACTTCATCTGTCTAGCCGACACTGACATAAAAAATAACTGTTTTAATAGTAAACAATTAAAATGTCTCCTGCTATATTTTACATATTTGCCTGTTCCTAACAAAACACTGACAGTGGGTTTTTTTTTTTTTTTGGAGCAGCTGCGGACACATTCATTCGACATACACACAATAGACTAGCCTATTACGTAACACTCTGCGCTTATGTTTTAAAAACATAATTTAACATATAACCATTTATAAATAGCCCACTTAAAGTGTTTATTACAAATAAATGACTAAATGCTAAAAATTAATAGCCTACATTTTAATGAACAAACATATGCGTTGCATTTACAATTCTGTGAAAACAGCACCCCCACTTCCCGCGGCCCTGAATAAAATGAATATGTTATGTTCTGTGGAGAGTATCCGGTGGGTATAGCCTAGTATTACTTTTGGTTTGCGCAGTGTAATTAACAGAATTACAAAAAATATATATATTTTGCCACCTAAAAGTTAAAGATTTTTTTGTGTCACGTCCACGGCATGTGTAGCCCATTTCCCTCATATTAAATATTAAACGCATGTGTAGACTGATATTTTTCTAATGTCTGGACTCCTTCATTAAGGGAGTATTGATATATAAACAGTTTTAATATATTGGTATTAAATGCATTTTCTGAGAATTTATATTTCAAGTTTTTACTGCATGTCATAACGCTGGAATTGACATCACTTGATTACACATTGTATTACCGTGTTATGATATAGTGACCCATACAATGTGCCAAACATATTTTCCTTACCTTGTCGTTCAAGGCCAGGGCACTTTTTGTACAACCAACGTTGTGCTGAACTGGTTGCAACTTGACAAAATTGATCTCCAGCGGCGGCCAGCAGCTCGTGAGTTTTTATTTATTTATTGTTTAAGGCGGTTGAAGGTTCTGGAACTTTTGCGCGCTTCCACATCCCGCGCAACTACGGATCTCCCAGGAACATTCATTATATATTGCTGCGTACATTTATCCGTGTCGGAGTTTTGAGTAGTAGCCTAAGATGCGCATGGCATGCGCGAGCTGTGCGCGATCATGATCGACTGACAACGAGATTAAGCAGCTGAACAAGAATACGGCCGTGTTCCGATTGTTCTCATCTTAGTTCCGCCGAGACAAAATAGACATGCCATTTAAAAAATCTTTCATTTATTGTCAGAAATATGTTTTCAAAAGCATCACTTTCATCAAATTTGATGTGACATAATTTCCATTAGGCAACTGACTGTAAACAGGCACATCAGGACACAAACGAGCAGGCTTATGTGCCGGGGCTGAGCCCCGGAGAGCCCCGGCCCAATTTAACCACTGATTATAATACATTTTAACTTTGGTTGCAATTATTTACGAAAATATATAAGGCATTATACATAAAGGCTTCAAGTAAAGTTTTACCACAATATCTAATAATCATTATTATTAATAAATGTTGTTCTTGTTTCAACTGTAAAACACTTAATGAAATATGTAATTAAATATGTAATTAAATAGACTTACATTTGATCACCAGTTTAGTTCCTCCACCGAAAGTGTACCACAGTGATACAATCTAATGAAACGCTCGTACAAAAACCTCTATTCCACTCGAGTGAACACACACTCCAGCAGAGAGAGAGAAACAACACTTCAACACACTGATATTAGAAGATCCTCAGCTCTTCTCAACACTCACTCATTCAGATTTGACTAAATGCTTTCTGATATAACACTGTTTAAAGAAATATATTTGATGAGCTGTGACCTCTGAGGTGACCTTTGACCTCTTTGATCATGGATGATGTTGTGGAGTTTCTCATAATGATGCTTCTGTTCTTCATATGCAGATCAATCATCATGATTCACAGAAAAACCTGCAGCTTCAAATAAATGAATCAATAATTCTGAACATTTCAGATGCACATTGTTTAATATATAATGACCTGATTATGAGTCCTGATGAACTTCATGCATGTGGAAAATGTGGGAAAAAATAGATATCATGAAAATATTTCCCAGAGAGCAACATGTCAACATTGATTCCAAAGACCATAATGGACTTTTTTTTATGTCTCTAAATATAGTAAAAATGATTTCTTTAGTTCTTGATTTGTCATTGTTAACATGCTTTTAAAGGTGTAGCACAGAACTGTACTCAGAGAAACTGCTGCGTATGACATATGTTTAAAATGGACCAGAGACAAGCATAATAGAGGCACAGCAAGAACGCGCAAGTGTTTTTGCCAGAATACTCTGTTCCCCTGTTATTTCAGTGTTGTATTTTAGTCAAGGTAAGCCCATCTTCGATTCTCTTGTTATTTTGTATTTTTAACTTCACATAATTCTGTATTTTAGTTAGACGCGTTGGCACAATTAACAACAGCCGCGAGTGAAAATTAAAATGATTGTTACATTTGCACTTAAGCCTTTGCTCCTAGCAGTTTGGAATTGGCACATTTTCGCGTTATTCACTTAATTGCCCGACCGAAACAGCTGTACTCACTCAAGCGGTGAAAGCATTATCTGTATATCTGTGTAATTTGCGCGCTGTCGCGGAAGCGTCAGTGGAAGCGTTCAGCTCTCGTGTTCAGCCTCCTCGTGTGAAGACCGACTCGGGAAAAGACCAGCGACTCTACCTGCGCGACTCCACCGAGCAAGGACACCAGAAAGGCACTTAAGTATCTCCTCTTCCCTTTCTCTTCCCTCTACTTACCTTATTGTTCAACTTAATCAAACATGTGCTTTCAATACATTCCTGTTATCTCTCTGCAACGCCCTTTCATCACGCACAATAGGCAGCGCAATACTGCCAATCTGCGTCCCATCCTCACATCCGCACATACTCCTCTCTCTCTTTCCGTGGGTCTATGGAATTGTCAGTCAGCAGTCAATAAAGCTGACTTCATTCCTGCCTTTGCATCTCATTCTACTCTTAGTATCTTGGGCCTGACTGAGACCTGGATTCGTCCAGAAGACTCAGCAACCCCTGCTGCTCTCTCTAGCAATTTCTCCTTCTCCCACTCCCCTCGCCAGTCTGGGAGAGGTGGGGGTACAGGGCTTCTCGTTTCTAACAATTGCAAATACTCCGCGCTCTCTTCACTATGCAACAACAACTCATTTGAATATCATGCTATTACACTTACAACTCCCATTAAAATCCATATTGTAGTCATTTATCGCCCCCCAGGTCAGCTGGGTAACTTTGTAGATGAGCTGGATGTGCTGCTGTCCACTTTCCCTGAGGACGGCACCCCACTTCTAGTCTTCGGTGACTTCAACATTCATCTCGAAAAGCCACATGCAACAGACTTCACCTCTCTCCTAGCCTCTTTCGATCTCAAACGACTCATCACTACAGGTACTCACAAATCAGGCAACCAACTGGACCTGGTTTACACACGCAACTGCACCACAGAAAACATCCTGGTGACACCTCTCCATGTCTCAGATCATTTCCTCATTACTTTCAGTCTACTACTCTCTACCCCTGCACCACCACCCCCACCACCAGTCACTTTCAGACGAAACCTGCGCTCACTTTCCCCCTCCCATCTTTCCTCTGCCGTGTCATCCTCTCTTCCCCCACCCTCACAATTCTCATCTCTGGATGTGAATACCGCAACGGACACCTTATGCTCCACTCTAACCTCTTCTCTAGACATTATCTGCCCTCTCTCCTCCAGGCCAGCACGCGCTACTCCCTCTAATCCCTGGTTATCTGAGGTTCTTCGGGAACACCGGACCGATCTCAGGGCAGCGGAGAGGAAATGGCACAAATCAAAAGACGCATCTGACCTGAGTATGCATCAATCTCTCCTCTCTTCCTTTTCTGTTGATGTTCATGCAGCAAAATCTTCATACTTCCACAACAAGATCAACAGCTCCTCCAACACACGATTCCTCTTCAAGACATTCAACACTCTCCTCTGTCCACCTCCACCACCACCCGCACCCTCCTTAACTGCTGACGATTTTGCAAACTTCTTCACCAACAAAACAACAGCTATCAACGGTCAGTTCTCAGCTCCACACACACAGGAACCCAGACCGACCCCCTCCACAGCCAATATCCCTCTGTCCTCCTTTTCTTCGCTAACCGAGGAAGAAGTATCTACACTTCTCCTCTCCAGTCACCCTACCACCTGCCCACTTGACCCCATCCCCTCACACCTTCTACAAGCCATCTCTCCCACAATTCTACCATCACTCACACACATCATCAACTCTTCCCTCCATACTGGCACTTTCCCTACAACATTCAAGCAGGCTCGGGTTACCCCACTGCTCAAAAAACCAACACTAAACACATTCTTTGTAGAGAATTACAGACCTATCTCTCTCCTACCATTCATTGCGAAGACACTTGAAAGAGCTGTTTTCAACCAAGTAACATCCTTCTTGTCTCAAAACAACCAGCTGGATGTCAACCAATCCGGCTTCAAGAAAGGGCATTCAACTGAGACTGCATTACTGTCACTCACAGAAGCCCTACGGATCGCAAAAGCTGCTTCCAAATCTTCAGTCCTCATTCTCCTGGATCTGTCTGCTGCCTTCGACACTGTGAATCATCAGATCCTTCTGTCCACCCTCTCATCACTGGGCATCACAGGAACTTCACTCCACTGGTTTGAGTCCTATCTCACAGGTAGGTCCTTCAAGGTCGCATGGAGAGGCGAGGTATCCAGGGCACATCAGCTGACCACAGGGGTTCCCAAGGGTTCAGTTCTTGGTCCCCTCCTCTTCTCCATCTACACCACATCACTGGGACACATCACACAGGCACACGGTTTTTCCTACCACTGCTATGCTGATGACACGCAGCTCTTCCTCTCATTTCAACCAGATGATCCCACAGTAGCTGCACGGGTCTCAAGCTGTCTGGCGGACATCTCGACATGGATGAAGGAACATCACCTGCAGCTCAACCTGGCAAAGACTGAGCTTCTCGTCCTCCCTGCCAATCCGTCTCTACAGCACGACTTCACCATCCAGCTAGAATCATCATTAATCACCCCATCAAGGTCGGTCAGAAATCTTGGAGTAACGTTTGATGACCAGCTGACCTTCACAGACCACATTTCAAAGACAGCTCGATCTTGCAGGTTTGCACTGCACAACATCAGGAAGATCCGGCCTTTCCTAACTGAGCATGCAACACAACTTCTCGTCCAGGCCCTGGTCATCTCTAGGCTTGACTACTGCAATGCCCTTCTGGCTGGACTTCCAGCATGTGCAATCAAACCCCTACAGATGATCCAGAATGCTGCAGCTCGTCTTGTCTCGTCTTGTCTTCATCTCTCTACACTGGCTACCTCTCGCTGCTCGCATCAAGTTCAAGGCATTGACGCTTGCTTACAGATCCATCACAGGCTCAGCTCCCTCCTACTTTCACTCACTCCTACGAGTCTACATCCCTACCAGACACCTACGATCGGTCAACGAGCGACGTCTCGTGGTTCCATCACAGAAAGCCACAAAATCACTTTCCAGAACATTCTCATTCACAGTTCCATGCTGGTGGAACGCTCTCCCCACCCTCATCCGGAATGCAGAATCCCTGACAACATTCAAAAGACAGCTAAAAACCAATCTCTTCCGTGAGCACTTAACCTCATAAAAAAAAATAAAAAATAAAAAAACTCGATGTTTTTCCCTTTGAAACATCAGTTATCAGGCTTATGCTACTCTGAATAATACCTGAACTTCGTATTTTGAGCACTTCTTGTGTTGTTGTTGTTTTTTGCCTCTTTATGATGACTCGCTTAAATTAGTCCTATTTGTAAGTCGCTTTGGATAAAAGCGTCTGCTAAATTACTAAATGTAAATGTAAAATGATCTACATTCATGATTCTCCAGACAAACATAAACAAAAATATTTCACAATTAATAAATACAGTATGTATAATTAATCACTAAATGGTTCAATAACATTATTCTGAAAGTAAAATCTTCTATGTAGTTTCTGAGTTTGTTATCAGCACAAGCTGTTGTAAATCCTGCCCACTTCTTTGCATTGTCAGCACATGCTTCAGTGCTCTGAGAGTGTTTATAGTGCTGTGAGTTTAACACTTCATGACTGAGAGCAGAACAGAACACAATCTTCATCATCACACAAGACTAAACTACAGCAATGAACACAATCAACATCTTCATCTGGATCATTGCACTGTTTATTCAAGGTTTGTGTAATACCGTTTTTATAATGATTATTAATTATCTTAAATTGTGATTTTTATCATTTACTGTAAATCATCATATATATTATTATAATTTTTGTTTGTGTTTTCTTTCAGAGTGTAGAGGACAGATCACTGTAACTCAGAGTCCATCAATAACAGTTCAACCAGGAGAAGAAGTCAGAATAAACTGTAAAACCAGCAGTGATGTGCATGGTGGGAGTTACTTAGCCTGGTACTCACAGAAACCTGGAGAAGCTCCTAAACTCCTCATATATACAGCAACAACCCGTTATACTGGAACTCAATCTAGATTCAGTGGCAGTGGATCTGGCAGTGATTTTACTCTGACCATCAGTGGAGTCCAGACTGAAGATACAGGAGATTATTACTGTCAGAGTGCACACAGTACCAGTGGCTGGGTGTTCACACAGTGATAAAGAGTCGTACAAAAACCTCTGTCAGTCAGACGTCACAGTGACTGCACTGATACAGCTGAGAGAAACTGCAGCTGCTGATGGAGGATCACAAACTACACAATATCAATGTTTAGCTAGGGTTCTAAAGACTTTAAAAATATAAATGTATCAGTAGTAATATATTTGATATGACAAGAGTTAGAGCTGATTACATCCTCACAGGTGTGGCATATCAAGATGTTGATTAGACATGCATGTGGAGGTCCTGGGCTGGTGTGGTTACACGTGGTCTGCGGTTGTGAGGCTGCTTGTATGTACTGCCAAATTCTCTGAAACGCCTTTGGAGACGGCTTATGGTAGAGAAATGAACATTCAGTTCACGGGCAACAGCTCTGGTGGACATTCCTGCTGTCAGCATGTCAATTACATGCTCCCTCAAAACTTGCGACATCTGTGGCATTGTGCTGTGTGATAAAACTGCACATTTTAGAGTGGCCTTTTATTGTGGCCAGCCTAAGGCACACCTGTGCAATAATCATGCAGTCTAATCAACATCTTGATATGCCACACCTGTGAGGTGGATGGATTATCTCGGCAAAGGAGAAGTGCTCACTAACACAGATTTAGACAGATTTGTGAACAATATTTGAGAGAAATAGGCCTTTTGTGTACATAGAAAAAGTCTTAGATCTTTGAGTTCAGCTCATGAAAAATGGGGGCAAAAACAAAAGTGTTGCGTTTATAATTTTGTTCAGTGTATAATTATACACAGTACACACACAAATATTATAGAAACACAAACTTTTATTTTGGATGCTATTAATCGCGATTAATCATTGCACAGCAGTTTTACAAGTAATTCAGTGCAGTGAGCTCAACAGCACTTGGCATTTAGTAATACTACAACACACACAGGTAGGCTACAGATTGTGTTCCCGTGTTCATTTGTGACCTCCTGATTAATTAACAACGGGTTAAAGATTTTTTATTCGGAATATGAATGCTGATGTCACAAACTCCCAGATCAATAATAGCCTACTGTAGCCTCTCTACCTGAATCACACCGTCTGAACTGCAAGCGCACGATCCTCCCCGCTGCTGACGTCACGGGCGCGAGCATGGCTCTGTCCAGCAGCGCGCAACTCTATCACTGCCGAGGCAGGGGCGGGTCTACGTGGTGGCCAGGGGGCACCGGCCCCCCCTGAAATTCGATTGGCCACCCCAGGTGCCCCCCCTATAAGATGTCTTGTGATTGGTTCATTTTACGGCCAATCAGTTTATAGACTCTACTGAAGTTCGCGATTCAAAGAAGTGCAGCGCCAGAGAAACAACGGTCGTCGCGGACTTTTACTTTTACTTTATCAAGTGTGGGAAGTCAAGACACCAAACAAAGAGCTGGTAGGTAACCTTTATGTATGCTTTAATATGTTTGTATGGTTTTCTCAGATCATTGTTTTTACCCCGTCAGGCTCTGCTCGCGCAACGCAAGTTGGTCGTGGTTGATTTCAATCCAATGTTCAGTCAACGTTTAATAAAACACAATAAAAGTAAAATATGCTGGGCGCTATCAAACAATAAACACTGTCATGGTGATTTGCATATTTTATATCAGTTTATTGTGTGACAGTGACCACATAGCAAGATTGCACCAAATGACAATATGCACAGAATGTTCCAAAAAAAAAAAAATTATAATTGTCTGGTGACACGTTACTTGTTAATGCATGAGAGTAAGTCAGTTAGATAGTCAGTTAAATTGTCAGGCCTAACTTAGTCATTTACACGTGAAATGACATAGATGCATTCTGTGCATTTCATTCACAATTTGATAAATTTTTGTTGAGATTGAGAATAACAGACACACATAAGTGTTTCTTTTGAAGGCAGGGAAGAGAGCAGTGCCAAGCCATGAAAAGAAGTAAATATATAGGGAGTTTCTTTCAAAGAAAACAAAACAAAACAAGTGTAGAGGCAGAAGCAACTGAAGAAAATGTTACTCCCCAAGAAGAAAATGTCAGGCAGCAAGAAAAAATTGTCACTGGAACAGAATCAGCCAGCAAGGAATCAACAGGCCAGACAGACAGTGATGCCAGTGGACCCAGCCGACAGCAGTGTGCTTCCTGCAACTTCAAGTATCTGAAGTGTAGAGGGAATTGTATGGATATTTGAGAAATATTACATTTCATTTGTATGAAGCAAACTAAAACGGTAGTAATCATTGCATGTACATGAATTTGCCCTAAAAATACCATGAGCGTATTTATTCTGCTATAGTACTCACAGAGCTTGTTTTGTTTTCTCATTGATGCAATATTTACTTGTGACATTTCATAATTTCTCAGGATCAACGTTTGGTGGGGATAAACAAGCACCTTCATCCCCAACAGAATGCCAAGGTATGTATAGTTGTAGTTGAGACCTGAAAGTTCTTTTGTTTGCACATGTTCAGCAAGTGATGTTAAATGATGTTTGATGTCTACTCTGTTGATTATTATTTTACTGTATCTGCAGATAATTCAGCTGTAAGTGACCTGTCAGAATTTGAAGACCACGAAGAAACTTTGTGTCAGCATAGGTCAGGGGGTGATGGTGACAGACCTCAGGCACTACATGCCAACATCTCCACAGATCGCATTCTGCCAGGACCACATGGTATGCTCCAGTTTTTTTTTTACTGACATATTTCTAGAAGGTATTGTCTAAATGGGTGTTAATGATGAGCTTGTGTATTTTAATTAAATTCCTAAAACCTTAAAAATGACCGATTGCCTTCATATTATTGGAGGGTCTATGGTTATGTAACTAACTTTCATTCAAACTTAATTTGCAGAATCAATTGTATGTATTCTAGGTTGATTTAATTGACAAACTACACCTTCTGCACTGATAATTATTTAAATTATTACTCATTGTTTAAATTGATTGAGGACCCCTGGTAGGCTAGTCATCGCTATAAGAAGACCATTCTCTTTATTTGCAGACATTTCACAGTTTCGGGCAGCAGGACCAACACAGCCGCACTTGAAGGTGTTCCCTCGAACCATGAAGGGCGACCGGAAAAGAGCTTTCAACAAAATGTGGTACACACAACACCAATGGCTGGAGTATTCTGTAAGCCGAGACTCTGCATATTGTTTTCCGTGTCGACACTTTTCTCTCCCTGGTATTCAAGAGACTTCATTCACATCATCACTGGGCTATTCTAACTGGAAGAAGGCAATGTATAAAGATGGAGGTTTCAGGGGACATGACAAATCTGAAAATCATGTTAATGCCATGATAGCATGGAATGAACACAAAAAAAGAATCTTGACAGACACTTCAATGTTAAATGCCCTCGATAAGAAACACCAAGAAGTAGTCGAACAAAATCGTACGTACATTAAAACAGTTGCTGAGGTACTTTTGTTTACTGCAACGCAAAACATTTCACAAAGGGGACACCTTGAGACCGATGCATCTACAAAAAAAGGAAACTTTTTAGGCATTATGGATTTGATTGCTAAGCATAGTCCACTAATTGACAAGAAATTAAAAGCTGTGGGGAATGCAAAATACACAAGTAACACTATACAAAATGAAATTCTTCAATGTCTGTCAGATATGGTACGGGAAAGCATCATCAGTGAAGTCAAGAAAAACAAATATTTCTCCATCATTGTAGATGAAACAAAGGATTTAAAAAAGAAAGAGCAACTGTCATTAGTACTTAGGTACTATTATAATGGTGCAGTCCATGAATGCTTCCTTGATTTCAAGCAAGCTACTGAGCTTGATGCAAAGGGACTCACTCAAAAAATAATACAATGCCTGGAGACGTATGGACTTGAGCACAGGTCAAATCTAGTGGGGCAAGGTTATGATGGGGCCTCAGTCATGTCAGGGAGACACTCTGGAGTTGCAGCAAGGATTAAAGCTAAAACAAATCACGCTTTTTATGTGCACTGCAACGCACATTGTCTTAACCTTGTTCTCGTTGACTAAACAAAATCAGTGCCTGAGTCTGAAAACTTCTTTTCTTTGCTACAGAAATTGTATGTGTACATGTCAGGCTCCTATATGCACCAGAAATGGCTCTCTGTGCAAAAGGAAATGTATCAAGGTGCCCCAAGAGAGCTACAAAGGCTCAGTGACACGAGGTGGGCATGTCGGTACCAGGCTTGCAAAAACATTAAGGACAGACTGCCTGCTGTATTGCGTGTGCTACATGATATTGATGTGGAGAACAGAGGAGAACGCTCTGTGGAGGCACGGGGTTTACTTGCCCAACTGGATCTTACCTTTATCGGAACACTTGTCATCTTTTCAAAAGTCCTTGGAGAGGCAAAATTCCTTGCAGACATGCTTCAGTCAACATCTCTTGATTTAGCGAAGGCCGTGGACTTAGTTGAAGCATTTCAAGACACCCTCCAAGACCTAAGAAGTGATTCATCTTTTGATGAAATCTGGAAAGACACCGTAGACACTGGAAAGCAGTGCAATGTTGCAGTAGAAACTGTGGTGAAAACACCACAAAAAAATAGTTCTAGATTGAGCGAGTCAGTTGTTGAATCCACTGTTGGACAGCGGAGGTGTAAGGAAGGAGACATGGAACTGTTCAGAAGTGGTATATTCTTCCCCATTCTGGACTGTCTGAGTGGGGAGATGCAGAGGCGTTTCAGTAAGTCAAACTGCAGTATAATGCAAGGTATACAAGCACTGAACCCTAAAAGCAGAAACTTTTTGAATGAAGAGACCATTTTTAGCTTTGCTAGGATTTATGAATGTGATACTGATGACATAAAACACGAACTGCATCAAGTGAGGAGGGTGTTGGAAAGGAAATTCCAGACTGGAACTGAATTGTCTAGTCTCCTAGAGTTTACCATCTTCCTTGAGCCATTCAAAGAAGTGTTTTATCAGCTTTTTCGTTTGTGCTGCATAGCTGTGGCCTTACCAGTCAGCAGTGCAAGTTGTGAGCGCAGCTTCTCTGCACTTAAGCTCATAAAAACACATTTACGCACTACCATGACTGATGACAGACTCAGTAATCTTGGAGTCTTAAGCATTGAGGTGAGGAGAGCCAAATGTCTTGACTTAGATGATTTTGTTAGACGGTTTGCCAGTCACCACCAAAACAGAAGAATCCAGCTGTTTTAAGTTGAGGTCTGCCTTCTTTCTTTTTCGACTGTTTTCCTCTCTTTCTGCTACTGTTTTTATTGTTTCTAAACTAAAGACTGTTCTTTAATATATTAGCAGAGCACAATGTAATGGTTCCATATTTTATTTTTAAACTGTGGTGTTTTCATTTGAACTGTTACAGTGCTAAAACTTTAACTCTGTGTTACTCAGCTTTTTTGTAAATTAATCTGAAAGAAATGTTGAATGAAACACTATGATGTTTTGGCCAAACCATTTGAATTATTACAGTGGGGGGAATTTTTTTATTTTATTTATTTATTATTATTTGAAAGAGATTGTGAATAAAACTACTGTATATTGTAATGGCCAAACTAATTAAAAGAAAATAGTTGACATCGTTTCTGCTTCTGGGTTTTTAAAATTGCTCATTATTAAAATTGCTTTTATTTTATAAACTTATTAGTTTTATGAAAACACTAAAAATAATAAACACTGGCTCTCAAATTTAACTTAATGGATATATACAGGGATGACAAAACGGGATGACAAAACGGGAATGACAGGGATGTGCTTTATTACTACATTTGTTTACAAGTAACTTTATTCAAGTTAAAAAAATAATAAAATCAATAGGATTTATGTAATATACTGTAGAATTTAGCTTTTTTTTTTGGTCACTGGCGGCCACCCCATTTGGAGGCAGTGCCCCAGCATGGCCCCCCAACTGAAAATGCTCTAGACACACCCCTGGCACGGAGGAGGAGCTGTCAAAGTTTACAGCCAAGTCGAGCGAGTTTTCTCAAGAAGACGAGAAGGCAAGATCTCTGGACATTTAGAACCCCCCGAAAGAAGAGCTCTTCAAACTATGAAGTGAAGTCTGAGAGGTTTGAAACATAAGAAATGGCAGGATCAACTGAGCTGGGATTGATTTTTACCTTTCTGCTCTCAGGGAGCCTCTGTGCGACGCCGGAAAAGAAAGGTAGGAGACACTCAGTATTATGAAACGGCTTGTTGTGTAAGATTAAACCTTCATCTTTGAATGCTCTCTGGTAGATCTAGATGGGATCGTCGCACATACCTTCAGAGATGTGCGTGCGCTTAGAGGAACCTCAGTCAGTAAGCGTGGGAACAGTGGAAGTTTGTGTTCACTGTCCCACAGAGAACTTACTCTTGGACTCGATTAGTCTTTTAAATTACGTTTTTATTGAATGTGACATTTACAGACAATAATACTCCTTCTGGAGGAACCTGAGGTTGAGTCTATAGTTCACACAGGGATCAGCCCTAATTTTAAGGCTCTATAACCCCACCCCATACTTTTAATAAGGTTGTGATTTCTTTGCGTTCATTAGTGAACTGGCGTGATTTATATACGGTAGTTGAGGCGAAGAGAAGAGGATATTGCCTTGAACTACTTCTTCACTATAGATTAAACAGCTGTAATAATACTCTAAAATGTGCTTCATGTGGCAAATTGACAGGTTTTATTCAAGTCAAAATATTACTTTTATGAAAAAAAATGTACATAAGGTGACGGTTATGACATATGGTGACGCTTACAATAAGGTTTCGGTTGTTAACATTAGTTAACTACATTAGTTAACGTGACTAATTTATTAATATTAGTTCATGTTGATCTCAACATTTACTACATTATTTCTTTTCCATCATTTTTTTTATTTTTTTTATTCAAAGTGGCTGAAAAACTCCAGTGAACAGCAGCAGGTTATGAATTTTGAATGAAATTTAGTTTTTAATTTTAGTGTGTTGACTTTTTTTTTTAATATTTTTTTTTTATTGAATGCCAGTAGTTGTTACCTGAAGGATTTCTACCTGATCCAACCCTGAAAATGACTTTTGTCGGTTTAACAAAATGTAGTCAGGTAAGTTCAGTCATAATAAACATTATATTTGACTTCATATTACATGAAGCTTCATTAGGTTATCTAAAATGTGTGCTAATGTGCTGGTCCACCACATTTTCTTTGATGTGAATCCAATTAACTAAAGCCATTTATTTAATCTATGATGTTAGTGTTAGAGTGTGTCACATTAATTCGATTTGTTTAAAGTGTGTTTATATGTCACTCTGCATATTATTTAGACGGTCTCAGGGGTGTCCTGTGTGTAAACACATGGCTCTGCCAATACTGACAGATGGGACACAAATCACTTTATTACAGTCTGCTTCCTCATAAGGACTCATTCAGGTTTACAGTCACGGTGCCAAGAGAGGAATCTCCTCCCTTTATTATAAGTTCTGTTTTGACAGTCATCAGTGACGTTACCTTTTCATGCAGATTTTGGTTTGTTTGAATTGCTTTCTACTCACTGATTCTTGAGAGTCGGGACAAAACATGTCCCACATAGAAAAGTCTAATTTATAGCAAAAATTAAGAAATTCATCATGATTGACACACTTACAAAGTTAAATCTAAAGGAATTCTATATACCTGTCTGATTTTTAGAATAACCCTTTTTATCTTTTTGGGGAAAATTTGTTTAAATGTATGGTCTGTGGTTAGAAGGTCCATGTTATTGCACTTGTCCTCAGCAAGAGGTCACAATATTAACCATCCCAAAAAACTTTTAAAAAGCTCTACAATTATGAAAACATATATATCAAATAAAAAATAAGGGGTATAAATATAAAAAACAATGCATGAAGTGAACATCAAACAATATTTTCTATAAAAATCTGCCTATTAAAGTTGTGTCCTCAGTTTCTGTCAACTCCGTCAGATTTTTTCATAAAGCTCTTTAAATCAGGAAATAGCATGGTCAGCTATATCCCTGAGGACCCCTTTTCATCTCCCTGCCTGTGGTGAATGCAGCACTACCACACATTATCTGGTACATTTAATTTTTTTTTATATTTTAGACAAACAATGTCAATATTCCTATGGTCACAGCTGCACCATGTCAATACCATCTTTCTGTTAAGATACTTTTTTTTAAACCATAGTGGATTGAATTTAAGCATTTTAGTGAGGTTATTGGGACATCTAGCAACTGAGGATAAACTACCTAGCTGCAGTGTACAATACATGTTTTGGCAGGAAAATACATGCCCTTACGTCAACTCCGTCAGACATCAACTCCGTCAGGTTCTATGTCTGACGGAGTTGACAAATCCACCAATAACCTCTTAATGTGCGAATATAATATTATTTGTGAATATAGTGAAGGGTTAAACTGTTATTTCAGGGTTTTATTTACACATAAATGCACATACATTGCATGCATTACATTATTTAACCATACACATCTGACTTGTAGACAGAGCCGATCCTGACCTCTCTGGGGCCCTAAGCGAAATTCTGTAAAGGGGCCCTCCTACCTGACCCATGTAAAACATTTGCCATTGCTACACAACAGTCACACCTGACACCCCAGTAACTAATACTAATGAAAATGTAATTCTTGATATCAAAAATAGACATTGTTACTAGAAAAAGTACATTCTTAATATCAAGAATTCACATTTTAAATGTAATTATTGATATCAAAAATGCATCCTGTGAATGAATAAAAGCTAAAATGGCTTGTCATAGCACGTCACTGTGTTTTAAATGATAAAAGCAATACTTTATACTTGATGGTTATTATTTACTGAGGGATGTGCATCCATATTGACCAGTATGTCCAGCAAATCAACATTTTAAATGCAATATAGCCTATAAATCAATAGTCAATGTCAATATATTGCTTTCCATCTTGCTTTATTGCAGAGTTGTAACTAAACTGACTTGGAGTCTAGATAATCCTTGTCTTGTTTTAAAAGTATGTGTGCCTATAATGAGGAGTGCCATCACGCCCATATTGTAGCCTACTGGTCCCCACAGATGTTTTGCTGGAAAGTGCGCGTTTCATTTTGTGCATGCGCATATGAACGCATGTTAACACGCGACACGGTTATCTTTTCCGAGCTGCAGTTTATAAACAAACACCGTTGCCCTTAGTCGTTTATCAAACGTAAAAGTTGTATTTCACTCGCACAATTTTTTGTGTCAGGCACAAAGTCACAGAACACAGCCCTGGAAGTGTAAGCAAGACGCGGAAAGACCAAAATATGCACTGCCCAGACAGACTAGAGATAGATGCACATCAACTTAACTTTACTGTTCTTTGCTGACTTTAAACTTGGAGAGGAGAGAAGAGAACACAAGTCTACCTGATTGCTGTTCCCGCAATTCACTCTCATGGTGTTTTTTTCTCTCTCTCTTTTCATGACCAGAAGGATAGTTCCCCTTAATTTTCTCATCGATATTGTAAACTTTGATTGACGCGCTTTGACACGAGGGGGAGGCGGGGCCTTGAGTAATTTGCGGGGCCCTACGCAACTTGCGTAGTGTGCTTATTGGGCTGATCGGCTCTGCTTGTAGAGAATGGGCAGGCAGTGGTCTACTTATTATTGTGTAACGTGTAACTTTGCCAGCACTTTAAAATATATATTTATATATGTAGAGACAGAGATAGAGAAATGAGAAGCCAGTGTAGGGCTGGGCGATATGGCCAAAAAAAATTATCACAATCTTTTTTTTATATCAGTCGATATCGATAATTATCACGATAAATGTCTTTCAAGTTTAAAGGCAGATTTTTGCTCCTAAGTGAAAGTTGTAGAAAACAGAGCGTTAATTGTGGTTTTAAACTACTCTTTATTGTCAGAACATATCATGACAAACAGGTGAACACTTCACAAATCTGAGGTAAAACATTCAAACATTTTCCGTCAACACCGTCAGTGTTTCCGTCAACACCGTCAGTTTTTCCGTCAACACCGTTAGTTTTTCGGCAACACCGTCAGATCTTGGTCAACAGCGTTGGATGTTTGTATTTTTTTGTTAATTTAAAAAAAAAAAAAAAAATTCTTCCTTCAGTTTATGTTGTTTTTGTAATAAAGGACCATCTGATCTACATCCTCTTATGTTTTATTTATTTAAGGAATTTGTTTTTACAATATTGAAATTAAAATCAAAGTTTGAAAATGCTAATATTTAGAAATCTGAGTTTTCAGAATAGTGTGAAATCACAACTTAAGTTTATATATTGTATTTTTTTTACATATCAGAGTAACTAAACACTATTACAATATACTTCAGAACTTTAGATTCTTGTTGGATTTGAAGAATTAAAATTGTATACTTTTAAGTGTGTCTGACGGAGTTGACACAAATCCAGTTCTGAAGGGAAACATGTTTATTTGTTAAAAATGTGTTTTTATTTAGAACCTGTTCCTTTACATGGTTAAATAGCTAAGACCTTTCTCTGCAGAAACATATAACTCTAATTGATATAGTGTGTATTTTTAAAAAAGTTTTTTTTAAAACGTGTTTTGTCCCGACTCTCAAGAATCAGTGTAATACATTTGCAATTTATATAGTGGGAGTCTATTGAACAAGTTTACGTGGTCACTCATTATCATTGTGAAATGCCCTGATTAAAGTAGCTAATTAAAGTAGCTTTGAAGCATACATCCCCAATAGTACAGACAGAACTCCTAATTTCTTCTGAAAAAGGGATGGGCTATAAAGCAAAGCTTGTCACATCAAAGTGGATAAGCTTGTATTCTTTAAAATTAAGTTTTTTGGGTTTTGTTCCAATTTCATTGGACCCAATTTATTCCAAAATGAGAAAGTCCCTAATAACTTGCCATCATTGTATGTTTTAATTGGGTTTGTCTACAGGCACTGAGATTTAATCTAGTCCATCTGAGAGAGTTGCTCTCACAGGTCTTCTTCAGACACATCCAGACGGCTCAGAGGTGACTCAAAGTTAAAGCATACAAATACGTGTGAGATGAGCTTTAGTTGTGTTTGCCGGGTCTGGGGCTTTGACTGGTTTAGTAGTAAAGGTGTAGGAATGAGGTTTGTCTGCATGTTTATACTGTACAGTATGTCTGGAAAAGTCAAAGTCTTATTATACTTTTTAGTACAATGCTGCTCTTCTCACGAAGTTAAGATAAAATCTCTTGTGATCCTTCTCTGTTTAACAGTCCAAAGGTACAAGTTACATTAGTATTTCACCCTCTTTTTCCACCATAATATAGTTTCTTAAAGCATTTTAATTCTGCAGAACTGCTGCAGAAAACCATATTCACCCTTATGTTGTTCCAAACCTGCATGATTTTATTTCTTCTGTGGGAACACAAAGAAAGATATTGTGAAACATGTGTTTTATTCCATACAGTGAAAGTCAATGGGGTCCAAAACAACATTGGACCCCAATGATTTTCATTGTTCGGACAAAAACAGTTGAAACATTCTTCAAAATTGCTTAGGCTATGTTCAGACTGCCAGCAAAAATCCAGATCCAGATGGGTTTTGAAGGTCCGTACAGCAAAAAAAAACAAAAAAAACAAAAAAAAACAACAAATGAAAACAATTTTTAGGTGGTTTGAAATGTGATTCCAATGCAATTTTTACAGATGCGTCTGAGTCTGAATGCTCTGGCTGCTCAAATCTGATTTTAAATAGTTTTTGCATCACTCTTAACATGCTCACAATGATATCATCAAAACTGGTGAGGAACACGGTATTCATACACGGTATTCAAACAGTATGGCCAAAGATTTCAGCCGTGACTACATCAGAGTATACTTCAGTCTTAGTCTTAGTTTTGCACCACAACTCAACAGGATTAGAGGAGCGAGATGATGCATCTCCATTTGTCCTGTATTCTTTCTGAAAGCCTCGCCACATAGGTGTGAATGTCTACGCCATTACCAAAGCAACCCATGTGGATACCGGTAGATTGGTTATATCTGGACTCGTGAATCTTATTTGATCACTTGCAAATTATAGTGTGGACATTCTGCTTGATTCCTAAAGTCTGAACACAACACAGCACTGTTATTGAATCAACTTTGAACAGACTTGAGCTGAATAATGACACTATCATTGCTGAGTTGAACTAATATCATAATTGATGAGCTTTGCAACACTGACAGTTATTTAACTGTATTGAAACAACACTGAACTATATTAAGCAGAATAATGACACAATTTTCTTCCGCTGCTTTATAGCTAAAATTGAACAACTTTAACACAAATTTCCTGTTTATTAATATGAAGCTTTGAAAATGTGAAAAAAATATGAAGGTGCTTTGAATAAAGCGCTATATTAAAGTGACTTCATTTACATTTCTTTTTCGTGTGATCTGTCCTTTTTTCAGTTCCTTGTAAAAACATTCAGAATTTAAAAAGTCTGCAGGATAAATGTTTTACAGTATATAGTCACAAAAACATGCAATGCATCTTTTGATTGACACTTTTAGTGTGTCGATTACATGTACGAGACGGTCCGATTGTGTGTCTTCATCGAAGAGTCAGCTTGTTGAGTCAGGCCTCATCTAATCATTTGCAAGTTGCTTGTGTTTGTGAGCCAAAAGACAGATCTCCTAAATATTTCAAAACAGTCCTTGTGTGCTGTACCCTTCCTTATGCAGTCGCTGGCATGTTGCGTAAGGCGTGCTCAGGAACTTTCCAGAGTATCAGTGAATAAGAGCATGATCATCAAGAGTGTCCATTAAAGGGATAGTTCACTCAAAGATGAAACGTCTATCGTCATCTACTCATCCTCATGCCATTCCAAACCTGTATGACTTTCTTTCTTTTGTAGACGTCAAGAGGTCATTCTTTCCATTCACTCATATTGAATGAGGAGTTTTCGAAATTCAAACAAGATGCAAAAATGCCTTAAAAATAAAAGTTTATAGTTTTGCATTTTTAATTGAGTTTTTATTTTTTAGCATCATTTTCAAATTTCCTATAAATTTCAGTTTAGTTTTAGTTAGTTTCATTAATGGTTTTGTTAGTTTTAGTTTAGTTTTTATTTCGTGAACACATTTCTATTTAGTTTTTATATATTTCGTTTTGGCTTTAGTAATTATAGTTTAGCAGAGTTAACAGAACACTTCCAGTTAAAGACATTTCATTTCAGCAAAGTTTAATGTTTGCAGTTTACAGTTAACTCTTGTGAAAACCTCTTAATAATAAAAATAAAACAGTTGTTTGAGGATGAACAAAGAACCAAACAAATGCAACTAAAAATTATTCATTCATACTCATTCATATTAAAAATCAAATCTTCTTAAACGTGGTGTATAAGAAAAAGAAAAAGAAATATGCATATGATTATTCTTTAAGGTTATTTCAATGATTAATCCTTTCAAACATTATTCTTGTATTGATACATTTATGCTTTTTGTCTATTGCATCGTTTAAAATCTTATAGTTATACTCATAGTATAGGCCTACTTCTACAAATGTAGCCTCTACGTCTATTTCTGGGCTAGACATTAAAGGGACACTCCACCCATTTGCATTAAGCTTTGCATTGTTAGAAACCCAGTCATACTATTGAATGGTCGTGCAACACTCTCTCATTTTCCCCTGAGACGAGAGAAATCCGTTATTTACCTCTTACACTTCCTCCTACAATGACACAAAAATCGTCATTTTGCGTCATTGTAGGAGGAAGTGTAAGAGGGGGGGATTTCTGTTGAGACTACAAGCACTCGTTCCTCATCTTTCCCAGGGGGCGGGACCCGCTCACGCTACAGACCTATTACAGATCAGTGGGTGGGACTTTACTCTCTGAAACTGAAAGCAATATCCTCCATCTTGTTTGAAGCTAAGCTAACAGGCGCTGTGGAGACAGATGTAAAGTTATGACAATAGCGGAGGAGAGTGCTCAATATGATATAGAAGAAGAGGATTTCGGAAGTCTGATGCTTGAATCAGGTGTATGTGGCTACCTTTACAAGCCGCATTATAGCGAAGAGCAGCCGAGGCAGAAGACCTGCCTGCCGCGGACGAGGAGCCCGGACTGGCTCGAGTTAGGGCGGACTGGTGGCGCCGGTGATCTCACTATGCAACTACGAGCCGCTACGAACACAGAGATAGAGTCCGTCTGCGGCAAAGAATTTCAACGATGACAATTTCTCCTGGACGAAATCTCTGAATCAGACGAGGACACGGACGTTTGTGTTGAGAACTATCCTAGTTTCGCACCGCATATGTTCTGACTGAACATCCAGGTACCGTGCAATAATTCACCTTTTCGAAAGAAATACAAACGAGGAGTAATGAGTTCGCCAACTAACTAGACATTTTGTGTGAATGTGAAATGAATTTCAAGCTCTGGTGGTAGCTAGCCTTGTAGACGGAAGAGTGATTTCTCTTATAGGCAGATATGCGCTTTCTGGATTAGTGGGAGTGGCTTGCGGAGCTGTGCAATGTGGTGCATTGTGGGAGTTGTTGTCTTTCATACAAATGCGTCCTGAAGTTATTTTTTGTCTTTCCTCGGTCACGAAGGCACCAAATTCAACATTTATTTTACATTTCGACTACATATATGACCCACTTTAAATAAAAAACAATGTTCAAATGGGTGGAATGCCCCTTTAACTAACAGTAAAAAAGATTAACAAATACAGTATCAAATGTATTGCTCTTGGCTAGTTCATGTTTATACATTAACTAATGTTAACAAATGAAACTTATTGTAAAGTGTTACCCATTATTCTTCTGGCACAATCACTTTAGCAAAATATCCCACCCTTCACTGTTACGTCCATGGTTGCACTTAAAATCACATGGTCTAAAATACATTTGTCATCATGTTTTGCCAGAAGGACAGCAATTGTGAGTACATTTTCAGTCATCTTTGCAGGAATGCAATATGAAGACTGTACAAAGGAGCATTTCTCTTTAGCAACACTATGAAAGTATATAGCAAGCAATTACAATGCCGGTATAACCATATATCTGTGTACGATATGCGTCACATGACTAAACGTGTCATCGTTTTCAAATACCGCCGTTTTCACAGTCAACACTGCAACGCGTAAACGTCGCTTGTAAATGCATCCACGTGGGAGAGCTCCGTCTTCGTGGACAAAAACTATGTGGATTAAAGTTCAAAACAGAGAGATAAAGATGTGTTTTTTTAATCAAGATTTCATCAATTATTTTACGTTTATCCAGGTTTGTTCATCTCAGGTTTCTCTCATTTACTGAAAATTCTGATTTTTCTCCTGGAACTGTTAAACATGAAGGTCAAACCTGGATTTGTTTTGCGCTCTTGTGGCAGTTTTGCCTTAGCCCCAGGCATCAAACCATTCAGATTTCTCTGGAAAACACCCTGATATCCTTGCCAATGCAAGTCTTTTTGATTTGTCATGTAGCCGATAAAAAATGCATGATAATCCGATTGTCCTCGATCGCAGTCACATATCCTTCTTGAAAAGCCATCATTTTCAGTTCTTCCACTAATGGCTGGAGACCATCAGTGTTCTCCGTTGGGATCATGAATTGTTTAGCCAGTGATCTTGGGAAATACATCAACCCTGTATTTTCCCCTAATTGTGAGATGAACTTTGAGCCTGCAGCCTTTCTGTAGTTCAACAGGTTGAGTTAACTGTAGTTTTGGCGAATTCAAAATGCTTTCCATAATTTTGAGAAAAGAACAAGAGAAAACGTTTAAACTTTTCATTTTACAGTTTTCATCATCATGAGCACTCAGCAACAATTAGTCCCATTGTCTAACAATCTCAGACGGCTAGACAACAGCACTTTTTCATATGGATTAGTTTTACGATCTCTTTATGAACTTTTTGAAGTGTCAAAGTGATAGCATGTCAGTGGAGGGACAGGAATCTCTCAGATTTCATTAAAAAATATCTTAATTTGTGTTCTGAAGATTGACGGAAGTCAAGTTTGGAACAACATGAGAGTGAGTAAATGATGACAATTTTCAGTTTTGGGTGAACTATCCCTTTAAGGTTTTTAAATCACCAAAAAAAAAAAAAAACAGATTCCATGGGATAATTTTTAATTTTTAAATGATTATACATCTCTACATAAATATAGTGTCAAATGGACAGTTTTTTTTCTCAGCGACAATCTGATTTCTCGATTCATTTGCAAGAGCTTTGCTTGCTGCCTATAAATGCTTATTTTTGCAAATCCATTGACACAAGCCTCCACCTACTGATAGGCCACTCACTCCACGTGCCTGACACCATGACTTTTTGTCTCAATAATGTTTATTCTATTTCCGCTTTATTGTTTAGACTATAAAATGAGTTGCAGAATGCCTTGAAACCTCACAATCTCTTCACCATCCTGATTTGCTGTCCGATTGTCCTCATCTGTCACCGAGCTCCCACACTGTTTGCACACGCTTTGCATGACCCAGTGATCGGTTTTGCAGACGGCCGGCTGTAATTTCTCTCAGCAAATCCTAATGCCCAGCGTCAATTTCCTGTCTTTAATATCTGCATACTTCCCCCTCCACCTCTGCTAAGTTTTCATCATCCGTCCTGAACACTCTTTCAAGAGTTACCAGAGCCCACTCACGGCTCCATATTGAGTTCCCGGGAGGGCGATTGTAAAAAACTGTGCGTTACTAAGGGGCCTTCGGCATGTGAAGGCTGGTTGTTTCTGGGTCTTGATGCCTCTCCCCGGTGATTGGCTTTTCCCAGAATCACATCTGCTGAAGCGGTTGGAGTTTCAAGAGCTGCAGAGAAAGTCAAACGAGCAGACCTCCTGCTTTGATAAACTGTTGAGCAGTTTCCTAAAACTGGCGAAGAAGTCAGTGCCTCATTTTGCTGGAGTGACTCTCTCTCTTTGGCAGAGAACAATGAGGGTTTTCTTCAAGCAGTTTTTGAATGTTTCTCCATACGACCGCTATAAAGGAAAGAGCTGTGTGACAGAAGTGTCATGTCTTTGAGTTCCTTTGTCGTTCACAGTCGTGTGGCGGCTCTGACAGTTTGATTGTGAGATGATTGCGATGACAGCGACTGAGCTTGAAATGGCCAGAATCTATTTAGAGATAAACACTGTGATTACCTGTGGCAGTCTTTCTTTCTTTCTTTCTTTCTTTCTTTCTTTCTTATCTCTCTTATCGTCTCTGCATGTTATCACACATGCTAATTCTCAAGCTAATTCTGTGACGTTTGCCAGCTCACGGGAAGTCTATGTTTGGAAACATTGAACCTGCACGTCATGGAGTTTATAGTATTTCCATTATTGAGTGAGCCACTGTGATGGAAAGAGACCTTGGAATCCAGGCTGGAAAAAATAAACGTTCCTCGTCGTTCTTGACATCTCAGTAGGGTGTGGTTTCATGTGAGCAGCTGCCGTTTCTGCCAATCCCACATCATTCCTCATCACATTTAATTGACCAATAGAAAAGACCACTGTGTAATTCCTTTTATTTATTGGAACAGAATCTTGTTTAAAACTAATTGCCAAGTGCCAAGTTCTTAGAAATGGTATATATATATGTGTGTGTGTGTGTGTGTGTGTATATATATATATATATATATCTCTCATATGTATATAACTATCACACACAGGTGGAACTCGAAAAATGTGAATATCGTGCAAAAGTGATAATTTTGATGATTATGGCTTACAGCTTATGAAAACCCCAAATTCAAAATCTCAGAAAATTTGAATATTACCTGAAATCAATAAGCAAAAGGATTTTAAATACAGAAATGTCGGCCCTCTGAAAAGTATAATCATGCATATGTATATAGTTATATATACTAAATATATTAGTTTCACCTTTTAATTTGAATTACTGAAATACACGAACTTTTGCACGATTTTCAAATTTTTCGAGTTTCACCTGTATAGGATTTATTTATTACCAAACAAACGATTAATTATTTTTTAATTAATGGAAGAAAAAAAACCACACAAAAAAAAAAAACATTTAACTATACTAAATAGGTAAACTTGTCTGACATTTCAAGAGACAACTTGGATTTGGTGACAATTTTTTAAATATTAATAATATTTTAACAAAATTAAGAAAAAAAAATATTAGGCTACTTAAGTTTTCAATTTCAAAAACACCATTATAAATGTATTTTATATTATTTTATTATTTATATATTTTAAAATATATTCATGATTCTGAGGCTGAAAATCCAGATTTATTTTAGGACGAATATGCTTGCACTCTGTCACTGACTGGATATATTTAAAATAATGCAAGCCACTTTTTACAGGTAACATAAGACATTTGGCATTATCAGGACCCACAAATATTTCCCCATTGCATTATTATACATTATATTCAACATTACTTATGGTAGTTTAATGTAGTACTAACACTAAAACTCTGTAAACTTTTTGTTTTGATTTTTTCTAACTATTTGGGTGATACATATGGTCACTATCCACGATAAATATTGTTGCATTTTTGTATTGCGATATATTGTGACACGATATATTGTTACACCCCTAATAGACTTAAAGAATGTAACTTTCATGGTTTTACTGTATGTTGCTTTACTCCTTTCAATAAAAATAAATAAATAAATAAACAAATTTAAATAACATATATAGACTTAACCATGAATGACCTGACCCTTATTTGTTTATTTATTTATTTTTATTTTTATTTAAATATATGTTTTTACCTCATCTGTTATTGGTGAAATTCCATTTGGAGGGTCTCTAAATAATAGCACCCAACACTGGCATTGCGAGTAACAATTAAACCAAATTAAACCAAAAGTGAGATGTGCTACAAAAAGGTTTGACATATTCATTGTATCAAATATAAATAAATTAAAAATGATTGTAGTTCTAGACTTAATGTGAGGCATTTACTCATCTCACTTGCACAAAAACAGGTTCAGTACTCCTCAAAATGAATGAAAGGAATGAATTGCAAACAGGATATTACGCAACCCTGCAATAATTAATATGTTAAATTACACAAATACACTTTATGTATTTAATCTCACTTTATTAAACATTGTCTTTACTGCTGACTTTCAATCATTCAAATAACCCATACCAATAAGCATAAATCACTTTAAATAAACATCCTATTTGTGTTTCATTCCCCCCTCCCCTATTCTTCTGCAATTCAGAATGGCAGAACAACTGAACAGTTTTTTTTGTGCTGCGCCCTCTACTGTACAGGGCATGAATTTGCATTTACTTCAATCTGAGGCTTTTTCATTTCACTTCTGTCCTTTACATTTGTCAAAAATATACCTTTTTTGTTATTAAAAAACAAACAAGCAAGCCCAGTCCAGGTGAGAAAAAGTAATGCAAAAGTAACATAATGCATTACTTTCCTTAAAAAGTAACTCAATTAGTTTCTTTTTTAGTGAGTTACGCAATATTGTAATGCATTTTTTTTTTTAAATAACTTTCCCAACACTGATTATTAGTAAGTAAAAAAACAAACAAACAAAACTATACAAATCAGTTCTTATTGGTTATTGGACACTTGGTCATAAATATAATAAATACTGGTCATAAAAAAAATATTTTGTTCTAGTTTAAAAGCTTATATGTGCAATTCCTGACATATGAAAGTGCTTATATTTTTTCACACGCAATTGTTTTTTATAAATGTGTTCTTCATTCTACAGATGTTGAATATCTTGTATTGAACCCAGAACATTCCTTTAACAAACTCACAAATTATATTCGTCATCAGACATTGGTGCGTGATCTTAGATTTGATCACACAGTGGAACGTTCTTCAAACCACAAAGCTTTTGGCAATGTGACTGCTCTTCAGTCTCAGGCTGTCACAGTATTGGCTGCATCTCCCAACACATCATCTCATGTTTCATTGGACCAGTGGAAGTCTGGCCATTTCAAAGTAGAATTTATCTTGAAAAAAGTTTATTTCGAGCCAACTTCTATGCCCAGTTGAGTGATACAGGGCAGGCCGCTCGACCCTTTCGAGTTTAGAGTGAGGGGGTGGGCTTAAAACAACTGACTTGAGGATGTGATTGTAGTTTTAAACAAATAGTGCCATTGTTTTGAGAGCTCTGCCTTGGCCAGTGCCTTGTTTTCAATGGAAAAGATGACTATTGCAAAGACATTGGTGAACTCCAGATGAGATTCAACACTGAAACTGCAATATGTGAAATATATGGCATTTCAACTTTGAGTCTTACTCATTTCCACACAATATTTCCTTAGATTAACTCCTGTCGATTACAGTTTTTGGCACATGATCTGCATTTTAAACATGACTCCTTAATGTGTCATCCAAACCTCTTTGGATTTCGGAGCAAAAAAACTGATTGGTCACAGTTTCAGAGGCTTGCCAAAAATACACTAACGCCTGGTTCACACCGGACGCCGAAGCGACGCGGAACGGAAAATCATGCCTGCCTGTTCACACCAGATGCGCAGTAGCGGTTTTAGGCACGGGCGAACCGGGCAATCGCCCGGGGCGGCATTTTTGGGGGGGCGGCACCGCCGGCAAGAAAAAAAAAAAAAAAAAAAAAAAAAAAATCTGCGCCGCGAAGCGGTTTTCTATTATCTATCATTTCATTGTGTGGGGAATTGCCAAATTTGCGCCCCCTGCTGCTGCAGGCGCCCCTGCTTGCTGAGAAGATGCCGTGCACAGAAGCTGTTTGTTTGAGAAGAGGAAAGGGGAGGGGGCGCGGCGGCGCGGGCGCGGATGACAGTTCACCTCTGGGTCTCTCCCAAATGGAACGGACAAGGGGGGGGGGGGGGGGGGGGGGATCCATATAGGTATCGAAGTTATCAGTCACACCTCGACTTTCTTCCAGATAACGCACATTTCATTCATAATATTATAAATACGGGCCTCTATATTTCCTGCACATTTTTTTGTTTTTCTGAATGTTCTGAATGGCTAATAAAAATAGGTAATACAAAACGATTACTTGGTCACCACCACCAAGGTGAATTGGTTTAGTCTTGACTTCTGGTCGTGACTCGCGAGCGTGACGTGAGTGACAGTTATGGGGGGATCAGGGGATCTGTTGATTGTCGATGTCGAGGGCCAAATAAGAGATGGACAAGAAAGGTCAAAGCCATCAGGTGCCCAATTTAGAAACGAGCGAAAGATAAAGGTATGCAATGCAACTATGTTTACTCTATATGATTACGGTATCCATGTCATGAATGAAGGGGCAATTAATTGGTGGGTATAACTCTTATTTGTTAGCCTTTTTTCTATGATTCTTTTTATGCTTAACAATAATTAGTTTTTAACTCAAACACGAGATCTAATTTCACCATAATATTGTTCTTTGCAACAAAACTGTTGCAAGTTCAGTTATTACACTGCAAAAATGCTTTTCTTACTTAGTATTTTTGTCTTGTTTCCAGTCCAAATATCAAACATTTCTTAAATAAAGATGCATAACGTTATTTTACTAAAGTAGTAAAATTACATAAGATATTAAGTCTTGTTTTCTGGGGAAATAAATAAAAATTGAGTTTTTGCTTAAAACAAGCAAAACATTATCTGCCAATGGGGTAACAAAAATTATATTTGGGGGGCGCCGGGGGGGCGCTCGAAAGGGGTCTCGCCCCGGGTGTAATTCAATGTAGAACCGCCACTGCAGATGCGTATTCTCTGCGGCGGTCGACAAGCGCTTCTGCTCAGTTGTTGTTTATTCAGAGCTATTTTCTACATCATGGGTAAGTATATAACCTCATAAAATGAATACACCATGTTTCTGTAACCAAGAAGTTTGTACACTTCTTTTATTAATCCGTTGTCGAGACACAGACGCAGCCAGAGAGAGAATATGGTAGACAGTAGTAGTGTAGATATACCATTGAAATATACATCCTCTCTTCAAATTTATTAAATCTATTTTGTTGTGTTTTTTCTTTGTTTGTTTTCATCTTTCTAGTCTGTTTAGATACACAAATATGATCGCATTTGTCACTCGCGGTATTTCAATTTTTGTGTTGCAAGTCACCATGTAGGCTCACTATTGGCCGACGCTGGTCATGTGTGATGCGTGTGACGTACAACACAGACACGCTGCGCAAAAACACTATGTGAACTCACTTGAGGCCCAGAGAGAAGGAAATGAATAGTGGAATAAAGTCGTTATTTTTGTTTACTTTTTGCGCACAAAAAGTATTCTCGTCGCTTGATAAACTTAAGATTGAGCCACTGATGTCACATGGACTACTTTGATGATGTCTGTATTGCCTTTCTGGACATGGACAGTATGCCGTCCATTGACTTTAATGGAGGAACAGAAAGCTCTCGGACTAAATCTAAAATATCTTAAACTGTGTTCCGAAGATGAACGGAGGTCTTACGGGCTTGGAACGACATGAGGGTGAGTCATTAATGACATAATTTTCATTTTTGGGTGAACTAACCCTTTAAGTTTTAGCACATTCATTAGCCAGCATTGCCTCACACTCAAGAAATAAGGACAAAAGCTAGCCAGGGATTTTGACTCATAAAACTTTTCTTCACTTACTTGACATGCCACATTTTGAAACCCTACAAAACCCTACTGACCTCACTGGCTCCCTGGTTCCTGTATTAATATATAATGTCCTTCTCAACTTTGCCTAGTCATCTGATGTTCTAGGGTTATGACAGACTTGATGGCATAATTACAGCCCTGCGGACACTAATGTTGGGTTTCATACACCATTGGGAATGAACTGGCTGGATTTGGGATGGAACATTGTTTCAACTCATATCCAGCCATACACAGCAACAAAAGAGGTTGTACATAATGTTGTAAGTCAGTAAGTGATCTTAACTTGACGCTGATGAGAACAGTGCATCTTTGTTACTATAAAAACACAGATGCAGTGTTTACTTCTTGAGAAGAAAGAGACACAAATCAAATCTGTGGACAGAAAGAAGACAACCAATGAATCAGCTCTTGGCTCCCTCTGGTTCTTCCAAAATGATGAATAAAGCCCACGACTGTGTAAGCACCAGTGATCCCATTAGCAACTCAATGGGTAACGGATCACACGGTCAGCATAAGATGAATGTTCTCCAGTTTTGTAGCTTTCCAATAGATTAATTTGGGTCATTCTGAAAATTTGGTGCCATTTAGGTTCCTAATAGCTACAAGTTATAATGTTCTACTGATTAAGCCCAAAAGCCACCAAGTTAGGAATGACCTATAGTTGCATGAAATCCTGCAGACGTGATCTCACTGCAACTTGATCACAAGTCCACAAGAAAGATGTGAAATGCTAGCGTGCTAATGTTTCGCTAATGTTACAACTAGGTGCTCAAAAGTCCCTTTCTCCAGCATTCCAGCCCTGGGCCTCAGGATAAACAAAGTCAAAGATTTACAAAGTGTAACTGGAGATGTACACCGAGTTGTTAGGGAGCGCTTTCCAAGAGAGATAAACATTTGCCTCAGTTTAGGTCCTTATTTGTCTCTCTCAGGAGTTTTCATAGAAAAAAGTGTGATGCTTTGCGAGATGAATGACCTTAAATTGATTATCCATACAGTTCTTAAAAAAAATAAAATAATAAAAAAAATAATACAAAACCAATATCTAAGAACACAGTGTCCATCAGATTCAATTTATATCTCCTGTGTAGATGAAAAAGAGTGGGCAAAATGTTATTTTCTAAAGGAGACATTTTGCTAAAATGTTTTGCTAAAATGTTTTTGTTTGAACTCACCATTATGGTGATGAGTGTTCCCTATGGTTGGGCACTTGGAACTTCAATTACATTATTGTAAGTTTCCTCCTACTGATGCAGCGATGCAACAAGAAATCACAGTTATTTTGTTTTAAAGGAAGGAAAGTAATAAATAGGTTGCTTTAAAAAAAATAATAATAATAATAATTTCTGATAATCAATAACTAGTCTATTTTCATGTCAAATAATGATCTTGCAATTGACCATGCTTGAGTCACAAACAGACTTCAACATTCAGCATGCCAAACACAACAATGGTAGCTATACTAAATCAAGAGTAAATCTAAAGTAAATGATCAAGTAAATGATCAAGTAAATGATCAAGTAAATGTAAGTACTGTAACTACGCGTTTGTCAGTACAAAATACCATTCCTATTTCACTTTACTTCGTTTTTTACGTCAATTTACAATTGGTTTGCATGCTTTTTTTAAGTAAGTCTAACTAGATTTATTACGTTTGTTACTCCCAACACTGAAACCTACGTACTTGTGTGCAACAGAGGAAGAAGCTTTACAGCGAGTGAAATGAAATCAACACAGTATCACTTTCTGGTAATAAAGCTAATAATGCATTTAATGTACACTCTGTGAAATAAAATACATGGCTCTTCTGTGGGTGTTTTGCATCTGGCTCGGTTCAAACACATGTCTTTCTTCCCAGTTCTCTCAATTCCGCCCTTTCCATCCCTCTTTCTTGCTCCCTCAGCCCTCCCCAGAGGCCACTATAGCATCTGGGTTTGGAGTAACGCAATGACCGACCTCATACAAGGAACTTCCTGAAATGTCAGAAGGGCCTTTTTTTTTGGTTTCTCTGCTTTATTGCCATCCACTTTTTTCAAATGGTAGTGGTGTTTTTTTTTTTTGAGTGTGTGAGTGTATCTCTGTTTGTTCCATCTTCTTCCTGTGTGTTCTTCAAGTCCCTGATCTGGAACACACCCACATCTCCACAGTTTTGAGTCTATATCCCACTCATTGGATCCACTACCGGATGGAATCCAGAATTTAGCTTCAAAGACACAGAATACATTATTGTCATCTACACCCTGAGAATCTTTCATTGTGTTTTGATGCTTTCTTTGTTTACATTGCGCCATATGTAGCGGAATACACCTCCTCTCCTCAGCCTCAAACAATTCTGTCCTAGCAGGAGAGGGAAGTGTGGGCTTAATGCACAGGAAGACCTGAGGAAATGCTTTATTTTCCTCATTAAAACTGGAAGTGGTCCTGAGAGGTTTAAACTGCTCTTGAAACCTAAAGCCTTGAGCTCTAGATCCAAGAAGGATGATTCAGAGACTTCAAAATTACTTTACAAAAACATCTGCCTTTATTCTCGCAAGAAAAAAAATACGTATGTGTTCATTTTTGTGCAATCCATCTTCCAGACGGACAAATGAAACTTTCAACCAAAGTGGGGATAAACTTGGGGTCACGTAATGAAATTTGGAAAATAATCATCTAAATGAATGTTATCTTAATATGTTATTTTATACAGGGAGTTCCTAATTTAACCTGATATTTTTGGTGTAAATGTTTATTAAAAAAATATGTTTTATATATATATTTTAAAAATGAATACATTTTATTATAAAACAATGATCATATTTTTAATTTTTGTTTTCTCACCTTCGTGTGATTAATTGTAATTAGTTTTATTAATAAATTGGCATATCATATAAATATGTACATTTACATTGATTGGTATCAGCCGATACTGGTTCTTATCGGTATCAGTCGATTCTGCTTTTTGTGATTGGTATCAGCCGATACTGGTTCTTATTGGTATCAGCCGATTCTGCTTTTTGTGATTGGTATCAGCCGATACTGGTTCTTATTGGTATCAGCCGATTCTGCTTTTTGTGATTGGTATCAGCCGATACTGGTTCTTATCGGTATCAGTCGATTCTGCTTTTTGTGATTGGTATCAGCCGATACTGGTTCCTATCGATATCAGCCGATTCTGCTTTTTGTGATTGGTATCAGCCGATACTGGTTCCTATCGATATCAGCCGATTCTGCTTTTTGTGATTGGTATCAGCCGATACTGGTACTTATCGGTATCAGTCGGTTCTGCTTTTTGTGATTGGTATCAGCCGATACTGGTTCTTATTGGTATCAGCCGATTCTGCTTTTTGTGATTGGTATCAGCCGATACTGGTTCTTATCGGTATCAGACGATTCTGCTTTTTGTGATTGGTATCAGCTGATACTGGTTCCTATCGATATCAGCCGATTCTGCTTCTTGTGATTGGTATCAGCTGATACTGGTTCCTATCGATATCAGCCGATTCTGCTTCTTGTGATTGGTATCAGCTGATACTGGTTCCTATCGATATCAGCCGATTCTGCTTCTTGTGATTGGTATCAGCCGATACTGGTTCCTATCGATATCAGCCGATTCTGCTTTTTGTGATTGGTATCAGCCGATACTGGTTCTTATCGGTATCAGTCGATTCTGCTTTTTGTGATTGGTATCAGCTGATACTGGTTCCTATCGATATCAGCCGATTCTGCTTTTTGTGATTGGTATCAGCCGATACTGGTTCTTATCGGTATCAGTCGATTCTGCTTTTTGTGATTGGTATCAGCCGATACTGGTTCCTATCGATATCAGCCGATTCTGCTTTTTGTGATTGGTATCAGCCGATACTGGTTCTTATCGGTATCAGTCGATTCTGCTTTTTGTGATTGGTATCAGCCGATACTGGTTCCTATCGATATCAGCCGATTCTGCTTTTTGTGATTGGTATCAGCCGATACTGGTTCTTATCGGTATCAGCCGATTCTGCTTTTTGTGATTGGTATCAGCCGATACTGGTTCTTATTGGTATCAGTCGATTCTGCTTTTTGTGATTGGTATCAGCTGATACTGGTTCCTATCGATATCAGCCGATTCTGCTTTTTGTGATTGGTATCAGCCGATACTGGTTCTTATCGGTATCAGTCGATTCTGCTTTTTGTGATTGGTATCAGCCGATACTGGTTCCTATCGATATCAGCCGATTCTGCTTTTTGTGATTGGTATCAGCCGATACTGGTTCCTATCGATATCAGCCGATTCTGCTTTTTGTGATTGGTATCAGCCGATACTGGTACTTATCGGTATCAGTCGGTTCTGCTTTTTGTGATTGGTATCAGCCGATACTGGTTCTTATTGGTATCAGCCGATTCTGCTTTTTGTGATTGGTATCAGCCGATACTGGTTCTTATCGGTATCAGACGATTCTGCTTTTTGTGATTGGTATCAGCTGATACTGGTTCCTATCGATATCAGCCGATTCTGCTTCTTGTGATTGGTATCAGCTGATACTGGTTCCTATCGATATCAGCCGATTCTGCTTCTTGTGATTGGTATCAGCTGATACTGGTTCCTATCGATATCAGCCGATTCTGCTTTTTGTGATTGGTATCAGCTGATACTGGTTCCTATCGATATCAGCCGATTCTGCTTCTTGTGATTGGTATCAGCTGATACTGGTTCCTATCGATATCAGCCGATTCTGCTTTTTGTGATTGGTATCAGCTGATACTGGTTCCTATCGATATCAGCCGATTCTGCTTTTTGTGATTGGTATCAGCTGATACTGGTTCTTATCGATATCAGCCGATTCTGCTTTTTGTGATTGGTATCAGCTGATACTGGTTCCTATCGATATCAGCCGATTCTGCTTCTTGTGATTGGTATCAGCCGTTACTGGTTCCTATCGATATCAGCCGATTCTGCTTTTTGTGATTGGTATCAGCTGATACTGGTTCTTATCGATATCAGCCGATTCTGCTTTTTGTGATTGGTATCAGCTGATACTGGTTCCTATCGATATCAGCCGATTCTGCTTCTTGTGATTGGTATCAGCCGTTACTGGTTCCTATCGATATCAGCCGATTCTGCTTTTTGTGATTGGTATCAGCTAGGGGTGTAACGATACACTCAGCTCACGATTCGATACGTATCACGATACTGGGTTCACGATATGATATGCATCACGATATTTTGAACAAAATTAAAAAATTCAACTGAAAATCAAATTTTATTTATTTAACATTAACAGTGTTCAATAACTGTCTTGTTATACATGCAACTTAAAGAATATACAATACTTCAATATAAATCAAGATTTAGTTTAACCTTCTGTACGTAAATAAATTAACAATGACTACTAGGTGTCACTGACCAATAAAACTGAATTGTATCATGAAATTAAAATTAGGATAGCCCAAGAGAGAACTTCTTTAAGCAGTACAAGTGCAACAAAAAACACATAAAGTAGTGTCCTGTTCAAGTAATTTCAACACAAACAGCTTTGGGGTTTTTTTTTTTTAGGTTACTTACAGGTTTTTTTGCAAGAAAACCAGCATATCTACATTTTCTGGCAGTAGCTGGGATCTTTGCGCATTTACAATATCCCCTGCTGTCGAAAAAACACGTTCACTAGGAACAGAAGTTGCTGGAACTGTGAGGTAAGCCTTTGCAAGAGGTGAAAGAAGTGGGTACATTTGAGCATTTTCTTTCCACCATTTCAGTGGACAGCTAGTGAGGGGAATAGAAGTGTCCTTTTTGTACATGTCAATCTCTACTTCTATCCTAATTTTGGACTGGGTGACTGGTGGTTCAGAAAAAGTTGCACCAAAGAGCTCTTCCAGTGCTGTCTTTTTACTAGGTGGCTGTTCTGGCTCAACTCTGTGTGCTGCATCTCTTTGATCTGCTGCATCAGTGGGATCTCCATCACTGGCACCTCCCTCCTTCGTTTGCTTCCCAGTGACAGCCTTAAAATAAAATAAAATAAAATAAAATAATTAAGGTCTACTAGTAAGTAAGTGTAGTTTCAATTACATACACAAAAGGTGTGGTATAGTTTCAAGTACATACACAAAAGGTGTGCACAAAGTAGGTTACACAAACATGCAATTAGAGTGACAAACACACACAAGTGCAAATACACAGATTCTCAGACAATTTGTAATGCAGACATACCTGCTGTAACTGGTTTGATTTGTTTTTCAATCGGTGGAAAACCTCTTCACGTTGTTCAGGGAGTAAGTGGGGAAATGAACGAAATCTGGGGTCCAAGGCAGTACCCTCTAGTAGATAATCCTGTTCCTCTGTGAATCTGCTTGAGAGGTTTTGCAGGATGGCTGTCTTCATGTTAGCAATAGTTGTGGAGTCTTTCTCGTCCGGTGTCATGCTCTGTTCGATCATGGCTTTCAAGGGCAATATGAGTGACAGCGTGGGGCTCTTTTCATCAGACAGGACAGTGGTGGCTTTTTTTAGCGGATTAAGGAGGTTTACGATTTCTTCCGCGTCACTGATGTCAGCGCTATCCATAGTATCGAGTTGACGTGCATTTTTGCGCACCTCAGTGCTCAAGAGGGCTGCCGTTATCGCAGCTTGTTGCTCGAGATAGCGTTCCAGCATCTCCATTGAGCTGTTCCAGCGTGTAACAACATCCATGATAAGCTTGTGTGATGCGATCTCAAGCATATTTTGCTTTGCCGCGAGCACAGCTGTTGCTGTGGTACTGCGGTGAAAGAAAGCCACGACTTTCCTCACGCGACCCAGCAAGCGACTGACGCGGGGAACATTCAATCCTGCTTGCGAAGCAAGATTCAAAGTGTGTGTAAAACACTTAATATGCGGTGACATCCCTGCTTCCCTCACTGCCACAACCATGTTGCGTGCGTTGTCTGTAACGACAGCAATGCTATGAGCAGATCTTTCAAGCTCCCACTCTTGTATGGTTGCTTTTAAGACATCAGCTATGTTTGTACCAGTGTGCGACTCGAAAAGCGGGCGAGTCTGAAGCACAAAACTTTTCATTTCCCACTCTGTGGTAATAACATGCGCTGTGACTGTGATGTAACTCTGAACAGCCCGCGAAGTCCATCCGTCAGTTGTTATCGCCACACTCTCAGCATTTTTCAAAACATCCGTCACATTTGCTTTAACTTCGTTGTACAGGGCTGGAATTACCTCCTTACTGAAGTGCGGGCGTGACGGAATATGATACCTGGGCTCCAGTACCCTCACCAATTCGCAAAATCCAACATTTTCAACGACCGAGAATGGCCTCATGTCTTTTGCGATAAAAACTCCGATGCATCTGGTTATTTCTTGAGCTTTTGCACTTGACTGAGACCATGTTGAAGCAAAACTACGTTCTAAAGATATTTGGCCTTCTTTCACTCTCTTTTTCGCACCCAGTTGCAGGAGTTTCTCTTTGTGGTACCGTTTTAAATGACACATCATATTTGTAGTGTTCGACGTCGTGTATAACAGTGTTTGTTTACAGTATTTACACACAGTTCGTGTTTTGTCTGTTTTTTTACCGTCCTCCTGTCGAGTAACTGGAAAACCAAAATGCTGCCAGACGTCAGACTTGTAAGTGGACGGAGCATCTTCTATTTCAATTACAATTTCAGACGAAGTCGAACTCATTTTGCCCTGCTACTGCTCACAGTTCAAGAGATTCTTCATTTGAGTCTGAATGCAAGCGTGACGTATGACGCGGGTGCGGTAGCTCAACCAATAGGATAAAACGGACGTCAAATCGTAAAAAAATTTTTTTTATAATATCGTCATAACTCTACGATACATATCGTGACATTTTTGCATCGCGATAAATCGTACCACGATATATCGTTACACCCCTAGTATCAGCTGATACTGGTTCCTATCGATATCAGCCGATTCTGCTTCTTGTGATTGGTATCAGCTGATACTGGTTCCTATCGATATCAGCCGATTCTGCTTCTTGTGATTGGTATCAGCTGATACTGGTTCTTATCGATATCAGCCGATTCTGCTTCTTGTGATTGGTATCAGCTGATACTGGTTCTTATCGATATCAGCCGATTCTGCTTCTTGTGATTGGTATCAGCTGATACTGGTTCCTATCGATATCAGCCGATTCTGCTTCTTGTGATTGGTATCAGCTGATACTGGTTCCTATCGATATCAGCCGATTCTGCTTTTTGTGATTGGTATCAGCTGATACTGGTTCTTATCGATATCAGCCAATTCTGCTTTTTGTGATTGGTATCAGCTGATACTGGTTCCTATCGATATCAGCCGATTCTGCTTCTTGTGATTGGTATCAGCTGATACTGGTTCCTATCGATATCAGCCGATTCTGCTTTTTGTGATTGGTATCAGCTGATACTGGTTCCTATCGATATCAGCCGATTCTGCTTTTTGTGATTGGTATCAGCCGATACTGGTTCCTATCGATATCAGCCGATTCTGCTTTTTGTGATTGGTATCAGCCGATACTGGTTCCTATCGATATCAGCCGATTCTGCTTCTTGTGATTGGTATCAGCTGATACTGGTTCTTATCGATATCAGCCGATTCTGCTTCTTGTGATTGGTATCAGCTGATACTGGTTCCTATCGATATCAGCCGATTCTGCTTTTTGTGATTGGTATCAGCCGATACTGGTTCCTATCGATATCAGCCGATTCTGCTTTTTGTGATTGGTATCAGCCGATACTGGTTCCTATCGATATCAGCCGATTCTGCTTCTTGTGATTGGTATCAGCTGATACTGGTTCCTATCGATATCAGCCGATTCTGCTTTTTGTGATTGGTATCAGCCGATACTGGTTCCTATCGATATCAGCCGATTCTGCTTTTTGTGATTGGTATCAGCCGATACTGGTACTTATCGGTATCAGTCGGTTCTGCTTTTTGTGATTGGTATCAGCCGATACTGGTTCTTATTGGTATCAGCCGATTCTGCTTTTTGTGATTGGTATCAGCCGATACTGGTTCTTATCGGTATCAGACGATTCTGCTTTTTGTGATTGGTATCAGCTGATACTGGTTCCTATCGATATCAGCCGATTCTGCTTCTTGTGATTGGTATCAGCTGATACTGGTTCCTATCGATATCAGCCGATTCTGCTTCTTGTGATTGGTATCAGCTGATACTGGTTCCTATCGATATCAGCCGATTCTGCTTCTTGTGATTGGTATCAGCCGATACTGGTTCCTATCGATATCAGCCGATTCTGCTTTTTGTGATTGGTATCAGCCGATACTGGTTCTTATCGGTATCAGTCGATTCTGCTTTTTGTGATTGGTATCAGCTGATACTGGTTCCTATCGATATCAGCCGATTCTGCTTTTTGTGATTGGTATCAGCCGATACTGGTTCTTATCGGTATCAGTCGATTCTGCTTTTTGTGATTGGTATCAGCCGATACTGGTTCCTATCGATATCAGCCGATTCTGCTTTTTGTGATTGGTATCAGCCGATACTGGTTCTTATCGGTATCAGTCGATTCTGCTTTTTGTGATTGGTATCAGCCGATACTGGTTCCTATCGATATCAGCCGATTCTGCTTTTTGTGATTGGTATCAGCCGATACTGGTTCTTATCGGTATCAGCCGATTCTGCTTTTTGTGATTGGTATCAGCCGATACTGGTTCTTATTGGTATCAGTCGATTCTGCTTTTTGTGATTGGTATCAGCTGATACTGGTTCCTATCGATATCAGCCGATTCTGCTTTTTGTGATTGGTATCAGCCGATACTGGTTCTTATCGGTATCAGTCGATTCTGCTTTTTGTGATTGGTATCAGCCGATACTGGTTCCTATCGATATCAGCCGATTCTGCTTTTTGTGATTGGTATCAGCCGATACTGGTTCCTATCGATATCAGCCGATTCTGCTTTTTGTGATTGGTATCAGCCGATACTGGTACTTATCGGTATCAGTCGGTTCTGCTTTTTGTGATTGGTATCAGCCGATACTGGTTCTTATTGGTATCAGCCGATTCTGCTTTTTGTGATTGGTATCAGCCGATACTGGTTCTTATCGGTATCAGACGATTCTGCTTTTTGTGATTGGTATCAGCTGATACTGGTTCCTATCGATATCAGCCGATTCTGCTTCTTGTGATTGGTATCAGCTGATACTGGTTCCTATCGATATCAGCCGATTCTGCTTCTTGTGATTGGTATCAGCTGATACTGGTTCCTATCGATATCAGCCGATTCTGCTTTTTGTGATTGGTATCAGCTGATACTGGTTCCTATCGATATCAGCCGATTCTGCTTCTTGTGATTGGTATCAGCTGATACTGGTTCCTATCGATATCAGCCGATTCTGCTTTTTGTGATTGGTATCAGCTGATACTGGTTCCTATCGATATCAGCCGATTCTGCTTTTTGTGATTGGTATCAGCTGATACTGGTTCTTATCGATATCAGCCGATTCTGCTTTTTGTGATTGGTATCAGCTGATACTGGTTCCTATCGATATCAGCCGATTCTGCTTCTTGTGATTGGTATCAGCCGTTACTGGTTCCTATCGATATCAGCCGATTCTGCTTTTTGTGATTGGTATCAGCTGATACTGGTTCTTATCGATATCAGCCGATTCTGCTTTTTGTGATTGGTATCAGCTGATACTGGTTCCTATCGATATCAGCCGATTCTGCTTCTTGTGATTGGTATCAGCCGTTACTGGTTCCTATCGATATCAGCCGATTCTGCTTTTTGTGATTGGTATCAGCTAGGGGTGTAACGATACACTCAGCTCACGATTCGATACGTATCACGATACTGGGTTCACGATATGATATGCATCACGATATTTTGAACAAAATTAAAAAATTCAACTGAAAATCAAATTTTATTTATTTAACATTAACAGTGTTCAATAACTGTCTTGTTATACATGCAACTTAAAGAATATACAATACTTCAATATAAATCAAGATTTAGTTTAACCTTCTGTACGTAAATAAATTAACAATGACTACTAGGTGTCACTGACCAATAAAACTGAATTGTATCATGAAATTAAAATTAGGATAGCCCAAGAGAGAACTTCTTTAAGCAGTACAAGTGCAACAAAAAACACATAAAGTAGTGTCCTGTTCAAGTAATTTCAACACAAACAGCTTTGGGTTTTTTTTTTTTTAGGTTACTTACAGGTTTTTTTGCAAGAAAACCAGCATATCTACATTTTCTGGCAGTAGCTGGGATCTTTGCGCATTTACAATATCCCCTGCTGTCGAAAAAACACGTTCACTAGGAACAGAAGTTGCTGGAACTGTGAGGTAAGCCTTTGCAAGAGGTGAAAGAAGTGGGTACATTTGAGCATTTTCTTTCCACCATTTCAGTGGACAGCTAGTGAGGGGAATAGAAGTGTCCTTTTTGTACATGTCAATCTCTACTTCTATCCTAATTTTGGACTGGGTGACTGGTGGTTCAGAAAAAGTTGCACCAAAGAGCTCTTCCAGTGCTGTCTTTTTACTAGGTGGCTGTTCTGGCTCAACTCTGTGTGCTGCATCTCTTTGATCTGCTGCATCAGTGGGATCTCCATCACTGGCACCTCCCTCCTTCGTTTGCTTCCCAGTGACAGCCTTAAAATAAAATAAAATAAAATAAAATAATTAAGGTCTACTAGTAAGTAAGTGTAGTTTCAATTACATACACAAAAGGTGTGGTATAGTTTCAAGTACATACACAAAAGGTGTGCACAAAGTAGGTTACACAAACATGCAATTAGAGTGACAAACACACACAAGTGCAAATACACAGATTCTCAGACAATTTGTAATGCAGACATACCTGCTGTAACTGGTTTGATTTGTTTTTCAATCGGTGGAAAACCTCTTCACGTTGTTCAGGGAGTAAGTGGGGAAATGAACGAAATCTGGGGTCCAAGGCAGTACCCTCTAGTAGATAATCCTGTTCCTCTGTGAATCTGCTTGAGAGGTTTTGCAGGATGGCTGTCTTCATGTTAGCAATAGTTGTGGAGTCTTTCTCGTCCGGTGTCATGCTCTGTTCGATCATGGCTTTCAAGGGCAATATGAGTGACAGCGTGGGGCTCTTTTCATCAGACAGGACAGTGGTGGCTTTTTTTAGCGGATTAAGGAGGTTTACGATTTCTTCCGCGTCACTGATGTCAGCGCTATCCATAGTATCGAGTTGACGTGCATTTTTGCGCACCTCAGTGCTCAAGAGGGCTGCCGTTATCGCAGCTTGTTGCTCGAGATAGCGTTCCAGCATCTCCATTGAGCTGTTCCAGCGTGTAACAACATCCATGATAAGCTTGTGTGATGCGATCTCAAGCATATTTTGCTTTGCCGCGAGCACAGCTGTTGCTGTGGTACTGCGGTGAAAGAAAGCCACGACTTTCCTCACGCGACCCAGCAAGCGACTGACGCGGGGAACATTCAATCCTGCTTGCGAAGCAAGATTCAAAGTGTGTGCAAAACACTTAATATGCGGTGACATCCCTGCTTCCCTCACTGCCACAACCATGTTGCGTGCGTTGTCTGTAACGACAGCAATGCTATGAGCAGATCTTTCAAGCTCCCACTCTTGTATGGTTGCTTTTAAGACATCAGCTATGTTTGTACCAGTGTGCGACTCGAAAAGCGGGCGAGTCTGAAGCACAAAACTTTTCATTTCCCACTCTGTGGTAATAACATGCGCTGTGACTGTGATGTAACTCTGAACAGCCCGCGAAGTCCATCCGTCAGTTGTTATCGCCACACTCTCAGCATTTTTCAAAACATCCGTCACATTTGCTTTAACTTCGTTGTACAGGGCTGGAATTACCTCCTTACTGAAGTGCGGGCGTGACGGAATATGATACCTGGGCTCCAGTACCCTCACCAATTCGCAAAATCCAACATTTTCAACGACCGAGAATGGCCTCATGTCTTTTGCGATAAAAACTCCGATGCATCTGGTTATTTCTTGAGCTTTTGCACTTGACTGAGACCATGTTGAAGCAAAACTACGTTCTAAAGATATTTGGCCTTCTTTCACTCTCTTTTTCGCACCCAGTTGCAGGAGTTTCTCTTTGTGGTACCGTTTTAAATGACACATCATATTTGTAGTGTTCGACGTCGTGTATAACAGTGTTTGTTTACAGTATTTACACACAGTTCGTGTTTTGTCTGTTTTTTTACCGTCCTCCTGTCGAGTAACTGGAAAACCAAAATGCTGCCAGACGTCAGACTTGTAAGTGGACGGAGCATCTTCTATTTCAATTACAATTTCAGACGAAGTCGAACTCATTTTGCCCTGCTACTGCTCACAGTTCAAGAGATTCTTCATTTGAGTCTGAATGCAAGCGTGACGTATGACGCGGGTGCGGTAGCTCAACCAATAGGATAAAACGGACGTCAAATCGTAAAAAAAATTTTTTTATAATATCGTCATAACTCTACGATACATATCGTGACATTTTTGCATCGCGATAAATCGTACCACGATATATCGTTACACCCCTAGTATCAGCTGATACTGGTTCCTATCGATATCAGCCGATTCTGCTTCTTGTGATTGGTATCAGCTGATACTGGTTCCTATCGATATCAGCCGATTCTGCTTCTTGTGATTGGTATCAGCTGATACTGGTTCTTATCGATATCAGCCGATTCTGCTTCTTGTGATTGGTATCAGCTGATACTGGTTCTTATCGATATCAGCCGATTCTGCTTCTTGTGATTGGTATCAGCTGATACTGGTTCCTATCGATATCAGCCGATTCTGCTTCTTGTGATTGGTATCAGCTGATACTGGTTCCTATCGATATCAGCCGATTCTGCTTTTTGTGATTGGTATCAGCTGATACTGGTTCTTATCGATATCAGCCAATTCTGCTTTTTGTGATTGGTATCAGCTGATACTGGTTCCTATCGATATCAGCCGATTCTGCTTCTTGTGATTGGTATCAGCTGATACTGGTTCCTATCGATATCAGCCGATTCTGCTTTTTGTGATTGGTATCAGCTGATACTGGTTCCTATCGATATCAGCCGATTCTGCTTTTTGTGATTGGTATCAGCCGATACTGGTTCCTATCGATATCAGCCGATTCTGCTTTTTGTGATTGGTATCAGCCGATACTGGTTCCTATCGATATCAGCCGATTCTGCTTCTTGTGATTGGTATCAGCTGATACTGGTTCTTATCGATATCAGCCGATTCTGCTTCTTGTGATTGGTATCAGCTGATACTGGTTCTTATCGATATCAGCCGATTCTGCTTCTTGTGATTGGTATCAGCTGATACTGGTTCTTATCGATATCAGCCGATTCTGCTTCTTGTGATTGGTATCAGCTGATACTGGTTCCTATCGATATCAGCCGATTCTGCTTTTTGTGATTGGTATCAGCTGATACTGGTTCTTATCGATATCAGCCGATTCTGCTTTTTGTGATTGGTATCAGCTGATACTGGTTCCTATCGATATCAGCCGATTCTGCTTCTTGTGATTGGTATCAGCTGATACTGGTTCCTATCGATATCAGCCGATTCTGCTTTTTGTGATTGGTATCAGCTGATACTGGTTCCTATCGATATCAGCCGATTCTGCTTTTTGTGATTGGTATCAGCCGATACTGGTTCCTATCGATATCAGCCGATTCTGCTTTTTGTGATTGGTATCAGCCGATACTGGTTCCTATCGATATCAGCCTATTCTGCTTCTTGTGATTGGTATCAGCCGATACTGGTTCCTATCGATATCAGCCGATTCTGCTTCTTGTGATTGGTATCAGCCGATACTGGTTCCTATCGATATCAGCCGATTCTGCTTTTTGTGATTGGTATCAGCTGATACTGGTTCCTATCGATATCAGCCGATTCTGCTTCTTGTGATTGGTATCAGCTGATACTGGTTCCTATCGATATCAGCCGATTCTGCTTTTTGTGATTGGTATCAGCTGATACTGGTTCCTATCGATATCAGCCGATTCTGCTTCTTGTGATTGGTATCAGCTGATACTGGTTCCTATCGATATCAGCCGATTCTGCTTTTTGTGATTGGTATCAGCTGATACTGGTTCCTATCGATATCAGCCGATTCTGCTTTTTGTGATTGGTATCAGCTGATACTGGTTCTTATCGATATCAGCCGATTCTGCTTTTTGTGATTGGTATCAGCTGATACTGGTTCCTATCGATATCAGCCGATTCTGCTTTTTGTGATTGGTATCAGCCGATACTGGTTCTTATCGGTATCAGTCGGTTCTGCTTTTTGTGATTGGTATCAGCCGATACTGGTTCTTATCGGTATCAGTCGGTTCTGCTTTTTGTGATTGGTATCAGCCGATACTGGTTCCTATCGATATCAGCCGATTCTGCTTCTTGTGATTGGTATCAGCCGATACTGGTTCCTATCGATATCAGCCGATTCTGCTTTTTGTGATTGGTATCAGCCGTTACTGGTTCCTATCGATATCAGCCGATTCTGCTTCTTGTGATTGGTATCAGCCGATACTGGTTCTTATCGGTATCAGTCGATTCTGCTTCCTGTGATTGGTATCAGCCGATACTGGTTCTTATCGGTATCAGCCGATTCTGCTTCTTGTGATTGGTATCAGCCGATACTGCTTCTTGTGATTGGTATCAGCCGATTCTGCTTCTTGTGATTGGTATCAGCCGATACTGCTTCTTGTGATTGGTATCAGCCGTTACTGGTTCTTATCGGTATTAGCCGATACTGCTTCTTATGATTGGTATCAGCCGATTCTGGTTCTCATTTTTACGTCCCCACCACCACAGTTGAAGACCACTGCAATTTAGTATTGTATAGTGATGGAAATATTGAGGATAAAGTAATGAAAGAATTACAGAGGAAGAAGAGAAAGGACTGTAGCAGAACAGACCAGAATGCATGAACATCACCCTTGTGCATCACCCTTTCCAGCTAATCAAGTGATGTCTTAGGAAGTCACTTTTGAAATGACTGGATCTGTCTTCTCTTGCACAATAACTTAATTATTACTTATGCAGTAATGCAATTATTCACAATTTTACAGTCTGATGCATCTATTAGCGGAAACTGCCAAGATGCTGGTCTCATAGGGGATATCTTGTGGTGCAAAATAGGGGTTGTTGATACAAATTTTGTCATTAATCATTGACGCCTCACAGTTTTATCTGTTTTGATTGCTACTTTTTTCATAATGGTGTCTCTGCAGCAATATAGACCAGAATGAGTAAATGTAGTAGTTATTTTTTCCCAGATGAGTGTGTGAGAAAGAGTAAGTTCTCGCAGCATTCATACAAGCTCTCTCTTTGCCACAAGCACTATTTATCTTGGCCCACCGCAGTCTTTCCTTTGCCGCTCAGAGCACTTAAAACACCCACCTACACTGAATTCTGATTGGTTCATTAGCTGCAAAAGACACCTACATGCCTCAGATTGGCTCCGGCTCTAGCATTTGCATTCACAGATGATTTATTACAATCATTTTAGTCTTTTATTTGTATTTAATAAAGATTTTGGAAATGGCTTGGCCAGAGCCTAGACTTAAATTCAAGTGAAAACCTGTGGTTTGACCTGCAAATTGCAGTCTACAGACACACTCCATCTAATTTGTGTAATTGGAACAAATTTGCATTGCAAAATGGGCTAAAATTCCACAAATGTGAAATAAACAAGAAGGCTCAAGACTGTGATTGATGTTAAAGGGCTGTGTATAAAGCTTTTTATGCTCAACCAAGACTGTATTTGATAAAAAAAAAATACAGGAAAAACCAGTAATATTGTGAAATATTATTACAAATAAAATAACTGTTTTTGACAGTTAATGTTTTCAAAATATATATATATTTACTTAATTCCTGTGATGGCAAAGCTGATGCCAATTTGGTGCTCAATAATATCATATACATAATTCACCCACTATATTGCTAAATGTACCTTATTTTTCATATAAACAGACAAATATACCAGTATGGCTTCTCTTGAAACTCCTCTGCTTCAGAGCGGTCATAGTTAATGATATGCTAAAGCTCGCCCTGTACGTTGATGTGATTGGTTACAAGGTAGTTTGCGACATAAGAAAAACTGGAGATTTTTGAGACCGTCTTTATACTCAGCAATGGTGTTGACTTATGAATTTGCACATGGTTTAAAAATGTCACAGACATATAAACAACATTAAAAACTTTTATATATTTGAGGAAACTGTGATAAATGTGTTTAAAGAATTCTTTGATAAATAGAAAGTAAAAAAAACCCCAGCATTTATTTTGAAATAGAAATATTTTGTAACATAGCCTAATAAAAGTCACTTATGATCAATTGAATGCATCTTTGCTCAATAAAATTATTTTAATTTAATTTAAAATATCTTACTGACCCCATGTCTTACTGTATTATTGAATGAATATTTGAAATTATGTTCAAAAATCATTTGGTTGGGAGGTTTTAAACAAATTGCAAAAAGAAACCAAAAGCATTTTTGCTTCTACTGGAATTTGAGTTTTATGATGCTTTTTTCCATGAAAGCCCCAGTGGATTGAATTGTTCTTTCTTTCTCTCTGTGTGTTTAAGTGTGTCGGGGAACGAACATCAAACTGGCCCTTCTGGGAACAGTGGATGATCATTATCAGATCCTGGTAAAAATGTACAGCAACTGCACCGTGGTTCTGGAAAACCTGGAAATCACATATATGACAGAGAAACACGACTTGTCTTTTCTCAGGGTATGGTATATATATATATATATCTGTTTACAAACACTACGTTCAGTGCTATTTTACTGTTATCTTACTGTTTGGTTATTGTAAGTCATCTATATACCAATGTTTTATTATATTTTGTATTTCATGACAGATGCCTCAACAATATTTGAATTATGCAGTATAACAACTCTTTATATAGTATTAGTGATGGATGTTAGTGAGCTTTATGTGTAATGTTTCTGATTTTTAGAGCATCCAAGAAGTTGGTGGGTATGTTCTTATTGGGATCAACTCAGCTCCCAGCATTCCCCTTGAGAATCTGCGCATCATTCGCGGCCACTCCCTTTATGAAGACAGATATGCCTTGACCGTCCTACTAAACTCCGACAACAGCATCAGACAAGGCGTGAACCAGTTACCACTGACTAGCTTAACTGGTATGTGGTTATATAAAAGTGTTCTTTGTCCTAGTTTTTTTTCTTCCAAATGAGAATAACACTTTAACTTTAACGCTTCTAACTGACCTGTGTGTCTTTCGCACATTTGTTTTGTAGAGGGAATAACATTCATTAATCTCCATGCCTAGTGCTGAAAGTTATATTTGGAAAACAATAATATTGTTATTAACAATATTAAAACAATAATAGACCTAAATTTCAACTGTCACTAAGTGAAGTTCGTCATACGTACTGTATTGTATTAATTTGCAAATAAATGCATTGTTCAAACACTGTCATTTTCCCTCCTAGAAATACTGAAGGGTGGAATAAAATTTACCAGTAACAGTTATTTATGTAATGTGGAGACCATCCAGTGGACTGATATTCTGAACATGGAGACCCAGCCTACAATCATAAAGCCGGCACCAAACTTGGCTAGATCCTGTAAGTCCCTCAAGATTATTATTATTTTTTTAAATACACACGCATATTAAATGGTACTAATTAATTTTGCACGTTGATTAAGAATGTTCTACTCTACCTCCCGCAGGTGAGGAGTGTGACCTGAGCTGTCCCAATGGTTCCTGTTGGGGCCCTGGCCCTCAAAACTGCCAAACAAGTAAGTGGTCCTAAAAACTACTCGAGTAACTGAATCTGAATGTTTTTCCTACTTTCAGGCTTTCTATTAAATTTGTGAAAACATTCTATGTAGAAGTGTTTAAAAAAACACAACAACAACAACAACAACAACAACAACAAAAAACCTTTTTAAAGCTAGAGACTGGGAACACAGATACTTTACACTACTATTCAAAAGTTTGGCTCTTAAAACAGTTTATTTGAAGATTCAGTCTCTATAAACACTGCCTTTCTGATAGCCTACTCTCCTCTGATTGGTCAGTTGACTCAGTCTGTTGTGATTGGCCTACTCTGCTCTGATTGGTCAGTTGACTCAGTCTGTTGTGATTGGTCTACTCTCCTCTGATTGGTCAGTTGACTCAGTCTGTTGTGATTGGCCTACTCTGCTCTGATTGGTCAGTTGACTCAGTCTGTTGTGATTGGCCTACTCTGCTCTGATTGGTCAGTTGACTCAGTCTGTTGTGATTGGTCTACTCTCCTCTGATTGGTCAGTTGACTCAGTCTGTTGTGATTGGCCTACTCTGCTCTGATTGGTCAGTTGACTCAGTCTGTTGTGATTGGCCTACTCTGCTCTGATTGGTCAGTTGACTCAGTCTGTTGTGATTGGTCTACTCTGCTCTGATTGGTCAGTTGACTCAGTCTGTTGTGATTGGCCTACTCTGCTCTGATTGGTCAGTTGACTCAGTCTGTTGTGATAGGTCTACTCTGCTCTGATTGGTCAGTTGACTCAGTCTGTTGTGATTGGTCTACTCTGCTCTGATTGGTCAGATAGCTCAGTCTGTTGTGATTGGTCTACTCTCCTCTGATTGGTCAGTTGACTCAGTCTGTTGTGATTGGTCTACTCTCCTCTGATTGGTCAGATAGCTCAGTCTGTTGTGATTGGTCAACTCTGCTCTGATTGGTCATATAGCTCAGGCTGCGTTCAGCCCCGACAAAACGTTGCACAACGTTTTTTAAACAGAAACGGTGATGCGTTGAACACACTGTTCTGATGACGCAAGAGTTGCAACTATGGCAGCTGAGAAGGCCATTCTTTGTGAAGAATTTTCGGAGCCTGATGAAGTCGGTATAAATACGTGTTTAATACTACAAAATATGCCCGATGTTACAGTTACTGCACTTGCCGCCCAGAACAAAAGAGAACATCCCAATCGAGTGAAGGGATTGCTGAAACTGAAACTGAAATGGAAGCACACATCTTACCTAATTCAGACTAAAACACATCTATTTAGCCTCAAACACTGACTTTATTTGTAGTTCATACTGTTTTAATACCCTGTATTTTCTTTCTCATTTTTAGGAAAAGCACTTAATTAGCATTGTTTATTTCTATACCAAATGTCATACACTTGCAATGAAGCTAAAAAATATAAACAACTACATCATTATGTTGATATCCTATATTTTTACAATAAAACTTACGACAAACATGCCTTCTAATATCCTCAATTGTTGCGTATACCGAGCTGCATCCAACACATTTGTAAATTACTTTCCTTGAACCCATTGTGCGAGTTCACTTTAATACCGCGTGCTTTATATACATGTTGCTGCTGATTGGACTGCAGTTCTGACACACCCACCAAACAAGAGAAAACGCATCTCAAATCCCGTTGCACACCGGTGCACGCCGCTTCCAGGAAACATGACGTTCAACCCGGAAACCGTAGCAAAACGTTGCGCACCGTTTTGAACTTGAACATGCCCCAGTCTGTTGTGATTGGTCTATTCTCCTCTGATTGGTCAGATAGCTCAGTCTGTTGTGATTGGTCTATTCTCATCTGATTGGTCAGATAGCTCAGTCTGTTGTGATAGGTCTACTCTGCTCTGATTGGTCAGTTGACTCAGTCTGTTGTGATTGGTCTATTCTCCTCTGATTGGTCAGATAGCTCAGTCTGTTGTGATTGGTCTACTCTCCTCTGATTGGTCAGTTGACTCAGTCTGTTGTGATTGGTCTACTCTGCTCTGATTGGTCAGATAGCTCAGTCTGTTGTGATTGGTCTACTCTCCTCTGATTGGTCAGATAGCTCAGTCTGTTGTGATTGGTCTACTCTCCTCTGATTGGTCAGATAGCTCAGTCTGTTGTGATTGGTCTACTCTCCTCTGATTGGTCAGTTGACTCAGTCTGTTGTGATTGGTCTACTCTGCTCTGATTGGTCAGATAGCTCAGTCTGTTGTGATTGGTCTACTCTGCTCTGATTGGTCAGATGGCCCAGTCTGTTGTGATTGGTCAACTCTGCTCTGATTGGTCAGATAGCTCAGTCTGTTGTGATTGGTCTACTCTCCTCTGATTGGTCAGATAACTCAGTCTGTTGTGATTGGTCTACTCTGCTCTGATTGGTCAGATAGCTCAGTCTGTTGTGATTGGTCTACTCTCCTCTGATTGGTCAGTTGACTCAGTCTGTTGTGATTGGTCTACTCTCCTCTGATTGGTCAGATAGCTCAGTCTGTTGTGATTGGTCAACTCTGCTCTGATTGGTCAGATAGCTCAGTCTGTTGTGATTGGTCTATTCTCTGATTGGTCAGATAGCTCAGTCTGTTGTGATTGGTCAACTCTGCTCTGATTGGTCAGATAGCTCAGTCTGTTGTGATTGGTCTTTTCTCTGATTGGTCAGATAGCTCAGTCTGTTGTGATTGGTCTACTCTCCTCTGATTGGTCAGTTGACTCAGTCTGTTGTGATTGGTCTACTCTCCTCTGATTGGTCAGATAGCTCAGTCTGTTGTGATTGGTCAACTCTGCTCTGATTGGTCATATAGCTCAGGCTGCGTTCAGCCCCGACAAAACGTTGCACAACGTTTTTTAAACAGAAACGGTGATGCGTTGAACACACTGTTCTGATGACGCAAGAGTTGCAACTATGGCAGCTGAGAAGGCCATTCTTTGTGAAGAATTTTCGGAGCCTGATGAAGTCGGTATAAATACGTGTTTAATACTACAAAATATGCCCGATGTTACAGTTACTGCACTTGCCGCCCAGAACAAAAGAGAACATCCCAATCGAGTGAAGGGATTGCTGAAACTGAAACTGAAATGGAAGCACACATCGTACCTAATTCAGACTAAAACACATCTATTTAGCCTCAAACACTGACTTTATTTGTAGTTCATACTGTTTTAATACCCTGTATTTTCTTTCTCATTTTTAGGAAAAGCACTTAATTAGCATTGTTTATTTCTATACCAAATGTCATACACTTGCAATGAAGCTAAAAAATATAAACAACTACATCATTATGTTGATATCCTATATTTTTACAATAAAACTTACGACAAACATGCCTTCTAATATCCTCAATTGTTGCGTATACCGAGCTGCATCCAACACATTTGTAAATTACTTTCCTTGAACCCATTGTGCGAGTTCACTTTAATACCGCGTGCTTTATATACATGTTGCTGCTGATTGGACTGCAGTTCTGACACACCCACCAAACAAGAGAAAACGCATCTCAAATCCCGTTGCACACCGGTGCACGCCGCTTCCAGGAAACATGACGTTCAACCCGGAAACCGTAGCAAAACGTTGCGCACCGTTTTGAACTTGAACATGCCCCAGTCTGTTGTGATTGGTCTATTCTCCTCTGATTGGTCAGATAGCTCAGTCTGTTGTGATTGGTCTATTCTCATCTGATTGGTCAGATAGCTCAGTCTGTTGTGATAGGTCTACTCTGCTCTGATTGGTCAGTTGACTCAGTCTGTTGTGATTGGTCTATTCTCCTCTGATTGGTCAGATAGCTCAGTCTGTTGTGATTGGTCTACTCTCCTCTGATTGGTCAGTTGACTCAGTCTGTTGTGATTGGTCTACTCTGCTCTGATTGGTCAGATAGCTCAGTCTGTTGTGATTGGTCTACTCTCCTCTGATTGGTCAGATAGCTCAGTCTGTTGTGATTGGTCTACTCTCCTCTGATTGGTCAGTTGACTCAGTCTGTTGTGATTGGTCTACTCTGCTCTGATTGGTCAGATGGCCCAGTCTGTTGTGATTGGTCAACTCTGCTCTGATTGGTCAGATAGCTCAGTCTGTTGTGATTGGTCTACTCTCCTCTGATTGGTCAGATAACTCAGTCTGTTGTGATTGGTCTACTCTGCTCTGATTGGTCAGATAGCTCAGTCTGTTGTGATTGGTCTACTCTCCTCTGATTGGTCAGTTGACTCAGTCTGTTGTGATTGGTCTACTCTCCTCTGATTGGTCAGATAGCTCAGTCTGTTGTGATTGGTCAACTCTGCTCTGATTGGTCAGATAGCTCAGTCTGTTGTGATTGGTCTATTCTCTGATTGGTCAGATAGCTCAGTCTGTTGTGATTGGTCTACTCTCCTCTGATTGGTCAGTTGACTCAGTCTGTTGTGATTGGTCTACTCTGCTCTGATTGGTCAGATAGCTCAGTCTGTTGTAATTGGTCTACTCTCCTCTGATTGGTCAGTTGACTCAGTCTGTTGTGATTGGTCTACTCTGCTCTGATTGGTCAGATAGCTCAGTCTGTTGTGATTGGTCAACTCTGCTCTGATTGGTCAGTTGACTCAGTCTGTTGTGATTGGTCCACTCTGCTCTGATTGGTCAGATAGCTCAGTCTGTTGTGATTGGTCACTTACAGCTCATGTCAGAAACTTTTTTTTTTTTTGGTAATTGTAATTATTGTGAGAATATGGCTAAAACTGATACATTTATGGATGTTTTCAGTAATAAGAGGTTATGGTTATCGGTTATCTTAAACTTGGGTTATCTTGTTTCATGCTGTACTGGTTAGTAATGCACAATACTACTGCAAAATACAGTGAATTGACAGTTTTTGGATTTCTGTAAGGATTTCTGCTTTTTGAGTAGTTTTTTTTTTTTAAATGCTCCTCTTTAGTTTGTTTAGTTGATCCTTGACTTATATTTAACGACTGCCGACGAACACTACTTGACCCCTACTTGTCTGTTAGCATCTCTGAAGTTTCTTCTCTCTCTGAATCTAGAGACTAAGGTGATCTGTGCGGAGCAGTGCTCGGGCAGGTGTAAGGGACTCACACCTATGGACTGCTGCAATGAACATTGTGCTGCTGGCTGCACTGGACCCAAACCAACCGACTGCCTGGTGAGAAACACATGTGCAGATGCGTTAGATTCATTTCCCAACCATTCATTGTTTGCTCATTTATCATTTACCACATACTGTATGCTATATGTGAGCGTAAATACAGTTAGTTAATTAGGTTAGGTATTTATGAACTGAACTAGTGTGAATAACAATAGCAGTATGACTCAACATGTGAGAAATTCACAGCCACTTGAATGTGTTAATAAAAACTAAAATAACTGTTTTCTATTTGAATATATATTAAAATGCATTTTATTCCTGTGATCAAAGCTGACTTTTCGGCATCATTTCTTCAGTCTTCAGTGTCACATGATCCTTCAGAAGTCATTCAAATATGATGATTTGCTGCTCAAGAAACATTTCTTGTTATTATCAATGTTGAAAACAGTTGTTATACTGCTGCTATATATATATATTTTTTTTTAGAAACCGTGATATTTTAGGAGATATTTAATATATTTAAAGGAGCAGCATTTTTTTTTAAATAGAAATCTATAGAAATCTTTGGTACAGTCCTGTTTTGCACTTCTTATAGCAATAACTATAACTGGGTTTAACTATAGGTTCTAACCTTGAACCTTCCCCTAAACCTAACCTTAACCCATGTAGTTACCTTAAATTACCAGTACTTTTTTGGGGGAAGTACACTGCCAGTACACTATAGTACACATACTTTAAAATATAGTGTAACCACATATTTTGTAACATTTAAATCTTGTTACTATCACTTTTGATAAAAAGCATCCTTGCTGAATAATCAAAATATTAATTTTTTTGTTAGAAACTTTTGAACTATAGTGTACTATATAGCATATAAGCCTTTGAAAAAAAGGTTTGACAAGAAACCTTTTAGAAGTTATCTAGCGGCTGGAAACATTTGTTACAGTGAAACATTCATTACCATTGAAGTGCACAGCTGCAGTAAATGTAACCTCAAGGGCAATGAAGATGATTTCGGACTAGTTGCCTCATGGGAAATGCTGTTTGTTTTCTGCAGGCCTGTAAGGACTTCCAGGATGAAGGGACATGCAAGGACGCATGTCCACCGCTCATGCTTTACGACCCTAACACCCACCAGCTCGCTCTCAACCCCGACGGGAAGTACAGCTTTGGGGCAACTTGTATCAAGAAATGCCCACGTAAGGCCAGGCTGAGACACGAATCTTCAAAACCTGCTATTTATTTATTAATTTTTTTTCACTTGAAACACACAATCAGATTCTAATTATATCTTTCATGCAAATTCAAAGCTGTTAGGTCTTGAATTCTTGCATTCTGCAGATTAATGTTTTAGGTGTTCAGGGTTAAAATCTAAACAACACAATCCAGGTAAAGAGAATCACTCTGGTGTGGATCGTGAGCCTGCAACTCAAACTCTGGTTTCTGAATAACATCTCAGAAAGCAGGATAACTATGACAGAATGATTTGACGCATTAGGATTGTGTTGCTGGTTGGTTGTGGTTAACGACTCTGGAATGACTGATGGTTTGATGTTTTTCTCAGGTAACTATGTCGCGACAGACCATGGGGCATGTGTGAGAACATGCAGCCCTGGCACCTATGAGGTGGATGAGGGTGGAGTTTGGAAATGTAAGAAGTGTGATGGCCTGTGTCCAAAAGGTACAGTTGAGACTGCCGGTCAGGTCGGCAACAAGATGTTTATTTTTTTTTAGTGGAAAGATTGTTTGTCTGTTTGTTTTCTCTCTCTATTTTTTCTAGTTTGACAAACACATTAGTCTTGTTTTAGTTGCATTTACAACTGTATTCTAATATAATTTAAAAGATATAATTAAAACTATGTAGAAGGCATAAAAACGTACTCGGTTACTAACGTAACCTCGGTTCTCTCTAGAGAGGGAACGAGTACTTGCGTAATATCTTACGCTAGGGGAAAACCTCTTTTCCACGAGATATTGAAGCCAAAAAATTATCCTTAATTTTGCAATAATGTAAAACGCATTGCAGCAGCATGCAGACATGGGTGAGACAGCTCGTGCGCCCATTGGCTGCTCTGCGGCAACTGCACCAGCCTATCGAGAGAGGCCCCTCATGACGTCAAAACCAATGAGGGTGCTTCGCGCCCACTACGTCATGTCCCGCCGAAAGCGGGTGGGGCTTGGGCTAAAAATACAGCCCCGAGAGGCTGGTTTGGTCAGTTTTTCATCGCCGAAGCGAACCAGAGCGTGATGCATGCACGGCAAGATACGCAAGTACTCTCTAGAGAGAACCGAGGTTACATTAGTAACCGAGTACGTTCTCTTACGAGAGGTTCTCTCGTACTTGCGTAATATCTTACGCTAGGGGAACACAGTGTAAAACGCTGTGCGTGCTGAGATTCAACACTAAGGTCCCAAGGGCAGGTGCCCGGGGCTCATACAGTGCCTAATCACAAGGGACTCACAGAGAATCCGGGAAGAGGGGCTAGAATAGCATCATTCCTGTAATATGGAGCTCTGATAAGAGCATGTTATATCAAGTGTTCCACACAGCCAGGGCGAACTGGGCCTGGACTGATAAATATGGGGGACTTACGCACTGCCCACAGAAGTATACAGACGATCAGTGATCGACGCTCTAGCAGTTTCAGCATCCTGAGCCGATAGCATCGGGCAGGCAATACTGAAAAATTAGACCGAGAGCAACTTAGCTTGTAAAGCGGGAACCTCGAGGTTATAAAACCTTATAAATGTAGACGGGGAGGCCCAGCCTGCCGCCATACAGATATCTTGCAAGGCAATCCCACTAGACCAAGCCCACGACGAGGCCATGCCTCTCGTGGAGTGCGCTTTGACACCTAACGGGCATTGCAGGCCCTTAGATGTATAAGCTAGCGCTATAGCATCAACTATCCATCTGGATAAACTCTGTTTTGACGCAGCTAGTCCCTTAGAACGGCCGCTGAACAAAACAAAGAGCTGCTCCGTCTTGTCTAAAAACAGATGAGCAAGACACATAGGCTCTTAACGCCCTGACCCCTGCGAAAGCCTGCGTCCCCTTCCTCTTCAGATTCAGCAGGGCCGACAGGGAGATCACCTGTGCCCTAAACGGTGTATTGAGGGATTTAGGAACATATCCGTGCTTTGGTTTGAGTATGACTTTCGAGTCATTAGGTCCAAACTCCATACACGTCGCGCTCACTGAGAGCGCTTGCAAGTCCCCTATGCGCTTCACTGACGCGAGAGCCAGAAGAAACACTGTTTTGAAAGACAAGTGTTTTAGGTCTATTGACTGGATTGGCTCAAATGGGGCACCTTTCATGGCTTCCAGAACCGTGGAAAGGTCCCAAACGGGGACTGAGGGAGGTCTGAGAGGATTCAGCCTCTTAGCTCCTCTAAGGAAACAAATGACCAGATCGTTCCTACCTAGTGACTGACCAAGCGTTGGTTCAGCGAACGCTGCTATGGCCGCCACATAAACTTTGAGCGTGGATGGGGCTCTGCCCTTATCCAGAAGCTCTTGTAGAAAGAAAAGAACCTCCGACATCCCACAGTCTGAGGGTGAAGTACCACGACCTGTACACCAGCTAGTGAACACAGACCATTTTGAGGAATAGAGCCGTCTAGTAGATGGGGCTCTAGCCTGCGTGATGGGTACCCGTTGATGGCCCACACATGTAGGGACCAAAGCTCCGTGCGAGGATGCCAGATCGAGCCGTTGGCCTGCGAGAGGAGATCCCTCCTCACCGGTATCGGCCACGGGGCGGTACTCATCAGCTGCATCAGGACTGGAAACCAGGCTTGGTTCGTCCATAATGGGGCCACAAGTAGCACTGAGCATCCATTTTCCCTGATTCGCTCTAACACCTGGGGTAGGAGCATGACAGGGGGAAACGCATAGGGCGGGCAGCGGGGCCAGACGTGGGCCAGCGCATCCCTGCTCTTGGAGAAAAACTCCTGACAGTGAGCATTCTCTTGAGACGCAAATCTATTTTCACTCTGCCGAATGTTTCCCATAGCAGTTTGACTGTCTGTGGGTGTAAAGACCATTCTCCTGCCGGAAGATTGTTCCTGGACAGTCTGTCTGGTCCCACATTCAGGTGGCCGGGCACATGCGCTGCTCTCAGCGAGCGCAGATTGTGCTGAGCCCAGACCAGGAGGCGTTCCGTCAGCCTGTGAAGGGTTCTGGATCTGATACCTCCTTGGTGATTTTATATAAGCCACCACCGACATGTTGTCCGAACGGACCAAGACGTGGTGTCCTTTTATCTGGGGACAAAAGCGCCTCAGCGCGTTGTCGACTGCCATCATTTCCAGGCAGTTTATGTGTAGAAGCTTTTTCCGTTCTGACCACTGGCCGAAGAACGGTCTGCCCTCGAGCAGCTCTCCCCATCCCGAGGTTGAGGCGTCGGTAGACACTACCTTCACACTCGAGGAAGTCCCAAGGTTTACACCTGACCGGTACCAATTGGTCGCTGTCCAAGGTTTCAGAGCTGAGATGCATTTCTGATCGACCTTGAGGCGCAAGAGACCGGAGGTCCACGCTCGGCGAGGTACGTGCACTTTCAACCAGTACTGCAGCGGTGCATGCGAAGCAGACCCAGCTGAAGCACTGAAGATGCTAAAGCCATGAGACCCAGCATCTTCTGAAACTTTTGAGCGGGACTAAAGTGCCATTTGAATTGTTCTGTTTGAAAGTAGACATTTCAAGCTTTCTATATATTTCTCAGGTCTGTGAGGCAAGTAGGCTATACCATACGCTGAGTTTCGGTTCATTTATGAGACGAGCTCCAGTTCACTCGCCGGCGCCTCTGTGTCATCATGATTATCTATTTTCTATATTTAATTCTTATTTATTAAATCCAGGCCATTTGGATGATGAAACATTGATTAAAATTAAGATACAATTAATAAAAAAACGAAATTCACTTTAATGAAAGGCTTTGTGCTTTCTGTTTGAGGTCTCTGTGAAAGTTTTAAAGTCGCTCTCAGAGCAGTCATGTCCGTAACGGAGAACTGTCACGTCCATAACATTGTTTTTTTTCCTTATAAAAGCGAACACGAAAAATAAAATAAAAATAATATTTTATGTTCTGTGGAGGCCGACCCTTCTTCATCCGGTGGGTATATTACTTTTGGTTTGCGCAGTGCAACTCATAGAACTACTAAAGAATATTTTGCCACCTAAAAGTTAAAGATTTTTTGTCACCTCACATGTGTATTTCCCTCATATTAAATATAAAACGCATGTGTAGACTGATATTTTTCTAATGTCTTGTCTCCTTTATTAAGGGAGTATGATATAAACAGACGTTTCAATATGTTGGTATTAAATGCATTTTCTGAGAATTATTTCAAGTTTTGACTGCAAATGTCACGTCCATATAACGCTGGAATTGCCCAATTTTAACGAATTTATCCTCAACTAGTTTTTTGGTCTAGGTCTACGTATTTTATTCCTACCTTAGTAATTTAAAGATGTGGTAGCCCTACATCTTACACATCACACTCCACTGTTATGGTGGCAATTTCAGTAGATTTACTCACTAACATTATTGTGGAAACAAAATAAGAATGGAAACTAAAATATGGTAGTATCGCGCTACAGCGCACATTCTATCAGCTGCAGTTCTGGCGCCTCAGTCCCAATACTGTAAAACTCGACGTACATTCACATCACATCCACATGTTAATGCAGCGGTAGATTTACACTCACAGGACACTGCACTTATTATTCGCAATCACAAAAGTTCATTATTTGCTCGTGCTTTAAAGCTTTGCCGGGTAAATATTTCATTGGTGTTCTGTTCTGACATGATGCACTTTTTCTGAGCGGCGCGTACTTTAGTGCGCGCGCACTGTCAAACAGCGCCAAACTGGATTTTTGTTGGGTCAGACCCATCTGATAGCGATGGGGGGCTGATACCGCCAGAGCAACATGGAGCTACATGTAAAAAAAATATGCACCAAACAAGCCACTTTGAAATGTTGCTGTTTTCACAAAAGTTGGGTGACCCTCCCCCTAGACTAAAAAAAGTTGGATGACCCTCCCCTCAACAAAGAATAAAAAGACCCTCCCCTATTTTCCTCCGGTGGCCCCTTCCATAAATACCGAACGGTCCCTAAAGAATTCTTTGATAAATAGAAAGTAAAAAAAAAACAGCATTTATTTTGAAATATAAATATTTTGTAACATAGCCTAATAAAAGTCACTTATGATCAATTTAATGCATCTTTGCTCAATAAAATTATTTTAATTTAATTTAAAATATCTTACTGACCCCATGTCTTACTGTATTATTGAATGAATAAAACTGATTCCAATGTGTTTGAAAATATGTTCAAAAATAATTTGGTTGGGAGGTTTTAAACAAATTGCACAAAAGAAACCAAAAGCATTTTTGCTTCTACTGGAATTTGAGTTTTATTATGCTTTTTTCCATGAAGGCCCCAGTGGATTGAATTGTTCTTTCTTTCTCTGTGTGTGTTTAAGTGTGTCGGGGAACGAACATCAAACTGGCCCTTCTGGGAACAGTGGATGAACATTATCAGATCCTGGTAAAAATGTACAGCAACTGCACCGTGGTTCTGGAAAACCTGGAAATCACATATCTGACTGAAAAACACGACTTGTCTTTTCTCAGGGTATGGTATATATATATATCTGTTTACAAACACTACGTTCAGTGCTATTTTACTGTTATCTTACTGTTTGGTTATTGTAAGTCATCTATATACCAATGTTTTATTATATTTTGTATTTCATGACAGATGCCTCAACAATATTTGAATTATGCAGTATAACAACTCTTTATATAGTATTAGTGATGGATGTTAGTGAGCTTTATGTGTAATGTTTCTGATTTTTAGAGCATCCAAGAAGTTGGTGGGTATGTTCTTATTGGGATCAACTCAGCTCCCAGCATTCCCCTTGAGAATCTGCGCATCATTCGTGGCCACTCCCTTTATGAAGACAGATATGCCTTGACCGTCCTACTAAACTCCGACAACAGCATCGGACAAGGCGTGAACCAGTTACCACTGACTAGCTTAACTGGTATGTGGTTATATAAAAGTGTTCTTTGTCCTAGTTTTTTTTTTCTTCCAAATGAGAATAACACTTTAACTTTAACGCTTCTAACTGACCTGTGTGTCTTTCGCACATTTGTTTTGTAGAGGGAATAACATTCATTAATCTCCATGCCTAGTGCTGAAAGTTATATTTGGAAAACAATAATAGACCTAAATTTCAACTGTCACTAAGTGAAATTCGTCATACAGTACATAAATGCATTGTTCAAACACTGTCATTTTCCCTCCTAGAAATACTGAAGGGTGGAATAAAATTTACCAGTAACAGTTATTTATGTAATGTGGAGACCATCCAGTGGACTGATATTCTGAACATGGAGACCCAGCCTACAATCATAAAGCCGGCACCAAACTTGGCTAGATCCTGTAAGTCCCTCAAGATTATTATAATTTTTTTAAATATACACGCATATTAAATGGTACTAATTAATTTTGCACGTTGATTAAGAATGTTCTACTCTACCTCCCGCAGGTGAGGAGTGTGACCTGAGCTGTCCCAATGGTTCCTGTTGGGGCCCTGGCCCTCAAAACTGCCAAACAAGTAAGTGGTCCTAAAAACTACTCGAGTAACTGAATCTGAATGTTTTTCCTACTTTCAGGCTTTTTAGTAAATTTGTGAAAACGTTCTATGTAGAAATGTTTAAAAAAACACAACAACAACAACAAAAAACACAGAAGCCTTTTAAAAGCTAGAGACTGGGAACACAGATACTTTACACTACTATTCAAAAGTTTGGCTCTGAAAACAGTTTATTTGAAGATTCAGTCTCTATAAACACTGCCATTCTGATAGCCTACTCTGCTCTGATTGGTCAGTTGACTCAGTCTGTTGTGATTGGTCTACTCTCCTCTGATTGGTCAGATAGCTCAGTCTGTTGTGATTGGTCAACTCTGCTCTGATTGGTCAGATGACCCAGTCTGTTGTGATTGGTCACTTACAGCTCATGTCAGAATTTTTTTTTTTTTTTTTTTTGTGGTAATTGTAATTATTGTGAGAATATGGCTAAAACTGATACATTTATGGATGTTTTCAGTAATACAACGTTATGGTTATCGGTAATCTTAAAGGAGAACTCCGGTCAATTTTAACATTGAGCTCATTTTTTTGTAAATTTGGAGTGCTGTCAGTACAGAGAACAACGACAAAAATCGGTGTTGCCTACACCGTGTTATCCTCTTTTTAAAATTTGCACCCTGTTGACTTCAATGGGGCAAGTTTTAAACCTGCTTTTAGCCTCTTAACATCCTTGATGTGTCATTACAAGTGCCCAGCCATGTGAGTGATTCCTTCAGAGTGAACACGGGTGAATCTGACTGCAGTAGATGTGAAAGATATGAATAAAAATGAAGTTAATTCAGCCAGCGCACATACCTGTATTTACATCCTGTTTTCGGTCGAAGTCCATAGTAATCGATTGTCGAGTTCACGCGCGTGATCATAGGTACTAAACCAATGCGCGTGAACTCAACAATCGATTACTATGGACTTCGACCGAAACAGGATGTAAATACAGGTATGTGCGCTCCCATACGGAAATGTAATATATGTAGATATATGGAATCTACATATATTAAATATATCCACATAGAAAGTGAAAACATACATGTACATATATGTTTGCCCATATATAAAACCTATTCGAAAATGGAACAATTTCATATATTGACATAAAACTAGCCCATGTATTTTATATATGTATAATAGTGATTTTTTTTATGTCACATATACAATTATCAATATACATTACATATATTTCTTTGAATATATACACATCATATATATGTGCAATATAGTGATTTTTTTTAATATGTCACATATAAAACTATCAATATACATGACATATTTCTTTGTGTATATATACACCTCATATATGTGCAATATACAAACTATATATGCATAACATATTGCCTACATACATGTGACATGTGTTTTTATATAGTATATGTATTTTATATTTAAATTAAATATATATTTGATAAATTTATAAATAAAAATGTTGTGTAGACATATATTTTGAATATATGTTATGTTCTTATATTTACTGCTAAATATTTTGAATTAATGTATGATGTAAACTAATGTAAATTTTTTTTAAAAAAGCTTAAATATGACATGCTTAAGCCCTAAATGCTAAAATGGTGCAGTTAACAAAACAAACAAACAAAAAAAACAGTAAAACAGATAATATTAATTTTTAAATTATTATTAATTAATAAAACAATTTAAGAAATTAATAAATTTCTTTGCAAAATTTGAAAACTACTAAACACTCAACTTTATTATACAAATACAACAAAACAAGAACAGGAAAGTCCACCAACAGGTACAATACAGCCGGTTCATTTAAGTGCGAGTCTTTTGGGACGTCCGCAGCTCAGTCACCTTCTGATTAATAGCCACTCCTAGTTGGCCCCTGGTGGTTCCAGGAAACTTCTGGATCACTGCATCTGTATAAAAGACAAAGAAAACAATTTAATTTTATAACATTATCTAAGGACAGCCAAATTATAAATCACCTAAAAGACTAAATTAACATAAATTGTTGGTAGATAAACTCATGTTACTGAAATTTAAGAATTATTGAGAACCCAGTGCAAGTGTCATCACACTGAAACTGATCAATTCTGATGGTTTGACGGTCACATTTGGTTTTACACAATTCAAGCCTAATTAACCAAGTTATACATACTCATTATTGCATCAATTTTTATCCTGTCCAATGGCTCTTTGGTTTCCCCAGGGCTCACATTTTTGGACTTGCCACCTAAGAAAGAGCAACATAATAATTAGAACGAAATCAGAATTAACTCCACTCCTATCTAACTACTCAACCATACAGTACATTATTCATTCTGCTTTAGTAAAATGGGGATAATGTAAATAGACCAACTCAAATTATTTATAAAGCTTCATATTTCAATGTAAATGTGAATGAGTATACATATCTGTAAATATGCAAGAATTACTATAATGGAGCAGTTTTATTTTTTTACTTTGACCCATTACCCAGAGACTTCAGATATGATGTTCAATCTACATAATTACCAAAAAAAAATAAAATAATAATAATAGGCTACAGACACTTGCACATGGTATGACCAATTACGTACCTCTAAGATCGCTCTTTAAAAGGGTTTCGATATCAAACACTCCCAGTAAGAGCATCTGTGCCATGGTAGTGGGGCTGTTTGCATGGCTAGCTGACCACAACACGTTTTTGGGAACATAAACTCCTGAGCCCGGGTGAATTTCAAGCTGTGGGGAGAGGACAAACATGCATTAATATTAGAGTTCTATTACAAAATAAAACATTGTGTCACAGTGTGGTTTAGATTAAAGAAGAGTGAGTCAAAGAACTCCAATATAAACTCACAATCTTACACAAAAGATGCAAAAGAATAACACACCAATAAACAACATGAATGAACAAAGACTGACTGAACTCAAGGAACTAAATACAAACACTGATGAACTGAAAACAGGTGATGATAATTAACTGAACACAGGTGGAAGAAGGTAAACTAATTAAGGATAATGAGAACAGGTGCAAACACGACAGATCAGAATGTGACACCTAGGCTGAGTCCCAATTCGCCTACTTATACTACGACCTAAAAGTATGTACTTTTTTGTGAGGAAAAAGTACATACTTTTGAGTGTGTAGCAAAAGAGTATGCACGTTCTGGGACATACTTCGATGACGTCATACTACGTGAACGAGAATGTGGTTGCCTAGTTACACACAACATTACTGTTAACAAAACATTTTACATTTCATTCATTCTTATATGTCCAATATAACTGTATTTACTATTCCCATCTTTTTTTCCTCATAGTTTTTTCCAAAATACATTTACAATGTGTCCTACCAAATTGAGGAGTGAAGCAGGCTGTCGTCGTAGATCAGCCAAACGCAGGTCGTTTGTGAGGCGGCTGGTTCTGACGTTCATGTGCAATGTGTGTAACGAAAGCTAAAATATTTAAAGTTTATAGTATAACTATTGTTTAACGTATTTTATACTTTTATACTTCTATGTATAATACTCAAAAATACCCCGATGAAAATGAACCATGCTTTTACTTTAGTAAAGTGTAGTAACCATGTTTCTTTGGTTGGACTGATAAAGTTAACATTTGTACAGCCACAGTATTACTACAAATAAGTCAGTGTGGTTAAACTATGGTTAGTGTAGTAAAAGGTGTTTATTTTCATAAGGGTTTATAGTAAGGTAACTTATAAATCTAAGACAGAAACATCAGAAGAAATACATTAAAAAAGACACTTGCATCATGACACTGTACTTTTTATTTCATCGGACCCTACAAGATAAACACGGTACTTTTTGGCACAACATGAATGAATGAATGAATGAGGCACTTATATAGCGCTTTCATATGTACTACTGTACACCCAAAGCGCTTTACAATTATATCAGGGAATCTCTCCTCAACCACCACCAGTGTGCAGCATCCACTGGGATGATGCGACGGCAGCCACAGTACAACGGCGCCAGTGCGCTCACCACACACCAGCTATAGGTGGAGAGAGGAGAGAGAGTGATAGAGCCAATTCAATGTAAGGGGATTATTAGGAGGCCATGATTGGTAAGGGCCAATGGGTGGAATGTGGCCAGGACACCGGGGTTACACCCTTACTCTTTACGAGAAATGCCATGGGATTTTTTAATGACCACAGAGAGTCAGGACCTCGGTTTTACGTCTCATCCGAAGGACGGTGCTCTTTGACAGTATAGTGTCCCCGTCACTACACTGGGGCGTTAGGACCCACACAGACCACAGGGTGAGCGCCCCCTGCTGGCCTCACTAACACCTCTTCCAGCAGCAACCTGGATTTTTCTCAGGAGGTCTCCCATCCAGGTACTAACCAGGCTCATCCCTGCTTAGCTTCAGTGGGCAACCAGTCTTGGGCTACAGGGTGATATGGCTGCTGGCATAACATAACCTCATTAATATTACGAGACAATAAAATATAACTTTAATAAGGGTTAAACATTTGAATTCTTACACTTAAAAACTGAGGGCGAATCTCCACGGCTGCCATGTATACATCACCATAGATACCACCATCACCACAAAGCTCCTCCCTCCCGCACGCAATGGGTTGTGGGCAATATTAGCCGTTAGAGTGTGCATTGATCTGCACTTCGAATTCTAACCGGAAATAGTAGACCATCCGGGTATCTTTGGAATACTCTTTTCAACATACTACGATTTGGGACGTACTAATTCTAGTTTCACATACTATTTAGGACGGATAGTATGCGAATTGGGACTCAGCACTAGGGTGCTTCTCAATATCCCTCCTCGTCTCCTCGGTCCTCTGTCCTCCATCCTATGACCCGGAAACTGATCGAGCACAGCCATATTGAAGGACATCTCAATTCTTCCAGCGTACCGGTATTTGGCGGTCTTTTGACTGTTTGAATTTTGGCGCGCCTAAAGATAGGCTACAGTCTATGGCAATGACGTAACGTATTGGGGTGAAGCCCAATGGAAACGCATGCTAAATGCATAGGTTGAAATTTTCAGACTGAACGTGTTTCTACCGGTTTCTACTAGTCTGACTGTATTTTATTAATATTTTTTTTTTTTTTTTTTTATTGTTTTTTGGTCAAATCTAACACTGAGAATCACAAAAATCAGCTGAGCATGCTCATTATGTTAGTCTTGGTTTAGGTCACAGTAATGTAAAATAACAAAAAAATATTTGAACCCTACAAAGTGCAATAAGTAATTTGATGAACATTATTTAAAGTTAGATTTTTTTTTTTCATTGCATATGTTTACACAACAAAAATCTGTGGAAGCTGTCCAATGTGAAGCACATAAATGCTTTACAATGCATTCATTACTAAAGATTAAAATCATTAGGCTATTGCACAGACTCTGTTATTCCATTAACCCTGTGTTTATAGCATTACATACAGTACATGCACTCTCAAAATAAAAGGTACGCAAGCTGTCACTGGGGCAGTACCATCAAAAAAGGTACACTTTTGTCCCTTTTAGATATGTCCCTTTTAGGTAGGCTACTAATATGTCCCTTTTAGGTACAAATATGTACCTTTAGGTACAAAAGTGTACCTTTTTTGAGGGTACAGCCCCGGTGACAGCTTGTGTACCTTTTTTTCTGAGAGTGTGTAATATGTATATTATTGGTGTGTTTCTGCATGGTGAATGTGATTTCACCACATGTTCCTTGATCAACATCTTTTCCAATCAACCAATCAGATTCGAGGGACAAGTTTATGTCAAGTTTAGCCTTAGAACCAAAGTAAGGTATTTAAACATCAGTTTAATTCATATCATTACCCTCTGAGTTTAGGGAAAAGTTATGGGGTTAGGTTTAGGAGAAGGGATTGGGTAAAACTACATTTTGGCACACAGGGATGCTGATCCAGGAGCATTGTTTACTTGGCAAAATCACAGTGACCGTTTGGGCATATGTGTATGTGTACATGTGTGAGGGAAGCTGGATTGATGTATCTATGGCTTCTGCACCCTGTCCACAGCTCTGAGGGAAAAGCTATTCTGTAACCTATAGTCTGTGTTCCTGCCTGAGGCCCCGTCCACACTACTGCGTTTTCGTTTAGAAACGGAGAATTAAAACGAATATGATCTCCGTCCACACCAGCGTTTTAGCTGCGTATTAGAATTGATCTCCGTCCACATTAAAACGACTGAAAACGCGGATCACGTGACCATTCACCAACACTGGACATGCGCGTGCCGGCGTAAACACAACTTCATTGATAAAATTATCCCACCCTTGCGCTGGTTCTTCCCGGGTTAACCCAAAACCCACGCTCCATGTACGGTCGATGCCGCCGCTGCACACGGGAATGGTCACAGATCGCTCGAATAATAGCTTGCCTCCGGCGCATGTAGGCAGTTATAGCAGTGTAAAATGCAGAATTTACTTGCACAACAGCTGCTAGCAAAGATATACGCCATGACTGATGACACCCAATCTTTTTTTATTTTATTATTATTATTATTATTATATTAAAAAATAGGACATACAGGAGGAAAACAACATCTTCTGTACATCAAAAAAGTCTACAGACAAATCACAATTAGGCCAGGGGGTTATCAAAAACAAAGTATAACGCAAAGAAAGAAAAAAAAAATTTAAATAAATATCTTGTAAAGCTTACAGAGGTCATATGATCTAACAGCTTTTTTGTTTGTACACTCAGATATTGAGAGAACATAGTTCTTAATATTAGCAGCAAGCTCCAGAAAGCTTGGTTTCTTTTTTAAGAATTTTGACTTGTGCAAATAAAATTTGGTTAAAATAATAAGCAAATTTATCACATAATACTCTGAACATAAATTTTTATCATGTTTAGTGAAACCAAACAAAACATTTTCCCACCTCAATGCAATTTGAGGGTAAATATGGACAACAATAAATTGAACCACTTTGCCCCAAAGTTTTTTGGTATGTGGGCAAGACCAAAATAAATGGACCAGTGTTTCATTTGGTTCTTCACAGAAAGTACAGCTGATATCCAAGTCTTTTTTCATTTTTTTCAGGTAAAAGTTAGTGGGGTAAAACCTGTGAAGCATTTTGAATGAGATCTCTTTAACTTTGTTGGTTAAAAAAAACTTGTGAGGCAAAAGCCAAACTTTTTCCCAACAAATCTCTCCAACAAATGAAGACCAATAAGATACAGCAGCGGGTGCACTCCTAAAATCCTGTAGAAAAAGTTGACGAACTGCCTTATTCATACTTTTAGGTGGCAGTGAAAAACAGATATTTCCAACAGCTGTTTCCTTTACATTCACCAGTTTAGGGGGAACAACAAGTCCATTAACACCTTTAAAAAGTGAGATGACAGCTGAAGGTATTGCATCGAAAACGATAGAGAAGTCCTTAGGTGAAATAGGTATTCCAAAGTGATGAAGAAATTCACTGTAGTTAAAGAGTTGACCATGCTGATTGAATAATTGATTTAAAAGCAAAATATTATTGTCATACCACCTTTGAAAGAACAAGGATTTGTTTTTATACAAAATATGTCTGTTGTTCCAAATATAAAACCTATGAGGAGTGAAGTTGTGCTTGTAAATTATTGACCAAGACAGTAGCATTTGTTTATGAAACGAAGAAAGTTTAAGAGGAATTTTTTCAATATTATAAGTGCATACCAACAGGAACTGAAGTCCACCAACTGAAGATAAGATATAATGGGGAATAAAATTCCACAGATTGGTTGGGCACTCTAAGTACCGCTTAATCCATTTAATTTTGAAAGTGTAATTTAACGTAGTAAAGTCAAGAAAACTAAGGCCACCTTTACTATACTCATTTATTAAAACAGACTTTTTCAGATAATGATTACGATTCTTCCAAACGAAGTCATAAAGGATTTTATCTATGGTTTTACACATTGGTTGATCTATGCATAAAGAAAGAGCAGCGTATGTTACTCTTGATATTCCTTCTGCCTTTGAGAGTAAAATCCTGCCTTTCAAAGATAAATCACGTAATAGCCACATGTTAAATTTCTTCTTCATTTTTTCAACAATGGGAGTGAGGTTATTCTCGCTTCTTTGGGATTCATTTTTATCAATCACAATACCTAAGTAATTAATAGAGTTTTTCACAGGAATATTAGCAATAAACTCAACATCACAGTCTTTAAGAGGCAGTAATTCACATTTTTTAAGGTTTAAGCGGAGACCAGAGGCTTTACTGAAGGCTTCTATTATGTCAATAGCAAGAGGAACCTGGGAGCTGTCTTTTAAAAACAGTGTTGTGTCATCTGCCAGCTGACTAATAATAATTGTTTTCTCAGCAATGGAAATGCCCTGCAAATTACAATTTTTAATATGATCACACAAAAGTTGGGCTGCAAGTAAAAAAAGATAGGGAGAAATGGGGCATCCCTGACGAATTCCACGTCTGATTTCAAATCTGGGAGAAGACCCATTTTTAAGCTTAATTGAGCCATTTGCATTACTATATAAAGTTTTGATTGCATCACAAAAGAAATCCCCAAAGCCAAACTTCTTGAGTGAATGAAAAAGAAAATTATGTTCGACAGTATATCAAAGGCCTTAAAAAAGTCTAGGAAAAAAATGAAGCTGTCATCTGAAATTAAATATGAATAGTCAATTACATCTAAAACTAATCTAATGTTGTTGGAGATATGCCTCTTAGGCATAAAACCTGATTGTGTTCCATCAATTATAGATTCTAATACTTTTTTTATTCTTCTAGCAAATATAAAGGCCAAAATTTTGTAATCATTGTTCAAAAGGCTGATTGGACGCCAATTATCAATATAAAGTAAATCTTTGCGTGGTTTAGGGAGTAAAGTAATCAAACCTTGAGTCATGCTCCATGGTAAGGTTTTGGCTAATATACTTTCATTAAACACCTGCAGTAAGAAGGCGCCATCTGCTGGGAAAACAATTTATAGAACTCAGATGATAGACCATCTGTCCCAGGTGATTTGTTGCCTTTTAACAGTTCTAAACACTGAGTGACTTCTGCCAGGGATAAAGGGAGGTCACAAAAATCCCTTTCTGAGTTGTCGAGCTTAGGAGTATTATGAAGAGAATTAAGGAATATCGAAGAATCAACGTCAGCATATTCTGATGTATATAGCTTTTTATAAAACGAGGAACAAAAATCAGATATTACATGTTGATCGTCACTTATAGAGTTGCCAATTTTTAATTCATTAATAGTATTACTTTTTGCGCGATACTTTTCCAATTTGAAAAAGTATGCAGAATTTCGTTCCCCTTCTTCTAACCACCGTTGCCGAGACCTTATAAAAGCTCCTTCTGCCTTCTTTTTATATATATTATCCAGGCTCTCTTGTAAATTAAGAATTTCTAATTTATCTTCCTCTGTTAAGACGTCTGGTGAAATTTGAGACATTACCGAAATGCCTGTGATAACTCTCTGTTCTTCCAATTTTCTACTTTTAGCAAGATTACTACCAAGCTTCCTAAAGTATTTTGCTGATTCATATTTAAATAACTCCCAATTAAGACTAAAATAATTTTCCACCACAGCCTTGTTGAAAAAATGTTTAATCAACTGTGGGATTTTCTGTTTAGCCTCCTCCACTTTAAGAAGAGAATTATTTATTTTCCAGTAATTGGCTTTGTAAACATTATCTGAAAAAAAAATTCAAAGAAATGAATACTGCTTTATGATCACTTAATGGACAGGGAAGAATGTTAACAGAGATATCCTGCTCTTTAATACTTTTTGATACTAACCAGAAGTCTATGCGAGAAAGTCTAGTGTTGTCTTTGTTACTCCAGGTAAACGAAATATCATCTGGGAATTTAACTCTCCATATGTCAACTAATTCAAACCTGTCCATAAAAAGCTTAAAGTATACATTTCTATTTTTATCACGTGCAGGTGGCCATCTGTCAATCTCAGAGTTTAGAGAAACATTAAAGTCTCCTCCAAGTAAAATGTGAGCATTTGGAAATTTTGTTAGCCAATACTTGAGTCTATTTTCTATATTAGCAAATAATTGGATGTTTTCTAAATTAGAATTATACCCGTAAATGTTGAAAGTGATTAAAACAATCTTGTTATAATCAACCACTTGGCAGATAAAATGCCCTTTTGGATCAGTATCTGTGTGCAAAATGTCACCATTATACTTATGCTTCAATGTTAAAACTCCAGCTGATCTTTCTGAACAGTGAGAAAACCATAACTCGTTCCCCCACTGAGATCTCCAAAAATTTTCGTCATTTGAGTTTGAGTGAGATTCCTGACAAAAAAATAGATCTGTGTTCAACTGTTTAACAAATAAAAATAACGCTTTACGTTTAGTTAAGTTTCTTAACCCCCTGGCGTTTAAAGACACTATAGACAATGAAATTTTACGAACAGAAAAGGCTTATGGTTTAAGTACAACGGAACAAGTAACAAACAATGTTATACTGAGCACCAGATGCACATAAAAAATAATAAAAAAAAGTTATATGGTGGATATTTAAGACCATATTTTTGCGTCCCATCAATAGAAAGAAGACCAACAAGTTTATATATATATTAAAAAAAGTTAAAAAAAAGTATTTCACGTTGCTGGTCAGTAAATGTGTTCTTTCAGGGAACATATAAGCTGCATACCAAACGATCCTCAAAAATTAAACCTAAGGATCAGGCTTCAGAACAAGGTAGTAGAAACGAAAAAACAAGATCATTATTCCGGAGATTTCGGGCCAATGTCAGCACAGCTTCAAGTGATTTCCTTACCATCGATAAAAGCCCGTGCTCCCACAAAATAAGCCGATTTACCTTCACTACGCGCCTTATTCACCAAAGGCCACAACTTCAGCCTAGCCTCCTTGACAGGTTGCGGGAGATCTTCAACAAAACGGAGTTTGTTATCACGTTTGACGGGGTGATTTTTTGCCGCTTTCCATAGAGCATCTCTGTAGGATCTCTGGGAGAATCTGATGATGATCGCTCTCGGCCGAGAGCTGGCTGGTGTAAGTTTCCCAATGCGATGGGCAACGTCGATCGCTGGCGTCAATTTGTCATCTGGCAAAATACTCCGACAAAGCTCTGTAACCTTTTCCTTCACGTTTTCTCCAGAGTTTTCGGCCACTCCATAGACCTTCAAGTTCCACCTTCTAGAGTAAGTCTCCATTTCAGACACGCGAGTTAAAAGCGCCGCCACTTTTTTTTCTTCCTCTTTTAGGCGGCTATCAACATTTTTAACTCTATGCTGGGCTTCTTTAACTTCACTGCATATAAAGTCCACTGTTTTCTTCAGCCCTTCAATTTTCAGTGCGTTTCCATCAATTTTTTGGGAGTTTTCACTCACCAGAATTTTTATGGAGTCAGCCTGCTCCTTAATAAGCTGGGAAAGGGTAGTAATGACGACGTTGTCTTGGGATGTGGGCTCGTGTTTTGCACTTTAGAGAGCCTTCTTTGCCGCTGGGGAATCACATGGAGTCACAGGTAGCCCGGGAAAGTGATCCTCCGACATGGATACCTCAACTGTCGACATATTTCTATCATAATCGTGACACGAGGCTATCAGAGCGTTATTTGGCTGTGTATCAGGTATGAGGTTCTTCTTGTTCTTGTGCATTCTTTTCTTCTCAGGCGGTGACATTAGATCGATCTCAAAGTCATAAGAGATAGTCCGATTATAGATGAATGCAGTTTTTCTTCAGCTCAGCAGTAACAGACTTACTCGGTCGCCATCTTGGCTTTTTTCTGATGACACCCAATCATAGAGCCGAGCGTGAGCCTCTACTACGTCATCGTTTCTAAAGTCCTCCGTTTTGACCCGTCCACACTAAAACGCCCTCCGGAGATTCAAAACGAAAAACGGGTCGGCAGCGTTTCTAAACTTCTTCGTTTTGGGTCTCCGTTTTTGCCGTTTTAGTGTGGACGGGAGGTGCAAACGTAGCAAAAGGTCTCCGTTTTTAAATGAAAACGCAGTAGTGTGGACGGGGCCTGAGCAGAGGGTGCAAAGAGGTTTCCAGGATGTGAGTGTTGGATGTTTGGCCCATTTGAGAAGCATCTGAATAGATTGTCCCACAACAATACTTCACAACTCTCATCTTCACAACCCTCTATTTGGTCAGCAGCAGTGCAGCCAGAATAGTCGTCAAGTCAAGTCACCTTTATTTATATACCGCTGTTTACAATACAGATTGTATCAAAACTGCTTCACAGTAATACAATTTGTTCCTAGAAGAAAATTGCATCATTTTCCACCTCAAGTAAGGTAGATCAATAATATTGTTGTACAAATTAATGTACAATGTACAAATTAAATGTAAGAATACCACACAGCAATAAGTTATGATGTTTATTATTATTATTATTATTGTATTATTGAGAGAGAGAGAGAGAGAGAGAGAGAGAGAGAGAGAGAGATATTCACTGATAAGGTTTTGTTTGAGGTTAATAGACATTTTTTTTCCCCAAATTAAAAGGAAGTGTTGCAAATATAACCTACCAATAGGCTACAATGCTTTTCCTAATAATGTAATTTCAACACAATGCTCCTTTTGTAGGCTACTTTAGTTATACTAAGTATTTGTATATGCTAAATGTAGTTATTGTATTGTCTTAGAAATAATATTTGTTTGACGGTATACAAGTCTGGATGGGCGTAATTGATTATTGTCAAAGAATAATGCTCATTTAAAATAAACAACAAAACACTTCTGGCGTGGGTTGTTATTCAGTAGCTAGGCGTGAACTTCGAGTCAAGTTCGAGTTCTCGCGTTGTTGCGCAAACCCAGAGCCGCGCAAACCAATCGGCTTATTATGACATCAAAGTATCACGAGAGTCAGTCTGCAATCGCGGTACTTTGATTCCCGCAATGCTTGAGCGCTACAAGTCAAACACGTGTGTCTTGAGTTGTTCTGCCATGATTGCTCGATGAATTTGAACATTTTGAACCCGAGTTTCCAAAGATCATCATAGACGTCGATTCGCGCCCGTTCACCTTTTGCTACGTGATATGAGATGAAGTACAAGAAGTATCTCTTGGAGAACAAAGACATTCCACGAACAACACAGCATCGCTGGAGAAGGTATGTAATGTTAAATTGTATCAATATTATTACCCTATGCGGATAGCAGAGGGACTTGATGGGTCTGTGGCAAATGGCTATAGCCTAATTTTTTTTTATTTGCAATCTACAGAATTTTAGAGAAATGTATCACAATGGAATCATATTCCAAAGTAATATTAACACCATCAGTTTGAGTAATTTGAACAGTGTTAGGCTAAAGCTACGTTTTTGTCACGGGGTGACTAAAAGCCGGAACTTTTCTTTTGTTGTTCCCCCTTCCCCCCGGACGTCTTTTCGGAAACCCCGAGTCTGATTCCGGTGGCTAGTGCGCATGAGCTCGAGACAGCTCACATTGATTATGGGAGATTGGCCGCACCTGTGGGAGAGAACAAAGACGCGAGTGATATGCGAGAGAAGGATATAAAAGCAGCGTTCTACAGGAGTGTGGGTATGTAAGCTGTGATGTTGATAATTCGTGGCGTGAGCTTTTCTTGGGAAAAATCGACAAGTGCAGTGTTGAGAGGACGTGCTCAGTCATCTGGCCAGCTTCTTCCAGTGAATCCGTGCATGTGGTGATGAATTATCAGCCGTGGAGTTGAAGAGGGAAGGATTATACATCGGAGCTACCCCTAGAAAGATAAGTGTTTCACTTTGTGGTGTGAGAAACAAGGCGACAGTAGAGGAACATCTTTGACTGTTATCAGGAATAAAGCTGTGTTGTTTCACTAGATGCCCGCCATCGACCGGCATGGAAATATCTCGCTGGACTTGAGCATTGTTCTAGTTTTGGAGAATTGGAGTGATACTGCGGTGTCTGTTGAACTTTGCACGATTAATGAGAGTGATATTGCGGTGATTGCACGTGTGGGGCGGAGTACAGTGTTTGCAGCGAGGGAAAAAAAGTGCAACAACAACGTGTCGATGGACGGGGGATTCAAGCATCTAAGTTGAACGCAACTACAGTTTAAAGCGCTGTCTTCTATGCTGAGCCATCGTCTAAAGCGCTGTCTTCCATATGCTGAGCCACCACAGCTGAACGCCCATTGTGAGTACTCTCTCTTGAAGCTACATTGAACGTTCTGAATGTTTCCTCTCTTCATGCTGTTGCACTGATGTCTATATGCTGAGCCACCATAGCTGAACGCCCATTGTGAGTACTCTCTCTTGAAGCTACATTGAACGTTCTGAATGTTTCCTCTCTTCATGCTGTTGCACTGATGTCTATATGCTGAGCCACCATAGCTGAACGCCCATTGTGAGTACTCTCTCTTGAAGCTACATTGAACGTTCTGAATGTTTCCTCTCTTCATGCTGTTGCATTGATGTCTATATGCTGAGCCACCACAGCTGAATGCCCATTGTGAGTACTCTTTCTCGAAGTTACACTGAACGTTCTGAATGCCTCCTCTCCTTATGCTGCTGCATTGATGCTGAGCCATCGTCTAAAGCGCTGTCTTCTATATGCTGAGCCACCACAGCTGAACGCCCATTGTGAGTACTCTCTCTTGAAGCTACATTGAACGTTCTGAATGTTTCCTCTCTTCATGCTGTTGCACTGATGTCTATATGCTGAGCCACCATAGCTGAACGCCCATTGTGAGTATTCTCTCTTGAAGCTACATTGAACGTTCTGAATGTTTCCTCTCTTCATGCTGTTGCATTGATGTCTATATGCTGAGCCACCACAGCTGAACGCCCATTGTGAGTACTCTTTCTTGAAGCTACATTGAACGTTCTGAATGTTTCCTCTCTTCATGCTGTTGCATTGATGTCTATATGCTGAGCCACCACAGCTGAATGCCCACTGTGAGTACTCTTTCTCGAAGTTACACTGAACGTTCTGAATGCCTCCTCTCCTTATGCTGCTGCATTGATGCTGAGCCATCGTCTAAAGCGCTGTCTTCTATATGCTGAGCCACCACAGCTGAACGCCCATTGTGAGTACTCTCTCTTGAAGCTACATTGAACGTTCTGAATGTTTCCTCTCTTCATGCTGTTGCACTGATGTCTATATGCTGAGCCACCATAGCTGAACGCCCATTGTGAGTACTCTCTCTTGAAGCTACATTGAACGTTCTGAATGTTTCCTCTCTTCATGCTGTTGCATTGATGTCTATATGCTGAGCCACCACAGCTGAACGCCCATTGCGAGTACTCTTTCTCAAAGTTACATTGAACGTTCTGAATGCCTCCTCTCCTTATGCTGCTGTATTGATGCTGAGCCATCGTCTAAAGCGCTGTCTTCTACGCCGAGCCACCACAGCTGAACGCCCATTGTGAGTACTTTCTCTTGAAGTTACATTGAACGTTCTGAATGTTTCCTCTCTTCATGCTGTTGCATTGATGTCTATATGCTGAGCCACCACAGCTGAACGCCCATTGTGAGTACTCCCTCTTGAAGCTACATTGAACGTTCTGAATGTTTCCTTTCTTCATGCTGTTGCACTGATACCTATATGCTGAGCCACCGTCTAAAGCGCTGTCTTCTATGCTGAGCCACCACAGTCTAAAGCGCTGTCTTCTATGCTGAGCCACCACAGTCTAAAGCGCTGTCTTCTATGCTGAGCCACCACAGCTGAACGCCCATTGTGAGTACTCTCTCTTGAAGTTATACGGAACGTTCTGAATGTTTCTTCTCTTTATGCTGTTGCATGGATGCCTATAAGCGGAGTCATCACAGTCTGAAGCGCTGCCTTCTATGCTGAGCCATCCCAGCTGAACGCCCCTGTGTCCGAGAGTCTTGCCTCCAGTACCATAGTCGCCCACCAACGGGCCTGACCTCAGCGTCCAGATACTTACCCCCCGTCTACATCCAGAGCAGCCTCCAGTTTTAGAATCATTTAAATAATAAAGTCTTTTAAATTGTTACTCTGTTGTCTGTCGTCTCTGGGCTGTGGGGTAGCTCCTCGGAAGGGCACTGCCAAGGGGTTAACGGGGAGGTCGGTCGGCGTGGTGCCACCGTATCACCGACCTGTGACATTTTTTCCTCTGTATGCTAATTGCATGGTCGATGTCATCAGATCAGGAATTTAGGAAAATCACACCTTATTAATTTAAGTGAATTTAATTGTATTATTTTTCGATTTTTTTTTTTTATTTTAGTGTCAATTATTACAAACATTTTTGTTATATAACTCTTTATTTATGCTTTGTAGACGAACCCACCATGTTGGAGTCCGTGGACCTCAAAATGCTGTTGTTGATGTGTTACAGGTAAGAATTATTGACCACGGGCCTGTACCTTGATGGTTGAACAAACTCAGGGCTGCAGGATTAGATTACAAAAGAGTTTTATTCTAAATTAGCATTAATAAAAGCCAGAGGATTTTGTCTTTAAAAAATCATCAGTTGAATTCCCTATTGCCACAATAAGCTTTTTAACATTTAAACTTCAATCACTCGATGGTTGTCAATTTAGTTTTTTCTCTTTTGAATTTATGGTAAATAATTTCCGTTGTATGTCTTGGGTATTACTTTAGTTACCATGTTATTTTTATTTGCCTTTTAGCAAGACCCAGCTTTGTTTGACATGCGTATCAAGCACATGAGCGATACTTTGCAGGTATGGATAATTTTAATTACAAATTACACTCTAATGTGTTGTAGGTTATACATCTGTTGTTAGTCATAAATGTTACAAAGTATTGCTTGAATTAAAATGATTATTTATCCCCCTAAAACATTGCAATACATTTTCAATAAAACAAAATATGTATCATATTGCAACACAGCAGAATCAGACTTCAGAAGACCAGAATCCAGTTTTGACCATCAGCCCTGTACAGACATCCAGTCAGGTGAGGAACAACAATGAACACAATGTCCAAACAAATTATGTCCAATGAGCTTAATCCTGGATTAAGTGCTTCCTACTGTTGGCTGTAGGGGGAGAGTGGGGCACAACCCAACGCTTTTGGGTTCGGCTTAATTACACAAAAAATATTTGAGTTTGATTAATAAAGCAGCCGTGGTTTACAGTGATAATATAACAGCTAAGAAGTGTTAGGCATGACGCAAAGAAGAGTAAAACACCCTGAGCTGTTATAAAATTACTGTAAACCAAGGCTTCACAGGGCTGCTCTTTTTATTATTATTTAAGATACATAGCAACAGGCGCGGAGCTGTGGGCGGGCCTGGACGGGCCTGGGCCCGCCCACATTGACAGCTGGCCCGCCCAATCAGAAATAAAAAATTAAATAAAATACTACTCTGTATTGTTAAACATAGATACTAATTTATGTGGTGTATTTCAACATGTTATGTTAAAAACCTGATAACTATTTAAAATGTAAGTGTGTTGGTGACATGTTTTCATTGGTCAATGCAACATCGTAGCACGCTCTGTTGTAATCTGGCGTGAACCATCTATGACGCGAACAACCAACGGTTATAACATTCGCTAGAAGTGTACGGTATCTTGATTTTTTAGTATGGCAAACCAAGTTACTCTCACTAATTTAAAAAAAAAAAAACTCGTATTGAGATTAATAATTATTTGGAGGACCAATCTGTGGATCGTAATAGAACAACCACTGGCTCTGAGAATGGAGCGGAGATTAACTCCGAACCGACGACCTCCACTGATGCTAACCGGCAAGCAGATCTGCCTATGGCTAATCGACGATCACAAATATTCGTTCAGTTAACATGTCATTACTTTAAATGTTCACTGAATAGAGTGTTATGTTGTGGTTGTTTTTTTGTTATTTTGTTAGAGCTACGTGCTCTCTAATTGATCTTCCCTTTGCACTATCACAATGTTGCCTTTTTGTGAATGATATGTTCCTGGCTCGGTAGCCATAGCCTATGTTATATAGGCTTATGTATTTAGCTCAGTTTTGACAGTAGATTAAATTTAAATTACAAAATAAGTAGGCTAATAAACTTTTATTTATTTTTTACCATTATAAAGCAGTTTGAATGTTTCATTGCGTTACAGTATGGTTCTAATGAGAAAAGTATTTCCGAGCAGCTTTCAGCTATGATCACTTTGAGAACTTTTCTTGCAAGCACCCTGAACTAGACAAGTGGAAAAACTAATTTTTAATTACACCACGTTATAACCTTAATTTTTTTTCGTTTTGAATTATTTCGTTTAAAGACATTTCAAGCTTTGTGCATTTTATGTATTTCTCATGTCTGTGTGAGGCATACACTGAGTTTCGTTAAGTTAGGATGAGATGCGCTCCAGTTAACGTGCAATGCAAGTGACCGCGCGGGCGCCTCCTGATTATTGTCTGTTATAATGCTGTTCAGTGTTCACTTTTCATAACCAAAATAGATTAAATAAATAAAAACATATAGCCTATTATAATATTGAACATATATATTAACCTAAATACGTTTTCTTTAATGGCTACAGCACCTAGTAACGTCAGAGGACTCAAGGTTTCAGCGTTTCCCGAAACCTTCTTATTTAGGCTACACTTTTATTATTACTGAAATGCTGGAAAGTATTTCCAAGAACACTATTTCATCCCAGCTCCACCTCAGCGAACAAACATGGGAAAGAGACGAAAGCACATACAAATTTGAAATGGTTATTATGGCAGCAATATATGATACAATTTAAAAATATGTAGGCTAGGCTATTATTGTCACAAGTTTGTCCTGTCTTGTTTTGCACTTGGGTGTTTGTTGTGTTGAGCCATGTGCTCGTGTTCATTGTTAGCCCCGCCCTTCTTGTTATCTTGTTATTGGTTTAATTAATTCCACCTGTTGTCATCGTTACCTTCTTTTGTTTGCCTCCCTATTTAGTCTCCTTGTGTCTGTTGTACTGTGCTGTTACGTTGTCTAATGTTCTTGTGTTTGTTTCCCAGTGTTTTGGTTTGTTTATATTATTCTAATGTTTCCCCCCCCGCGTGGGAGTTTTGTTTATCATTGTATTTTGCTTTTATTTTATTAAAATCCCATTTTGGTTTTCTGCAATTGAGTCCTCAGTTTTGTTTTTGAACCCAGTCGTGACAGAACGTAACAGCCATTTTGAGGACTCAGCAGAATGAGTATTCGTGTGGTTCCCCCCGCTACAGCTCAAGAGAGACTAGAACTCCAGCAGGCGTTGGCATCGCAACGCCAGCAGGGCTGGGAGATAGGATGCTTCGCCCAGTTCTTCTGGACAATGGCTAGGGGATTGAATTACCATGATGAAGCTCTTAAAGAGGCATTCAACCACTGTTTGGATGATCCCCTTCCTCAGTGGGAGATGAATGGTTTAAGGATCCTGGACTTTTGGAAATTTACCAATTACCTGCGGCATCGCAAGGATTGGAGGATCCTGCCACCATTAGAGACTGACGGTATCGACCAACTTACCTATCCTTCTTCGCCGAGTCAAGTTTTTCTGAATTTAACTAAAAAACGAAGGTTGAGAAGGAGGAGAGCAGCTAAGACTGCTGCATCAGTCTTTGTCTCCATCGAGCCAGTTTTTGTCACTCCAGAGTCTGCAGAGACTGTTCATGTCACGTCTGCCCAGCCAGAGACTGTTCACGTCACGTCTGCCCAGCCAGAGACTGTTCACGTCACGTCAGCCCAGTCAGAGACGGTTCACGTCACGTCTGCCCAGTCAGAGACGGTTCACGTCACGTCTGCCCAGTCAGAGACGGTTCGCGTCACGTCTGCCCAGTCGGGGACTGTTCACGTCACGTCTGCCCAGCCGGGGACTGTTTTCGTCGTGTCTGCCCAGCCAGAAACTGTTCACGTCATGCCTGCTGAGCCGGTGTCCCTGGACAAGATGGCCGTACAGCCGGTGGTGTCTGTTTCTGAGCCGGTGGTGTCTGTTCCAGAGCCGGAGCCAGTGTCTGTTCCTGAGCCGGAGCCAGTGTCTGTTCCTGAGCCGGAGCCAGTGTCTGTTCCAGAGCCGGAGCCAGTGTCTGTTCCTGAGCCGGAGCCAGTGTCTGTTCCTGAGCCGGAGCCAGTGTCTGTTCCTGAGCCGGAGCCAGTGTCTGTTCCTGAGCCGGAGCCAGTGTCTGTTCCTGAGCCGGAGCCAGTGTCTGTTCCTGAGCCGGAGCCAGTGTCTGTTCCTGAGCCGGAGCCAGTGTCTGTTCCTGAGCCGGAGCCAGTGTCTGTTCCGGAGCCGGAGCCAGTGTCTGTTCCGGAGCCGGAGCCAGTGTCTGTTCCGGAGCCGGAGCCAGTGTCTGTTCCGGAGCCGGAGGCGTCTGTTCCTGAGCCCTCAGTGACCGCGACACTGGCCATTATGGCCACAGCCATGTGGTGTGTGTGGGCTACGCACACACTTGGACCAGTGGTGTCTGTTCCTGGGCCGGTGGTGTCTGTTCCTGAGCCGGTGGTGCCAGTTCCAGTGCCTGAGCCGGTGGTTCCAGTTCCTGAGCCGGTGGAGTCTGTTCCAGTTCCTGAGCCGGTGGAGTCTGTTCCAGTTCCTGAGCCGGTGGAGTCTGTTCCAGTTCCTGAGCCGGTGGAGTCTGTTCCAGTTCCTGAGCTGGAGCCAGTGTCTGTGTCTGTTCCTGTTCCTGAGCCGGAGCCAGTGTCTGTTCCTGAGTCTGTGCCTGTGCTGGTGTCTGTTCCTGAGCCGATGGTGCCAGTTCCAGTGCCTGAGCCGGTGGTGCCAGTTCCAGTGCCAGTCCCGGTGGTGCCAGTTCCAGTGCCTGAGCCGTTGGTGCCAGTTCCAGTGCCTGAGCCGCTGGTGTTTGTTCCAGTTCCTGCGCCGTGGCCGCCCGAGGGAAAGTCTCCGCCCTGGCCGCCCGAGGGAAAGTCTCCGCCCTGGCCGCCCGCGGGAAAGTCTCCGCCCTGGCCGCCCGAGGGAGAGTCTCCGCCCTGGCCGCCCGAGGGAGAGTCTCCGCCCTGGCCGCCCGAGGGAAAGTCTCCGCCCTGGCCGCCCGAGGGAAGGTCTCCGCCCTGGCCGCCCGAGGGAGGGTCTCCGCCCTGGCCGCCCGAGGGAAGGTCTCCGCCCTGGCCGCCCGAGGGAGAGTCTCCGCCCTGGCCGCCCGAGGGAGAGTCTCCGCCCTGGCCGCCCGAGGGAGAGTCTCCACCCTGGCCGCCCGATGGACAATCTGCTCCACCCTGGCCGCCCGATGGACAGTTTGTCCCTCCCGTCCCGTCCCGCCCTGGTCTGTCCCTCCCGTCCCGCCCCGCCCTGGTCTGTCCCTCCCGTCCCGCCCTGGTCTGTCCCTCCCGTCCCGCCCTGGTCTGTCCCTCCCGTCCCGCCCTGGTCTGTCCCTCCAGTCCCGCCCTGGTCTGTCCCTCCAGTCCCGCCCTGGTCTGTCCCTCCAGTCCCGCCCTGGTCTGTCCCTCCAGTCCCGCCCTGGTCTGTCCCTCCAGTCCCGCCCTGGTCTGTCCCTCCTGTCCCGCCCTGGTCTGTCCCTCCTGTCCTAGTGGAGCGTCTGGTAGCCGCTCCTTAAGGAGGGGGTTATGTCACAAGTTTGTCCTGTCTTGTTTTGCACTTGGGTGTTTGTTGTGTTGAGCCATGTGCTCGTGTTCATTGTTAGCCCCGCCCTTCTTGTTATCTTGTTATTGGTTTAATTAATTCCACCTGTTGTCATCGTTACCTTCTTTTGTTTGCCTCCCTATTTAGTCTCCTTGTGTCTGTTGTACTGTGCTGTTACGTTGTCTAATGTTCTTGTGTTTGTTTCCCAGTGTTTTGGTTTGTTTATATTATTCTAATGTTTCCCCCCCCGCGTGGGAGTTTTGTTTATCATTGTATTTTGCTTTTATTTTATTAAAATCCCATTTTGGTTTTCTGCAATTGAGTCCTCAGTTTTGTTTTTGAACCCAGTCGTGACAATTATAGGCTATTATAGTTTGGATAATTTTTTTATAATATCCCATGAGTCCTAATAAATGCAATTTCAACTATTTCTGAAGGGCTTCTTTAATAACACCGCTTTCTCACATAAACAGCCCCTGCTCGAAAGAATAATTGATTCTCGAGCCATCGATATCAACCAATTCAGCACCATCGCCATGGACAGCACCGGGTAACGTCGCACGTAAGAAGGTATATCTTAAGCAGCTTCCGCGGACAGACGCCGAAAAAGCGTTAAACTTTAACCTTATCTCACAGAGAATAATGTGTTCGAATTTAAAAGACGTGGCGCTGCGCGTCCGGTGTGCGACCCCCTCAGCGCCGCGCCGCGCCACGTTTTTTAAATTCGAACACATTATACACACCGGCGGCGCCTTTCGGCGTCTGTCCGCGGCGCCCAGCAACGGCTCAGGGCCGGGTTTCGATGTATCTTAGCTCTTAAGAGCGCTCTCTATGTGCAAGGTTACGAACGCTCGCAGCAATTCCACGAGCGTTTCCCAAAAATGCACTTAACATGAACGCGCGAGATCGCGCTCTACGTGCTACTTAAGAGTCGCTGTCCATTCGCGAAGTGCTGAAATATAACCTTATATGGAATCGTATTCTGAACGTTTAACCTAATAATTGTCATCTGTTGTGGATTAGCAATCAAGACATGTCTATATAAAGCACCTACAGGCGGTGGCACTGACAAAATGGCTGAAAAACAAAACAAAAAACAAGAAAAGATACCTTTCAAAAATATGAAATTAATGTCCTTTTAGAGGAGATAGAGCGAAACAAAGATGTAATTTTTAACAGATTTAAAGGATTTATTTTTTGTTCATTCATTTAATTTTTATTAAAATTATTACATTAAATTATTTCTATTTTTTTGTTTTGTTTTCTTTTTAATTATTTAATTTATACATTAATTTAACCAACAAAAAAAAAAGAGTAATAAAGTGTACAATAAAGTACAATCAAAACCTTAAATTATAATCACATTGCATTTGAATAAAGTTAAAGGTGTAATCTGCCGGTTGTCCTGCAGGTGTCCTCATAAATCTGTCTTCTTACGATGCACTTGGGGATGTACGATTACTCCAGGGCTGAGTTTCCCGATAACGTTGTCTCTTAGCGCGCTACGAAGACTCTTAAGGTATAACTTAACTGAAGGTATACCATTGCTAGGCGTGTTCCCCGAACTATACCTTAGGAAGCTGCTTAAGATATACCTTCTTACGTGCGACGTTACCCGGTGCTGTCCATGGCGATGCTGCTGAATCTGCTGATATCGATGACTCGAGAATCAATTATTCTCTCTTGCAGGGGCTGTTTATGTGAGAAAGCGGTGTTCTTTATAAAAAAGCACTTTAGAAATAGTTGAAATTGCATTTATTAGGACTCATGGGATATTATAAAAAGTAATCCAAACTATAATAGCCTATAATAGCATTGCCTACATATTTTAAAATTGTATCATATATTGCTGCCATAATAACCATTTAAATTTGTATGTGCTTTCTTCTCTTTCCCATGTTTGTTCGCTGAGGTGGAGCTGCGATGAAATATTGTTCTTGTAAATACTTTCAAGCATTTCAGTAATAAAAGTGTACGTCACGTACGGTGGTCGGCAGTGATCAAAAAGGATTTAAACAGTGAATTTTGAATTTTTACGCGGGTTGGGTGAGAAAAAACACTGATATTATGGATTTGGACGGCACTAAAATCACCGACTTACCCCTGTAAATGTTTAAAATACCGGACGAGCCCATGAGAAACAATATTAGCGTCCGAATAGAACTTAACTGACACTAGCCTATGCTTTCACTGCGCTCTTTTATTAAATTAATAATATAATATATAATAATAATAATATAATTAAAATTCTAACAACAATCAGTGTGATTGACAATTTTATTCTTTGCATGAAAACACTTGAATTAGCCTAAATGAACTGTCTGTGTGTATTAAAACTTCTGAATTATTTTCATATAGACCTGCAACAGTGATGAGGTAAAGCTAAGTGTGGTCCAGACCAACCTTACGAAAGTGTGACTTACAGAAGATATAGCCTACTTAGCGCACGAACGTGTCGGGAATCGTGTCATAACATTAAGAGAGAGGTTAAGGAATAGGTTAAGAACTACTTAGCGATAAGAACGTTTTGGGAAACTGGGCCCAGAATATTAAGATCAGTCGTGTAGGCCTATACGATCGTTTTTACGATCAACTTATAGGCTTACGATGCTTTTGGGAAACGCAGCCCAGTTGTATACGGACTTCACCCTGTGCTGCAATATACATTTAGTTTTATATTTATTTACAGAAATCAGAAAATTGCTGATGTTATCGGATTTTCAGGTGAGAGTTGTCCTAGACGTGGCGCGGCGCGGCGCTGAGCTGTGCGTCCGGTGTGCGACCCCCTTTAAGAGTCTTCGTAGCGTGCTAAGAGACAACCGTTATCGGGAAACCCAGCCTTGATTTCGGAACACCCATAGATTCAGGCCCACCTCGACTTAATCCAGGCCCACCCATCTGTTACGTTCTGCATCCGCCACTGCATAGCAAGGCTTCAGGAAATGAAACGCAAATAAAATAAAAGGAATATTAATAAAAAAATATTAGTGCTCTGCCAAACAAAGTAGTTCCTCAGAAACAACAAAGCGGTTGCCAAGCAACACAGAAACATACACAGTGGAGCAGTGATACTTGTGTAATGCAGTCAGCAGTGGGTTACAGGGTGTTTTATTACTGCTTAGAACCCGGCTCAACCAATCTAAATCAAGAACCAGAACTGACCATTTTATAAACAGATTTTTACACGGGCAACATACAAATGAACATTTAAAGCTTGTTTCCAGCACCTAGTATTCACATTCAATTACACTGAAAGTGACAGGAGTGCAAACATTACTGTACAACTTACCCCGTGGGTGGGATTAATTGTAAAAGACAAAATATACAGATAATTACTGAAGATGGTTAAGTATCTGTCTATAATACAGTAGATACCCACACATTTATCCATCCATATCTCATCTACATGTTAGTTACTATGCTTCTAGTGGGGTTGGATGCATGTACAGAGAAAGTGCAGCACAGTTATAAAAAAAAAAAAAAAGTCATAGTCCCCTTGATATTGACCTTAAGTTATTTTGATTAATGGAATTTCTATGGTTTTAGTTTAATTTGTCATACACTTAAAGGCTTGGTTGTAACACTGTTACTGTAACTAACTCACTCAGCTGGTGGAAAATGTTTTTCAAGCCCAGATAACAGTTAGGAATTTCTGATTTTAAAAGTACTAGATAAAAAACCTAAGGATTATCATCATTGTAATATCCTGAAAAAATATAATCTTCTCAACTTTGACAATTTCTTGTTTTATTCGGACGCATGTCTAGTGTTTAAAGTTTTTAATGATCTTGCACCCACTCCTTAAAGGGTGCATAGTAATATCTGGCAGTGGGAGTGCCAGTCAGGGCTGGACTGGTAATCTGGCATACCGGGCAAATGCCCGGTGGGCCGATGTGCTTTTGGGCCGATACATCTCATACTTTTTTTATTTTTTTTATTTTGACGGCCCATAAAACTCGTACATCGGCGGCCCATTCGTTTTGTTTTGTTTAATTGACAGCGCTGGGTTAGTGCCGGTGTAATGCATTGGTCAAAAAAAAAGTAAGCGTTAGTTTTTTTTAGACCGGCCCATGAAACGCGTAGATCAGCGGCCCATTGGTTGTTATCTTGATTGACACTGGGCTGGCCCAATCACATCATTAAACACCTCCCCCTCTGGGCTCTGAGCGAGCGTGCAGTGTCAAGTGTGTATCTGTCAAAATAGTCTGAGAGATGGAGAAGAAACGCAAGGAATGTGCAGAGAAATAGCGTGAAAAATAGATACAGGCCCTTCAAGCAGACGCTGTAAAATGTGTCAAGATATATATGTTTTCTGCAGCAGCAGGACCTTCATCAGCTCCAGTGGCTGATGATGAGGATAGTGAGGAGGATCAGGAGAGAGAGATGAGAAAGTGTAACGTAGAGTCCGCGGTAAGCAGAACTACTTTCAAAACACTTTGGCTATGAGTGTAGGAACCCATAACCCGGTTACAGATTATTTCCACATCTGCATAGTTGACAATTACAGCAATTTACTAGAAGTTTAATGAGACGCGTTTGTATCCATGTTTTCCGCCAAAATAAAAGCTCGATGCAGTTTCCGTCAAAATAAAAGATCATGTGCTTATCTCTTTCAAGTTTAGAAATTAGTACAAAACTAATTATGAAAGTTTTCTTTATTTTTCGGTGCATTATTTTTTACAATATATAGGCTACTATCATGAGATTAATATTATAACTATTATTATGTAGTAGTGTAATATAGACAGACACTGTTACTAAAAGAGGTTTGATTTGTTTTCTTTGTTATACTTGCACACTGAATATGGGCTGGAGCTTTTAATTTTGAACCCTCAAACTGCACCAGATTGATGAATTTAACATTAAAATGCAAAAAAAATTCTTAGGGGGACCATGCCCCCAAACCCCCCTAGAGCTCCACCCACCACAGTTTTACCAAAATTCCTTTGAGAAACACTGTCAATGCAGCTTATAGCTTGTTTTTTGGATTCATCACTGTGGAGTATAGTTCGACTGTATTAATAAATTACAATTTTGTACTTATTTCATCTGTTAACTCTCACTCGTTTATACTCACTCATTACATGGCATTAGCGGTTTTAATGAATAGGAGTTAAACAAAAACATATTCAAAGGCGTGCAAAGATGGGTGGTGTTTATGATCATATGTAGTGGGCCAGTCTGGGCCAAAATGCCAGGGCCGATTTTCTGTCCCAGTCCAGCCCTGGTGCCAGTAGAACCAGAGCATCAACTAGGGGTGATTTGGTACCTCACTTTAGAAAGACCACCTTTGGTCAATCCGCCTTCTCTGTTAAAGTAGTCGGGAAGTGGAATTCAATACCTACAAACATTCAAAACTCAGGAAGTTTTGCAGTATTTAAAGCCAGCTTTAAAATGTGGCTAAAAACAGCACAAGAGTGTCACCATTAATGATTGCATTGTATTTTCTGTATTTTATATTTGGTGTATACATCAAACCGTTTAAAAAAAATTATGGATTGGTTAATATGTATTTCTGTACATCTATGTAGTGTATTTGTTTAGTGGTTGCTTTGAGTGTTTTGTTTCTGTTTTGTCTATCTGTCCAGGGACAACAGATGCAAATTAGCTGTTAGCTAACTCTGGTGCAATTGTCTAAATTGTGCGCTGTCCCTGTTAAATAAATGGAATAATAATAATAATAATTTTTCAAAGTGATGCTATGTTTTAGACAACAAATCAATGATTAAGATAATATAAGGTTGGTTTTGGTGACTTAAACACATTTCAGAATTCATTAAAAAAAAACTGTCCACTATCTCCTCAAACGCATCAAAACTTTCCATACATTTAGAAGAGTCGGTCTTCTAACATTGAGATAAAATTAACCCCCTTCCCACAGCTACATAATATTAACCTGTAAATTATCTGTAAAGGTTTTAATTTATTCTTTAAAATGTTTTCCCAGGTTTTAGCAGATGTTGATGAAAAAACAGATGATCTGGATGCACCTGATGAGTCCTTGCAGGCAAGGAAAATGCACAATATACATGCACTGTCTGAACAAATGCTCAACACATCCTATTTTCATAGGGGCAAAAAGTCCATATTAGTGCCCCATTATCCCAGACAACACAGTGTTATAGACAACACATTTTATGTTACTTTAAACTAGGGCTGGACTGGAATATTTGAATATTCGGTCAGTGGGTTGGTATTCGATTTGAACATTTGACATTCGAATATTTTTTTTTTTTGCACACCTGGCATCCTCAACGGTTCTCATTCGCGCTTGAATATTTACATTATAAAATCTGGCGGAATACAATACTACTTTTTTTTTTCTTTTTTTTTACAATTATCTTATATAGCCTAGCTGTTTTTAATAGGATGGACAGTTAGGAACCTTATACTTATTAAATATATTTGCCTTCTTGGCGTTGCTGCAACTGGAGTATTCTCTGGCAGAGCGCAGAACAGCAGAGTTTGTATGGACAAGTGCATGAGCTTGTATTTTGGTTTAAGCTGCTTTGCTTTGACATTGTGGAAAATAGAATAATAGAAACAAAATGTAGCCTTTTCACCTGTTAGCCTATTATAAATCAAAAAAATAATCTACTGCTAAATAGGATATTTTGAGATTTAACTTTGTTCTGTTTATTGAAGCTGTGCTAATTTGCCTACACTAGCCAGCCTAAAATTAATCTCGCAATATTCATTTTATATTAGGCTACCTTGTTATGTTTAGCCTATTACAGTTTGTTTTAATTTATATAAGGGAATTCATTTAATTTTATTCAAACTGTAGTAGGCCTATGCTACCGTGTTCTTTATTTATTAGGCTAGTTTGTTCATTTATTTTTCGTTTTTCTTTAGCCTAAATTTCGTTATTTCTTTAAAATTCATTTTATCTTTGTTTAATTTCCGTTATTTCTTTATTTATATTTAGTTCATCTATATTTAAATATCGTTTATAAAAAATTCATTATTTCTTTATTAAAATTGTTTATATTCAGCCTATTTAAATTGAGTTTTTCTTTATTTAAATCTACCCTTTTCCTTTACTGTGTCAGTAATTTGTTAGTCAGAAAAATATTAGACTACCTTATCAAAAGTATTGCTTAAAGGGACATTGTGTAGGAATTTCTCCCATCTAGTGGTGAAATTGTATTTTGCATTCAAACGAATAATGCTCTCCAGCGCCTCACTTTTTCAAATGCGCGTTGCATCTACGGTAGCCGTTATGTACCAAAAAGCTTTGACAGGATGTCTTATAATAGCACTTCGAGTTTTTCTTCGGGTGAACAGGTTTGTTATTTAAAACAAACTGAAACTTGAAACAACGAAAAAAAGAATGTTACAGTATGAACTACTGACTGTCAAAAACATTAACTATGGTAATTAGTAGTAATGCCTTCTTTACTCGTTATATTTTTTGAAGTATGTGCATTGTTAGATATCATCATCATCAGAGCCTTCTCTAACGTTACTTTACTCAATAGCTGCTATTCATCAAAGAGCCTGTTTAACTTTTAACTATAAATGTTCGACTGTCTATATAATAAAGTACACAACCAAGCAATGAAAAAAAAGCTTGTAATTAAGGCCGTAACATTGACTTACCTGTCGAGAAGAAAGCAGGCAACTTCAGGGTCTCTTTTGAAAGCTTTCTCCTGCATTAGCTATCCTGACAGTAACCCTTGTTTTTGTAATCTCCGGTCACGTTTCCTTTTACGATCTATTTTGGACTTTTTCGACGACGAGGACTCCTTATCCTGTGACTCATATGTATGTATGAATGAACGGTGTATAAATAACCGTGCAGTGCAGCCTTTTAAACTTGCCGCGGCAGTGACAAGCGCCTCTCACTGCTCTGCTCCTCCGCTTCTGCTGGCTTCAGTCACGTGACGCTAGCTCTGAACGAAACGCGTTGTGGAAACGCGTTGGCCTAGTACTTTTTGTCCCTCTCTGCTATTATAGTTTTTCAAGATGGGGGAACTACATGGAAGCCTCCGTGGACTTACCCGTCCCATGTATATAAAGATAATAAATTCTTCGTTTACGAGGATTAGTCTGAATATTGGCATAGGTATTTGTACACCATTGAGGGCATATTTATGAATAAAAATATAGATTTTAGATAATAAAATACCTAAAAAGCTACACATTGTCCCTTTAAGTTAACAGATCCGCGGGCCACAGTTAACAGCACAAAGGAGAAGCGGCGCGCCTCACCGCGGGCAGGGCGGTGAGAACGCACACTAGTGATATAAAACGCATGTTTTATAGAGAACCGTTGATGTTTTATATCATTATTGCAGTGTCCGTTCTTGGGGCAAATAGGAAGCCCTGCCTGCGAGGCGCGCGGCTTCCTGCTCGCGCTGTTCTGTAGTTTATTAATTCTGAACACGTTGCGTCTCGCGTGTCCGTTCTCGGAGCATCTAAACCCTTCCCGCGTGAGATGCCCCTCTTCCCGCTCGCGCTGTTCTAGTTTATTCATTCAGAACGTGTTGCGTCTGGTGTGTCTATCTTGCACTAAATGCAACACTGTACTCCCTTATGAAGTCGATTGGATGAACGGTTCTCGAAATAATAAAAATTCAAAAAGACAAGACAAGAAAAATTCATAGAGATTTTTTAGAGAGAAGAATATGTCCAGCCCCCTCTCTCCTAAGCTTAGAATATTCAAAGTTTATTACTGCCGAAGCTTCGAAGCTCAAAAAATGGTATTCGGACCAGACCTACTTTAAACTCAACTTGTGTTGTCCCTATTATTAATTTCAATGCACAATTAACACAAAGTGACACACATTGTGTATGATGACACAATGTGTTAAAATGGTGTAAAACTAAAAATTTTAATTAACATTTGACCACACACTTTTTGAGAATGTTAATGCTGCACTGTGAAGGAAGTGTATCTAGCCTGTCAATGTGAAGTGATGTGGTTCTTTGCCAAAAACCACAAATAATCAGTTATATTATCAAAACTCCGCTATCTTTTAAAACATATTAAAAACTATCTTTTCAGGTTTTTGCAGAAGTTGATGACAGACAAGATGATCTGGTTCAACACATTGCACCTGATGGATCCTTAAACGTTATACATATGGTACATGTTTTGTGTATGCATGAGTATACAAAAAATTTTTTTTTTAAAGTACTGTTGAAAAAACTGTTGATTTTCATAACTTATGTCACGGCTCCAGACTGCGACCAAATTATCGCATGTTTCCACCATTCCTGCCGATGTGACCAAATTTTTAAGGAGGTGCTAGCACGACCACAACTTTTCCCAATATCAACAAACAAAATTAAAACTGCGCTACTCATTTGTGCATCATGGACCAATGATCAATTCGGACCAATAATAGATAGCGCACCACTGCAAGCTACTTGAGTCTTGAGCCGGTTTCAATAACGCGACACCGTTACAACACAGTGCAATGAGATTCAGTGAAGAAATAGATTGAATTTGCCACAGAATTAATATCGCTGCTAGTGAGGAGCATTCAGATTCGGCGCAGAGTTCTGTTATAAAATGTATCAAATCAAACAGCGCTGACATGTAAACCAGGATAAACGTGTACCATGAATGAACCATGGATTTACTGTAGTAACACTAACTGTAACCATGGTATTGTTGCAGAAATAGTCAAACACTTACAAGTACTAGACATATTTTCCAGCACTTCAAAACTCTTAATATTACCATATTTAAATGTATGACCAAAACATTATTTGTTCATCCTTTAAAGATAGTTCCTATTTATAAAACAAAAAGTTTCAAGATGTAGGAAAACTCACTTATTTAAAAATAAAAATACAGTAAATTACTGTTGTAACACTGGCTACAGAGGAGCGGTTATTAGTTATTTCCACTCCCTAATTACAATTTTTAATCGTTTTGATTTGAATTAATATTAAGACATTATGAATGATGATAAAGTTAATTGTATCTACAACTCAAGCACAGTACTTTATCGTCAGCCCCCAGTGCTACCAAATACTTTCTGTAAAACTGAGTTGTTAGTGTTAGTCTGGAGCCCTGGGAATTTGAAATAAAACTGCACATTGTAATGTCTTTTAATATTTTAAATATGAAAAACTGTTGCAGGTTGATTTAAGGTGTGCCCCTAAATGTTCTGCTTGTGCTCCTAAACATTTTTAGTAAGGGCTACAGTGCTTTTAATAAGTTAGTTTGGAGCCCTGCCTTATGTGTAGTATCATGGCAGGACGACTTGTATTTTGTTTGAGAATTGATTTGTTAAATTGTTGACTTTAACTTTCAGCAAGAAGTTGCAAAGGATTCAACTACACCTCATGGATCAAGCATCCTACACAATAAAGTGGAAGTCAATGTGCAGGTAAGGATACGGTGCCATACAAACATTACATTTTCTGTTATCCTTTCAGGTTTTAACTGATGTTTTTAAATTCCTTTTGTACAGGTACTCTTCCATGAGAAACAGAAAACAGCTGACTACCAAAAAGAATCAAGTGATGGCAGTGATGACATTCAACATGGCACTACAGAGAATGAAATTATGGAGAAAACGCTCAGCAATGAAAGCCATGTATCTCCTTTATGGACAGTGTCAGAATACAGTGAGAAAGCACTACATGAACAAAAAAGAAAAGAGCATGAGTTGCTCCTCCTAGCTCTAAAATTAAAACATGGTTTGACCGATGAAGCACTAGAAGACATGCTTCAAGTCATAAATGCTATCACCGGTAAACACTCAGTGTCAGCTACTAAACATCACTTCTACAAAAACATGACTGATTATAAGGACTATATTCTTATCAAGCATTTCTGTTCAGATTGTAATGTCTTAATGGAAACAAAAGATGAAAAAGTAGGTTGCAGAATTTGCGGCAAACAAGTTGATGCAAAGGAGCACGTGAAATCGGGCAACTTTTTTATTGTTCTCCCTCTAGAAGCACAACTACGAAATATCATTGAACAACACAAGTTTTCGCAGTTGACCGTCAATAATAAGGATGACGTAAATGGACACTTGGGTGATGTATGTGATGGTGTGCTCTATAAAAAGACCTTGCAAATCTTCACAACTTTAAATGATTGCCCCAACTTTTCAACCACCTTTAGTTGTGATGGTGTACCTTTATTCAAATCCTCTTCACAGTCCATATGGCCCGTGTTGTGCACTTTAAATGAACTACCTCCCGATCTGAGATCTGACCATATTATGTTAACAGCATTGTGGTTTGGAGCTAAAAAGCCCCTGATGAACATGTATCTTGAGCCATTTGTTAATGAGTGTACGGATCTACATGAGCGTGGCTTTGATTGGGTTACATCTGATGGTGTACATGGTACCAGCAAAGTATATGCTTTAATACGTGTAAGTGATTCCGTTGCCCGTCCACTCCTACAGAACTTTAAGCAGTTCAATGGGGAGTTTGGATGCTCTTTTTGTCTTCAGAAGGGAACAGTTGTCGAACGTGGTCGGGGAAAGGCCAGGGTTTACCCATTTGAGGAAAATATAGAACTTAGATGTCAAAGTCAGACTTTGGAGCTAGTTACGAGAGCTGTTGAGACAGGCTCACCTTCAGCAGGTGTGAAAGGACCGTCGGTGTTGTCTCTTTTACCTGGATTTGATATAATCAAATCCAGGGATGTGTCCCTGATTACATGCACAGTGTCCTCCTTGGAGTTACAAGATCTATCACTTCGCTATGGTGTGACTCAGAAAACCACCAATCTCCTTGGTACTTAGGCAGGTCCATACCACAAATTGACAAACTACTGTTAAAAATAAAGCCCCCAAGTAATGTCTCCAGAACACCTCGATCCATAAAAGAAAGACGTTACTGGAAAGCCCATGAATGGCTGATGTGGCTACTTTACTACAGTATCTCCATTCTTAAGGGGATTCTACCTGAGAGATACCTTAATCATTGGCTGAAACTTGCAAGTGGCATAGCGTTGCTGCTAACCACATCGATTTCGTCTCAGCAGCTTTTAGAAGCACAGGACCTTCTTCATCAGTTTCATCAGCTTTATGGTATAGGCAATGTCAGCTACAATGTTCACCTCTGCCTTCATCTCTCTAGAAGTGTCCAGAATTGGGGGCCATTATGGGCCCATTCTGCCTTTCAATTTGAGGCCTATAACATGGACTTGATCGAAATGGTGAAAAGCACCCAGTCTGTGCCCATCCAAATATGTAAGGTTTTCTGGATGAAAAAAGCACTTCCACTGTATGCCAGTCAAACACTGAAAAATCCCTCATCAGAGTGTAGTGCTGTTCTTGGGCAGTTATTGAGTGGAAAACAAGAGCGAAAGCATGCAGTGAGGTGTTTGGGAGTTACAGCTTTTGGACCACCCAAGAAAAAAATGATGGCACATGATGACTACATTGCTTTGCATAGTGTTGGTGATAGGGTAGAGAAGCAGGTTGTAGACTATTATGATCGAGTGTTTGTCAATGGTGCGATCGTTCACTCCCAGGCATACCACCGTTCAAAGAAGAGAAATTCCTCTGTAGTTTGTTTAAAAACTGACAACACATACTTCTCAGTGAAAACGTTCATGGTGACAGATGTAGGAAACGGCAGTACTTGTTATGCTATTGGTCGCTTTTTTGAGGAGGGGAAGCACAGCTTTTCTGCTTGTGTTCAAAATCCTCTACACTTTCATCCAGTTGAGAAGGTGCTGTCTCACCTTACTGCTGTACATGCCTCAGCAATTGAACACAAATGTTTGTACATGCCTTTAGAACAGCACAGATGTGATTACATTTTGAATTTTCTTAACTATTATGAAGTAACCATTTAATTTTGGTCTTTTTTTTGGTCTGGCATCAGTGACATCAAATTTTGCAGCTCTGCCAAGCTTTGTTAAAAGCACCAAAAGTTTGTTTTCTTTGAATGCTAGTGGAGAACCCAGGTTTACATAGCTGCATAAGTTAAGAGAAATGCGTTTAAATTAAGGATTTTTTTGAAGACAAACAAAACTGTATATTATTCTGTAATCTGTATGCATCTGCATATGTAGTGCATGCATGTACTTTCTTACATATATTGATATATGGCTATTGATGGAAAGAAATAAAATTTGTTTTCAAATAGAATTTGTGCAGTATTTGTTTTTGTTTTTATATGAGCCAGTTAAGAAGTGGTTAAATAATACATTTGATTTATAAAAGATTTGAAAATGGGATAGAAATTGAAATGAAATGTGAATGTGTAGCCTTAAAGTGTGTAGACTAGGAGTGTGTAGACTAGGAGTGTGTAGACTTGATAAAAGTTCAAACTGTTCAAAAAAGGAAAACAAGGAATGAATAAGGAAACCATAGGCATGTAAAATGTATGTTTAAATAGTTTTGCATACATAAATTAAACATATCGGTGACATATATGGTCAAAACATACAGTATTATATAAATAATAAACATATATAAATTGTCCATATTAAAGAAGTATATTGATATATATTAATATGATGTATATGATTATTTAGATGCTAAATATAAGACAATATATTGCTATCACATATATTTACACATCTCTAGATATATGTTGATATAGGTTTATAACATATATACATTTGCCATATAAAATGAGTATATGTTATAAACCTATATCAACATATATCTAGAGATATGTGTATATATATGTGATAGCAATATATTGTCTTATATTTAGCATATATGACGGTGTCACTAGCGATATAGGGACATATATGTCATATATTACATTTCCGTATGGGCTGGCTGAATAAACTTCCTTTTTATTCATATCTTTGACATCTACTGCAGTCAGATTCACCGCGTTCACTCTGAAGGAATCACTCACATGGCTGGGCACTTGTAATGACACATCAAGGATGCTAAGAGGCTAAAAGAGGCTTTTGTCATTGTTCTCTGTATTGACAGCACTCCAAATTTACAAAAAAATTAGCTCAATGTTAAAATTGACCGGAGTTCTCCTTTGAACTTGGGTTATCTTGTTTCATGCTGTACTGGTTAGTAATGCACAATATCACTGCAAAATACAGTGAATTGACAGTTTTTGGATTTCTGTAAGGATTTCTGCTTTTTGAGTATTTTTTTTTTTTTTTAATGCTCCTCTTTAGTTTGTTTAGTTGATCCTTGACTTATATTTCACGACTGCCGAAGAACACTACTTGACCCCTACTTGTCTGTTAGCATCTCTGAAGTTTCTTCTCTCTCTGAATCTAGTGACTAAGGTGATCTGTGCGGAGCAGTGCTCGGGCAGGTGTAAGGGACCCACACCTATGGACTGCTGCAGTGAACATTGTGCTGCTGGCTGCACTGGACCCAAACCAACCGACTGCCTGGTGAGAAACACATGTGCAGATACGTTAGATTCATTTCCCAACCATTCATTGTTTGCTCATTTATCATTTACCACATACTGTATGCTATATGTGAGCGTAAATACAGTTAGTTAATTAGGTTAGGTATTTATGAACTGAACTAGTGTGAATAACAATAGCAGTATGACTCAACATGTGAGAAATTCACAGCCACTTGAATGTGTTAATAAAAACTAAAATAACTGTTTTCTATTTGAATATATATTAAAATGCATTTTATTCCTGTGATCAAAGCTGACTTTTCGGCATAATTTCTTCAGTCTTCAGTGTCACATGATCCTTCAGAAGTCATTCAAATATGATGATTTGCTGCTCAAGAAACATTTCTTGTTATTATCAATGTTGAAAACGTACTCGGTTACTAACGTAACCTCGGTTCTCTCTAGAAGAGGGAACGAGTACTGCGTAAGATATCTTACGCTAGGGGAAAATCCTTTTTCCGCGAGATATTGAAGCCAAAAATTATCCTTAATTTTGTAATAATGCAAAACGCGTTGCGGCAGCATGCAGACATAGGCGAGACAGCTCGCGCGCCTATTGGCTGCTCTGCGGCAACTGCAGCAGCCTATCGAGCGAGGCCTGGCGTGACGCCAGACCCAATCAGGGCACTTCGCGCCCGCTGCGTCACGTCCCGCCGAAATGGGCGTGGTCTAGGCCTATAAATACCGCTCGCAGGCAGCTATTATCTGGTTTTTCATCATCGAAGCAACCAGAGCGTGTGCATGCACGGCAAGATACGCAGTACTCGTTCCCTCTTCTAGAGAGAACCGAGGTTACGTTAGTAACCGAGTACGTTCTCTTACGAGAGGTCTCTCGTACTGCGTAAGATATCTTACGCTAGGGGACCCAATGCAAAACGCCGTGTATGCTGAGATCTGACACCAAAGACCCAAGGGCGAAAGCCCGGGGTACATATAGTGCACAATCACTCAGGGAACTCACAGGGAGTCCAGGAAGAAGGAGGGGCGAAGCCGCACTCTTCCACATATGGTAGCGTCGCTGAGACGCGGATTTCATCATACAGACAGGGCGGGGTACGGCCTGAACTGATGGGGGAATGTGGGTCTTACACAGTTTGCCCAGGCACATCTCGTGCTGCTACTTTTTTACTGTCGAACATTGAGCTGTGCTCAGTAGACGCAGTATTCTGAGCTGATCGCATCAGGTCAGATAATACTGGTAAACTTAGACCGACAGCAGCCTGGCCTGCAGGGCGGGAACCTCTAGGTTATAAAACCTTATAAATGTAGACGGGGAGGCCCAGCCTGTCGCCATACAAATATCTTGCAAGGCAATCCCACTTGACCAGGCCCACGAAGAGGCCATGCCTCTCGTGGAGTGCGCTCTGACACCCAACGGGCACTGCATGCCCTTGGAGGCGTATGCCAGCGCTATAGCATCAACTATCCATCTGGATAGGCTCTGTTTCGACGCGGCTAGTCCCTTAGAACGTCCGCTAAACGAAACAAAGAGCTGCTCCGTCTGTCTGAAACCAGACGAGCGAGACACATAAGCTCGTAATGCCCTGACTGGGCAGAGGAGGCTCGCGTCTCTTTCCTCATCAGGGACCGGTAGGGCTGACAGGGAGATAACCTGCGCCCTAAACGGTGTGTTGAGGGATTTCGGAACATAAGTCAAGTCAAGTCAAGTTTATTTGTATAGCGCTTTTCACAATACAGATTGCATCAAAGCAGCTTCACAGTATTAAATTAAAATAATACAACAAAGTTTGTTTCAAGAGGAATTTATTGATTGATAAAATTAAATTAAATATCCCCAAAATATCCCCAACTGAGCAAGCCAAAGGCAACAGTGGCAAGGAACCGAAAAACTCCATCAAGTGACCTAATGGTGTCCTAAAACTCCATCAGGTGCCTTAATGGAGAAAAAAAAACCTTGGGAGAACCCAGGCTCAGTCGGGGGCCAGTTCTCCTCTGGCATTGGATAGAGGCCGGATTGTAGTTTGAACTGTGGGATTATATGAATGCCTGGCTGAAGAGATGCGACTTTAATCTAGTTTTAAACTGGGAGAGCGAGTCTGAGCAACGAACAGTATCAGGAAGACTATTCCAGAGTTTTGGAGCCAAATGTGAAAATGCTCTCCCTCCTTTGGTGGTTCTGGATATCCTAGGTATGACCAAAAGCCTTGAATTTAGTGATCTCAAAGAGCGCGATGGATTATAGGGCGATAGAAGATCCGTTAAATAGACTGGAGCTAAGCCGTTTAGGGCTTTATAAGTCAGTAGCAATACCTTGTAATTAATACGGAACTTTATAGGTAACCAATGCAGTGATGATAAAATCGGTGTTATATGATCATATTTTCTTGATCTCGTAAGAACTCTAGCGGCGGCATTTTGGACTAACTGTAGCTTGTTTATTGAGGATGCAGGACAACCAGCTAATAAAGCATTACAGTAATCCAGTCTCGAGGTCATGAATGCATGAACTAACTTTTCTGCATCAGAAACTGATAGCATATTACGTAGCTTAGCAATGTTTCTAAGGTGGAAAAAGGCTGTTTTTGTAACATAAGAAATATGATTTTCAAAAGACAGGTTGCAATCGAGTATAACACCCAGGTCTTTTACTGTAGAGGATAAAGTAACAGGACATCCTATGATGTTAAAGTTGTATTGTGCGAGGTTTTGTGGGCGGTTTTTTGAACCGATAAGTATTACCTCTGTCTTGTCTGGATTTAATAAAAGAAAATTACGCGTCATCCAATCTTTTATATCTTTAACACACTCTGTCAATTTGGAAAATGTAGCGTTTTCATCCGGCCGTGATGAAATATATATTTGAGTGTCATCAGCATAACAATGGAAACTAATTCCATGTTTCCTTATAATATTTCCAAGTGGCATCATATATATTGAAAATAACAGAGGGCCTAATACAGATCCCTGCGGCACTCCATAGTTTACTGGAGTTATGATCGATTTTTCTCCATTTAAATAGACAAAATGGTAGCGGTCAGATAGGTATGATTTGAACCAGCTTAGTGCTTGTCCTTGAACACCAGTATAATTTTGTAGTCGATCTAAGAGTATTGTGTGATCTATAGTATCGAACGCAGCACTAAGATCAAGTAAAACTAGTATTGAGATACAGCCTTGGTCAGAAGCTAAAAGTAAATCATTTGTGATTTTAACGAGCGCAGTTTCAGTGCTATGATGCGGTCTGAATCCAGACTGAAACTTTTCATAGATATCATTTTGTTGCAAGAAAGAGCCCAGTTGAGCGGACACTACTTTTTCTAATATTTTAGACATAAATGGAAGATTTGAAATGGGTCTATAATTTGCTAGATTATTATGATCTAATTGTGGTTTCTTAATGAGAGGTTTTATAACTGCCAGTTTAAATGTTCTTGGAACATGACCTAAAGATAAAGACGAGTTAATAATATTGAGGAGAGGCTCTTCCACTACAGATAACACTTCTTTCAGTAGTTTAGTTGGTATAGGATCTAATAAACATGTTGTTGTTTTAGATGAAGTGATAAGTTTATTTAACTCTTTTTGTTCTATAGTTGTAAAGCACTGTAATTGTTCTTTCGGGGTGATAATTGAAGCTGAATTGTAAGGCGCGATTGAAGATTGAACGTTTATAATTGTGGTTCTGATGCTTTCTATTTTCTCAGTGAAGAAGTTCATGAAATCATTACTACTGAACTGTAACGGGATATTTTGTTCGGGTGACGTCTGTTTATTTGTTAGTCTAGCCACGGTGTTAAATAGAAACCTTGGATTGTTTTGGTTGTTTTCTATTAGTTTGCGGAGGTGCTCAGCCCTGGCAGCTTTTAGGGCCTTTTTATAACGTGACATACTGTCTTTCCACGCGATTCTAAAGACCTCTAAATTAGTTTGTTTCCATTTACGCTCTAAAATACGTGTTTCTCTCTTTAAAACATGCGTAGTATTGTTATACCATGGTGCTTTATTTTTCTCTCTGACCTTTTTTAATTTAATAGGTGCAACCACATCCAATGTTCTAGAGAGAATGGTGCTCATAGTGCTAGTTAGTTCTTCTAGTTCATCTGTTTGTTTGGGTTCAGGCAGCAGCTGAGACAGATTAGATAAGCAATTTGAGAAATTATCTATGGTGGATGGGAGGATTGTTCTGCCTGGTTGATAACGCGACGCCGCATGACATATTACAGCAGTACGTAATATGCAAGTTACCATGTAGTGATCAGTGACTTCATCACTTTGTGGAATGATATCTATATCGGTTGGATCGGTTCCGTGTGATATAATTAAATCGAGTGTATGATTAAGACGATGAGTTGGTCCGGTGACGTTTTGCTTGACCCCAAATGAATTTAATAAATCTGTAAACGCAGCTCCTAACGCATCATTTGGATTATCTACGTGTATGTTAAAATCTCCAACAATTAATGCTTTATCGACATTGACTAATAGGTCTGAGAGAAAATCTGCAAACTCTTTTAGGAAATCAGCGTAAGGCCCTGGCGGTCTATATACGGTAGCCAAGGCTAGAGATAATAGGGATGTTTTTCTAACATCTAAGAGCGTAACATTTAGTACAAGTACTTCAAATGAAATAAACTTATAACCCGTTTTCTGAGTAACATTTAGAATATCTTTATAAATGGTTGCAACACCTCCGCCACGGCCAATCAGACGGGGCTCATGCTTATAACAGTATCCAGGAGGAGTAGACTCATTAATACCGAAATAATCATTTGGTTTAAGCCAGGTTTCAGTAAGGCAAAGTACATCGAAGCTATTATCTGTGACTATTTCATTTACAATAACTGCCTTAGGTGTGAGTGATCTAATGTTTAGAAGACCTAGCTTTAGAAATAGTTTTTGTTTACTAATAGCAACATTTTCTGTTTTAATAACAATTAGATTTTTCCTAGATCCTGCATTAGATTTATTATTTGATCTCACTAAACGAGGAATAGACACGGTTTCTATGCAATGTTCTACACTAGTATTTATATCAGTTGAATTGGTGCAGCAGAGACTATGATTTGGACTTTTGGTTACTAGTCAAAGGGTATTTAACATTTTGGAGATGTTATCTGACAGAAGATCCGCTCCGAATCTGCTTGGGTGTAAGCCATCAGCACGGAAAAGCCTAGGACGCTCCCAAAACAGATTCCAATTATTTACAAAGAGCAGTTTCTGCTCATTGCACCATGACATTAACCATTCATTTAGCGCAAATAATCTGCTGAACTTTTCATGCCCTAGTCGGTACGTGGGAAGCGGTCCTGACACAATGATCGTTGTTTCAGACGATGTGCTGCGTACCGTATCGATTAGATTCCTGAAGTCTTTCTTCAGAATCTCCGTCTGGCGCAGCCTGATGTCGTTCACTCCCGCGTGCAGGACCACAGTTCCGACGCGCTCGTCACCGTTCAGGATCTCGGGAACGCGAGCAGCGATTTCAGAAACACGAGCACCAGGGAAGCAGTGACTTTGCACCTTACTTGTACCTAACGTAGCGTGTACGTGCCGAACGATGGAATCGCCGATGATCACAGCATCGCGTTCTGTTTCGCGTAGAGGGGAGAAGCGGTTTTGTGTCGATAACTCGAACATAACCGTGCTTAGGTTTGAGTATAACTTTTGAGTCATTAGGCCCAAACTCCATGCACGCCGCGCTCACAGAGAGCGCGTGCAGATCCCCTATGCGCTTCACCGAAGCGAGAGCAGGCAAAAACACCGTCTTGAAAGACAGGTGTTTCAAATCGATTGACTGTAAAGGCTCAAATGGCGCACCTTTCATGGCTTCCAGAACCGTAGAAAGGTCCCATACGGGGACTGAGGGAGGTCTGGGAGGATTCAGTCTCTTAGCCCCTCTAAGGAAGCGGATGACTAAATCGTTCCTTCCTATTGACTGACCAAGCGTTGTTTCTGAGAACGCTGCTATAGCCGCCACATAAACTTTGAGCGTGGAGGGGGCCCTGCCCCCATCCAACAGCTCTTGTAGGAAGGAAAGCACCTCCGCCACACCACAGTCTGTGGGTGACACACCACGGGCTGTGCACCAGCCCGAAAACACTGACCATTTCGAGGAATAGAGTCGTCTCGTAGACGGAGCTCTAGCCTGCGTGATCGTGTTTAATACTCCTTCAGGGAGTCCAACATGTACCCGTTGATGGCCCAGACATGAAGGGACCACAGTTCCGGGTGAGGATGCCAGATCGAACCGTGGGCCTGTGAGAGGAGGTCTCTCCTCACTGGTACTGGCCACGGGGCAGTACTTGCTAACTGCATCACGACTGGGAACCAAGGTTGGTTTTTCCAGAACAGTGCCACCAGCAGTACTGAGCATCCTTCTTCCCTGATCCGTTCTATCACCTGAGGCAGGAGAGAGACGGGGGGAAAAGCATAGAGCGGGCGGCGGGGCCACACATGGGCCAGCGCGCTCCTGCTCTTTGAGAAAAATTCCTGACAGTGAGCGTTTTCTTGAGACGCAAACAGGTCTACTTCCGCTCTGCCGAATTTCTTCCACAGCAGTTGGACTGTCTGTGGGTGTAGAGACCACTCGCCTGCCGGAACATTGTTCCTGGACAGTCTGTCCGGTCCTATGTTCAGGAGCCCTGGCACGTGCGCTGCTCTGAGCGAGCGCAGGTTGCACTGAGCCCATACCAGGAGGCGTTCTGCCAGCCTGTACAGGTTCTTGGACCTGAGGCCGCCCTGGCGATTTATGTAGGACACCACAGACATGTTGTCCGAACGGACCAAGACGTGGCGTCCTTTTATCTGGGGACAAAAACGCGTCAGCGCGTTGTCTACTGCCAGCATTTCGAGGCAGTTTATGTGCAGGAGCTTCTCCCGTTCCGACCACTGGCCGAAGAACGGTCTGCCCTCGAGCAGCGCTCCCCATCCCGAGGTGGACGCGTCCGTGGACACCACTTTCACCCTCGAGGAAGTCCCCAGGCTTACACCTAATTGGTACCAGTCGTTCGCTCTCCAAGGTTTCAGAGCTGTGACGCACTTCTGATTGACCCTGAGGCCAAGCGAACCGGATGCCCACGCTCTGCGTGGGACTCGCGCTTTCAGCCAAAACTGCAGCGGGCGCATGCGGAGCAGGCCCAGCTGGAGCACTGACGATGCTGAGGCCATGAGACCTAGCATCTTCTGAAATTTCTTGAGCGGGACAGACGCGCCGCAGCGAAACGCGTTCGCTATGCGTTGAATGTCTACCGCGCGCTGTGGTGATAGTCGCGCTATCATGGACAGCGAGTCCAATTCTGTGCCCAGGAAAGATATCTTCTGACTGGGTAACAGAGAGCTCTTCGCCCAATTGACACTGAGACCCAAATCCTCGAGGTGATCGAGTAAAATGGTCGTGTGTTCTATGAGCACTGCGCGAGATTGCGCTAGAATCAGCCAATCGTCCAAATAGTTCAGCACTCGTATGCCTCTCATTCTGAGGGGTGCGAGCGCCGCGTCCATGCACTTCGTAAATGTACGGGGTGCCAGGGACAAACCGAATGGCAGGACTGTGTACTGATATGCCTGGCCCTCGAAGGCGAATCTCAAATATCGCCTGTGACGTGACGCTATCTGTATTTGAAAATACGCGTCTTTCAGATCTATTGACACAAACCAATCTCCTTGGCGAATCTGCACAAGGATTTGTCTGGTCGTGAGCATCCTGAACTGTCGCTTCACAAGCACTTTGTTCAGTTGCCTTTGATCTAGTATGGGTCTGAGACCCCCGTCTTTTTTCGGTACCAGGAAGTATCTGCTGTATAGCCCTCCTTCGCTCTGAACTTGAGAGAGAGGCTCTATGGCCCCTTTGCTCAATAGTTTCGTCACTTCGGCTCGAAGTAAATGTGCTACTTCTGTTTTTACCGTGGTCTCGACGCGCGCCACATAGCGGCGAGGGCGTCGGCGAAACTGCAGCGAATAGCCTCTTTTTATAATGTTCAGCACCCACTTCGAAACCCCGGGCAGCTTTGCCCATGCGTCTGCATGGATAGCTAGGGGTTGAATACGAAGCGCGCTCCGCTCGCTCAGCGATGGAGAGGCTTCGGCGTGCTGCAACACAAGCATCGCGCTCGTGACATTTGAGGCATGGGGCGCGCTGATAACAGCGGGCAGATTGCCCGCGCTCGACTCCTCTGCGGTGGTCAGCTGTGATGTCTATGTGTGGATGTGGGCGCGGGACAGCGAGCACATTTATCACACCGAAAACATCGTTCGCTTGCGTGAAGCGAGTGCACGTTGGTTTCGTTTTTACAGAAACCGTGAGACATGCACAACGCGGTGTTAGTGGGCACTGGGTAGTGGGCACTTTCACCATGTTTGAAGCGCAACCGATCTGAGTCGGTTTTATGTGCGCGAGCCCTGTGTGACAGGCTGTGCTTGTGTGTAGGGATGGGCACTGGGCAGTGGGCATTCTTACTACACATGAAACACCATCGGCCGTAGCCGGGACACCAGAAAATACACTCTTTTGGGGATTTATCTGGGTAGCCGTGAAAACGGCATTTGTGTGCAGGCAAGCGGGTGACAGAACCGACTTGTTGGCTGCAGAAAACACTGGAACAGTCACATTTGCTGGAACTGGACGAGCGAATAGCTTTGGTGTGAGTCTGGCCGCAGCGGGACTTAAACACCGTCGTTTTCCTAGCTGTGCTAGGACGACTTCGGGGCCTCGGGCTTCACCGTAATCCTAGGTCGCGGGCCACGTGCAGCGGGGCGGCGACCGGATGAGCGGGAGCGCGGTCTCGCGCTTCGGGCCTGGCGGCGCTGTGAAGTGAAGGCAGTGGACGGTGGCTGTGGCTGTGAGCTCTGAGCAGACGGTTTCGCACGGCCTGCTGCAGAGCTGGAGCGCTTCGGGAGGAAGTGCTTCATAGCCTGTGACGCTTTCTGTACCTCTGCGAATCTCTCCGCGAAATCCTTGACGGAGGATCCAAAGAGGCCTGCGGTGCGCTCAGACTCGGCCATTTCCGAGAGCGTCAGCCAAAGATGTCTCTCAGTCACGGTGAGAGAGGCCATATTCCGTCCAATGGCTTGCGCTGCAGACTTAGTAGCACGGAGAGCGAGGTCCGTGGCACTCCTTAAGTCCGGCACGCAGATCGCGTCAGGCCCTTCCTCATCCAGCTTACGGAGGAGATCGGCCTGGAAGATCTGAAGCGTTGCCATGGTGTGCAGCGCTGACGCAGCTTGCCCGGCGGCGGAGAAAGCGCGGCGGAGCAGGCTTGACGTCGTGCGGCAAGCTTTAGAGGGTAGGGCCGACTTAGCACGCCGTCCAGCAGAGGGCGGGCATAAGTGGGCCGCTATCGCCTCTTCGACCGGCGGCAGCGAAAGGTATCCTTTGTTCTTGGCATCGTCAACAGCGGAGAATGCCGAAGAAACAGCAGGACGCACTCTAGGCTGCTCAGGCGAAGACCACTCGAGGCCGAGGCTCGCCGCGGCCTGTGCGAGTACTCGCATGAGCTCCGTCTCGATGGACGCTCTCTTGCCTGAAGACATGCGGGCAGGGGGCGCGGGGTCCTCAGAGCCCGCCCAATCCTCACTGCCTGACGCCAGGATAGAGCAGGAATCATCCTCTCCCAGCAGGGCTTCCTCATCCACGATGTCAACGGAAGCGGCGGCAGACGGCGGCCGCTGTCCGTCAGGAAGCGAGGCTGACGAAGCCGGGGAAGCAAGCGGGCGAACCGGCGAGCTTTGGCGGCTGAGAGAGGGTTCCGGGGCCCGCTGGGCACGGCGCTTTTTACGGCGCGACGCCGCGGCGGGCGGGGGAGCAGTCTCGGTGAAGAAGGCTAGGCGAGTCCTCAGAGTCGCCATTGCCATCAGCTCGCAGTGAGGGCAGCCGCCGTCAGTGAGCGCGAGAGCTGCATGTTCCTCACCCAGGCAGGAAACGCAAATCACGTGGCGGTCCCCGTCGCTGAGTGTGGCTCTGCACGAGCCGCAGGAAGGCATCTTTAAAAAGACGCTAGCTCTTTTAGAATGTGTGTCGCGGCGGCGACACACACACACAAAAGTACAGAGTAATAAAAAGGATATAAGCGCCGGAAAGCGCAGCAGGAAGGCAGGAAGGCGGTGCGGCCAGCGACTTCAGTGACTCGTCCCGCTGAAGGTGCTCTCTCTCAGACGGCGCGGCTTCTTCTCCGGCTCCAGCGATGCGTGTGCTTCGCTTGAAGGATGAAAAATCAGATAATAGCTGCCTGCGAGCGGTATTTATAGGCCTAGACCACGCCCATTTCGGCGGGACGTGACGCAGCGGGCGCGAAGTGCCCTGATTGGGTCTGGCGTCACGCCAGGCCTCGCTCGATAGGCTGCTGCAGTTGCCGCAGAGCAGCCAATAGGCGCGCGAGCTGTCTCGCCTATGTCTGCATGCTGCCGCAACGCGTTTTGCATTATTACAAAATTAAGGATAATTTTTGGCTTCAATATCTCGCGGAAAAAGGATTTTCCCCTAGCGTAAGATATCTTACGCAGTACGAGAGACCTCTCGTAAGAGAACAGTTGCTATACTGCTGCTATTTTTTTTTTTTTTAAACCGTGATATTTTTGATGAATAGATATTTAAAGGAGCAGCATTTTTTTTTAAATAGAAATCTATAGAAATCTTTGGTACAGTCCTGTTTCGCATGTACATACTATGTACTTCTTATAGCAATAACTATAACTGGGTTTAACTATAGGTTCTAACCTTGAACCTTCCCCTAAACCTAACCTTAACCCATGTAGTTACCTTAAATTACCAGTACTTTCTTGGGGAAGTACACTGCCAGTACACTATAGTACACATACTGTAAAATATAGTGTAGCCACATCTTTTGTAACATTTTAAATCTTGTTACTATCGCTTTTGATAAAAAGCATCCTTGCTGAATAATCAAAATATTCATTTTTTTTGTTAAAAACTTTTGCACTATAGTGTACTATATAGCATAAGCCTTTGAAAAAAAGGTTTGACAAGAAACCTTTTAGAAGTTATCTAGCGGCTGGAAACATTTGTTACAGTGAAACATTCATTACCAATGAAGTGCACAGCTGCAGTAAATGTAACCTCAAGGGCAATGAAGATGATTTCGGACTAGTTGCCTCATGGGAAATGCTGTTTGTTTTCTGCAGGCCTGTAAGGACTTCCAGGATGAAGGGACATGCAAGGACGCATGTCCACCGCTCATGCTTTACGACCCTAACACCCACCAGCTCGCTCTCAACCCCGACGGGAAGTACAGCTTTGGGGCAACTTGTATCAAGAAATGCCCACGTAAGGCCAGGCTGAGACACGAATCTTCGAAACCTGCTATTTATTTATTCTTTTTTTTTTTCACTTGAAACACACAATCAGATTCTAATTATATCTTTCATGCAAATTCAAATTCAGCTGTTAGGTCTTGTATTCTTGCATTCTGGAGATTAATGTTTTAGGTGTTCAGGGTTAAAATCTAAACAACACAATCCAGGTAAAGAGAATCACTCTGGTGTGGATCGTGAGCCTGCAACTCAAACTCTGGTTTCTGAATAACATCTCAGAAAGCAGGATAACTATGACAGAATGATTTGACGCATTAGGATTGTGTTGCTGGTTGGTTGTGGTTAACGACTCTGGAATGACTGATGGTTTGATGTTTTTCTCAGGTAACTATGTCGCGACAGACCATGGGGCATGTGTGAGAACATGCAGCCCTGGCACCTATGAGGTGGATGAGGGTGGAGTTTGGAAATGTAAGAAGTGTGATGGCCTGTGTCCAAAAGGTACAGTTGAGACTGCCGGTCAGGTCGGCAACAAGATGTTGAAAACAACAAGATAAGTGGAAAGATTGTTTGTCTGTTTGTTTTCTCTCTCTATTTTTTCTAGTTTGACAAACACATTAGTCTTGCTTTAGTTGCATTTACAACTGTATTCTAATATAATTTAAAATATATAATTAAAAATATGTAGAAGGCATAAAAATGACAATCCATTGCAGTGTCTGTTAGTGATCTGTCCTTCCATAGTATTGCACGTCAACTATTGTAACTAAGCTTTTCCAACAACACAGACAACATATAGCCATGATATGTTATATTTCAATAAAATAAAATAAAAAACACACACTTATGTGTGTGTGTGTGTGTGTGTGTGTGTGTGTGTACACTATTGTTCAAAGGTTTGGGGTTCTTTTAACCCCCTGAGGTCGGCTATCGCGGCGATTCCTTAACAGTGAAAAAAAAATGTGCTTGTGTTATACATCAATTGATCCTGTTAAATGTGTATTATTTTTGTGTATACTCACAATAAAAACAAAGTGTTGTGCTTTTCGCCAAATAAAGAAAAATAAACATGATGCGAGTTCTGCCTTCTCTCTGCCAGTGTAGTCCATTCTGAAACGCGTCCGAAAATGAACCATAACTCAGCAAATACTCAGTCAAACAGGCATACAGACACACAGGCATGAAGCTTGAATTCTCTTCTTTTATTATAAAAAAATATTCTCTGTTTATGTAATCTTTATGAAAAGAGAGAGATTTCAGTCGTTCTCATCTCAGCTCATTACGTTTTAATCTGCCCCGCCCACGGAGAGCGCGCCCTATTCAAACGCAAATGACTGAGACGATCCCATACAAACTGTGAACGCCCCCATATCAGCTCGAGAAAACACAAGTTTAATCATATCATTGTACTTGTTTACACTGTCTCGCAGCGCTGTGAGGAATAATAATAATGGAAAATGTAACTCAGAAGTGCGGGTATTTCGAGGAGCAACGGATGGAATACTGTAGTAAGTTTTTTTCATTCTCAAGTAAATCGCGTTTCTGTGTGAATGAATGAACGGCAGAGATGCGCTGTTTACCACAACTCGCAAAAAGACGGTTTAAATTTGAATTGCGTTTCTGTGTGTGAATGAATGATCCGCTTTTAGCAAACTGTATTGCTATACTGAGATGAGTAAAAATCGACTGAAATATGTTGAAATAAAATGTATTTGTATAAGCAACGTATTAAACTGCAAATTAACATTTATATTCCTTATAATAAAAATGAAAGACCTATGTTACAGACATATGAAAGACAACATTTCGTTGATTAGTTTTGGATAGATTACACATTTTTACTGTAAAATATCTGCCACCTCAAATAAGCTTTTGTTTGCCAATTTTTGCTAATATGTTAACCCTCTGAGGTCGGAAAACGCGCCCCCGCGTTTTGCTGGATTTTCTTCACATTGTAGTACAATAAACTTAAATTACTCCGTCATTTATGGTTATACAGAAAAAAGAAATATAAAAAAAGAATCTGTGATATTTCTAATTTTGTATGTGTCCACTTACAATCAAATCAAAACATTGTGCTTTTGTAAAATAAAGAAAATAAACAGGGTGTGCGTTCTGCCTCTCCGTCGCGGTGAACTTTTTTTTCTTGAGCACGTCTATAAACTGAAACAAAACTCAGCGAATCCTTCTCACACATTTATGAGCCAAACACCTTTATACACATTTAAGTGTGTACTTTTAAATGATCGGATTCAAACTGAAAACAAATATTCTCTGTTTAAGTAATTTGTATAAAACCAACAGGATGTCCAGTATCTCAAACGCTTGCTAATTACTTTTAATTCGGCCACGCCCACTCGCGCAAAAGAGATTCACATGCAAATCTCCACATGGAACGCGAACGCCCTCGTTACCTCAAACACAAAACACCAAAACACTTCACAAGTCTCTGCTTTTCGTCGAGTTTGGAAGACACGTCTGAGCTTACATTGGATTTACCCCCAGAAGAAGAAGAACGCGATTTGAAGACAAGAAAGATGTAAGGTAAGAAATTCTTACTTATTAGTTTATGGTATTGTTGCATAAACTTCACATTGCAGTTGAACTGTTGCTAGATATATGGTGAATATTATACTATTTAGACCCGTGTTTACTGTTAAATACTGTTTGTGGATATCTGCTCAAGCATAGATATGTATAACCATAATGTTTAATATTTTGGAGCGCGATGGTGTTTGAATGTATCATATTTTGGAGCGCGCTGTGGGTTTGAATGTATCATATTTTGGAGTGCGCTGTGGGTTTGAATGTATCATATTTTGGAGCGCGATTGCGTTTGAAAGGAAAAATGCACCAAACATTAGGCTTTATGTTTTTACTATTATCTCATTTCATATCATCATAACGAATGGAAACATTTGAAGTAACATAAGATAATCAATATATTTTTCTCTAGCATTGTTACTGAAATCTTTTGGAAGATTTATAGGCTGCTTTGTAAAATAAAATTATTTTATGCAGTACTGCACATAGCTTATGCCTACAAGGCACAACAAATATGGTGTTCTTTATATTATATATTGTTGGAAACATTTGTGTGTGTGTGTGTGTGTGTGTGTATTCTGTGAATTTTAAAAAGCAATTTTAACCAGAAAAATCTAAAATGTATTCCCAAAATCGTGCAGGCCTAGTTTCTCTTGATACCAGTATGTTCACTTTTTTATTTTCTTTCAGGGACCAGATGCAACTGAGTCCTGCTGACTTCAACATTCACATGAGTCTCTGTACATGAACATGGTAAAGTGAAAATCAAACACCTTGGAAATGGTATGTACAATGTTTTTAGGAATGGCACAAAGGTCTCTGTCTTTGGATCATTGTTTTCAATGTGCTCTTTTGTCATTTGTATTTTTGGATTATGTTGTGTTGTAAATAAATCCAAACAATCTAAAAGCCATTCTTTTTTAAATCTCCTCATTCTTTGTGCAAGGTTGCTCTGAATGACAGGGCCTGATCGCTCCTAATAGGGCAGTTAGGGGAGTGTCTTTGTCTTTCTCAGGTGTTAAAAGCTTACATATTCATGAGATGATCACGCCTCTTCGAATATGGCTTTGTCACACAAAACACGTCTTAGAAATTTTAAATCAATATATTGTCTTATCTGAATGAGCAGTCAGGGTGATTTTCACATAGTTTTGGAGCAAATATTCTAGGCTACGTCATACAATTTTCAAAAGTCTTGTGAAGAAATAATCAGTATGGGTTTCATGGCCTTATTTCAGTGACAATTTTTTTTTGTATTTTCACAAACCACGCATAAATGTCATTATCTCAAAACTACAAACTTTTACATACATGCTGCTGATATATTATTGTAGCAGAGTTTGTGCTGAATACAGTGTAATTAGACTTTAGCCATGAAAATGTCATTAGTAACAGAAATAAGCACAAATGTCAGAGCATGTCAGAACACCTCCATGGCCCAGAAAACAGCTCAGACCTCAGAGGGTTAAATATAGTATGTTTTGTCAATGTAGGCTATATTCAAAGTAATGAATCCTTAACTTTGAAATATGTATGATAAAATGTATACTTTAGTTTTTACAAAGAAAGATTACACTTGAATTGTTGTTGTAATTGTAACCTTTTTAATAAAAAATATATATATATTTACAAGGTAGATGTAAACAAATTTTAAAAGGTCAATATAAGCCTTTTCTTTAAATAATTTTTATTGTGTTTTATTATTGACAAATTTGGGGAGAGGATACATATTCCAAAACTGAAAATAAAGTATGAGAATTAACTGCACAATTACTAGACATGTTTTCCTTGGATATTATACAATTTGAAAGCACAATTTGTGAAAAAAATAAAAATTGAGATGCTTCCAACTGTGAACCAATTTGGTAGAATATATATATATATACATATATACATATACATACAGGTCCTTCTCAATAAATTAGCATATTGTGATAAAGTTCATTATTTTCCATAATGTAATGATAAAAATTAAACTTTCATATATTTTAGATTCATTGCACACCAACTGAAATATTTCAGGTCTTTTATTGTTTTAATACTGATGATTTTGGCATACAGCTCATGAAAACCCCAAATTCCTGTCTCAAAAAATTAGCATATCATGAAAAGGTTCTCTAAACGAGCTATTAACCTAATCATCTGAATCAACTAATTAACTCTAAACACCTGCAAAAGATTCCTGAGGCTTTTAAAAACTCCCAACCTGGTTCATTACTCAAAACCGCAATCATGGGTAAGACTGCTGACCTGACTGCTGTCCAGAAGGCCATCATTGATACCCTCAAGCAAGAGGGTAAGACACAGAAAGAAATTTCTGAACGAATAGGCTGTTCCCAGAGTGCTGTATCAAGGCACCTCAGTGGGAAGTCTGTGGGAAGGAAAAAGTGTGGCAAAAAACGCTGCACAACGAGAAGAGGTGACCTGACCCTGAGGAAGATTGTGGAGAAGGACCGATTCCAGACCTTGGGGGACCTGTGGAAGCAGGGGACTGAGTCTGGAGTAGAAACATCCAGAGCCACCGTGCACAGGCGTGTGCAGGAAATGGGCTACAGGTGCCGCATTCCCAAGGTCAAGCCACTTTTGAACCAGAAACAGCGGCAGAAGCGCCTGACCTGGGCTACAGAGAAGCAGCACTGGACTTTTGGACAAATTTTGCGTGTCATTCGGAAATCAAGGTGCCAGAGTCTGGAGGAAGACTGGGGAGAAGGAAATGCCAAAATTACTGAAGTCCAGTGTCAAGTACCCACAGTCAGTGATGGTCTGGGGTGCCATGTCAGCTGCTGGTGTTGGTCCACTGTGTTTTATCAAGGGCAGGGTCAATGCAGCTAGCTATCAGGAGATTTTGGAGCACTTCATGCTTCCATCTGCTGAAAAGCTTTATGGAGATGAAGATTTCATTCTTCAGCACGACCTGGCACCTGCTCACAGTGCCAAAACCACTGGTAAATGGTTTACTGACCATGGTATTACTGTGCTCAATTGGCCTGCCAACTCTCCTGACCTGAACCCCATAGAGGATCTGTGGGATATTGTGAAGAGAAAGTTGAGAGACGCAAGACCCAACACTCTGGATGAGCTTAAGGCCGCTATCGAAGCATCCTGGGCCTCCATAACACCTCAGCAGTGCCACAGGCTGATTACGGCCATGCCACGCCGCATTGAAGCAGTCATTTCTGCAAAAGGATTCCCGACCAAGTATTGAGTGCATAACTGAACATAATTATTTGAAGGTTGACTTTTTTTGTATTAAAAACACTTTTCTTTTATTGGTCGGATGAAATATGCTAATTTATTGAGATAGGAATTTGGGGTTTTCATGAGCTGTATGCCAAAATCATCAGTATTAAAACAATAAAAGACCTGAAATATTTCAGTTGGTGTGCAATGAATCTAAAATATATGAAAGTTTAATTTTATTCATTACATTATGGAAAATAATGAACTTTATCACAATATGCTAATGTATTGAGAAGGACCTGTATATAAGATATATAAGAATGCTCTTGCATTCTTTCTTGTGGCTATAGGTGACACACCTGAATGAATGGCTCATTAAGTATGCGGGCCCCATTGTCTCCTCAGGTGTGAACCACTCAATATGCATGATGCTGTTGAATGGTTGACGCCCCTTGCGCATATCGCCTTTACAAACAAAAAGTGTTTTACAAGATTTAAATCAATGTATTGTGTTATGTGAATGATTAGGGAGGATGATTTTCACATCATTTTGAAGAAAAAACTAGGCAACGACATCCATTAGTCAAAAGTCTTATTGACACATATTTAGTATGTGTTTTCTGGCCTTATTTCAGAAACTTTAGTTTTTAGTTTTTTTCAAAAACCATGCATAAACATTATTCTCTCAAAAATACAAACATGTACATGCATGTTGCTCACATATTATGGTAGCCCTGTTTGTGCTAAATAGAGTGTAATTACACCTTTGCCATTAATATGTTTATAAGCAACTGAAAAAAGCACAAATGTCAGGGCATGTCAAAACATCTCAAGGACCCCAAAAACCCCTCAGACCCCAGAGGGTTAAACCTGTTCACCAGACCGACCCAGTAATCAGAGATGAGCTCCTGTCCACTCTCTCCCATACACTCACAGAGGCGTCTCATCTCAGAGGGACATCTCTCTTCTTCACTCCACTGGCACTTGGGTCCTAGTTAATACAACAATAATCAATACATTATTTGTGTTTGTAAATTCACTCCAACCCTGTAATGCCATCATTACTGTGGGTCTGTATTAGTTTATCTTTATTATTCATTATAATATAATAATAGTAATAACAATTGAGACTATTTAGAAAAAACTGTCTAATTAACAAACAAACAAAATAAACCACCCAGATAATCAAGATAACTAAAAATCAAACTACTCAATTGATTAATATTGTACCTTTTAACTTTGTAACCACTTTAGCCCAATCTGTATCAGCTCCAGCAACAAGTTATTGATGCGTTGACCAGTTGCTCCTCTTGGCACTCGAGAGCTCGAGGAGCTTTGGGCTGTGCTTGTCCAGCTGTGACATAAACGTCCGGGGGAACCGCAGTACATCTCCAGAACTCCTCGTTCACCTGTAGGACAGCAAATGTTTGACTGTTATTTAAGGGGGTTTAAAGATTAGCAACATTTGAACTTTATGCAGAGCAAACAAAGTGAATCTGCTACCTCATGTCCAAGTCACAATTTCCCAAAAAGATTCTCAGAAGTGAGCAGTGTCAGGAAAAACTGAATGATAAGTCACTTAACTGGAGTGGTTGGAAGAGGGCAGGCCATCTTTCCTTAAATTCTCCCACACCAGGAGACTTGGCAACACTTCCTTCAGTGGCACATTAATCTCCAACCGACGGGAATCACTCAGCTAGCTGTGGCTTCGTGTGTGTCCGTGCGTCTGTGTGTCCGAGAGTCCACTGCCAAACTATGTCGAAGCCAAGACAATGCTTTTGAAGAAGTTACAAACACCTCTGAAACACTGAACTATCACACAAAGACAGCATTACTTATTCAACGCACACACAAACTGTCTAACAAACTGTTTAACAAACTGTTTGAGATAGAGCACATTTGAAGTTGGCGGTCGCAAAAGTTTGTAGGAAACAGAGCGATACTTTTGCAGATTGCACAACACAAACACGTTAATTAGGGTAAAATCTAACTTTTAACAATACAAAGAGTAACTTACATGAGGTACGTGAAGTATAAATTATCCGGCTCCGTGGAAAACCCTGTTGGAATAAACTTCTGGAAACTGGATCAGACGAGAGTGAAGGATTTGCCCGGGCTTGTTCTTCCGTTGCTGCAGGCGTGGGCGGGTCACGTCTTTTACGTCTGATATAAACTTTTAAAATGAGCTTTGTAAAATCAATGGGCCATATCAGAGAATGTCTAATAGGAATATGCACACTCTCTTCCGCATTCGAATTCAGCCAGCTAGGTTACGTCCGGCGCGCGTAGCGTCAATAGCAACTATGGCGTTTTTCACTCGGTCGCTTCAAGATGTCCATCGTGTTACGGTGAACGACGTGAGTCGAATTATTCAAGCCCTAACCCATACATCGACAACCAAGAAGGAGAAGGGCTTCAAGCTTTACGTTTCAAGCTACATCCACAATTATGAAGGTAAGATCTGGACGTGTAGTGTGTTACTGTGTTTACACGCCCTTAGTAGCATGCATGCTATCTAACGGAGTGGTTGGAAGAGGGCAGGCCATCTTTCCTTAAATTCTCCCACACCAGGAGACTTGGTGTAATTCAAGTACAGGGGAGGTAACCATAAGGGCTGAGTGCTACAGATCAATGAGGAAAAGCCAAAGCCTCACAGCTTGAGCGTAAGGGAAAGTTATCCTGCAGGTTCAGTGCAGGCTGGTTCATGAGACCGGTTCCGTTCGTCAGATCAAGTTTCTGTGAATCATCGCATGTAATCTATTTTAAAGACATATTTCATTTACTACACCATAAATAATACTGGTGTGTTGGAATATTTATCGATATTTAAATATGTATGCTAAGCACTGGGATTCACAGAAACTGAGTTCTGTTTTGTCACTGCATTGACACACGTTCTGTGTCCACTGTTGATGATGAGTAGAGTGAGATAAATAATAATAATATTAATAAGAAATAATAATTTGGCTACAATCTTAGCTCCTACAAATTGTTTAGCAGTTATTTTTTTCCATGTCATCTTTATATGTTGATGGTACATATTTGTTTGTTTTGTCAAACATTCTCACTCTACTCATGCATTCTCCTTTTTAAAAACTGAAAGTACACCTTTGTCTCCTATTGTAACAGATTTGTGTATTTTCAGATTGTGCTTAGGGATGCCCGTCCTGTGCAGCTGTGTGGCAGGTACAGCTTTGTGTAATCATGTGGCAGCACTGTTGTATCAGATTGCACATTTTTGCCAGCTAAGAATCAACTCTGTCCCCCCAACACACAGCTGCACAGATACTGAACAGAAGTGGCATAAGCCAAGAACCATGGTAACTAATGTTTCTAACAGGGTACTTTGATTGTATTTATGGATATGTGTGTTTATTGATAACCTTTTTGTTTAAATGCAGGGTGTTAAACCTGGTCTGGTTAATGACATGGTGATTCTTTCAGCCAGACCCAAGGAACGAAAACTGATGGAAGGCATCAGGTTAGTGTTGTTATTATCATTAAATACCCTTTTCTGTAGTAATCAGTGAGACCTCAGATAAAGTAGTCATCTGATCATATGATACATTGTATGTTAAAATTCATTGTTAGTATTTATACTGTCAGTTGTTCAAGCAAGAAAGTCCAAACCATCTTTCAAACAAATAAAGCCTTTTTTATTTATTTATTTTGTTTGTTCAGCTTATGTGTAACTAGGGCTGAACGATTTTGGAAAATAATCTAATTGCGATTAGTTTTACCAATATTGCGATTGCGATTTAATATGCAATGCTTTATCTTTTCTATTATTTCAATAAAAACAAGCAATACATCATTGTAAAATAGGATGGGAATCTTTAGGCACCTCATGAGCCAATCAAAATTAATCTTATTAATAAAACATAAAATATTTATAATTATAAGTACTTTTAAAAAGAAATACACATTAAAAAACTAAATAATACAACTATATGTTAAGAATTTGAACTAATATAGCTCCAAAACATAAAAGCAAATAAAATAAAAACATTAAAAACATTACAAGAAATAAACAAAGAGTGCTTTCAGTATTTAAGGGTAGGCTGTCTGAACGTTTTCATCTCTTTTGAAATATAAGATGTGGTTTGTCCTATCTGTTAAAATAACTTACTGCGTTTACATTAATTTCGCGTCATAAAAGCATTTTGAGATGCAAGTACATTTAACCACGTAGATGGAGTCGCTCACAGCCGCATGCTCAAGCGCTCTTCGCAAAGCGCGCGTGAGTATTTGAAACTGAAAGCAGCTTCTGTCGGTGATTTTCATATTTTTAATATATAAGCCGACTGCATTCCAAAAGACATATGATGCCTTCGTAGAGCATTTGTAAGGAAAATACCGGCGGGCGAGACTACAAGTGTAACATCAAGCAAAGCACGCGTGACGCGTATCTTAGCGCATCTTGTGCAATGCAGCCCGCGAATGTCCTTGTAATTCGCTTCAACTTCTCCGAACTTTATGAAAGATTATTTTTCGGAAGGTTCGAGTGGTGTCGTGTGTGCGTGTGTGTGTGTGTGTGTGAGACAGAGGAATTAGAAGCAAGCAGAATATGGTTGTTTATAAAGCACACACAGCGTCATCACGTATCTGTGTTTAAAACTAAGCTCAGTCTCTATTCTGAAATTATCTGAATAGATACAAAATCGTTAGAGAGAATCTATAACACAATATCACATAAATTAAACACAAACTGTTCTTTCCTGTAGCCTATGCCAGGTCTATATGCGTAGCGTGCCAAGTTGATACTTCCTCCGTAGTGCAGACTGCTTTACTGCTGACGCGTGTCACAGTTTAATCGCAGCTTTTGCGGTTAGAAAATCGCGTTTCATCATATTGCGATATTATCGCAAATGCAATTAATCGTTCAGTCCTATGTGTAACTTACTTTATGGCTCATTTAAAAATATATATATTTTGTCTTTTCCATAGGAGCAACTTATATAAGGGTGTCAGTTCAGCTCTGCCTGAACTTTCCACACTCAGGGTGGATGAAGTCTACCATGATCTCCCAAGTGATGCGGCTCCTCTGATAACAACTATGGCTATGAACATTAATGTTCCTCTGGTTGACTCTGCATTTGGGAAAGTGCAAGAAGGAAGTGTGTTGTCCTATCACATGCCAACTGCCACTTCAGGGTTACAGGCTGGGACCCTCGACCTGCTCTTTTGTCTGCACTGAACATCAGCAGCACCATATGATGTCCCTGGCAACAACATTTGAGGCCGCACACAAAATTGCCAACAGCACAAAAGAGCAGAGTTCCTGCATTGAGTGGCACCAACTAAGGCGGCCCCGCATCACCTCCTCCAAATTTAGAGAGGTCTGTCACACCAGGGCACAGAGCTCTGCTGAAAATCTTGCCAAAAGACTTCTGAGACCTAGCCATCAGACTGCAGACATGAGGAGGGGGCTTGACATGGACCCTGCTGCAGTAAAGGAGTACTGCAGAGTAAAGGTACGTTCACACTACACGCGACCAAGCGACGCGATACCATTCATTTTCAATGGGGAGCGGGCGACTTCCGGCGACACGCGCGGTCGCGACCGTTGGCGACTGGATGGGGCGTGTCTGGCGACGCGACAAAGTTGAGAAATGTTTAACTTTATGCAAATGAAGAGCGACTTTCGCGAGCGACAACCAATAGGAGTGAAGTCAGTGGAGCAAACGTGATCCGTCACTCTTCAGTGCAGCGTTTGACCGAGGCAAGATGAATGAGAAGTTTATTTTAGCAGTCAGAAACTGTCCAATAGTTTATGATATGTCTCTGTGTACATACGGTGGTACTCGCCGTGCTGACTCCGAGCCCGAATGGTTTCGTGAACTCAGAAAGACCAGTATTTGCCCATTTTCTGCAGTTAAATAGCCGCGATAGCACAGGGCACTCGCTGTTTCTCATTCATCTTTAATATTATGCATTTTATGTACTGATCCCATTTATATTTAGACTTTTCCTTCCAAAATGTTAGCTTGTAGCGGCAAGAAAACAGATTTGTTGTCTACAACACGTAACATCCGTGAATGTCACTCACAAACATTACCTAGGCAACCAGAAGTGAGAACGCCCACTAACGACCTCATCGCCAGCCACTGGCGACATGCAGCGATAAAGTCGCTTGTAGTGTGAACGGGGCTTAAGGGAGGTTAACCACTTTCCCTGTGGCTTCCTTATCCACCCTGACGCACCCTGGATGGGGTCATCACCTGATGGCATCGTGTACGATCCAAAGGGGCAGACAGTGTTTGGCCTTGTTGAAATTAAATGCCCCAATGTAGCAAGCTATGTTGACTGCCCATATATTAAGATCAGTGAGGGCACACACACATTAAGGAAATCTCATCCGTACTTTTGGCAGATCCAGGGCCAGATGTTGATTTCTGGTTTGGACTGGTGTGACTTTGTTGTCTACACACAGGAAAACATGTTTATTCAGAGGATTCCCAGAGACAATGAAGTCACCAAAAGAATGAAAGAAAAAATTGACACTTTCTTTTTTTATTGTTATCTCAATGCTTGCCTAGATAATTAGATGCTGATAGCCTGTCACGCTTCTTTTACAGAATGCTGTTAATTTCTCTTTTCTCTATTTCTCTTACTGGCAGTTCTAATCTAGCAGCTCTTATCAGTTCAGTCCATTGCAAAATATTTGTACATATTTATTACTATGTTTCTTGTTGTATTTGTATACTAATGTGTACATATTTATTATTATGTTTCTTATTGTATTTGTATACTAATGTAATGAGATGGAACATGTAATTTAATAAATAGATTATTGCATATGTACATGTTCTTCCTAAGATTTTTTTTGTAGGTAATTCATTACCTAAAAATAGTATTTTATAA